>CM061231.1:155588088-156788088 GCA_030844895.1 Ambrosia x helenae
TCTTTTGGCTATCCACGCCACCACATGATGCATGATTAACCGTCCGTCGTTTTTAACGTTATTTTCACGAAATTAGTAAAATAACGTTAAAACTAGTGCAACTTTACTTTTGCCCCCCAAGGGCCACACATATATACATTATACTAGTTTTTATCCCGGGAGCGTCCCGGTTGAAATATCTAATATGACATAATAAAAATATCTAATATGACACATAATTAATGACTTGCCAATATATGATTAATGAATATTATTATTATTATTATTTATTTATTTATTTTAAACAAATCTCTCCCATAAGTTATCATATTCTAATATAAAAAAACGAATCTCTGCATCGGGGTATAAATCTAGTGTCATTACAAAATATTATATAATGTCAAATGAATTCGGAAGTTTGTAATCGATCATTCTTAAGAGAACTAACATGAAATAAGGAAAAGAATATTTATTGAAATATCGAACGCATTAGTCTAAGGGTTTGTGATGCGTTAAAAAATTCATGGGTATATGATCGGGTATTTGGGTATGTGGTTTCGGGAAATTGGTTCGGGTATCACCTAATCCCAAGCCCGAACCAAACCCACAATTTTTTTTAAACTAATTCCAAACCTGACACAATGCCAGTCAGGTTACAAAAAATAGTCGTTTTTTTCTCCGTTTTTTATATAGCACTATGGTACTCGTTGGAAAGATAATAAAATGCTCGTTAATTTGGTGTAATTTTTTTCTTTAAAAAATCTCATATATAAAAGATATTAACGTTTAAAAGTTATGAGAGGAAACATGAGAGAGAAAATAATAAAGGTTTAATATTTACATTTAGTAGATTAGGTATTTAATAGATTAGGTTAAACCATATTTAAACCTTTTTTTTAATTGGTCTAGAGTTGTCACATCACATCCTATGTGGCATCTTTCAAATGAGAGATTGCATAAGAGTATGACATGTAGGATTAATTCCTTTGCTATATATATATATATATATATATATATATATACTAGTTTATACCCCAGGAGCGTCCCGGGTTGAGAAATCTAAGTAAAGTGAATAAAATTAGAAGTATCTAAACTATAAAAAATGGCATATTCCAATATACGATTAATGAATATTATTATTATTATTATTATTATTATTATTATTATTATTTTAAACAAATCTCTGCCATAAGTTATCATATTCTAATATAAAAAAAATGTAATTGGGTCGGGTATCACCTAATCCCAGGCCCGACCAAAACCCACAATTTTTTTAAACTAATTCCAAACCTGACACAATTAGTCGTTTTTTTTTTCTCCGTTTTTTATATAGCACTATGATACTCGTTGGAAAGGTAATAAAACGCTCGTTAATTTGGTGTAATTTTTTTCTTTAAAAAATCTCGTATATAAAAGATATTAACATTTAAAAAGTTATGAGAGGAAACATGAGAGAGAAAATAATAAAGTTTTATTCCTTTTTTTAATTGGTCTAGAGTTGCCACATCACATCCTATGTGGCATCTCTCAAAAGAGAGATTGCATAATATTATGACATGTCATTAAAATGGCTTTGGTTTATTATATGTATAGATAGATATAGATGTGCACACCGTAAGTGGGACGTCATGGAGTAAATAAGATTTTTAAAGAAAAAAAAATTTGAAACCAAAATATGAAAATATCGTTATCTTCCTGCTTCGCCGGTGTGTATGTGTGTGTGGCTGGCTATCTTCCCCTTCCCTTCCCCTGCTCTCTTCATCTTTAACCCGAACCCTAATCCCTTACCCAATTCTTTAAAAAAAACCCGATTGCTGACTGAATGACCTCCTCATGCCTTTATTAGGTACACTAATATTATTATTCTCCCTCTCACTACCTATTAATCTCCTTATTAACTGTTAACAACACATTCTGTAATTCATTGTTTTGCAGATATTATTATCCCCCAATCTTCATTCCGAACCAACCTGTATTCAATTGGATTTCGAACACCACATCATCATGTCTCGTTTCCATCTGGCAATAAAAGAACTGCCACGTGGCGGAGATGCATCCACAGGTTCGATGGAATTAAGGTAGGTAGTGGTCGGATGATGATTAGGGCTGTTGCTACGTTAGAACCTGTGTCTACTGATAAGGATAATGGTAATGGTAATGGTTATGGTAATGCACAGCAATTGCCTGTTGATGATAAACGGAAACCTTCGGTTGAAGACGATAAGGAGTTGTTGAGACGTAAGAGGATTAGTAAGGCGAATAAAGGGAAAGAAGCTTGGAATAAGGGGATTAAGCATAGTCCAGGTGATTGTTTTGTTTGATGTTTTGTATGGTTGATGGTTTGATGGTTTGTAGTACTTATTGTTTTTCTAACGTGAAGTTGTTTGCAGAAACGCGGGAGAAGATACGTGAGAGAACCAGGCTTGCTATGCGTCGTCCACAGGTGATTTGTTAATTGTTAGTTTGATTTGTGCTTAATTGTGAATGAATAGACAGCATTTACGCTTGCGGTATGAATCCATACATATATGATGATTACTAGATGTATAGGATTCCAATCACTAGTTTAGAATGAAGCAAATAGCATCATATGGTAATGATACGGATATAAGGTAGAATAGGATGCCGAATAAAAACCGGATTTGAGCTTCTATGTAACTTGTTTTATAAAGCGTGAGGTGCTCCAAGGCGTTTTGCACCGTGTACAACCAAATAAGCTTTATCTCGCTCATTGCTTTTGCATATTAGCCTTTCAATCACGTAAACCTTTTATAATATCTTCATCCCCTTAGTTCACTTTACATATCGGCCTCTCCTGAACCTATATTCACCAATTTTGATGCACCTGTACATGAAGGGCTTCCTCAAGGCCTTGAGGCGTTTTACTGATTGCCCTGTGTCTGAAGCGCGCCTTTTAAGATTAAGTTATGTAAAGCCCTATTTGGTGTACTGTGTTCTAGATGGATGTCTGCGTTTAGTTGATTAGTAATGAAAGATAGCAGTTTTCTTCCTGTTTCTTTTCCTCTGAATTTATCGTCTGTTAATCTGTCAATAGTTTGAACAGTTGAATAATCTATTTACATTTCCAACATCTGTCCATGCAGGTCAAGATGAAACTTCTTAAGGTATACATAAGCAAACGTGGGTATCTTTTCATTCCTATTCTTCAGTACTGTTTCTTTAACTTTACAATGCTGATGTTGACATTAGAATCTTGATTTTTTATAAATTTTGAATTGAATACACTTTTCCTTCCCTCATGCTACTTGCAACCTTGGAAACAATGTGCAGTGTTGAAACAAGGTTAAAGATTGCTGCTGCAGTGCGGCTGACTTGGGACAGGAAGCGGTACAACCGGAGGATGATAGCCCGTTGTCACCGGGAGTGGCTTAACCTACTAGCAGAAGCTTCTAGAAAGGGCTTTTGTGGTGAGGAAGAGCTGCAGTGGGACTCTTATGATGTTATTAACGAACAGCTCGGTAAGGAATTTAAAGAAGGTATTGAATCAAGAAAAAAGAAACGTGGGTCTGGCCCAGGGGTAAGAGCACCCAAAAACCTTGAGCAAAGAAGGAAAATCTCAGAGGCCATTGCTGCCAAATGGGCCGACCCTGTAAGTTTTTGTTACACATAATGGATTCTGTTCTTAGCCCTTCATTTCAGACTTAGATTGTTTGTTTATGGATGTTTTTTTTTATTTAATTTTGCTGGAGCAGGCATATCGTGATCGGGTTTACTCTGGCATAGCTAAACAGCGTGGCAAAGATCCTGAGGCTAGAGATCCAGATTGGGGGACGAAAAAGAAGGAACCTAAAAAAGTTAAACCCGTGAAGGACAGGTTGTATGATCCCAAGGTTAGAAGTCAGGCTAAGTTAAAGACAAGTAGCGGGCCTGTAAAGGTACCACAGGCTAGATTCAAGGACCCGCATGCTAGATACAAGTTAGAGATGATAAAGAGTATTAGAGCACAGAGAGCAGCTTCAGATCCCAAAATAAGTGAAGCTGTCTTAAGAGCCAAGTGAGTTCACCTTTCAAATATTAGAAGGGGGGGGGGGGGGGGGGTCTGGCTTTGTATTTTGATGGTGATTATCTGATTATTGCGTTGTCATTTCGTAGTTAACAATTTCTAGTGTATCAGTACACTGAAACGCATTCCAACCATCTGATTATCTAGTGATCTAAATAATCAGTTAAGAATAGTCGCAAGAAAACTGTTTATGATTATCTAATCGTTTATCTTTGAAGTCCTTAATAAACAGAATCTGCCAAACACTCAACAACTAATTATCTTATCATCCCAACTTCAAATAGAAGAAGCACATCCAAACCGACAGTTGATTATCTGATTGTGATTATTTTATATCACATGACCACTTTCAAAACACAATGCCAAACACCCCTCTTTGTTTTAATCACTTCAAAATGTGTAATGATATTAAAGAAATTATTGTTTTTCAGTATTTTGATTGGTGAAGCCCAGAGAGCTGCGGAAGCGTTAGAGGCGGCTGCAGCAACAAGTCCAATGGCTGAAGCTTCTTTAATTGAAACCAGGAAGTTGATTGCTGAGGCATTGAGTTATATCAAGTCCATAGAGATGGGCAACAGTGGAACTGCAGGGGCTAGTTTTGACAACGAGGAGATTGTGGAAGGTGCAAGGGAAATCGAGCAAAGAGGAGTAAACGGAACAGGATCTGTAGAAATTTCAAAGTTTGGTGAGGAGGGTCTGCAAGCAAATGTCAATGGAATAGAGCATGGTGATCTATCATCAACATCATCGTCGTCATCAACATCATCATCATCATCATCCTTATCATCATCATGGAGTGATTTGAGTTTGAAGATGAAGGAAATGAAAGAAGATGGCGAGAAACAGGATAAAGGAGGTAAAAGAAGAAAATGGGTTTGTGGGAGGCTGGTTGAAGATGAAGATGGAGATGATGACGGATTTGAAGATGGAGACGAAGACGAAGATGAGGTTGACCTGTAGAATTAGAAGCTGTAGTTGTAGCTGTTGTTTGTGCATGTATAATATAGAACTGGACTAAAAAGCATGTCATGGACTTGGCCCTTTTGATCTATGCTTTCATTTTTTTTTACCATGCTACTCTATCTCACTCAATATACATCGTTGTATAAAGAGAATTATATACAACCTTATAATCTAACTACTTAATAAGAAAAGAAAATAGAAAAAGGTTTTAGGACTACTTGACCCTAACGTTTATCGTTAACCAAGTCCAGAGAGTAATTATGGAATTGTGTTCTATGTATTATACGTTAATTAGGGGAGAATCAACCATGAATCGAGGTTTACAACAATCTAGAAATGAAAATGACTTGCTAGTACTTGACTAATGTAAAAAAATAACCTGCTAAGTGAACATATGGCATTCAATAGGGGAGGGGGGGGGGGGGGGGGGGGGGGGGAAGGGGAGGGATGGGGAATGGGTAAATGAATTAGGGAAAAAGATAAAGCGGTTGATAGTTTGACTACCATGGGTAGTTTAGTAATTTAATATGGGTTTAACATACTTAATAGATGGTCGTTGGGCTAAAGACTAACGAGATTACAACATACATACTAAAGGAGCATCTATGTATTTTGAAACTTTTGAGGACCAAAGATACAATACGTGCTACCACAAGGACCATCCGGTTCAAGATATATATTATTCAAATAAGCTGTAGACATCTAGGTTCAAGATATATATTATTCAAAATAAGGAGGAACAAAAGAGTACTCACTTGAAAATATAACATAAACACACTTTAAATTAACAAACACAATGAACATAAGCTGTAGACATCTAGGTTCAGGATATATATATTATTCAAATAAGGAGGAATAAAAGAGTACTCACTTGTGGCTGTATGATAGAAAAAGATAAGTATAGCAAGCTACTTTAAAAAAATGTGTGAGAGAGAGGGAGCCGAGGAGATGCAAACAACCATGGGAGGAAAAATCTGGTGCCGGTGACTACGCTTTTTGTGGCCAATCTACCTGGTGGGGTGTCTAGTACAATGCTTTGGAAGGTATTTGAACCATACGGTTACATCAAGGATGCTTATGTGGCGAAGAAAACGTGACAAAAGAGGGAGTTTTTTTGGGTTCGTCAGATATGAGAGAGTTCGAGATGTTCGGAGTTGTTGCAGAGGTTAAATATGATAAAGATTTATCAAGCAAAGGTGGCCGTGATGGTTAGGGGTGTTCATCGGTTCGGTTTACGGTTTATTTGGTTTATTCGATTCGGTTTATTCAGTTTTCAAAATTTTGTACCCAAAACCAAAAATCAAACCAAACCAAATTAGGAATATGAAAACTAAACCAAATTGAATTCGGTTTGGTTTCGGTTTTAAAACCAAACAAACCAATTTCAACCAAATTTAACCAAATTGAAACGAAGTTTTTTTTCTCTAACTTATCTACCTCTGTGTTCCGAAATCCGAATAGAAAGATAGCAATTAATATAAATCAAACCACCCAAACACAAACATCATAGAAATTAGAAATAGCAAATAAGTCTTTTCAAATTCCACAAATTATAAATAAACTTCAAACTTAAATCTTTTTCCAACTCTATTGAACCTACATACGAAAATAAAGAGATATTAATACTAACCATATACTTGGGCTTATATATTATATATGGGTTATTAAATATTATTATTTTTTTTAATAATTAATTATTTTACCGGTTTATTCGGTTATCCAAATAAACCAAATAAAAAAAATGTAGAACCAAAAACCAAACCAAACACCAAATTCGTTGTTCGGATTGGTTTTTTCGGTTACGGTTACGGTTCGGTTTTCGGTTTTTATTTGGTTTGCGGTTTTTCTAACACCCCTAGTGATGGTTGCCAGGTATGATAGGAACCATCAACGATTCTCAGATCAACAGAATCAGGAGTATGGTGGGAACCGGAGACCTGAAACAACGGCGAATCAGGAGCAGGCAAATGCTTCAGTTCAGGTTCCTTCGGCGTTTGTTATGAACGGAGTCTCCTTCAAGAATGTGGTGGCAGGGGATGAGCCATCGAGTTCCAAGAAGTCGTTCAGGTTTGATGATCGTGCTGCATTGTACCCCGCTCATTGTATGATGAGATCGGTTTTTGGGGAGGTGAAGAGTCTGTCGGCGTTTCGTAACTTGAAATCTATGCTGCTGGCCGGGGATGGCAGGAGAATCCGATTAGCTAACTGACCACCAGATTTCAAAAAATGTCTTTTAACTTCAAAATTGATTGGTTTTGTTCTTTATGTTTCAAAATCTTGCACGTTACGTTCTTTGACACTAACCCAGTTAGATTTTAACTGAAATGTGAGGGTAAAATCGTCTTTCTACTCATTTTGAGACTAGTTGTGTAACTACCTAGAAGTTTTGAACCAAAATGTAAATACATATGTTTTTATGTAAAAAAAAAAACGTTTTTTTTAAAGTAATTTAAAAAAATCATTTTTTTATATATAATAAAAAATTATCTCTCTGTCTTCTTCCTGTTGACACCTCCCCCTTCTCTCTCAACCAGCAGCAACACCGCCACCACAACCACCCGCCACCACTAGGGGTGTAAACGAGCCGAGCCGAGCCCAAGCTGACTGGGCTCGAGCTCGGCTCGTTATGGTTTTATAAAGCTCGAGCTCGAGCTCGGCTCGGTTCCAGCCTACAATCTTGAGCTCGAGCTCGGCTCGCTAGCAAAATCAAAAGCTCGAGCTCGGCTCGGCTCGGCTCGAGGTGATTTGAGAACAATCTCAAACGAGCTCAAAGCTCGGCTCGAGATCGCAAAAGCTCGGCTCGCGAGTGTTATTAAATGGGCTTATGAAATAAGGACCTGGGCTTTGGAGATGTGGGCTATAAATTATAAGAGATATATAAATAACTTATAATTATGTTTGGGCTCGTTTAGGCTCGCGAGCCCAATTGAGCTTTGTATCTAGGGCTCGAGCTCGGGCTCGATAACTAAACGAGCCATATTTCAGGCTCGGACTCGTTAAGGCTCGGCTCGTTCGGGCTTTTTACCGAGCCGATCCCAGGTAGTTCTCGAGCCAATACGTGTCATTTACACCCCTAGCCACCACACTACAACCACCCGGACCACCCATCAATATCCATCACACAAACATCTGACACGGGTGAAAGAAGTGACGGAAAAAACCCTTCTTCCCCAATTATCCTAGTCAAGAACCCTAACCGGATCAATCTAATTAAACCTGAAATCGATTGTATCATCAACCGAAATCTTAGGGCTTATATCCTAGAACACTAAACAAGTATAAAGAAACAAAGAGTGGGGCTTACAAGATCAGTTGCTAAGCAAAATAGGGGAGGTCCACAGCGATACTCCAACTTCCCCTCTCTATAAACATTCTACCTTCTTCCTCTTGGCTGGATTTGGTAGTGGGTTTGTATAAAAATAAGAAATTAAGATTCCTGTTAGCTGATGTGGTCACTTTTTGGTCTTATTTAGGGGTAGTTACGAAGATCAAGATCAAAGAATAGTGAAGGGGTAGGGACCCAAATTCACTTGGGCCCCTACCCAAAAGCCAAGGCCCAAAGACGAGAACGGGAACACCAGGCCCAAACAATCCTTACAAGGCCAACTATGGGCGAGTGAAGCCCACTGGATACGGATGCGGGTTAATCAACAAAGAAACAGGTTGCAACCAATAAGCGGGTTGCAACCAATAACAACGGATGCACCACGGAAACCCGCTAAGGCTTGCGGGATAACACCTTAAGCAGACACGTGGCAATATCACATACGATCGTACAACAGGGTACGAGCCAATCAAAGACCAGCGACGTGTGGCAAGGAGCATGCTGCACGTTCAACCAGCAGGGGATGCACACGTGTCCAGGGTCAAGCCCGCAGGGGACAAACAGTACGTCTCCTGTACATGCTGTAACATCGCAAAATTTTCCCAAAATTTTAATACATAAAAAGCCCTTATATATATATATATATATATATATATATATATATATATATATATATATATATATTTATTACACCTTTATCATTAATATTATACAAATGTGCCTAAGTCTTTATTTATCCTAACTCACAACTTATTTACATACATAAATGTATATAAATAATAATAATAATAATATGATTCTAAATTCTTTTTTTTCACATACAAGATTTTTTTTTTTTTTTAAATAAAGCCTTGAGTCAAATAGTCAAAGTCTTAGTCAAACAGTCAAAGTCTTAGTCAAATAGTCAATTCATCATAAAACCTTACTTTATGGTGTTGACCAATTTTAATGGTTAATATTGACTCCAAAACTAGTATAAAAACCCACCTATGACCCATCATACTTTGCACCTCTAAATCGATTGTTTCAATCCGATTAAACTTTCCCTCATACCTTTCTTCTATAGTCTATTACTTCTACAATTGAAGCTTTGATTATAAGCTCTTGTAATTGGCGAATTGGAAACTTGATATTCTTTCTTTTTCGTTTTCTTCAATTTGGACTAGCTACGTTGTTGAGTCTTTGGGATTCGCCTCGCATACATTCACAACACATTATTCTATTTTTTTTACGAGACATAACATTTTGCTAAGGTGAGTTTTACATAGCCCCTTTTCTATTTATCACCATTTTTGGGGTGAAACATGTTATAACATCATTTATGCAATTCAATCATCAATGTGTCTATGTGTTTTCTATGTTGCATTATGTCTTGAGCATGATTAGAGTAAGCACCATTCTAGCATAATCATTAACTCCGTACAAGCCGGCGGTATACATTGATAGATCTATTGGATGACAATCCCACCCGGATACGTGCCTCCTACAAAGGTAGCGTGGGTGTTTGTTATCGTATAACATATTCAAGTGGACCATGAGCGTATGGTATGTATCATATTATAACAGTCATCAGGGTTGGTTATGCACTCGATTTATTTCTAGTATGTTCTCACATATGGACTAGATTGACATGACACATGAATTGCACAACATTTTTATTCAATTATCAAAAACCTATGTAATTCTCACCAACTTTTGTTGACCCAAAAATATTTTCAACTTAACATGTTTCAGGTTCTACTTGTTTGAAGATTCGAATTAATGCTTGAAGATGTGTGCATAGTTTTATTCAATTTGATGTACGAATTCTTGTAGAACAATTGTATGTAATTTATTTAAATCATTTAATGAAATTTATTATTCACCATGAGCTACTGAACAATCATCAATACGTGACATCCCGATGTTTCCGCCATCGGTTGGGGTGTTACACATGCCAACCAATAAGAATACACGGGACCACCTCAACAAGGATCTCCACTAACGAAGGCCTACAGAGGGGACAATAGTACACTCGGTGGCCAATCATATTTGCCCAGGTCTGCGACCAATCACAAGACGACACGTCATAGGAAAGGTACGATCATTCTCTATGATTTCCTACCTGTCGTATAATATATCTTGTTGGGCCTAATCTTGGGCCGGTGTGGAGGCAAGCCCTTAACTGGGCCTCAGCCCACCGGGTAAGTTAAGGGTAAATGTCGAGGCCCGTGTGGAACCTATTTAAGGAGCACTTCGTCTCCTTGAAGAGGTCATTCAGAAATCCCTGAAGAACACACTTTGGCCGACCACGTTTTTGTGTCTGCTAAGTAGAATCCTCTGGATTCGAGGCAGTCGCCCCACACCGGATATATTTGTTTTTCAGGTCACCACTGTCAAGAAACCACTCATTCTAGTGAAGGATATCATTTGTGGAAACAAATTAGCCTCACCCTCAATTTAGGTAAACTTTTGTTTCTTCAAATAGGAAATCTTTTTTCAAGTTTGAAGATTAAGATTAAGATTGGTGTTAGTTGATTTGTTCCAACCCAACCTGCAACAAAGGAGAGGGGGGGGGGGGGTATATTAATTTTTTTTAAAAATACTTTTGGTCTAAAACTTTAACTTAATTACATAAATAGACCTTAGAATAGCAAAATGACGAATTTACCCTTGTATTAGTGTTAAAATCTAACCGGGTTAGTGTAAAAAGACGTAACGTGCAAAATTTTTAAACATAAAGTTCAAAACTCGTCAATTTTAAGGTAAATGACAGTGTTTGTAATTAAGTATAAACATAAAGTACAAAATTGTAATTCATATTTCATTTATTTATATAAATACATGGGCAGGTTCACAATAATCCTCACCTTTTCTTCTGTCTCGCTTTGTTATAAGCTTCTTGCTCCTCAAGAAAACTTATTGTTCTTCCTTCCTTTCATCTTCTCCGACGAAAAGATGCCTACCGATATTGAAGACGAGATCAGAGACGAGAAGAACCCACCGCCTCTAGATGAAGACGATATTGCTCTCCTCAAGACCTATGTAACATATTTTCCCCTCTTTTCTTTCTACATAAACCCTAATTTTACCTTTACTCTTTTGTCTCTTTAAATTTTCATCTATTGTGGTTACGATTTATGTACTGTTTGTTGTATTAAGGTGGATGTGTTTGGTATGGTGTTTTGATGTAGGGATTGGGGCCTTATTCTACCAGTATTAAGAAAGCAGAGAAGGATGTCAAGGATATGGCCAAAAGGATTAATGATTTGTGTGGTATGTTTCATTTACAGGGGTGTATTTTGGATTGCTTTATGTTATCTATTTATTCTACCAGTTTATGTGCTTGTTTGATTATTGGTTTTTGATGCAATGTAATTGTTTATGGTTATCTGATTGTTTGAAGGTGAAGTAAGCGGTTTTAAGAGTTGGTTATTGAGTCATTTTATGTAGATCTGGTTATGACCTTATTGACAAACACTTTAAGCAACTGTTTGTTTGGTTATTGCTATTGTGCTACAGTGTTACAGGATATATAGCTGATTACAAAACCATGTTTCATACCTGTATTTAGTAGTTATTATTCGTTGGGCTCTCACGGGGTGTTCGGTATATACCAGTTTATGGTCTTATGTGGTTAAAATTATCGTTTATGATGCTCATTAACCAAAACCTAATCTTAAACTCAACGAATAAACCTATTTGAATTATCATATACTCTATTACACTTCTATCAGTTCTATATTTTGTAATTTTAAGTTCCAAACAACTTCAGAAAAAACAGTTAAATGATATTTTTAAGATTATAACATATCTTAGTATGTACAGTTTTAATGCGGAAAATCAGATGGGTATCACCTACTAATAATACCGTACCGTCTCAAACCCATCATATTTTTTAAAACTGATCCCATACCTGAATACCCATCTTGATTCTTTCGGGATTTCCTGTCGGTTGTTGATTTTTTCACATACTGATTACAAAACCATGTTTCATACCTGTATTTAGTAGTTATTACTCATTGGGTTCTTACGGGGTGTTGGGCATATACCAGTTTATGGTCTTATGCGGTTAAAATTATCTTTCATGAAGCTCATTAACCAAAACCTATTCTTAAACTCAACGAATAAACCTATTTGAATTATCATATAAATGAATTATCATATACTCTATTACGTTTATATCAGTTCTATATTTAAGTTCTCAACAACTTCAGAAAAACAGTTAAATGATATTTTTAAGATTATAAATTATATAGTAATTTAGTATGTACAGTTTTAATGCGGAGAATCAGACGGGTATCACCTACTATTAATACTATACTGTCTCAAGCCCATCAATTTTTTTTTTAGAACTGATCCCATACATGAATACCCATCTTGATTATTTTGGGATTTCCTGTCGGTTGTTGATTTTTTCCATCCCTAATTTGGAACACCACCTTACATTTGGTTCAGGGCATATTCTACACACATGTCATACACACACATTATGCCGATAGTGTTAGTCGAATACGGTGCACACTTTGTTCCTGAACTGGTGTTTTAATCATCTTCAACTTTGATAGGTATTAAGGAATCGGACACTGGTCTTGCTGCACCTAGCCAATGGGATCTTGTTTCTGATAAACAGATGATGCAAGAGGAGCAACCTCTTCAGGTTTGTAACTTCATATTACTTTCTATTAATAAAAGAAACTGTTTTTTCTCTCATATTGACAAATTCTGTCTTGTTTATTCTAACAGGTGGCTAGATGCACAAAGATAATTAACCCAAACACAGAAGATGCAAAATATGTTATAAATGTCAAACAAATTGCAAAGGTATGTGAGACTTTGGTTAGGTTTATATCTGTAGTTGTCAAAGGCGCACGATGTGAGGCAAGGCGCAACTAAACGGTTACAAAACACAGCAATGCGCAAAAGCACTTTAACTGGCCTACTCCATCCAAAACTAATTTCAAATGGCTCAGTATGTGTCTTGCTTGCCTTCGGCGTGCGCTTTTTTGTGCATGAGCCCTTTGCTTTTTAAGTGTGCCTTGGGCTTTTAACTACTATGTTTATATCTGGATTAATTCATCTAATTTATATACTTTTTTTCATATAAATTTACAGTTTGTTGTTGGGTTGGGTGACAAAGTTTCACCTACTGATATTGAAGAAGGCATGCGTGTTGGGTAGGTTGCAGTGTTCATTGTTTTGTTTTTAACTTGAATGTTTTTTTTTTCTGAAAAGTAATCTTTAATGTTGGTACTCAATTCTCCATTGCAGTGTTGATCGAAATAAATATCAAATTCAGATCCATTGCCACCCAAGATTGATCCTAGTGTAACCATGATGACAGTGGAGGAAAAGCCAGATGTGACATATAACGATGTTGGTGGATGTAAAGAACAGATTGAGAAAATGAGAGAGGTGTGTAGCAAACTAGCAATTGCTACATTTTTTTTTAAATTAGTGAATTTTTTATAATATCTTTTACTCGATGCATTTGCAGGTTGTTGAACTACCTATGCTCCACCTGAGAAATTTGTTCAACTTGGAATAGATCCACCCAAAGGTGTTCTCTGCTATGGCCCACCTGGAACTGGCAAAACCCTTTTGGCTAGAGCCGTTGCTAATAGAACCGATGCATGTTTTATTCGTGTGATTGGAAGTGAATTGGTTCAGAAATACGTTGGTGAGGGGGCCCGCATGGTTCGCGAGCTATTTCAGGTTCTACTTTCAAATTCAACTCCTATTATTATATTATCATTATTATTGAAGTTTGAAGTTTGAACAAGGGTGTACCGAATGACAAGAAAAAACTAACACCAAGTTAACAGATGGCACGGTCGAAAAGGCTTGCATTGTTTTCTTTGATGAGGTGGATGCAATTGGTGGTGCACGTTTTGATGATGGTGCTGGTGGTGATAATGAGGTTCAACGAACCATGCTTGAAATTGTGAATCAACTTGATGGCTTTGATGCTCGTGGTAACATTAAGGTTCTGATGGCAACAAATAGGTATGTTTATATTATAAACTTTTAGGGTAAACCGCACAAAATAGAAGTGAACTTTAAACCTTATACAGATCTTGCCAACTAATGGTTAGGTACAAAATAGTAACCAACTTCATTTTAAGACCAAATTTTAGTAACCAATTTAAATTTTATTGTTGTTTTCTGCTAACGCCCTGCTCAGCTAGCATCAGCTTTTTTTTTCTTTTTCTTTTTGCTGAATTACAGACTTTGCTAAATTTTGAAATTTTCATCTTCTTTGTCAATTTATTGTATATTCCGTTAATGTCATGTGGCATCTGATGTTACATTTAATAAATATTTATGTTATGTATAGTTAAAAAAATATCATTTTTTCAACATGTAAATAAACTTATTCTTGAATTTTTTTTTGGATGACATTATTTGTCATGTAGCATCTATTGTGACATTTAGTATTTATTTCATGTGTAGTTATAGCAAATATTATTTTTTCAACTTATAGATATACTTATTTTTGAAAAAAATAAATAAATAAATCTAGACAAACATCATTTTGCATATGTTGTGTTTGATGTGGTGGCTGACATGGTACCAGGCTATCTGAGGCTGGTTCGTTGCTAATATTGGTAAAAGATTATGAGTTTTTTGTTCTATATCTACTTTAAAGTTAAAAAAAAAATCAGGAAAAAGTGTAATGTTTGTTTCTAGTTTGTGCAGTTTGTCTATACTCTGTATCCACTTTGATAACTGATTTTAGAATATTGCAACTGCTGATTTGGTTACCTGCTCAATTGTTTTTATTCCAGACCAGATACCCTGGACCCGGCACTATTACGACCTGGAAGATTAGATAGAAAGGTGGAGTTCGGGTTACCTGATATGGAAAGCCGGACACAAATATTCAAGATCCATACTCGAACAATGAACTGTGAAAGGGATATCCGTTATGAGCTTTTGTCGCGCCTCTGCCCTAATTCTACTGGTAACATCTCTTATCAATCATATTTACTTATTCAAAACTATACATTAAATGGTCATAAAGTTTAGAAGTGACATTAATTTTTAATATGCAGGTGCGGATATAAGAAGTGTGTGCACAGAGGCAGGAATGTATGCAATTAGAGCACGCAGGAAGACGGTGACAGAAAAAGACTTTCTTGACGCAGTCAACAAGGTGATCAAGGGCTACCAGAAGTTCAGTGCTACTCCTAAGTACATGGTTTACAATTGAGGGATGATGAGCGGTTGTGCCATAGAGATGTGGTGGTGAAGAAGGAGCGTAAGAACGAGTTTATTTATATGTGTATAGTAATAACAAAAACAAGTGGTAGTAACACTAGTAGTATACCCTTATTAGTTATTATATAACACAAAATGACAAAGATACCCTTCTTTTATAACGGTTTGTTACGGGGAAGGGGTGTTGCTAGTTTAAAATTTTCTTTCACTGATTTTAACAAATACTGCACTGCCACATCACTTTACTGATTTATGTAACTGAACTACTTTTTTTGGAGGCAATACTTCACTGATTCTTTAATTTATATTTTCCTTTAAATTTAAAAAAGTAACCGTTTTTAATTGTCAAACAGTAATTAATTTTCTTACTATTGCTAAAATTTAAACCGTTGGAACTTTTAACAATTCTTACCGTTAGATTTTGGTTTATAAAAACCCAATAACTTCAATACCAAAATCACATCAAAACCGGTTTTACTTGCATCGTATCGTTAAAATGGTCTCGTGGAATGTAAATGAGATCGCGTTAACGAGAGCTACTTTTTTGAAGGTAATACTCCACTGATTCTTTAATTTATATTTTCCTTTAAATTTAAAAAAGTAACCGTTTTTAATTGTCAAACAGTAATTAATTTTCTTACTATTGCTAAAATTTAAACCGTTGGAACCTTCAACAATTCTTACCGTTAGATTTTGGTTTATAAAAAGCCAATAACTTCAATACCAAAATCACATCAAAACCGGTTATACTTGCATCGTATCGTTAAATGGTCCCATGGAATGTAAATGAGATCGCGTTAACGAGAGCATACTTGATACTTGATAGTGAGAAACACATGGGTTCATGTTGTCTGGGTTCATGCTGTTGATTTCCAAAGAAATTCGTTTTGGAACCAGGTGCCGGTGATATTCAATGAAATAATCGGCACAAATGATCGCCCCAAGGATTCGCTCGCTACTAAGTGGATTGCTCTCTGGTCCAGGCGTATTTGATAGAACGCCATCTATGAAGCCACGATTGAGAGGCATCCTAATCTTCAAGAAGACATTGCAATCCAAGTCACGCGCGGCGAATATTACCATGCACACGGGACTAACTTCAACCATTTTGCGCCATGGCGAATGTTGCGCCATTTGTTTAATAATTAATGTTTAACGTTGTTTATTGTTTAATGTTGTTTAATTTTTAATGAAAGTTAACCGTTAAAAAAATAACACTTAAAATACAAACATAATTAACCTAATTAAAATACAACTTAAACATAGCTAAAAAAAAAAGAAAGAATACGTAATTGATTTGGGCGAAGAAACGTCACGATCACTATCACGCCCGTCTGACCTCTCGTAGTGATATTGATATCCCTCACTTTCGAGTGTTGGGCAATACGTTTCTTCATCCGAATTATTTGCGTATTCGGCCCAGGATCATCTTCATCGGGGGGGGGGGGGGGGGTTTGTACCGGGATTGGTGGGTTTCACACTAAAGGGGGATTGACATGCTCTGGCACTCGTACAGATTCTCCAATTTGTATTGTTCCGAGTTGTACTAGAGCCATTACGTAATCATACGCGTAAACCATTTCTTCAATGGTCAAATCATTAGGATCTTGTGGCTCGTAAAATTCAAATGTGGGGTGTGTAGTTGGTTGGTGTGTTGTCGGTTGTGTTGTTGGTGTGTGTAGTCGGTTGTGTTATTGGTGTGTGTGTGGTCGGTTGATGTGTTGCGGGGCGGGTTGATCGTCGTTGTCGTCGATGATACGTATTCGGAAACATAGAACCACCACCCATATTAAAAGATCTTGTTATTTTTAAAAACGGTCAAATTTTTATGTGAATGTATAATTTATTTATATAGGGGTAAAAGATAAAAACGGTTAACATGTAAACAGTCAAAAAAATAACGGTCAAAGGGAAAAAATATGTGGCAGGTTTGTATTGGTCAAGAAATAAGACCGTTTCTTTGTACCAGCACGGTAACAAGAAACAGAAATTGGTTTACGGGAACCCTACCAGCACGGGTGGCGGCGGTGTTACCGCGCTGGTAGTGGGGTACCCGTGCCCAATTCTGGTGACGCCCCATCCCCCCTTAGACCTAGGGACGCAAGGTGAAACAAAATGTAAAGGTGAGGGACTCATAGTACAAATATTCATAACCAGACACTCAATGTGCGTTTTTAGCCATAAGTATAGGGACTCAAAATGATGTTTACTCAAAACCTTTATTTCATTTATATAAGAGGAAATTGTAGTTTTCGTCCATGTGGTTTGCCTAAACTAACAGGTTCAGACCAGACATAACACCCTGAGTACCTGAGGTTTGTTTTTCAAATCCAACATAGAGCACATGATACTCTAGTATTTCAAGCATTTTGTTCTTCCTAAACCTAACCTCATAAAACGTAACAATTTGTTTTTCATTTTATCATATACCAACAAAGCCATTTAATCGTTTTCTGGTGTGATTGGGTAAGGCTAATTAAAACTTTTACTTTTTAAAACGCTCGCCAGACTATTTTTTTTATTATTCTCAGGCTTTGCATTTTCCTAACCAAATTTTTTAGCAATATTTAATAGTTTTCCTGTAAATAAATTTCGAGACGAAATTTTCTAAAGTAGGGGAGACTGTAACATTTGCATTTTTTCCAATGATTTAGTTATTACTTTAGGGACTTAAAGTGAAAATAATGAAAGTTGAAATGTCAATATAAAGATTAAAATCGTAATATCTAATATGATTTATGATTTATAAATTCTTTAGTGACATTGCACTGATTTTTTTTATTGGTAAAAAAAAAACTATCAAAGTAAATTGTATTGAATATAGGATTGAATATGCAAACTTAAATTTATTTAAATGATTGTACGGTTATTTATGTTCAATTGGAATGACAAATGTCACAGGTTGCAATTCAAAGAGGGGTGGCGGCGCAGCTTGTTGCCCGTCTACATGCTATCATGATGTAACTTTCGTATTTGGTTTTAATGATAAAATATACAAAGTAGTGTATTCTGATTCATTTTGGTTTCTGGCGACTATGGACCACCATCAAGTTGAGTTTAGTTAAACTTATATCGAGTCCAACCAAGAACTATGTTTAAAGTTTACTGGATTATAGTTTCTAGCCGAATGGATAGGTTTAACCATAAATATTTTTGAGTTCACAAATACGTTAATCAAATAATTCCTTACTCGTTTTTTTATTTGTGGCTAGTCTTCGGATGTACTTACAAATTTGTTTAATGACTTAAGTTCACAACCAAGAATAATACATATAAGTTTTCATGTATGCATATGGACATGGGGTTGGCGAGAATTAAATCTTTGACAACCACTCATCTCTTATATGCATTCTTGGTTCCTTTGTAGATTATACTCTTGGAATTATTATTTTTTTTACTTTTTTATCTATATGTACCTAATAAAATAAGAATAAACAACTATCTTCATTCTCACATATTTATGTTCTTTGTATATCTATCTTCAAGAGTGTGTGTATAAATATTATAGTTTAAATTCATTTTTTATTTTCATGTAATTGATTGCTTTAGAAAAATGCATTAGTGATATAGTTAATACGATTGATTGATTTTATATCATGATATGAATAACAAGTAGCCATATATAGGATTTTCATAACTAATATATCTTATGAAGTAAGATTTTAGTTAGGCTAATGTAAATCATGTTTCCATTAGTGATGTACTTATTTAAAAATAACACAAGGTATTTAGATAATATATAATGCCAAATAGTGTAACATCCAAAATATAAACATATGTCATAATCCGTGTTTAGGCGAATTTACAAAAAAAAAATAAAAAAAAAATCAACGATTTAAAAACCCGGTTAGCCCAGTTAGTAGATTTGCCTAAATGCTTGTTAGCAAATAACTTGGTTAGTTGTTGACCAAACTCATCACTAGTTAGATTACTAGAAGGACCAATGTTGCCAAAATTGTGATAGTTATTTTTTTTTTTTTCGAACAATGACTATATATAAAATATAGAGAACAGGGGCCAGCAAGAAGCTGGAAGTCCCAAAACAAACCCACTTATACAATTATATCTCGAACACTGAACTCACACCATCTATCCCAATTAATACTATGATACGGGGACCTATTTTTGACCCACAAGAACGTATCCTCTTTGATGAACTCCACTGTTCTTCTGATGTTGAAAGATATGTTATTAAACTCCTTATCGTTCCTTGCTTTCCAAATTCGCCACATGGTAGAGTACCACACCACAAGCATCACCTCCTTCCATTTATAAGACCCTTTTTGTCTAAACAAAACCTCCATCATCTCCTGACAAGAAGCTACATTTAATGGAAAAGGGATTTTAACCCAAGCAAAGACCTGCCACCATATAGATTTGGCCAACAAACATGAAACTAACAAATGGTCACAGGTCTCCACACCAACCCCACATAAACTGCATCTAGAATCACCAATCCCAATCCCCCGAGTCACCAAAGCTGCCTTAGTAGGTATACAATCTAACATGGCTCTCCAAACAAAATAATTAATTTTAAGAGGAGCCCACGCAACCCATTTGAACAGACCCACATTAACTTTAGCTCCAACCTTTTTAGCCACTTCTTCCCTAAAAAGAGAAACTGAGAAAAGCATGGTCACTCCCCTCCTCTCCTTCAAGTCCCATTTGGTCCATCCCCGTAATTCCCGCTTTCGCTAGATCTTTATCAACTGACAAAATATCCTTCCAAGTTCCAGCCATATTCTTTTTTAAAGGGATAGGTTGAATTGAGTTTACCTCCCCATGGATCGCTGCTACCACCCGCGCCCATAGTTGATCTGGATAGCGCTTGAATCTCCATTTCCATTTTGCAAGGAATGCCCAATTAAGGCTTCTAATCTCGCCCATTCCAAGCCCTCCATTGCATTTAGGAGCCAAAATTTTACTCCAACAAACCCATCTAACTTTGTTTCTATGACCATTTTTACCCCACACAAACGACCTCCTGATGCCTTCGAGCGCATTAACCACCTTAACGGGAGCTTTAAATAGCGAAAGATAATAGGACGGGAGGTTACCAAGCACCGCTTTGGCTAACGTCACCCTCCCCGCCATCGATAGTTATTATATGTTGGTGTCAAAATAAGGAAGGAAGAACCATACGTATCTTCCTCCTGGTAACTCAAGACACCATCAACACACACACTTAGACTCTTGCACTATCCAGGGCTGATTAAGGGCCAAATCATAGGGTTTTTGCTGATTAGTGTCATAAAACGAGTCACCAAGGTCTAAACATCGCCCAGGTACCATTCATAACTTCAAATTCTATGATTTGTGAAGTTAGGTAAAATTCATGAAATCTTGCATGTTTGAAATTATGCGAAATTGTTGCTTAATAGAGGTTTCTCTAGTGTAAGGGAACCTTATACTCGATTACAACGCGTTTTAAACTATTATACTAAACCCAATTTGGATAATCTTGAAAGGTAAAGGTGGGTGCTTGGTGGGTTTTTTTGTAATAGGATGTTATGTTATGATAATCACACTAAAACAGGAGGTTTGTATGCGTAATAGCTCATGGGATTCATTAGGATGATTTAAACTTGTAAATTTAGTTAAATTCTTGTGTTGGGAATGTTAGACCACCATGACAATGATGGGTAGGATTGATGTGAAATTCTGCCCACAAAGTGTTCGATTAAACGCCACAATGAAGCTCGACTTCATTGGTAAACACATTTCTCATGGACACCTTTGGTATACCCAAGGGGTAACTTAGAGTTGTGCTTAACAATCACTGTTATGTCTATGTGAATAATAAACCAGGCACGAAGCACAAAGCATCGGGAAGCCACACAACGAAGGACTTGAAACAAAAGGGGCACGACGAAGGTAAGTCATTCTATGACTTCGAATCCTCTATACTTCATATTGACAATTGAATTGTAAGTTAGACTAAACGTGTATGTGATCTCTCGTTATGTTGTATTGGATCCTCAAATGACCATAAATGACTCAAACGATTGTCACTTGGACCGGGTGAGTAGACCGAGAGATGTGGTACATGTGACCACGGACACGAGGCTTCACCACAACGGGGGTGATAATCGAAATTCGTTTTAGAACATAGTCTATAAGACATGTATTCGAAAGGAGATCCAATATGACTAACGAGCTTAATGATAGTATTGTGATGTTGTGTCATTAACGAGCATCGAGGATGATTTCATAATTCTTGAATGTGTCGTAAAATCGTACGCATAATTGAAACTTGAGGTAAGTTATTTAATCATTCGTTAAGGCGAAACGATTCATTATTGGATAGGCAACCCTTGAAATAATCCTAAACGGGTGAATTTGGTAAATAAATTAATGGACCTAGATTGTGATATTTGAAGCTTTATGAAAAGGTATGTAATCCCAGGTAGAATGGTCATGTAAGGGGCCTAAAACATGTGTTTAAACGTGACCCGAAGAGGTGATTTAAGGCCACGATTATCGGTCGAATCGTGCAGGGGAAATACCATTTTTGCAGCCAATTTGAGCTGACAGGACCATAAGCTACGGTCCAGGACATCTTTATGACCAGAGAATGGCTACCGTAGGCTATGGTCCATGGACCGTAGCTTACGGTCGGGTTTCTCTTCAAGCAGCAAATGCTCAGATGGTATATCACGCAAATAAGATGTTTTCTAAACATCTTATTTCGACTTTATACTAACTTTAATCGGTTTTTATGCTCGTGTATGAAACCAGGTACTCGTTTGAAATGCTCAGATGGTGATCTCTTTCGTTTTGGAACCGAATGCTAACTCAAAGTCAACCGCTTCCGCAAAACGTCTTCTGATAATAACATGTTTGTAAATTTTGGGCATAAGTAACTAATTTCTAAGCTTTTGTGAGTATTTTTAAATACTGAACCAGTATGTGAAATCCTCAAATTAAGAGAGTTAAATTAGTTAATGATATACAAACATGATTTTAATGCTAAATGTGTATTAAATCAGATTTAATAAGAGTGGGTCTTACAAATAGTGTGTTCAAACCTAATAACTTAATTGCAATCCAAACTGTCTCTGTCGTCAGAAATCATCGAGTCAATGAATCAGATAGCTAACTTAGCGTTTGGTAAATTAAATCCGACAATAATGGTAATGTAGGGTCTCATGCGACTTGAGGATGACTTGACTTTGTGTTTGCTTTGCTAACATAAGGATAATTCCTTGAAATTCTCCCAACTCTATTTACGACTACAACTACTTGTGACTGACTTAAAGCTAGCTATTTATCAATGTGAGTATACTTGTCTCCTTTTCATTTTTTTTACACTTTTGGGGTGATTCATGTACACATATTAAACATACACGTGCACTTATTCATAAGCGTTTTATATACAATTCATACAAGTGTTATGCTTGAATTCTTGTGCTTTATGCTTAAACATAAACGTAGCTAGCCGACTTTAACAATGGATAACGCTATTTGAATTGACAACTCGCCTAGTGGAAAGTACCTATGGTGGTGGGAAGTCCTAGGTCATTGTTAATGTATTAAACTTTGTCGCATAGGAGGTTTGATTTTGACCCGTATTGTGTACTTACGTGTTTTCCATATTTGCCTTGAATGAGACATGACACATGAATTGTAGATCTTATTTTTTAAACTTATTCTTATACGTATATAAAACTGAGTATGCTCACCAACATTATTTATGTTGACAAAATTATTTTCGTACATGTTTCAGGTTGATTGTTGAGATATTTTATGTAGGACATGTGGACATAGTAAAGACTTAATCAAGACAATCGTGTGGAATAGAATTTGTACTTGATGATATCTGTAATTGTAACTTGAAGCATTGAATAAAATATTACACTTTAGTACCATGAGCTTTTGAACAATCGTCACTACGTGACACCTCGATGTTTCGCCATCGGTTGGGGTGTTACAACTTCCCATCTTCTTCTCCAACTTACCCACCCACCCACCACCACCACCACCAGCTGTAACACCACCAACATCAACCCGACATCACTTCCACCATCAACCATACCGATTATTATCCCAACACCACCTTCTCCACCATAAACGCCACTGCCTCCGGATCCGGCTCCGAACCCAAAACACCTGGATCCAAACACTGCAATAACAACCTAGGTGTAACAATCGCTAAACCGAATAAAAGAAAGTCACGTGCCTCCAAACGTTCATTGACCACGTTTATTCAGAAGATAAAAGGTTACTGTTCGATAACCGAATCTGGTCGGGTCTTGTCGGAGGAGCTTTGTAACAGAGCCGGTAACAGTTACCGGTTACCACCGTCCTTAATATTATTATTATTATTAACCGGAGACGACCCATTATTCTTAGAGTGCAAATCAAGCGGCCCATCATCAGAATCAGAGTTAAAATTAATATGAGACGACCCGGAATTCGACCGGCAGTTCACAACTAACAGAGGTTCAAAAACAGTCGGTTCAGAGACATCTTTCTTACGGGTGTCAGGTAGTTTAACAACCGGAGAGGATGGACCGGTGGCATGAGCAGTCGAGTGGAGATGAAACCAATGATGAAGGGAATCAACAACGGATTTAAGGGAAACGGACTAGGCTAAATGGGCTTCGGACATGACGTAGCGTTGATGGATGGATGGCTTGGTCGAGGAAGTGGCAGCGTTGTTTGCATAATAATATATATCACTGGTGTCTCTTCTGGTTTGGAGCCTAGTTGCAGAGAAGAAGATGGGGGAGGGTGGCGGTGGAATAGTGGTGGTGCAGGTGGTGGTGGGTGGGTGGAGTGGTCGGAGAAGATGATGAAATGATATAAGAGTCATTTCACCCACAAACTGAAGGGTATAATAGTCATTTCACTACAAAATAACAGACAAGCCTAACGACCGTTAGGTCAAGGGACGTAAAGTGTTAGAAAAACAAACCTTAGGTACTTAGGGTATTATGCCTGAACTGAACCTGTTAGTTTAGGCAAACCACAGGGATAAAACTGCAATTTTTTCTTTATATAAATAAATGTGCAGGTTCACAATAATCCTCACACTTTTCTGTCTCGCTTTGTTATAAGCTTCTTGCTCTTCAAGAAAACTTATTGTTATTCCTTCCTTTCATCTTCTCCGACGAAAAGATGCCTACCGATATTGAAGACGAGATCAGAGACGAGAAGAACCCACCGCCTCTAGATGAAGACGACATTGCTCTCCTCAAGACCTATGTAACATATTTTTCCTCTTTGCTTTCCTTTACTATCTACATAAACCCTAATTTTACCTTTACTCTTTTGTCTCTTTAAATTTTCATGTAATTTGTCGGATTTGTCTATTGTGGTTATAATTTATGTACTGTTTGTTGTATTAAGGTGGATTTGTTTGGTATGGTGTTTTGATGTAGGGATTGGGGCCTTATTCTACCAGTATTAAGAAAGCAGAAAAGGATGTCAAGGATATGGCCAAAAGGATTAATGATTTGTGTGGTATGTTTCATTTAAAGGGGTGTATTTTGGATTGCTTTATGTTATCTGTTTATCTGCTTGTTTGATTACTGGTTTTTGATGCAATGTAATTGTGTTATGGTTATCTGATTGTTTGAAGGTGAAGTAAGCGGTTTAAGAGTTGGTTATTGAGTAATTTTATGTAGATCTGACTATTACCTAATTGGCAAACCCTTTAAGCTGATTATCTGATTACAAAACCATGTTGCATACCTGTATTTAGTAGTTATTACTCATTGGGTTCTCACTGGTATTGGGTATATACCAGTTTATGGTCTTATGCGGTTAAAGCTATCTTTCATGATGCTCATTAACCAAAACCTAATCTTAAACTCAACAAATAAACCTATTTGAATTATCATATACTCTATTACACTTATATCAGTTCTATATTTAAGTTTCCAACCATGGTTTTAAAAAACGGGTGAGGCGTGCGCCTTGAGGCGAGGCGCTGAGAAAACGTCTCTGAGGCAGCGCCTCATGAGGTTGTTTTGTACGTGCGCCTTGAATGGCCGAGGCGCTAAGAAAACTTGCGTTTCAGGTGCGTCTCATGGGGCTGTGTGTGTTTTTATATGTGATTTTGATGTTTAAGACTTTCTATGTCAATTATTTTATTTTTTATGTGTGTTTTGATGTTTTAGGCTTTCTTTGTCAATTATTTTGTTTTTTATATGGTATATAATTTTTATATTTATTTTTTAATCCTGCCTCGGTTCGCCCGAGGCTCGATTCCGTTCTTTTAAACTTTGTTCCCAACAAATTCAGAAAAACAATTAAATTATATTTTTAAGATTATAACATATATTAGTATGTACAGTTTTAATGCGGGAAATCAGATGAGTATCATCTACTAATAATACCGTACCGTCTCAAACTGATCATTTTTTAGAACTGATCCCATACCTGAATACCCATCTTGATTGTTTCGGGATTTCCTGTCGGTTGTTGATTTTTTCCATCCCTAATTTGGAACACCATCTTACATGTGGTTTCATGGAATATTCTACACATTATGTGGATAGTGTTAGTCGAATACGGTGCCCATTTTGTTCCTGAACTGGTGTTTTAATCATCTTCAACTTTGATAGGTATTAAGGAATCGGACACTGGTCTTGCTGCACCTAGCCAATGGGATCTTGTTTCTGATAAACAGATGATGCAAGAGGAGCAACCTCTTCAGGTTTGTAACTTAATATTACTTTCTATTAATAAAAGAAACCGTTTTTTTCTCTCCTGTTGACAAATTCTGTCTTGTTTATTCTAACAGGTGGCTAGATGCACAAAGATAATTAACCCAAACACAGAAGATGCAAAATATGTTATAAATGTCAAACAAATTGCAAAGGTATGTGAGACTTTGGTTAGGTTTATATCTGTAGTTGTCAAAGGCGAACGATGTGAGGCAAGGCGCAACTAAACGGCCACAAAACACAGCAATGCGCAAAAGCACTTTAACGGCCTAGACCACCCAAAACTAATTTCAAATAGCTTAGTCTGCGTCTTGCTTGCCTTTGGCGTGCGCTATTTTGTGCATGAGCCCTTGCTTTTTGAGTACTCCTTGGGCTTTTAACTACTATGTTTATATCTGGACTAATTCATCTAATATATGTTTTTTTTTTTTTTTTTAAATTTATAGTTTGTTGTTGGGTTGGGTGACAAAGTTTCACCTACTGATATTGAAGAAGGCATGCGTGTTGGGTAGGTTGCAGTGTTCATTGTTTTGTTTTTAACTTAAATGTTTTTTTTCCCCTGAAAAGTAATCTTTAATGTTGGTACTCAATTCTCCATTGCAGTGTTGATCGAAATAAATATCAGATTCAGATCCCATTGCCACCCAAGATTGATCCTAGCGTGACCATGATGACAGTGGAGGAAAAGCCAGATGTGACATATAACGATGTTGGTGGATGTAAAGAGCAGATTGAGAAAATGAGAGAGGTGTGTAGCAAACTAGCAATTGCTACATTTTTTTTTTTTTGAATTAGTGAATTTTGTATAATATCTTTTACTCGATGCATTTGCAGGTTGTTGAACTACCTATGCTCCACCCTGAGAAATTTGTTCAACTTGGAATAGATCCACCCAAAGGTGTTCTCTGCTATGGCCCACCTGGAACTGGCAAAACCCTTTTGGCTAGAGCCGTTGCTAATAGAACCGATGCATGTTTTATTCGTGTGATTGGAAGTGAATTGGTTCAGAAATACGTTGGTGAGGGGGCCGCATGGTTCGCGAGCTATTTCAGGTTCTACTTTCAAATTCAACTCCTATTATATTATCATTATTATTGAAGTTTGAACATGGGTGTACCGAATGACAAGAAAAAACTAACACCAAATTAACAGATGGCACGGTCGAAAAAGGCTTGCATTGTTTTCTTTGATGAGGTGGATGCAATTGGTGGTGCACGTTTTGATGATGGTGCTGGTGGTGATAATGAGGTTCAACGAACCATGCTTGAAATTGTGAATCAACTTGATGGCTTTGATGCTCGTGGTAATATTAAGGTTCTGATGGCAACAAACAGGTATGTTTATATTATAAACTTTTAGGGTAAACCGCACAAAATAGAAGTGAACTTTAAACCTTATACAGATCTTGCCAACTAATGGTTAGGTACAAAATAGGAACCAACTTCATTTTAAGACCAATTTTAGTAACCAATTTAAATTTTATTGTTGTTTTCAGCTAACGCCCTGCTCAGCTAGCATCAGCTTTTTTTATTTTTCTTTTTGCTGAATTACAGACTTTGCTAAATTTTGAAATTTTCATCTTCTTTGTCAATTTATTGTATATTCCGTTAATGTCATGTGGCATATGATGTTACATTTAATATTTATGTTATGTATAGTTAAAAAAATATCATTTCTTCAACATGTAAATAAACTTATTCTTGAATTTTTTTTTGGATGACATTATTTGTCATGTAGCATCTATTGTGACATTTAATATTTATTTCATGTGTAGTTATATCAAATATTATTTTTTCAACTTATAGATATACTTTTGAAAAAAAAAATCTAGATAAACATCATTTTGCATATGCTGTGTTTGATGTGGTGGCTGACGTGGTACCGGCTACCTGAGGCTGGTTCGTTGCTAATATTGGTAAAAGATTATGAGTTGGTTTTTGTTCTATATCTACTTTAAAGTTAAAAAAAATAATCAGGAAAAAGTGTAATGTTTGTTTCTAGTTTGTGCAGTTTGCCTATACTCTGTATCCACTTTTGATAACAACTTATTTTAGAATATTGCAACTGCTGATTTGGTTACCTTCTCAATTGTTTTTATTCCAGACCAGATACCTTGGACCCGGCACTACTACGACCTGGTAGATTAGATAGAAAGGTGGAGTTCGGGTTACCTGATATGGAAAGCCGGACACAAATATTCAAGATCCATACTCGAACAATGAACTGTGAAAGGGATATCCGATATGAACTTTTGGCCCGTCTTTGCCCTAATTCTACTGGTAACATCTCTTATCAATCATATTTCCTTATTTAAGTTGTCATAAACTTGGAAGTGACATTAATTTTGAATACACAGGTGCGGATATAAGAAGTGTTTGCACGGAGGCAGGAATGTACGCAATTAGAGCACGCAGGAAGACGGTGACAGAAAAAGACTTTCTGGACGCAGTCAACAAGGTGATCAAGGGCTACCAGAAGTTCAGTGCTACTCCTAAATACATGGTTTACAATTGATGCGTTTTGGGGTTTGTTGGAACTTGTTTTTTAGCTTTGCATAAGTTGGAGAAACCTAATTTTATATATTTGTGTTATCAACTTTTGATGACATTGCTTATGTTATTGTCTTCTCAAAATTGTAAGGATATTGTCACCCTTGACATGTTTTAATTTGGTTTAAACGACACTGCTTGCTTCTACTTTATATCCGTAGTTGGTTAATTGTATCAAAACTAGGAGTTCTCCCACAGGTAGCGGTGAAATCTGTATGTACCATTTTTTTATACAGTAGGTGCCCAGGATGTTTACATGTAAACATATATAATAGAATGCTACAGTATTGCTAAGGTATTATAGAGGCGTTTTTAAAGCAAGAACAAGCACATAGAATTTGATATATTATGTGCAAAGAATTCTCAAAATACCAAATCATTTCCCCCTAACATCCCTTACCCTGCCGTCAGCTTCTGCCTCAAAACATAACCATGTCCAATCGACATTGTCTTCTGACGCTGACTTCTCTCTAAACATCATGCCGGTCAACATCTTTAACAATGGTGAACTCATTGTCATGGGAGGCAAGCGTTGAAAACATAATGGTCAGAGGTAGCCGTAGCGAAGGTGAACACAACCCTCGGTCACATTGTGCTCAATGTGAGGGTGGTTTTCAAATTATGACACAACCTGAATGTGAATTTGAAGTATGAATGGGGCAACGAGGAGTAGGTTTATTAGTGTTAACTATTGTATATTATTGATGCATATTATGTAGTGACCTAACACTTGATCAGGGTTGGTATATTCGAGTTTTTGGCCAGGTTGGTTTTTTGATCAGTTTTTGATGCTCTAACATTTTTGTAATGATGCATTATTAAATGATATTATGCTACTTTATATGATTGTTTAAAAAAAGACATTTTAATGTGTTATTGGTCCACTTGATAGCTCCTGCTGCTACTGCTCCTAACCTGTGACCCATTTCAATCTTTTGTTGTGATCACTCTGCTTGTTTCAACCTGTTAAAGATTCGATGTGTTATAGAAAAAGACAAATTCATGTGTTTTGGTTTGATTCACAACTTTGTATGATCACTCTGCTTGTTTGAAGTTGTATACTTGTTTGCTGCACAACAGATTTAACCCGCTACAAAATTGCAGATAAATAATGTTGTGCTTGTTGTGCTTGTTGTTTGTTACACAGTTGCAGGTGAATTTGTTGGTCAAAACAGTTAGTTTACATGAATTTGATGGTTGCAAATGTTGTTAATGTGGACGGTCAAACTGGTTGGATGGGTCGAATGGATCAAAAACTGTTGTTGGTTGCACAATTGTAGGTGAATTTGATGGTCAAAATAGTTAGTTTACATGAATTCGATGGTTGCGAATGTTGTTAATTTAGATGGGCCAAAAAATGTTGGATGGGTCCAATGGATTTGCATTTGATGGTATGGATGAATTTGAATGTGGATGGGAGAAAAAAAATGACACAGCAAACCACAGGACGCATATGGAAATGGCATGTGTGGGCAAAATAGTCTTTTCATACAATATCAAACAGATTTACAATAAACATTAGTAGGGGGACTTGATTGGAAAATTAAATAAACGTTGAGGACTCAAGGTGAAAATTCAGAAAAGTAGAAACTCAAGCTTCTTTTTGTATCAAACCACAAGGACTTAAACATTACCTAACTCAATTAAATTATGAAAACTACTATTTTGTTTGTTAAGGTTTTAAACAATTATGCATATACATATTTACATTTACATGCACCGATAGGATTATCCCGATTGCTAAGTGTTATGTGTCTTATGTCCAAGGCTTGATACCAAACCACATCGAGCCGGGGGTCTCGCTGGAAGCAGCCTCTCTATTCTTAGGGGTAGAGGTAAGGCTGTCTACATCTTACCCTCCTCAGACCCTACCTTAGCTTTGCTATAGGTGCGATTAACTGAGTATGATGATGATGATGATATTTACATTTACATATTAATGAAAAAAAATGTTAAACTACCTACAAATTGTAGAGTTTTTTTTTTTTTTTTTAACAAATCATGATAAATATATTTTACTAGTGTATAGAACCCACGTGTTGTGGCCAGTGGCGAAGCTTGACCCGAAGGTTCGGGGGGTCGGAAGTCACCGGGGGTTCGGATTTCGGGGGGTCGAAAACCAGTTTCGGGGGGTCGAAACCCTATATTTTCAAAATTTTCTATACGGATACTATATAAACGGAACTTCTGCGCGAAAATCCGGGGGGGTCGGCCGCCCCTCCCCGCCCCTACAAACCTTCGCCACTGGTTGTGGCGACATCATTAAACCGACTGAAAAGTAGACGTAAAAATATTGAACCTCGGACGCCTGTTGCAGCGTGTTAACGCGAAGAAATTAGACGAAAACGTAAGACATTAACCAACTCGAGCTAGAACTTGCGTGTTGTGATGGAGCCATTAACAGGAAAATTGTGTATAGTGAATTGAAATTCTTCTTTTCAATGTAATAACTTGATGCATGAGAAATAAAATCATTAACTAACAAATCGTTAGATTAGTTGTTGACCCATTTTGATAACTTGTTATTCTCTTTAGATAAAATATCTATCTATCTATACAACTAATATATGAAACTTAATGTGGACACATGACACTTCCATGTTGATCCTTCAATTCTCTAGCCTATCAATTTGTGCCAAGTGTCCAATTGTGAGAATTTATAAAGTTTTTTTTTTTTTTTTTTTTTAAATTGAAAATTCATTTAATACATAAAATGGTCAAAATCGGTCACTTAATACTTTCCTAATCTCATTAATTAAGTCAATCAATTACCCTAAATCACAAACACATGATCATCTCTTTCTTCTTTTCATACCCTCTCATCTGCCATAACCCTACCATCGCCGATCATCTTCTTTTTGTCTTCTCCTTCAAGGTAACATTATAAACTTCTTCTTCTTTTTTAACACACACTGTTATCAATTTTATTAGTTTTCTGTTCGTTTTTTTATCCTGTTATGATTATTGCTTATTATTACATGTCCGATCAATCTTTATCTGCTTTTCTTTTTACTGATTTTAATGATATTTGTTTCTATTATTCAGGTTTCAGCGATTAGGTGTTGTGTGTTGTTGTTTAGGTTAGTTTGGCGATTAGGGTTCATGTCCTGTTATGTATTGTTTTGTTATTCTAATAATTTTTCAGATTTGAGCGATTAGGGTTCATGTTTCTCATTTACTTTGATACTGATTTAGTCGCTGGTAATTAGGGTTCATGTCACCGATCCTTCACCAGGAGAGGATTCAGAGGCCCTTATTCTTGCTGAAGTTTCAACATTTTTTTCACTACGAAAATACCTAATCTGGAGAGTTTCTCAATAGATAAGCGAACGTCCAATATAAATTACTTTATGCAATTTGGTTTGATTTTGCAAGTGCTGATACAATAATATGAACTCACATGTAAATTTTGTTTTAAATGTTTTTTATTCACCTTGGTGGCAGGTTTTGTTTATGTGAAGTATGAGACAAGAGGAAGCAGTTGCAAGTATAGAGGAATCCGTTCAGGTATAAAATGCAACAGTGAAAAGTTTGGATTTTATAATTTTGTTAGACTTAAACTTTCAACCTATATCTTTTTTTTAAGCAGGGGCAGGGCATGTTGGCTTGCACTTCACATAGGCTATCCTTAGTTAGTGTGTATTAGTTTAAGCTACTATAGTAATAAGGATTTTTATGCATTATTGTTCATATATTCTTCGGTTTCTAATATTGGATTTATGTTGCAAAGTATTTATGATTTTCATGCATTATTGTTCATATATTATTTGGTTTCTAATATTGGTTTTCTATTGCAGGTTTTTGTATTATGTAAAAAAAAAAAAAACTTTGTTATGCATTGTTGTTTGGACTGAAGAGCTTTCGTGATGTAAGTCTGTTAAATTTCCAATTTTTTTCTTTTTGCTCTTACCTAAATGCATATAAAAATATAGATGTCTAATTATGACATTTGTTATGTATTTGCTTAATACCATATAGATTCATATTTATAAAGAAGACTAAAACAGGAGCAGCATGAGCTGCATTCTGCTTATAAGCTGTTTTTAGCAGCACTGTGCATCATAGCCATGTTCCGAAGTCACCGACAACAGCAAGAACAGGAGCAGCATGAGCTGCATTCTGCAACTAAGGTAATTAGCGATTCGGCTGTTTAATATTTGAACCTATATCAATAATCAATTTAAGGTTTTGAACCCATGGATGCAACAGATCAATGAGCTTAGATCAGCTCTTGGTCCACTTTCGGGTCGCAGCTTAAAATACTGCACGGGTGCATGCTTGAACAGATATATGGAAGCTAGAAACTGGAACATAGAGAAGGCAAAAAAGATATTAGAAGAGACATTAGCATGGAGATCAACCTACAAGCCATAATCATTCAATTACTTTTGGTCAAACTCATTTACAATGTCTTTATTAATTTTTTTTAAACAAAAAATCTAGCCATTAAAGGCAATGGTCAACATCGGTCAAATATTAAACACTTTTCATGTAATTAATGCACTTTTTAGTTTTTTTTTTAAATAAAAAATCATTAATTCGAATTAAATTAGGTAATTCATTGACTAAATTAAATTTGGTAATTCATTATGATTATTTTAATTTGAATTTTTGGTCAAAGCAAAAATTTATCAATTGTGTAATAACATTTCTGTTAAACTCTAAAAATATTCGAATACTAAATATTCTGTTTAAGTATTTAACTTTAAATTTTAATATTCATAATTTAAATTTTTAAATTTTGGTTAATATTATAAAAATTGAAAATTTTGAATTTAGAATAATTATGGTAACATTTAGAATTAACTACTACATTAGTTTCATAATTGTGAATGATTTAAATATTTAAAAAATCCAAATTTGTTAATTTAAGTTAATAATTGTAACAATTACACCTATTTATTACCTTTAAATTACAGATTTTCTAATATATTTAATTTTAACAAATAGTAATATTGGTTATAAATTTCTCAAATTAGTTTCAAGTTTAAATTCAAATTTTGAATACTATAATTTCAAAAATAGTTTTCAGTTAAACTTTGAAAATATTTGAATATTAAATGTTCTATTTAAGTATATAATTTCAAACTTTAATATTTATAACTAATTTTTAAATTTTGGTTAATATTGTAAAATTTCTGAATTTTGAATTTAAGATAATAATGTTAGCAATTAAACTTAATTAATGCATTCAATTTGAAATTTTGAATGAATGGAATATTTTAAAAATTTCAAACTTATGAATTTAAGTTATTAATTATAACAATTAAACCTACTTATTACCTTTAATTTAGAGATATCCTAAAATATTTATATATTTTCCAATTATGGATAACATGTATTTATAAATTTTTGAACTAAGATGCAAACACAGAAACGAATCCAGGATTCACATATGGCCATCTTTATGTGGTATTGTCAAGAGTTAAGAGCAGGGTAGGGGTTGAGTTACTTGATCCCGAGTGGAAGGTCATAAATAAAACAAAAAAGGTTGTGTATAAGGAAATATTTAATGATATTTAAATTGTATGTGTATTTTTACTATATTTTCTTTATAATTTTTACGCTTCAAATACTTATTAATTGTTGAACCGCATGTACACGCGGGCAATAACCTAGTATACATTAATTAATATCTCATGCATCATCAAACTATATATTTGTGTGTGTATATAGGTATAGGTTCCGGTACAAAGACATTGAAATTAAATGAATTTAAATGTAGTCGCAGGTCAAAAGACACGGGACAAAAATTAGTTTATACACTAATGTGTATAAAGTATCTGTACCAAACGCATAAAAGCTTTTGTAAGGCGTATTAAAATTGAATGGAAATTATTGTCTTGTTCCAAAGAGATGTATTTTAAAGTAGTATCTATGATATCTTATAATACATTTCACAAGAACATCTTAAAATTTAAATTTTACAAGCATAATTCCTTAAAGTATAACACACAATGCATATGGTAACTACTTTTTGAGGGCAAATATGTCTTTTAAACAATACTTACACATTTTTCCTCTCAACTTTACTCAACTTTTTTTTATTTAAATAACAATTACACTTTTCACCCTTATTTTAACCGACTACCCCACGATTTTTAAACCTCCATAATTGTTTTATACGTTAATATTATCCTAATATTATTACACCGTATAAACGAACGTTTTTTTTCTTTAATTTGAGTATAGTATTGCTATAGTTTTTTTAATTTAAAAATGATATGTTACGGTTAAGTAAAAACCAAACCGAAATCATTTATACTATATTATAATACATTTCTTATTGACCTCTTAAATTTAAGTTTTACAGTATAATTGCTTAAAGTACAACACACAATACACATGTTAACTAAATGTTGTTTCCCGTCGCAACGCGCGGACACCTGACTAGTAGATATACATATAGATAAAAAAGATTCCAGTTTGCTAAACAAGATTACTGAATTACAATATATATACATATCTGTTTAGTATGCAGATTACCCTTAAATCATCAACACTACTAGGCAGCACATGCAATGCAATGACAATCAAAGCCCAAATATTCATAAAGATCTTATAAAACAGTAAGAATATATAACAGCCTATGACTAAATAGAATCAAATCTTATCTTTAACAGTTAAAAATCATCTTCCAAATCAAAGCAAACCAATGTTGCCTAATTAGCCAAGAACACATGATCACATCAAGATTGTCTCCATACTCCAAACTGGCTGGCTTTATGCTTCAGATTCTTATTTACATAAATAAAGGATTATGTTCCAATGACACAACCCCCCAAACATACTTAATAATTTATTTAAACATAACTGCCTCCTAGTCAATGCAAATAAGCAGACAACCATGTTCCTACTTGTTTTGTCCCTATTACAACATCCCTTATTTTACTTCACCTTCATATGTTCCAACTTGTACAGTACAAGTAACTGCAGCTTAACCAGATTCTATCATCACATGTAAATCTTTTTTTGTCTATAAATACATGTTCTCCTTTTTTAAGCTCATCAATCTAACTGTTTTTTTTTACAATGGCTTTTAAAGTTGTTGGTTATTCAAAGAAAAAGTGTGCTTCATTGGTCAAACAACAGCGGGCTCGTATATATATCGTTCGTCGTTGTGCTACCATGCTTCTATGCTGGTACATACAAGGAGACGACTAGCTTACATTCGCCTTTTTCTTTTTGCTTAACACATACGTTTAATATACCTTTTTTGACCCGTTACATAACTATTTATTGTGGAAGCCTCGTTACAGTTTTTCCTACTTGCCTTTTGTCCAATTTATCGTGGTCTCGGTTACACATTTTCCATCTTTCTTTTGAGAGAGAAGCTGGAAACTTTTTACGTAGACCGGAGTCTTGGACATCAAGGAATAATGCCAGAATGCAGTCTCTGACATCAAGTAGTTTGCTTGAGAAGGAAGTGAAACCATTCACATCTTTTATTTGTTTGATCAGTAGATCTTTTTATTCTCCAAATTGTATGATGAAAATTCCAGAAAAAAAAAAAATATATCTTTAATGACTTGAGTGTATCTTTGTGTGCTTTTCTTCAAATTATGTGAATAAATGCAAAAGTGTATGACATATAACATAAAAATGGACATTAATATGATTTTGTAACATGTTAAATGCAAGACTCTCTATATTAGTAAACCACAAAAGTGGTATGTTTTACAATTACACAAGCTTACACTCTTCAGTACACTTTCAATCAAAACTTGCACAGTTCTACAACTTCAATATATGTGGGCTTTTTAACATTATTTATTTATCGATCCAATCAGCGAACAGCAACATTATGTATATAGGCACATTAACTGCAGCAACAACCGATAACACTTGGAAAACTCGTACCAACCTCCGGATTACAAATCTAACAGTTGAACTTTTGGTTTTGACCTGTCCCAATCTTGCAGCAGCATCGGATCCCAGTTGACCGCTTACGTCTTGTGGCATTAAAAGATTAACCTCCTGCGCCGTCTGCTTTTTCGCTGCAGACCGTAGCGTAGCATTCCCCTGAAACGCAAAAGGCAAAAATCAAACACAACTTTTACTAAACGGACATTGGGATCATACTTTTATAAGAATATTACCTTTCTACCCTCTCCGTTGAATGCGAAGGAACGATCTTTTTTGGTTTTTTGATTAAATGCATCGACCCTTCAGCATCCCAAACCATTTCATATTCACAGTTTTCATCTTCATCTTTTTCTTTAGTGTTACTTTTGAAAAAGTTGATAATATTACGCATATTTTCACCAATATGTAGGTGAATGTTCAGCCCGTTCGTTGGCCATACAAGAATCACAACAAGCGTAACCACAAATAACACGATATACCTGAATTTTTTCACCAAATTAGTGTGAGCTAATTATTAATACAGGACCAGAAAAAAACAAAAACAAATAATATTTTACCATATATAAATGAAGAGCTGTGCAGGAAGAAAACACAGCTGAGTTGATACGGCATCAGTTGCGTTTGAAACTGCAAGTTTACGTGCAGTTAGTAACATGAAAGACGGATATAAGTTTCCTTGTTGCCAGCTAATCGTCCCTAGAGTATGCTACACAAAATTACAAAGAAAAAAAAAATTAAGAAATGAAATATAATATCGAGAGAAACATGTACATAACTACGGATTAAGATTAGGACATACATTACCTCTACTACAGCGCCATGTTTGGCTATATGAGTAACAGTACACTGATCATGATCATGACCCGACAAAACAAGTACCTGTTAATTTACATTTATACCCTCAGCTATTTTATTTGACATAATTTCCATCAATCAAATTTCAGTTTTTATGGGAATGAAGAGAGTACGTACGGGTTTAATTGATTCCAGTAGTTTGTTTGTTGTTTCTTCTGTAAGATAGTTTTGATACCTGCGTCAGTGTCATGTTATTAAAACTGCATCTTTCGTGTAAAAGAGAATAAAATAAGGAGAGAGTATGAGGAAGCTACGTTATTTCATGATCACCGGTAGCCTGAGAAATTCTCTGAACATGCAAAAAATGAGGTTAATTTGAGTTTAAAAAAACATAGAAAGTGAGAATCTGATAAAATGCAATAACTAAAACCTGATTTATAATCGGTGAAGAACGTTTGGAACCACAGGAAGTCCAGTCAGATCGATAGAGTGGTATATGGGTCAATAACACCCTTGGCGGCGAAAGAGAATCTATACAAAATTTAATTATATTATTAACTTATAAAAATCGAAAAATTGTTAATTAGTTAGACATGAAAAATTGAAAACACTTGTTACATACCCTAGACACATTGTTAACAAAAGTCCATGAAGCAGAGGTTTCCTTTTGTTGTGGATGACCTGTGATAGTGCAAAATCATCATATATTAATTGTATTTATTTAACAATTAAATAAAAATGAAGTTTAATAATTGAAAACTCATTTACCATCCATTGTTTGGGCATCAACAGCAACAAATTCCACTTCTCCTGCTCTGAAATGATAGTTTCTTGAACCAAACGCCTTTTCATAGCGGCTGATTACCTGTATTTAATTCAAAAGACAGTGAACACAAGTTAACTATCATGATACATCATAAAAGAAATATATCAATCGTACATTATCATATGAAAACGACAAAACGTAAATATACCTCAGGGCTGCGAGAGAGGTGTGCTGCATAACCAATATCATGGTTTCCTGAGAGAAAGTATACTTGATTATTTGTAACTCTTTCAAGAGTCTTAATGTCAAAAATATGCCTAAAACGGTTCAAAGAATCCTGCCACCTGTAACACCGAACACAAATGAGCTTTAATGTCAGAAAGTAAAAATATTTGCACAAGGCATGTATTTTATGGCCTTACTCTTCATCGGAAAGAACAGGACCCCCGTCAAAATAATCACCCAAAAACAAAACCATATCAGGTTTAAGAGGCATGATGGAAGCCAGCATCGCTCGGCGCATGTAGATGTCGGTGTAGAATTGTACAATCTCCAGGGTTAATGATTTGGGAGCCAAATTTAGGGATGTTCTATCCATGAGCTGTTAAGAACAGGGAAATTGTGTAAAACACAATGGAGAAACATGTAAATTACAGATTATGCTCTTTAAATGATGAGTACCTGTGGATCAGCAACCACTGCAATTTTTACATAATCACCAGGATTATCGATTGTAACCATCTGAACAAACCAACGAGAAAATGAGTTCCTAAAAAAAATAGATACTGGTTTGCACGAAATTTGTGTCAAAGATAGCGGTCAAGACTCAAGAAGTCAATACCCAATAATCTTAAAGATAAAATACATTGGTTAGAGCTCAATATTTGTTAATGTTATTAAGTCTCACTTTATGAATTCACTTAGATTCTGTTACACACAAGCTCTGTAACATCTCAAAAAGTTGGTAAATATTTGCATCAAGGCAGATAACAGAACATATTTCTAAGTGTAAGGGTTGAGTTTAATTGGTTTTAAGTTTCTTGAGGCGTTCCCAGTTTTGTTGGAGATGGGTGCGCTTGCTGTTTGCAGCTTGGAGAGCATGTCTACTCTTGACTCGGTGAGGGAATTTAATCATTTATGCCTTTTTTCGGATCAAATGTGGTTTTAGATATGTTGGCTCATGAATACTGTTTTCATGTTTGGTATTTCTATGCATCCGCATTGCCTTCTGCTTAGATTATGGTATGAAAGTGCATAAGTTGCCTTTTCTGTTTCTAGAAAAGTAGTTATGGCAAGTGATGCAACAAGCCATTATGCTTCGTTTCATATTTCATATCTTAAACTAGAATTCTGTGAGCATAGAGCCTTTTCACTATTATCATTATATCTTTTTACTTGTTATGGTAATACTTTGGGACTTGACAAATAATGCTGGTACTTTCTTTGTTTAATGTTTTTAGGCAATTGGTTGGGATCAAAAGAGTGATCTCCAGCAGTGGCGAAGCTTGACCCGAAGGTTCGGGGGGTCGGAAGTCACCGGGGGGTCGGAAGTCACTAGTTTCGGGGGGTCGAAACCCTATATTTCCAAAATTTTCTATACGAATACTATATAATCGGCACTTCTACGCGAAAATTCGGGGGGGTCGGCCGCCCCCGCCGGCCCCAACTAAGCTTCGCCAGTGATCTCCAGACAGAAGTTGTATTCTTCACTTGTCATTTTAAATATTATTTGAACTTAAAGATATATTTTCAAAGGTACTGCTTCAGTACTTTGTGGGATTCAAACTCCCAACCTCCCCTAAGAGGGTTTGTTCCCTCTACCGTTAGACTACAGCCTAAGTGGGAAATAAAATTTGATTATCAATTTGATATTACTTTAATCGTAGCGTAAAAAATTAGTTTACATTATTTAGTTCGTTAAGGCCTAAAGCTAAGGCTAAGGGGCACAATTTTTGCAGCTCAGCCCGGGCACCTGAATTTTCGGGGCCGGCCCTGTTCCCTTGTCATTTTAAATATGATTTGAACTTAAAGAGATGTTTTCATTTGATACATCATTACATCAAGACCTGTTTTTTGCTTATGTTTTATGATTTGGTTGATACATCATACATATTTGTGAATTCATAAAGTGATCCTAGTATCTGGAACATGAAATTTATGAAATAGATTAAGAAAGATCAACACGCATTTCCTAAGTTGATTCCCAACACTTTACTATAATCAACTTCGTCGTTTGTAGAAGGTTTATTATTGCTACATTCAGCTTTGAATTGTTAAAATTAATGCCTAAAAAGGAAACTTAGTTAAATTCCTGTTAATTAAAAGGTAGCTAAGATAATCCGTTTGACTTTCCTTAAAAACACGATAAGGACCAAGATTCAAATCCAAATTCTACAACCTTTTTAGAATGATTTGATTAGGACAAATCTTGGCAAAACAGTGACAATTAATTAAACAGATCAATCAAGTTGAAGCATACAGAATCTGCCGTGAGTATGACTTACCTAGCAAGTTCAAGAATACATGTATTTTTATAACTAGCAACAATATGTAGAAAAAGAATGATGCCTAAGTCAAGAAACTCGTATCCGACCCACTGCTATAGAAAAGGGAGTTGGTTCCCGAAACAAAATTTTATTTGTGACAAAACGAAACCGATCAATTTCTAACTTATTCTGTTTCAGTGTTGTGACTTTAATATTTCTTGTGGATTCAACATATCATTCATCTCTAAATATCTCAAACTCACTCCCTTTTGTTTCCAGAAAAGCTGCGCCTAACCTTCAAGGTGTTAGTGTAGTGGTAAGTGCTTGAGTCCTTCTACTAGAGGTCTCACATCTAGATCCAACTTCCACTCATTTTATGCCTTTAATCCACTTGAAGGCCACCTACCCGCCGCAGCAAACCGGGTTTTACTTTTTTTTCCCTAAAATCCGCTCGTAAAATCCACTTTGTGAGACTTAAAACCGCACCACTTTGGTGGGGATAAACACCTGGTGTGACACTAGACCAAGAGCATAGTTATCAAAGGCGCTAGGCGCAAAAAAAAAGCGAGGGCCTCAGATAAAAAAAAAGCGAACAAAGAAATAAAGTAAAAATATATTAAAATGATACTATTTTTCATCTAGTTAGTATCAAAAGTTTAAAATATTGATGTATTAGTGTATAGAAGTGATTTTCCTTAGATGAAAGTGGAAATCTGGCTGGAATCTAGCCATAATCTAACGATTTGGCTGGAAACTCTTCGGAATTTGAGAATCTAGCTGAAATCTGCGCCTAAACCATCACCTGGAAAATTAAAGCGCAAATGCATCGCCTCGCCTAAAAAATGGGCCTAGGCGCAAGAGGCGATGGCTTTAACAACTATGACCAAGAGGCCATCCAATGGCGAGGCTTAGTTGGGGCGGGAGGAGGCGGCCGACCCCCCCGAATTTTCGTGCAGAAGTTTCGATTATATAGTATTCGTATAGAAAATTTTGTAAATATAGGGTTTCGACCCCCCCGAAACTGGTTTTCGACCCCCCGAAACTAGTGACTTCTGACCCCCCGGTGACTTCCGACCCCCGAACCTTCGGGTCAAGCTTCGCCACTGAGGCCATCACCAGATGTGTTTTACACTTGTACTTGATGTCATTGGTTAGCAGGAAAAAAAAATGATGTCATTGGTTAGCAGGGAAAAAAAAAAAAAAAAAAAAAAAAAAAAAAAAACCCAAATCTGGACTATTCTATATATAGTTTGTAAACAAGGTTTGCTAACTACTTGGATCTGTACATGCAATTAGTACCAAAAAAATAGGAAACATTTATTAGGGTAAGCTTATAACATTTCCAAAGTAAAGTAAAGTAAAGCATCATCCTAAGATTTTAAAGTCAAATGTTGAATGTGTTTGAAGTTAAGTTGATATAGGTAACCAAATCTACCATACAAGAATCAATCAAGATCATATCATATATAATTATAAAGATGCATCCTTTAAAGTTGAGCTACAGAAACAAACAATAAAGAAAGCAAATTAAAGAAGATGGATAATAATATTACCGGCCATGAGCAAGTCCAGTAAAAAGCAATCTTCTCACCATAAAGAAGTGTAATAGCCCACATCACACAGAAGAACACACTAAGCTTTGAAATCATCTTCTCTTATTATTATTATTATTATTATTATTATTATTATTATTATTATTATTATTATTATTCAGATAATATTTGTTGTTGTTGTTGTTGTTGGTTGCAGAGTTGCAGGTTTCATGGTTTTGTTTCCAATTACAGATGTATCAGTGTGATGTGGTATAGCTTTCCCTTTTCTTGTTTTTTACTCTTCTGATTTACTACTGGATTTAGTAAAAAAGATTAAAACAAGTATATACTTTGGGTAGTTAGTTTTATCCAGTCAAGTAGTCAACCCTTTGTTTGGATCATAGTTACCTAAATCATACTTCGCAACGGTACGGGTACACAGTACGAATACGTAATTTGTGAAGTTGGACGAATTCGGTACGAAGGAGGGTAGGCTCATTTCGGTACGAACCGGTACGGTGTACCATTGAGTCTGGTACAATGTAGCGATAAGGTAGTAGAACATTTTAAAAATATAAAAAATAGCTATTTATAATTTATACAATCTATCTTATGTCAAGATTGTTATGAACATATAATCAGCGAACGGTTTATGAACCGTTTGGCGGGAAGTTCGTTTGTGTTCGTTCGTTTAATAAATGAGCAAACACGACCAAAAAATTTTGTTCGTTTAACAGAGGTCGCGTTCGTTAGTTTATGTTCGTGAACGTTCGGTAACGTGTTCATTTGTGTTGTGTTCGATAGGTTAATAGGATTTTTAATTTTAATACCTTTTTTATGTTCTTTTATTTTTATTTATTTTATACCCATATAAGTAAAGAAATAAATAATATATGAGATCAATAAACCTACTTTTAGTATCTACGCTCATTATATGTTTTCCACCTTCCAGTGTCGACATCTTCTGCCATGCACCTCCGACACCCTCCTCCATTCACCTCCGATGTGAACTCAGTTTTTTGAGATGCTACTTTATTATGTTTACCTATATTATGTTAATACTAAGTATGTTTGGATAATTAAGTTATATTTTGTGTGGATCTAGCTGATGCCTTAATGTATGTGAATTCGATCTTATTCTAAAGTTAACATATGAACGTTTGTGTTTGTTTCCGTTCATGAACACTACTTTGTGTTCATTAACGTTGTGTGTATTTGTGTGCGTTCATGAACAAAATTGACAAATAGACACAAACGAACACGAACACAAGTGTTTTCTTAACAAACGAACACAAACATAAAATCTCGTTTGGCAAGTGTTCATGAACTGTTCGTGAACACATAATTTCCTTAACAAACGAACACGAACAAAGCCTTGTTCGATTCATTTGCAGCTCTATGGATAACAAATGAATAGTTCGGAAAATGGATTTGTGAAAAATGAAATTTTTTGGATTTTAGTGAGATTTGTGTAAAGAAAAATAGAAAAAAAAATTAGTTTAGGTGGTTTTAATTTTTGAAATAGCTATTATACAAAGTTTAATAAACGTTTGTCGAACAAAGTTTAGATAAACAGGTAGGGTTAGGATCAAATACACAAGACACTTTTTCTAGGAAGGGTGAGAAGGATTGTGATCCATTGATCATATATTTGAAGGGTTGAGATTAGTTTGTTTGAAAAAAATAAATAATAAATTAGAGAAAGGGCATAAAAGGAAAACAACATTTGTTGACTTTCTCTCTCCACATGCAATGCACATGTCAATTCCCCCCATCATTTTAAAACGTCTATAACTTTTTCATACGACATTTTTTTTTCAAAAAAATTTCACCATATTAACGAGCGTTTTTTTATCTTTAATATGAGTACCACATTGCTACATTAAAATTGGAAAAAAAAAATCGTGCTAAATGGGTTTTTTTCTCCGTTGTGTCTTCTGCACGTTCATTGTGTTATAGTATGCATGTGTGCTTTATAAATATGTTATTTATGTTTTTTTTAGTATACACATGATTTAACTTTGTCCATTGTGTTTTTAGTATGCTTTTAATTGTGTTTTACGCAAATGAGTTTTGTATTTAGGTGTACATTGTGTTTTATTATGTTGTTCATTGTGTTTAAGTTTATTATTCATTGTGTTTTAGTCTTCTGTTCATTGTGTCTTTTATATGTCGTCCATTGTGTTTTATTAGACTCTTCATTGTGTTTTATACACTATTGTTCATTGCATATTTAATTGGTACTCATTGTGTTTTACGTTATCTCCATTGTGTCTTACGCAACTGGGTTTTCAACTTTTTTTCCAAAAGTATTTATTGTGTTTTAATCTTCTGTTCATTGTGTCTTTATTATGTCGTCCATTGTGTTTTACACAATTAGGTTTTTAACTTTTTTTTCAAAAGTATTCATTGTATTTTAGTCTTTTGTTCATTGTGTCTTTCGTATGTCATCCATTGTGTCTTATGCAACTGGTTTTCAACTTTTTTTTTTCAAAAGTATTCATTGTGTTTTAATCTTCTATTCATTGTGTCTTTAGTATGTCGTCCATTGTGTTTTACTAGACTCTTGATTGTGTTTTATACCCTATATTTAATTGGTGTTCATTGTGTTTTACATTCCATTGTGTCTTACGCAAGTGGGTTTTGAAATTTTTTTTCAAAAGTATAGCAATATGGTACTCATATTAAAGATAAAAAGACGCTCAATTTTATGGTATAATTTTTTTTAAAAACGGATGACGTATAAAAAAGTTACGGGCATTTAAAAATGAAGGTGGAAATGGCATGTGACTTGCATGTGCATATGTTTTTGACAAAATTACCCCTCCCACTTGTTAATCCTTTGGACACATGTCATTTTCTAGTGGCTTCTCACCCTTCTCATTTTTTGTTGCCTTTGTAGAATAACCCAACCCTAAACAGGTATTAGTTAAGCAGATAAAATAACATGAGATTAAAATGTACTAAATAAATTTTTAGATGAAAAATCAGGATTTGTTTATACATAGAGTTAATAACATGGATGGTAACTGTGGTAAAGTTATTAATCACGGTTTTGATCTTTGGTTTTAAATCTAAGCCTCCGTGCTTATCACTATGACACTATCGTTCTCGCTATTGGTCATCATCATCATACTCAGTTAATCCCATCAATAGCAAAAGCTAAGGTATGGTAAGATGTAGACAACTTTACCTCTACCCCGTGGGAATAGAGAGACTGCTTCCAATGAGACCCCCGGCTCGATAGTGGTTTTTTATCAAGCCTTGGACATAAGGCACATAACACTTAGCAACCGGGACAAACCCGATTGGTGCATGTACCCCCTTGTCTTTTGGCTATCAACGTCACCACCTGATGCATGATTAACCGTCCGTCATTTTTAACGTTATTTTCACGGAATTAGTAAGATAACGTTAAAATTAGTGCAACTTTACTTTTGCTCCCCGATAGCCACACATACATTATATGTGCACAGCCGTAAGCGAGGCTTAATTTTCTAGTAGTGTGCTACCACAAACAACCTATCGTTTCTCAACTCGTAATCGTAACAACATATTCGACCACGTCAACCATAGTAAAGCATGAAAGTTTTGTAATTTGTAAAGTTTGGATATTTGTGTGAATCGTATAAAGATCACTTTTAGATTGAAATATTTTCAACAAATCTAGAAGCAAAAAAAACGGATATGTGATTTTATGTTCTAAAATACTTGTACTAGAAATAGATCAAGGAATTCCCCCAATGTAGTTAGGGAATCATCGCAATATTTAAGATGAAAATACATAACTCTTCATGAAAGAGTATGTCAGTTGGTGGTTATAACTGTTGCCACTTATTCGGTTATAGCAGCAGTAAAACCATCAATGATAACTCACGTAGTAAGTTAGTATTGATCGTCCAAGTTGCTACTCATGACAAGTTAGTTACCGTGTTGACGACTAGTTACTGTTGCTCGCAACTACTATTGATCCCACTTGCAACGATAGGTTAAGTTAGTGCCGATGATTAGTAGCATATAATCAATTCATAAATGGTGGTATCTAAAATAATAAATCAATCATTTTATTTTATTCAAACCTAACAAATTTTTAACATATGTTAACGTTAGTTTCTGAAGGTTTGCAAAGTTGAAACTAAAAACTGCCAAACATGTTTTTTTTTTTTTTTTTTTCAAACCTAAACGTAAAATATAATTTTATTTAACTCTCAATATCCATAACAAGTCAAGTCATTGAATTGTATTTAAATACATCATACTTTATAAACTCATGTCACTAAACTGCTGGATATAGTTACTATGACAATACACATTACTCTATATATTAGTTTTCCCCAGCGGAAGAATAGTGTCGCTGCCGTGTGGCAGCGGCCCATTTGTTTTTTTATTTTTTCCTTTACGTTTTCTAAGGTATTTGGGTTTAATGGTACGAATGTTATAAGAGAAAACGTTGCAGCCCAGTTGGTTTGGATGTTGTGTTGTTATCAGCGGGGTTTGGGTTTGACGTCTCTCAACACTTTTTTTTTTCACTTTAACAAAAAGGTGGTTCTCTCTTCCAGTTTTGTCAATATGTAATGATTATCTTTCTTTAGATTCTATAAAAAGATTATAAAACAAGTTTAATTGTTACATGATGAACATCAAAGTGACATGACTCAAATTTGAACTTGCTTCAGTACATTTTACAGAAGGGCGATGATATTGAGAAATTCCAAATTGATATTGGGACACCAATCCCCTTTTATCTTTCTCTATTGTTATGGGTGTTCAAAAATATACGAATCCGAAAAAACGGGTATCCGAAATTCTGGAGATCCGAATTTTCCGATTCGTATTCGGATAGTATTTAAAAAATTTCGGATATTTTAGATATCCGAAATACCCGAAAATTTAAAAATCAATTTATCGGACATCCGAAATATCTGAATATCCGAAAATATCCAACAAAAAATATACGAAACTTTCCAAAATATCCAAAAAATTACATATAAAATATATAAAATAAAATATATCATAATAAAATTGGATATTCGGATATCCGAAATTTCGGATACAAATCCAGTGTATTGTCACACACACACACACACAAAAGAGAGTCTCAATATTGACACCCTTACTTACACAAACCCCCTTACTTACCACGATCTACCCACTCTAATAAGGAGACCAGGGGTGTGATCTAGGGATGAGAATTTTTCCCAAACATCCATATGCATATTCATAACGTATCGATACTCGTGACAATTTTCGTTATTCATTTTAAGTATCGGTACTCACTTGTATTCGGAGAGAGAGAGAGAGAGAGAGAGAGAGAGAGATATCACGATCTACCCACTCTGATAAGGCTGGTGGGTGTGGGGACGCGAGGAAGGGAGACGGGGGGTGGGGGCGGTGGTTGAGACGGGGACGGGGGCGAGAGACGGTGGTGGTGGCGAAAGGTGATTGGTGTTGCATGGTGATTGGTCCGTCCGTTGAGTTATGGGGGAGACGGGGGGAGATGAGGGACGGGGGGTGGGGGCGGTGGGTGGGACGAGGGAGACGGTGGGACGGGGGTTGCCCCGTCTGTGCACCCACCGACCTAAGGAGACTATGGGTGTGATCTAGGGATGAGCACTTTTTTCCCAAACATCCATATGCATAACGTGCCGATACTCGTGCCAATTTTTGGTATTAATTTCAAGTATCGGTACTCACTTTTATCGATTCAATATTTGGTATGGGTACCAATTTTTTTATACTTATGAATTTGATATTATAATTTACTTCGTATTTTGATATTATGGTATCCATATCGTTTTTACTTATTTGATACCCGTATCATATTGGTAATCCTACCACCTTGGTATTTGTATAGTATTGATACTTGTACTGATTTACCTACTTGATACCCGTATGAATGTTCAAATAATAAAAATAACAAATTGGTACCAAAATAAGTATCATACTGAAATACGGTACCCATAGCCGTACCATACCAATATATTCGGTACCTGTAGCCCACCCCTATATTTTAAAAAATACATCCCCTAACCACAGTTTATTGAAACATAAACGTTATCATATGGCTTCAGTTTTGAATTTTAGTAATCATATACTTTATTGAAACATAAACGTTTGGTGCATGGTATTTAAAATGCTTTTCAAACATGATTTGAAAAACCTACATTCTAGCATTTGTACATATATACTAAGTTGACTCGAAGGTCCATTTCATATTGTAATTTTTTTATAATCAAAGGGGCTGGACAAAAACGGGTATAAACAATTGTTTATGGAGTTCATTTAGATAATACATTTAGATCAATATTATAAATTATAAAAGTTGTTAATATGAAATATGTTCAAACGACATAAACGTTTTACCAATCGGGTCTGTAAACGAACAAAACGTTTATGAACTGTTCGTGAACTTGTTCGGCGGGAAGTTTGTTACTTAAATAAACGAACATGAACAAACGTTGTGTTCATTCATTTATGTTTGTGAACGACCGTTTCTGTTCGTTCATTTATGCTCATGAACGACCGTTTCTGTTCGTTCATTTATGTTCGTTTAAGTTTATTAATTACACTAGTAAGAAACCCGCGCGTTGCTGTCGCGATAACAATTTACAATGCGGTACTTAATTCTATGAATTTACCCACCTTAGACTGAGACTGAAATTATAGAATACAGTTTTTGTTGATTACTGTACACCCACCCTAGAGTTATAATGTTGATTAAAATTATTTTTATTTACAACCACATCAAACGTGACAATTCTGAATAGAAATATTGATTAGCCCACTAATTTTAAATTAAAGCAAGCATCGTATGTAACACCCTGCCCCTCTCATCACCAATATTGTCCGCTTTGCCCATCCAGAGCTCACGGATTTGTTTTATGTTGCCCAAGTGGAGAGTTCCCAGGAGGTCACCCATCCTGAAATTTCTCCCACCTGAGCACGCTTAACTGTGGAATTCTCCTCTCATCCACTAACATTAAGCCCCAAAACGCGTTGGTGATTTAAGAGGCAAGACATTACTTATGAACCAAGGATCTCTCCTGGCCACGGCCGATGTGGGATTTCCTGGGGTGTCACATCGTAAAAGACTAAAGTTTAAAATGTAGAATTAGTTAAAATCGTACTTTGTCTCTAACAGACCGGATGAGTGAGCTTGATGTATAATGTAAAACGAAAGGGATTGAACAATTAGAAGTCAACCAAAATGTATTTTAGTGTATAATTAACTAAAAGAAAAAAAGTCATATAATATAAACATTTTTAACAAGTGTTTGCAACATTTTAAATTGTTTAAACTCATATTATACATAATAAACTTTTTACTAATTAATGTGAAATTATAAATTAGAGGTATGATAAAAATGTACAAGTTAGTTTTGCAAATAGGTGTAGTATTGAAAGAATTTTCATGACATTTTGAGTGTGAAGCAAGAAACTTTTTATATGTCTTCTTAAAAAAAATGACTATTCTAGCCATCTTTGGCTCTTTATAATGTAGTAAGTATAAGTATAGATAATTTGTTATATTTAATATAAATATATAAACATAAATTGGGGTTTAGCTACTTGATAAATATAACCAAATAGTAATTGGGTTTTTTAGTAATACAAAATCATTTACATTTATTATGTTCGTGAACGTTCGTTTTGTTCGTTCATGAACTGTTCATTTAGGTTTTAAACAAACACGGACATGACAAATTTCTTAATGAACGAACATGAACAAAAATGTGTTTGATTATGTGTTGTTGTTCATGTTCGTTCGTTTACAGGCCTAACCAAAATTAACTCAGTCTAGATAAGTAGATCAAGAATGCCCGTGTAACTTGCCAGGGTTTGATGCATAGTGACCTGAGTTTTTAGAGATCACCAACGGAGGCTCACATGCGTCCTCTCTTAACCATGTTGAAGTCTATAACGATCGTCTCTCTCCTTAACATCAACGATAATGACCTCCCTGTAGCCACATATAGCTAATTATGTCACTGTTATGAGTTCTCTTCGGTTGGAAGCCGAATGGGGCACCATCTTAGAATCCACATGAAGCTAACCAATAGGATGATATCAACTCATTTGAACCTACTCTAACCAATTTTTTACCCTAAAGGGATGGACATATATTTTGGAACTCATATGAACCCATAACATTTTTATTTAAAACTAAATAAAAAAACACCTTTAAAACCTCCATATAACACGGATTCACGAACCCAAAAACAAACCCATGATATTGTTCTTATGAACCCAAGATCTAGGGATGGCAATGGGTCGGGTTTGGGACAGGTTTATGTAATCCCAACCCCATACCTGATTAGGTATGCTTGTCCTAAACCCGCCCAAAACCCGTCGGGTTTGTGTCGGGTAATCACCCATCGGGTATCGGGTATACCCGTGGGTTTCGGGTAAACCTATTAATTTTTAAAACTTACCCATTGAGCATATCCGACCAAAGACCCGACAGCTATCTATTAGGTAACTATTAACCAATTACAATTAGCATTATTAAATATATATGTAAATGATTACAATGTATAAATATAAAATACTTAAATCAAATAAAAACACTCTGACAAAGATAACAAATAGTATACACTAATTTTTGGTAATTTTTAGCACAAGATGACAGTCTAGATGGACAATTTGATATATTATGCATACATATTTAAAAAGATATATTAGAAATTATATTGGGCATCTAATCGGGTAAACGCGTATACTTTATCGGGTATCGGGTCGGGTAAACGGGTATATCATCAAATCCCAAACCCGTCCCAAACCTGCAAAAAAAATAAAAAACTAATCCCATACCCGGACCCAAACCCGATTATCCGACCCCAAAACCGTCCCAAATGTATCGGGTTTCGGGTTTACCCATCGGATTCGGGTTTAATTACCATCCCTACCATGATCTCGTCTTGGAGGCAGCGTGTCCGATCATCCAACCTTAATAGAGTAGAGCACGTGCTTACCTCAACTAATCATATATAATTAATAAGCATGTTTTGACATACATGCTATTAGGGTTGTTCAAAATGCTCGCCGCTTACTCGGAAAATGCTCGAAAAATGGTTGCTTGATCCTTCGCTCGGATGTAAATGAGCCAATCGGCTCGGTTCGATTTGTAAACAAGCCAAGCACGAGCAAATGTCCATTTGACTTAGTTCGGCTTGAATAAATTATTATTTATTTATAATGTTTATAATTTATATATACACACAAATCGCAGTAATATTTATAGCTTTATATATAACATTTGGCCAAAGATATACAAATAAATATATAACTACCTCGCTTAATCTAATAAAAATTTAACACAAAGTTTAATAGCAAAACCTAAGTCATGAAGTGACAGTCTTGACTTAATTATGTTATTAGTCGTCCGTTGCAAAACGACGCTTAATATCACCCTACACCACAAAGAGAAACTTTTTCTCTGCAGTAAGCTCATCGCTTCACTACCCCAACCTAAGCCTCATCTCCGGACATTCGAACCTCAATATTAGTACGGACAATTTGACCTTGGGTGTCACCCCGACAACGAAAGCATTGAAAGAAACATCCTAATTTTATGTTTGTCCGGGTTACTCTCCGCTCGTTGCTCACTCGGAAAATTCACGCTCAAAAAATGCTTGCTCGTTTCCGGCTCGGTTATAAGCGAGCTGCTCAGCTCAGTTTGTAAACGAGCCAAGCACGAAAAAAGTCCGTTCAGTTCATCTCGCAAAGAGCCCTACATGCTATGAATATGCTAAGTAAGAAAATTCACGCTCAAAAAATGCTTGTTCGTTTCCGGCTCGGTTATAAGCGAGTCACTCAGCTCAGTTTGTAAACGAGCCAAGCACGAAAAAAGTCCGTTCGGTTCATCTCGCAAAGAGCCCTACATGCTATGAATATGCTAAGTCAGAAATGACTAAACAAAGCATAGAGTTGCTTTTTACCATATCATTATTGGGTGCAGCAAAAAAAGATTTGATGTGAAAGATGCAAAGTAACATCTTTATCACTCATTGATTACACCACCAACATACACTACTATACAATAGTTGTATATCCATCAATCCTAACATCAATCATCAACCATAAAGCAACCAAACCTCCAATCTAATCATGAATTATAATGTTAAACAAAGATTACCAACTAAAACAAAGCCCTAAACAGGTTATTATAATTCCAATTCATTAGCAACATAGATAATCGGTTGATTGATTGATTGATTGATTAACATTTAACAACAACAACACAGACATTGTTTGTTCCTCTAGTTCATCTTTCTAAACCTCAAAATTACATTTTAAAAAAAAAAGTAAATAAATATCAAGACGACGAAGAAAACCGTGGTGGTGGTGGAGGAAGTAACTGATGAGTTGGATGCACCTGATTATTATTATTATTATTATTATTATTATTATTATTATTATTATTATTATTTCTACTCTTATTATTATTATTATTATTATTATTACTGGTAGGGTTTCGGTTTCCACCTACACAGGCAACAAACGGATGCCCTAACAACCGCGCCGCCGTCCACCGTTTCGCCGGATCTCGCTGCAAACAACACGAAACAAAATCACGAAACTCCGGCGACGCCGTCGCCGGAGCTTCCGGCGGTTTCGCCATACAAATCGCACACATAAGACTCGCCCAATCACCTTGTCTACCAACAGCAAACGGAAACCGTCCTAAATAAAACTCCAGTATACTCACACCAAAGCTCCATATATCTCCAGCAAAACCGTCATATATTCCATGGTTTAAATCAGTGTTTATCCGTTCAGGACTCATATAAGCAATCGTACCAACAGATGAATTACACGGATCCATCGTTTGTGCTAATATTCTAGAAACACCGAAATCAGCGATTTTAACTTCTTTTTTGGAATTAATTAACAGATTCGACGGTTTTATATCTCTATGAACGATTTTTCTCCGATGAAGATAATAAATACCGGAGAGTACCTGACGTGTTAGATCTGCTAACGAAGCTTCGTTTGTTATATGTGTACCTTCTAACGAGCCTTCATCCATGTATTCAAGCAATACCTGGATCTCTCCTCCATGATCGAACATATCGTGACATTTAACGACGTTGAGGTTATCCACGTCACGAAGGATCTCGATTTCACGGCAGATCTGACGGCGGACGGCGTCGTCGTGGTTGCCGTAGATGACTTTTAAGGCGAAGAGTTGACCGGTAGGGATGTGGACGACTTTGTAGACTGTTCCGCCACTGCCTCTACCGATTCTGTTGATCCGATTAAGTTCAGATAGGTTAAACGGTTGTTGTTGTTGTTGTTTAGGGTTTTTGATGTGTTTAGGGTTGTTGGAGTTAGTTAGGTTAGATGGTGGTGGGGAGGTAACGGGACGGCGATTGGTGGATCACGGTTAGGTAAGGGCAGGGTTAGGTCGGGACGACGTCGTTGGCGGGTGGTTGGTGGTGGTGGCTGGATTGGTTTCATGATTATTATTATTATTATTAATGTTATAAAATATAGACACTTGAATTGATGTGTGTGTGTGTGGGGGGGTGTAGAGGGAAGAGGGGGATTATTATTATTATTGGAGAGAGAAGGTGCTGAGAAGAGAGGAGGAAGAAGATGGAGTACAAGGGTTCATATTTGTACTGCTGTATGTATATTGAAAGAAACAAGTCATAACTAGTCTATGGTGAGTTATATATAAAATGGTTTAAAAGTCGTTACGTCCTATATATTGTTTTTAAATTAATTATGTAATGTTTTTTTTTGGGTTATGTTCACGTACAAACACCTTTTTTCGTACGAACTGTACGAATTAAAGGAAAAAAACACGCGGGGTTGTATATAACTAGAGTAATTATATAATTACTCTAGTTATATACGGCTCGCGTGTTTTTCCGTGTTTTTTCTTTGATTCGTACAGTTCGTACGAAAAAGTTGTTTGTATTTGATCTTTTGTTTTGTCTGTTTTTTTAATGGCCTAGTTAGAAATTAGAGCACACACATAAAAAAAAAAAAAAAAAAAAAAAAAGCACACATAATATTGTTAAGTCATGGATTTGTCAATGGTTATTTTAGGGATAAGGTTGTGGTGAAGGATTTAGAAATTTTCGTTTTGAACACTTGTTTTACACTTTTTAAAGTGGAATAGTATAGTTGATTTTGTTAATTTCTTACGCTTTCAATAGAGATACTTCTAACTATCTAAGGGAAGTTCCTTTTCATTAACACTATGTTCCAGAGTTTAATTAAAGGAGGGAAGGGAAAGGATTAGGAAGGAAGTGGGAAAAAAAATGTGTTCCAGAGTTTTTTGTAGGAGGGAAAGGGAGGGAATGAGAGGGATAATAAAGAGGATTTTAGTGTGATTTTCAATCTTTTCAATTTGGAAGGAATTGGAGAGAAAGGAAGATGAGGGAGATCATTTCTTTTCCATCCTTTAATGAAACTCAGGAACACAGTGTAAGGGTGTGGGTGAAATGGTTCATGAGTTTAGTAGTTTAGTCTTTTGGAACTTGGGTCATGATTAACATAATTAGTGAAATCAATAAACAGTTGGAATGATCAATAATTCAATATATGGTTAGATGGGCTATGATATGTAGTAATGCACACTTGGGCATATCAACAAATAGTTGGAAGCTAAGACGTTTTGGGACAATAAGAGTGCTAGTGAGTGTGAATTTGACGATCTTTTAGCAATATTGTTTGCAGCTAAGTGGGGCGAGAAAATGATTTTTCAAAAGTTGAATAACGTCAACATGCTTATATTACAAAGCTGTTTTGGCCGCTGAATTCTAGATTGATCATAATGGGTGATACGCGACACCTAATTTCCATACACATTTAATCTTTTCGGTTAACTACCACTGAAATGACGAGAACTTAAATACATGTTGTTGATTGATATACACGTAGAAAATGCATTTAAGAGCGTGGACGCGTGGTAGTAAGATAAAAACAGATGATATGTGAGTAAGAGTATATACATAACACATGCGTCATAGATGTAGCAATGGCTGGTGGTGATTTATCGCGATAGCTATTATGAGTGTATGACGGGAGTTATCACACAAAACATTATTAATTAATGTCTAGACAATCACAATTAAACACTTCAAACTCAATCTCTTATAATTTTTTCTTTGTTTAAATTGGTATAATGAAACTATTACCCGTTTTAATAGAATTATTAAATAAAAACTCTCCTATCTATGTGACACTCACTCACTTTTTTTTTTTTTAAACATTTACATATTGTCTACATGTCACACCACACAAAGTAAAGAAAAAAAAAATAACAATTAGATATTCTTGAGCATTGCGTATGAAATTCAGTGTTAACTTATGTTTTACTTTTACTTATTCTATAGTGCACCGACGACATTTTTAAATTATGTTGACATTGTAAACCCATAGTGGTCACCATAGACACAAGGTGGTCCATGTGCATCCTCTTCAAGAGTTTTTCTTTAATAGTATTTTCTTTTTCAATAATCAAGCGTCCATATTTTCTATTTTTGGGTTAAAAAAAATCTCCTTGTATTAAATCAGATTTGTTAAAGTATGTGTGATGGTGGTTCCAATATATGATCGTAACAAAGAAGTTATGAAAGGCATGTCTTTATTTAAATCCATTTTGTTTACCTAAAAGTCTAAGTAGAATATTTAGTTGAAGTATAGACACAATAAAGAAATGTAAGTGTGGGCTAGTGAAGAATTTACTTTGAAAGATGGTTAATTATGTTAATTTAAAATTAAGGAACTAATGTGATTAGGTTGGGTTAGATTTGATTAGTTAATAACATAGAATAAAATGGCAGGTGTGAAAATCTGGCAATTTTGACTACTTCACATATATATAATTAAAATGCTATGCTATGTCAACAAACATATTTAAAAGTCTTATGATATTAACATGACATACAGTTGCAAGGCAATTTTAAAAATTAAGGAAAGATTCAGACACAAGAATACAACAATGTGTAATGGATCGGTCGAATGCTAACAAATCCTTTGCATCCATTCCTTGATTCTCAATCAAAAGTTTTATCAGACCAAACGTAGTGGTGATAAAGATCCACACCCTCCACTTCAAATTAGAGAATATGATTGGCCCTCAAAAAATGAAGAAAGTCCACGCGACAAAAAATTTCATGCCAAAGCCCAAAAAAAAAAAAGAAGAAGAAGAAGAAAACACTCCGGCGGGCAGTGTTGGGGCATTGTGAGGCGTTTTGGGGGCAATCCACACCCATTTCACATTACCACTACACCTGGTCTCACTATTAACTCCTCTCTAAAACCAGTAAAGGTAATTGCTTACAACTTATGACTAAGCTTAGTAGTGATCAACAATAACTTATCTCTTGGACAAGGTATAGAGGTCACATATTCTTCTCCCATGTTACAAATTGGAAGGTGTACGTTTCCATTATAAAAGTTTACTAGAATTAGAGTATATGGTGAGGTTCTCTCATGCTTTGATCTTCTCCTTCTAACTGATCTTGACATTAGATTATTCACTAGCACTATTTGGTCGTTTCAATGGTTCGAGCAGTAATAGTTATCAGTGTAACGGTTCAAGGTGTCCCTGTTCTTGTTCTGCGCCCTTAGCGTTGGGATCAGGGACAAAGCATTTGAAGGGCCAGGGGTGGCCCTGGGCCCCCCCCCCCCCCCCCGTTTTTTGGCGCAATAGTGGAAATTTGCGATTTTCATAGGTAAATTGAGTTCGGGTTGCGTCTGGCCCCCGCCGATTTGCCACTACCGATCGAAAAAAATTGAGTCCGGCCCCCTCCGATTCGAGAACCAAGTTTCGCCCCTGGTTGGGATAACACATAGTCTAAACAATAATCATTAGACAAATAAGGTGAGATTTGACTTGCAAAAGCCAAAACCGACCAAAAACTATATGGATAAACGTGTTTTATAATTTTGATGGCCCTTTCCTCGTTTTAACAACCCATTTCGAAGCGTACCATGATATCATTTTCTTCCTTTGTCCTTTTAATGGTATTAAATCTTTAGTTGTTGTAAATAAAGAAATGGAAATGATTTGTAAATAAAAACGTGAAAAATACGACATTTTATTTTGATTAATCTTTATTATTTGTTATTTAGTTTTCTACTTTATCATGTCTTTTTATTGATGATCCAACTATACCTACACCTATAAAATTATAAACTCCTAAATTTGAAATGGCCATTTGGGTATACGATGAGCGTACTTTTGATGATGTGGAAAAGTGTGGGATTAAAAAACAAAGGTGTGACTATAGCATGAATCTTCACCGATAATTACTATACTCCACCATGGTGGAAACAAAATAGAGGATGAAAAGGCCTACTTGTCAATAGTTATTACCAAAATCTTTATTTTCTAAGAGCCAATTTAAAAGTGATGAGCATTTTTTATTGTTAATATTATATAAAAAAAGGGAAATATCATAAAAAAAAAAAAAAAAAAACTTTTTGTTTTTCTCACTAAATCACTCAACAATTTTTTTTCCACATAGAAAGGACTCTGCCCTTTCAGTTTTTTCTTACAAAAGTCACTCACTCAACATTTTTTGTACCTAAAAAACATTATACTTTTTTCCTAATAAAAGTCACCAAACATTTTTTTCCGCATAAAATCCCTTAAAATGTCAATTTCGATTTTTTGATGTTTTTATTTTAAATAACCCGGAACGGAAACTCCTAGTTGTGTTTGCTTATGTGTTGCATGAGTGGTCTATATATGTTGTATCCTTAAAAAAATGTCAAAATGATGAAGTTGAAATAGAAAGTTAAGTATTTCACGCGTCTTATATCGATTAAAAAACAATGTTTATTTGTTATATAATTTTTTTTCTTTGTACTTAAGAATTGTATGACTATTTAAATTAACAGAACTAATATTACTTTGATTGCAACAGGAGAATTTTGTTATCATATAATTTGTTACAAAAATACATATATAATTACAAAATATCTTAAATACTACAAGAAAACACATGACAAAAAATAATAATAATGTTCGGTGACTTTTATAAGAAAAGACAGAATGTGTAGTGTTTTTTTATATTTTCGTTTTAATATATTATATTATACAAATTTAAGTTACCTGACTAGTTTTTTTTGGACGACTAAATTTTTCGACCCTTTAATTACCACTAAAATACACTTATTTTGCCTCTTGTGAGGCTCGAACTCCAACCTATGCTATGAAACACCAACACCCATACCATCACACCACAAAGTAATTAGTTATTATTTTGAGTAAATGATGAATTGTTAGATCATTTTGACTTGAACTACTTTGACATATTATGGATCGATGATAGTTATAAGGACGAAGAAATACTCCACACGACCGTTTGAAAATACTACAACAAAACTATAGGTTGTACAATGATCAATTCCGATTGCCTTGTCATACTTGGCATTCATTGGAAAAACAATAAGCCTCAAAATCATATAACATATCACTAGCAAATTGAAAGGATATCATGACATTGGAAAATTGTTGGTTTGTCTTCTTTTCCCATTGTAATTAGAATTTGACTATTTGAGATAGGTAGGGATGAAGAAGAAACAATGCATTATTTTAATAATAAAAGATTAAACAACTATTTCAAATAAATTTAATAGAACCTTTTATTGTCAGTTTCTTTCTGAAACGAATCAAACATTGTTATTAAAGAGTCAACAATGAGAATTATTGACGTAACATTCAACTTTAGATCAAAACCACAACTAGATTTCAACCATGGATTATTCATAATAGATTCTATATAGAGATCTAGACTCTTTCTCTCCTCTTATTTCAAATGTTTCACTAATTGAAAAAAAAAAAAAAAAAACTAAAATGAATTAACAAAATGTCAAAACTGAATAAATTTGTATGGAAAAGCTTTAAATCGGAAACAAAAAGACGAGATGGTTCGTAGACATATGGTAAAAGTGTAGAAGATAACTAATAATGGTTGAGATTTAAAAGGTTTAGTGAAAAAATAAAATAGAAGAGTCACTATTAGACTGTGGGGTGTGAGACGGTGAGGAGGATCGGTGTGATGATGTGGACAGTTTTGCCGAGGGTGTACACCGCCCCTCCCCCGACCACAACTCGGCGCTCTCTGTGGAATTCCCCGACCCCGTCCCAATTATCAAGGCAAAAAGAGCCATTTGATGGTGACAGTTTAAACCAACGGCTATATTTAAAAAAAAAAAAAAAACTTTTTTCTTTATATATTTAACCTTTCCTTCATTCTTTACCCCACACCAATATTCAAAACCTTCACATTTTATAAACTTCCAACTTATTTTATAAACTTTCATGGATCCAAGACGCCCTTTCTTCCCTAACACACCCGCTAACCCCTCAAACCAAGCCCCGTTCGGATTTCCATCGACACCCGGTACTCCCGCGTCACAACCACTCTCTTTTGGCGCGTTTAACACCCCTTTGGATCCATGGCAAATGCAACATCAACATCAAATTCAACAACAATAATGGCAAATGCATCAACAACATCAATGGCAACCAATACCCAAAACACAACCACAACACGAGCACGATTTCGTTTCTTTGGCCTCACAGACGAGTAGAAAGGTTGGTAGAAAGGTTGGTGTGATATATTCGTTGTTTTTTTGGCCTCACCTTTATAAGCCTTAAAGCTAAATCCGCAATCCATGCGCTTGGTAGAAAGGTTGGTTTGATATATTCCTTGTTTTTTTTTTCGGCGAGCAAGGACTTGGTGAAAATGTTGCAGGTCTCTCTTAATTTGATGTGAAGAAGATGAACTATTTTTTTTAATGCAAGAAGTTACATTAACTTTTAATATGCTTTTCTTTTTATTTATTTTTTTTTTACTTTATTTTACATGTCCTTTAATTTATTTTATTGTCTATTACTTTTTATAAGGTTTAATAAAATACTAGGTAAATAAGATCAAGTACAATGAGTGATATTATAGTCCATAGATAATTCAAACGAATCAAACTATTCAGCTCGATTCTAGATATGTAAATCCAAGAATTTGGAAATCGTTTTAACGAGGTAACATCTAAGTTACTTGTTTGTATTAATAGCTTGAGTCATTGTGATAATTTTTGTGCGTTTGATGTTCCAAAACTACTACGATTAACCGAGATGTATCCACAACTTTAGATTTTAAATTTTGTTATGCATATTTAACAACGTTTACAATACTTTTGGCTTTTGGTTTCCTTTTGTTGATTATATAATTTTAGTATTATTATTTTTGGTATACGAGTCGACCCGACCTAACCCGTATCACCTGATAAATAAACGACCAAAGGGCTTAGAGATTCCGCACCCCATAAAAAAAATATTTGTAACTCCGCCAACCTTACACTTCTAAATTCACTAAGTTATTATCATTAATATATCAAAATGCATCCCCATATTTATAACACTTAAAAAAAATCCAAAGAATGATGAAAAGTAAATTGAGATTTAATAATAAAATATTATTAAGATGCATACCCTAACTGAATTTCCCTCCAAAAAAACAGAATTCAATCTCTAAAACATTCCATTATTCCTTTTCTTTTCTCTAATCCGCCATTAATGGCGTCCATCAAAACCTTCATCTCCATCATCATCATCACCATCTTTATCTCCTTATTATCCTTCACCTCATCTCAAGGTAATCAATCAATCAATCAATCAATCAATCAATCAATCAATCAATCAATCACACTAATCTCTACTCAATTCATTCAATTTTTATTAATAACAAAACTAATCCAATTTTCTTTCACTTACAGGTCCTTCATACACAAAGTTCATCATCAACGCAACAGACCTTCCCCAAGAAGACTACTTCGATTACATCATCATCGGTGGCGGCACCGCCGGTTGTCCATTAGCCGCCACGTTATCATACAACCACCATGTCTTACTCCTCGAACGTGGCGGTGTTCCCTACACAAACCCTAACGTCATGCGACAAGAAGGTTTTGTCCAAACACTCCGTCAAGTCGACGATTATTATTCTCCGGCTCAACCTTTTACTTCCGAAGAAGGTGTCTCGAACGCCAGAGGCCGGGTTTTAGGCGGGTAGCAGTGCGATTAATGCCGGGTTTTATAGCCGAGCGGACGAGGAGTTTTATAACCGGTCCGGGATTGATTTTGATGTGGATTTGATTGAGAGGTCTTATAGATGGATTGAGAGGGCAATTGTGTTTCAACCGGAGTTGCAGCCGCTGCAATCGGCGCTTCGTGATGGGTTATTGGAAGCTGGTGTACGGCCGTTTAATGGATTTAGTTTGAGGCATGTTCATGGGACGAAGATTGGGGGTTCCACGTTTAATAGTAGTGGTTATAGGCATAGTGCTGCTGATTTGTTGAATTTGGCTAGGGAAAGTAATATTAAGGTGGCGGTTTACGCTACGGTTGAGAGGATTTTGTTTACTAGTTCTGGTTCTTTTGGTGGAAAGGAGAATGCTACTGGTGTCGTGTTTAGGGATGGTGTGGGGCGGTATCATCGCGCGTTTGTGAAGAAGGATGGGGAAGTGATTGTGTCTGCAGGTGCGATTGGGAGTCCGCATTTGCTGTTGTTGAGTGGGATTGGGCCGCGGTCTTACCTTTCGTCTTGGGGGATTCCGGTTGTGAGTGATTCGGAGTTTGTAGGGGAGTTTTTGTATGATAATCCGCGGAATGGGATATCGTTTGTGTCACCGAGTTTGATAGAGCATTCTCTCATACAGGTGGTGGGCATTACTGATTCCGGTGCTTATCTTGAAGCGTCGTCTAATGTTCGTCCTTATCATCCTCCTGTTCACTCGGGTTTCAGGCAGCCTCACTCGGCTCAGTGGTACTTTAGTGTGGCTAACATCATGGAGAAGATAATCGGGCCGTTGTCGGCTGGGTCACTCCGGTTGGCGTCTACAGAAATCACAATGAATCCGACTGTGAGTTTTAACTACTTTAGTAATCCGGTGGATTTGGAGAGGTGTGTGAATGGAACGCGGAAAATTGGGGATTTGCTTAGGACACGGGCCATGGCTGGTTTTAGATTCTGGAACTGGCCTCGTGCCGAGTTTAGGTTTGTGGGTGCGCGATTGCCAGCGAACCAATCGAGTGATGAGGAGATGGGCGAGTTTTGCAGGCGGACAGTGAACACAATATGGCACTATCATGGTGGATGCTTAGTGGAGAAAGTGGTGGATTCAGAATTGAGGGTGCTTGGTGTTGGTTCGCTTCGAGTGATTGATGGTTCGGTGTTATCGATTTCACCTGGGACTAACCCACAGGCTACTCTTCTGATGCTTGGCAGGTAAGCTTGTGTCTTATTCAAGTGTTGTATGAATTTTGGTGATTTTATTGACCCATTACTGTTGGTTTTTGAATGTTGCAGGCACATGGGTCTGAAGATTATAAGAGAGAGACTGCAAAAGACAAGTGCTTGATCTCTTCCTGTTGTTAATATCACCACTTGTTTCTCTATCTGTTGCATAAATTTTTGCCATAATAATACAAATATACAAAGTTTTATACTGAACATCTTTTGGGTTGGTTAACATGATCAAGAAAACTATGAAACTGAAAAGATTCAAAAGTGTCCACTTGATCATGGTTTTTCCATTATGTTCAGCAAAGGTAGCCAAAGTATAATGCAAAGCCTTTAAAGGGGTGACCTTGGTTTAAAAAAGCGTGAGGCGCTCCGAGGCGTTTTGGTTCCAAAATCCGAGGCGCGGGGCTTAAAGCACGAGGCGAGAGCTTCACGTATGTGAGACGCTCAAGGTAAAAAAGAGAAAAAATATTTATACAAGTCAATACTACATATTCTACTTGTTAATCAATCCTAAAAACAATAACATAATTATAAACACACTTAAACACTACATTAAACAAACACTTAAGCCGAAACACACTTAAAAAACTTTTTAAAAAAAACCCTGATTTGGATTTTTGGCCCAAAAAAAACCTAATTTTGACTGAGGCGGCGCCTCAAGCGCCTTGGCGCCTCAGGCGCGCCTCACAGCGCTTCATGTAGTTTAGCGCCTCAGGCCAAAAAAAGTGCTTTCCTAGCGCCTCGGGCGCGCCTGAGGCACGCTTTTTTAAACCAAGGGGGTGACACCTAAATACATTTCCCAGATGTCTCATGTCTGTCTTTACCCCTTAAAAAGACCACCTAGTTGTGTTTAGCCAGGTCCCATTGGCGGTTAGCAGGGTATTTGTAGGGCTTGGTTGATATTCTCGAGATTAAAAACGACATTCAAACAAAGTGCATCTTTCCAATAAAATTTGCTCATATCCAAAAGTTGGGTGTTTACAAACCTAAAAATCATCAATGTAATCTAGAAGATTTCTCATAGCGGTCCCTAATTAACATTCATTAAAACAATGTCTTTAACATAAGTTGCAATCCTAACCAACACCGATCATCCTTATGCAAATGCTCCTCCTTACTTTCCCCTGAACACAATGAGAAATAAAAAGATGTCAGCCCGTAAAGCTAAATTGACAGAGTGCATGTGCAAGAACGCAAGAGAACAAGTCACATACGCGTTCATCATGAGGGTAATATTGTCCCCTTTTAGCAAAATCCTGCCTACAGACATTCAAAAGTTGCAGCTTTAGAAAAAATATCCAACATACAGTGATGCACACAGAAAGATAGGTACACATGAAAGCAAATATGATGACTTCAAGTATGAGTGTATGACACAAACCTAGAGCCTTTCTGGTCTTCTTCTTTATGCTGACTTCCTCAGCCTCATCAAGAACCAAATTCATGTACTCATCAAACCCCTACATCAGATCAACAGCACACATTACTTTCCTCATATCATAGAATCTAAACGGGGAAAATATAGTTGTGACATTAATAGTCACGCATGAATCATGTTTTTCTGTTAAAGCGGCACATTTTGTATCTCACGCCCACGTCTTTGTATCTTTTGTCTTGCTATAGAAACACATTTCTCCTATGATATAATTTAAGGAAACACTGACATTTAACTGACTATGTAGGAAATATAAGAGTAGGCATTAAAACTAGAGCAAACACTGACTGACTGACATTTAACTGACTACACCAACTGTTTTCACAACCAGACCGGTCATCGGACCAGGCACCGTATCGGTCTATTGGTCAGATCGGCTACAACACTTGAAAGATGGCATAAATGTTTTATGAACTAAAAAATATATATAACCAATTTAAAACAAAAGAATGGAACCATTTATCCTTTTTATATGGATTTGCAACATTAACATTATATGAATCATGAAATAAAGAATGTATTAAACGTGGTAAAGTGGTAAATGACTAAAAAGAGAGAAGGTAAAAAATAAAAGAATTTAAAATCCGGTCCAACCACGCTCGTTCAAACAGATGTGATTAAAAAAGACTCAACAGGAGTTCCTGGTCCAATCGGTCATACGAGCACGGTTTAAAAAACGCTTGAGGCGTGCGCCTCGAGGCGCGCCTCAAGGCGATTTGGTCTGAAAACGCTTCTGAGGCGGTGCCTCAGGTGTTTGAACAGTGGTATGCGCCTCACAGGACTGAGGCGTTATGAAAAGTTGCGCCTCAGATGCGCCTCAGGGGGTTTTCAGGTATATTTTTATGTTTTCGACTTTTTGTGACATTTTATGTCTTTTTTATGTATGTTTTTGATGTTTTTGATGAATTTGATGATGAAATTAGTTAGCATTTTATTTTTTGAAAGATATATAATTATTTATTTAATTTTTTAATTCCGCCTCGGGCTTACGCCTCGGTTCGCCTCGAGGCTTACGCGTCGTGAGGCGAAGGGAAAACGCCTCGAGGCGCGTTTCCGTTCTTTTAAACTTTGCATACGAGTTTTGAAAACAGGTGACTGTGCTATGAGCATCCATCCCAAAAGAAAGAAACAAAACTAATAAAAATAAAAAGGCATAGAGTCATCTAATTATACATAACTAAAGTGTACTTCTTTTTAAGCTTAGGGTTTAAGAACAGAGGCTTCCAAAACCCTAAACAAATACTCAGGAAAGAAGCCCTAGACAGTTGAAAGCCATAATAGACAAAAAAGGTTAATTAGACATACAATAATACGGCCTTCGATCCTCAAATCCTTCTGTTCAAAGAGCCATATCTGAATACGAGCTTTCTGTAGCGTAAACAAAAGAGTAAAGTAAGCAAATGGTTAAACAAAATGGTGAGAGTGAAGAAGAGACTTACACTCTGGAGAAACCTAAAGATGAGATTCTGTAGGAAACAGAAAGAAAGAAGGAAATTGGATTAGTAATGGAATGAATAAGAGAAATAGGGCAAATGATTTGGGGGAGAGATGAGAAGAAAATTGCATACGATTGGTTGGGTCATGATCCTCTGGACTTTGGTAGCCATGGCTGCTGCTGCTGCTGCTGTTGTTGTATCTCCTTTGATCGATTATTATTGATTAATAATAACGCAGTCGCAGAGAAAACCCTAGTTGTAGTAGTAGTAGTGGTAGAGCTACACTGGAAGTCGTCGAGGAAAACGAAAACCCTTCTTTCTACTTAACTCAATAAATACCTCTTATTATTATTATTATTATTATTTTTTTTTTATCTTTTCATCTTTTTCGGCCAGGGATGGGCATTTGGGTAATTAGCACCTGTAACGTATTGTATCGTATTCAATATTCACTTTTTCATATCCTGATCATGTGGCCTAGTGGAAAGGGGTCGGTTCTTTCTTTGGGGGAGTTGGGTTCGATTCTTACGGGAGGCATGTGATGAATACCCCCACCCTTGTGATGGGGTAGGTGGTTGGGAAGTGATGGAGAGACCCTTGACCCTTGTGGTCATGGGTTCGACTCCTGATCCCTCCAGGTTTTACCGGTTCGCTACCGTCGTGCCTTCGGGTGGGTTTGTGGGCCGGGTTTTCCCTGGAACAGGAGGCAGGTGGGCTGAAGGGCTCTGTCTATACGGACTAGAGGCTGTCTGGGGCCCCTTTCGGCCATTGGGGGCCGCGTACAGAGTACCTGGCAATACTTTAGTTGATCGTTCAAAAAAATATATTCACTTTTTCATATATTCGGTATAGGTTTGGTATCGAAACCATATAGAGATTGACATTTTGTAACAAATACAAGTACCGTACCAATGTATTTGGTAAGGTATTCGAAATGATGAAATTTAGTCCAAACTTCTCTTCCTTTCTCTTCTCTTCTCTTCTTTCCACTTCTCTCCAAAAAAATTTCTAGAACACAAACAAGATTTTTGTCTTCAACTTCCCTTTTATTCATTCGTTAAATGAAACTTGAACCATAATGGTAATGATGTATGGGGAGTGAGAAAATATATTTTTAGTGATATGCAATTGTAAAAGAGGTGAGTGCTAAAATATGATTTGTGTATCGTAGCAGATGAATTTTTTTATAGGCACGCAATATAAAATTAGATACGTTATTCATATTTATTTATTTATTTATCATGGGCATATATAAATAAAATGTTTTGGAGTACGCTGGTATAAAAACTAAATAGTCGAATCTAATATGTGTATCATTTATTGTGGACAGCGACAAAAACATAGTTTTTTTTTTTTTTTTTTTTTTTTTTTTTTGTAATACACGAGTATAAAAAGTATCTAACTGAATCTCATTTGCGTATTATTTTTATTTAGAGGCAGCCGAAAAGACATTTTAAGTATAAGAAAATAATAAAAGGTAGATACTCGAATCTGATTTGCACATAATTTTTTTACGGTTTTTCTTTACTGTTATTAGAACGAACATTCTTGTATCTCGTGGCTATGTGTAAAATTTGAAGCGGTAAATACTTCTATATTAGTGAGACGATAAAAAAGTGATTAAGAGCTTACTTACTGCGACGTTCAAGAGGTGACCACTACCTTTTAACGAGACGATTATAGAAGTGATAGCTACATTGCTTAGTGTAGGGATATGCTACTAGTGAAAATAAACTATTAGTTGATACCAAGTAGTAGACATAAGTTGGATTTATTAACATCCACCCAAACCACTATAAAATTTTTGTATTTGTGTGTTATTTCTCATCTAGTTCAAACACTTTTTTTTGTATAATCAATCGATAACTAGCAAAGGGTAATTAAGCAAAAATCATAGATAAGCAACCTTAATTTTTTTTTTATTTTTTTTTTTTGTTGATTTCTCATCTTTTTTAAACCCTCGTGGCATGTTATACTCCTACTCTCCATCTCATGTTTTTTTTTTCTGAACTGTTATACATATTACACACTAGTTTATACCTCGGGAGCGTCCCGGGTTGAGAAATCTAAATAAAGTGAATAAAATTATAAGTATCTAAACTATAAAAATGGCATCTGCCAATATATGATTAATGATTATTATTATTATTATTAAACAAATCTCTGCCATAAGTTATCATATTCTAATATAAAAAAAAGGTAATTGGGTCGGGTATCACCTAATCCAAGGCCCGACCCAAACCCACAATTTTTTTTAAACTAATTCCAAACCTGACACAATGCCTGTCGGGTTACAAAAAATAGTCGTTTTTTTTCTCCGTTTTTTATATAGCACTATGGTACTTGTTGGAAAGATAATAAAACGCTCGTTAATTTGGTGTAATTTTTTGAATAACCTGAACACTTTGTGTTTTTTTTCCTGTATGAACAAAACCACACAAAAAAAATAGTCGTTTTTTTCTCCGTTTTTTATATAGCACTATGGTACCCGTTGGAAAGATAATAAAACGCTCGTTAATTTGGTGTAATTTTTTTCTTTAAAAAATCTCTTATATAAAAGATATTAACGTTTAAAAGTTATGGGAGAAAACATTAGAGATAAAAATCTAATTTTGTTTTTAAATTTTAAATTATTATTTTCCTAAAATAAAGCCCTTGCCACATGGGATGACACATGGCACACTCAATGAAGAGAATACCCTCTTTGAGTGCCATGTCATTAAAATGGTTTTGGTTTATTATATGTATAGATAGATAGATAGATGTATCACATATTTTCCTAGAGCTCTGGATCCAATTATCTTTGAAATAGAAATTAGATTCTTTACTCAACTTTTAAGATACGTTATGATTCGAGAAGACCTGGCCAAAATATGAACTAAGTGTAAGATTTTGTCAACTATTTTTGTATTCAAAGTGTATTTAATGTTTGAAAGTGACTTAATAAGTACTAGCTATAAATGATGTTAGTTTATCGATTGTCAACCTACTATATTGACACATTCTCAAATTCTTTACTTGTATTTTTCAATAGCTTTGAATTAAATGATCACATTAAGCTGACTAGCTGGAACCTGCACGTTACGGCGGGGCTGCACCCGTAAACTTTTATTATATATATATAATAATTTTAAAGTAAAAGTCAACATGTATTCTTGTGTGACAATTATTTTGGTGAAAGTCTTTTGATATTGAAAGCACGAATAAAAAATAAAAATTGATACGGGAGAATATTGAAAACTTGAATCAGAAGACAAGATTTCAGTCTCTGGAAAAAAAATAGCTAAATACTCTAAATGAAGCCATAAAAAATAAAGAATGACGTGTGGGATGGGCTTGCGTGTTGTACTTTCCTACTGCACACTAGCTCTTTATATTCAGCTTTAAAATGATTTCCGTTATTAAAAGAAAAGATAGACTACTATATACCAAATTATGCTAAAACTAGATTTAATTTATTTTGGTAATAACTCTTAGAAAACTACATAGTTTTTTTTCATTTGAACCAATCAAGCGTATTAGAAACTTTTGTTATCTGATTGGTTATCGTAATTCTTAGCTTGGAAGTCGTTATGCAATGCAAACAAAGTTCAAACAAACAAGTAGCAAAAGTTGACCCAAACACTCCTTATTAAATTGCTCTCGAGTTGAAGTCCAACTTCAAAAACACCCCACACCAGTGCAGATATTTGTCTCCAAATTTTGTGTGGCAGTTTGTCATATATGGAGAATACATGTCATCAAATGCTAATCTTTGTTGCCGTGATGTGCTTGATATGGGTCATTAATGGCGAACCGAAACGCGATGTAAAGATAGGAGTGATTCTTGATATGGATTCTAGCATTGGTAAAATGAGCAGCACTTGCATTGCGATGGCGATACACGATTTCTACAAAAAGTATAACGATTCCATCGCTGTAATCCGCCCTCACTTTAGAGATTCCAAACAAGACAGCGTTCGCGCAGCTTCAGTAGCAATTGACCTATTGAAAAACGTTCAAGTGGCAGCGATTCTAGGACCCACGACATCCTCACAAGCCGATTTCATAATCAGCATTGGTAACAAATCAAAGGTTCCTGTCATATCTCCAGCAACAAGCGCGTCTCTTTCCACAAACGACAACATGTATTTCATCCGGTCTGCACACGATTCCAGCTCTCAACTCAAACCTCTAGCAGAACTGATCAAACGCTTTAACTGGAGCGAGGTCGTGTTTGTGTATGAAGATGATGAATATGGAAGAGGCCTTGTTCCTTATTTTTCCGATGCCATGTTGAATATCAGTACTAAAGTCATGTGCCAAACTGCTGTACATCCTTTGGCTACAGATGATTGGATCCTAGGAGAGCTCTACAAGCTAAAGACAATGCAGACTCGTGTTTTCGTGGTACACGTGTTGCCGGACTTGGCTTCACGCTTTTTCAACAAAGTGAATGAAGCCGGGATGATGGAAGAAGGGTACGTTTGGATCATAACTGAAGTGCTCACGAGTCGTCTGCATTCCTTGGATCGTATGGATCTAGATTCGATGCATGGAGTGCTAGGTGTGAAGTCGTATATACCAAGGTCGAAGGAGCTAACTGGTTTTGAGAAAAGATGGAAACGGGAATTCTGGGCGCGCCATCCAGAGGACGACGAGACAGAATTAGACATGTTCGGGATATGGTGGTATGATACCGTTTATGGTCTAGCTATGGCATTGGAGAAGGTCGGGAATGAAATAAATACTACGTTTAGACGCAAACAGGAACCCCAGACCGATTTGGATGCCATTGGAACGTCCGAAATGGGTTCGAGGCTCATTCCGTGGATCCGAAACTTAACCTTCAAAGGGCTGAGTGGCGATTTCCGTATCACTGATGGACAATTACAGTCATCAGTGTACCAAGTAGTGAACATAATAGAAACCAGGGAGAACCATATCGGGTTTTGGACCCGTGAAAATGGCATCTCAAAGAAGCTAAACCATCAACTGCAGGGGCTCCAAGCCATCACATGGCCCGGTGACAGTCGTGTCATCCCTAAAGGCTTTGAGATCCCTACCAGCAACAAGAACGTGTTAAAAATCGGAGTTCCAGCGAAAGGTTCATTTGTCCAATTTGTCGACGCCAATACTGACCCTGAAACCCAGCGAGTTATGGTGACGGGTTTCTGCGTGGACGTTTTTAACGCAGTCGTTAGCGCATTGCCTTACGCTGTCAAACACGAATTCATACCTTTTGTTACACCAGATGGCGAGAGACCTGCAGGAACCTATACTGATCTAATCCACAGTCTCTCCAATGGGGTAATCAAATCAGATAGAATGCATGTGTTTAGAGATCAGATTTATTGCGGTTTCTAACATTCTAAAAATGTAACAGCAATATGACGCGGTGGTTGGTGATGTTACGATACTTGCAAATCGTTGGGATTACGTAGACTTCACGCTTCCATACACAGAGGCTGGCGTTTCACTTATAGTTCCATTCGAAGATGAAAGAAAGAGCGCATGGATCTTTGTGAGACCCATAGAAACAGCACTTTGGATAACCACCATAGCGTTTTTCATATACACCGGATTCGTGGTATGGGTTCTGGAGCATCGTGTAAACAGAGAATTTCGTGGACCCCCTAGTCAACAAGTCGGAATGATATTATGGTTTTCATTCTCCACACTCGTTTTCGCCCACAGTAAGTGTGTATTTACGCACCCACACACTTTTTGACTTTCGCAGATTACTAATTTTCTTATGCTACATGTAGGGGAGAAGTTGATAAGCAACTTATCGAGATTTGTGGTGATTGTTTGGGTGTTTGTCGTGCTGGTGCTGACTTCTAGCTATACAGCAAGCTTGACATCAATGTTAACTGTAGAACAGCTTCGACCTACGCACACTGATATTAATCAGATCATGAGAAATGGGGAATCAGTAGGATACCAAAAGGGTTCATTTGTTGCGGATATCTTGAAACGACTTGGTTTCAGTGATACCAAATTGAAAAGCTACAGTACCTTTGAGGAGTATGACCATGCCCTACAAGCGGGAAGTCAAAAGGGAGGCGTGTCTGCCATTATGGACGAGCTCCCATATATTAGGCTCTTCTTGGCTATACACTGTAACAAGTATACCATGACTAGTTTCACCTACAAATCCGCAGGCTTCGGTTTTGTAAGTTTCATTCTACTCTATTCTATTCTATTCCATTCTATTCAAGGATTTCATTCATACCTTTTGCCAGTAATTATACATACTGTACAATGTACATACAGGCGTTTCCAAAAGGGTCTCCGCTACTCCATGATGTTTCTAGAGCGGTCCTGCAAGTGACAGAGGAGAAAATTATGAATATAAGCAACCAATGGTTTGTGGAAGCAGCCAGTTGTGATCAGCAGAATAGAGCTAAAGGAAGCTCTAGCAGGCTCATGCTGGATAGCTTCAAGGGGCTTTTCATCATTGCCGGGTTATCATCAACCTCTGCTCTGCTGATTTTCTTCTTCATGTTTTTGTATCATAACAGACAAATATTGGTGTCACAATATTCAGTTAGCCAAAAGCTTGCTGTTATGGCAAAAACATTTGATGTATTTAAGGATTATGAATCCAGAAAGACAAACCCAGAGGCAGCAGGCGAGGAATTCAACAACGGCAGCCCACGAATTTATGCCGAAGGAGAGTTTTCAACTACTGAACCTGAGATTCCTGTTCATGACACAATACAAGTTTTAGAAATTACAACCATTTAAATATGTACATGATATTATTACATTTTTTTTTATTATTTTTGCATCAAATCAAATACAATGGAAGATGCATTTATCCACCTACAACTGCAACTCACCAAGCCAACACTCACTTATTATTGAAGAATACCAAAAAAATCACTCAAAAGGTAAAAAAAGAGAGACAGATTTACATGCTGAGATGCTTCCCTCTGCTGTAGAGAACAGAGAGAATTACCCAAGTTTCGAGACGATATCTAACACAATGATAACAAGAGAAGAAAGCCAGAAAGGCAAAGCACAAAATGAAGTAAATATTCTATAAAAATAAATAAAATTCTATGATTACAAAAGAAATTTGTTGCAGATTCCAGATCCACAAGAGGGGAATCAATAGGCTCAAGAACTGCCATGAGATCTAATGGATGATATTGAGTGTGCCGAGACGGAAGCAGTTGGGCTGCTTAGATCTCGTTCCCCATTGGCTAATCTCGGCTTCCCGCTCAACCTATCCATTGCTTCTTGGCATATATCACCAAACCACTCATCCTCAGGAAGTACACTGCCACACATAATTAAATAGATACATATGTAAAATAATTGTTTCAGTATTTCAAAGATATTCAATGATACAAACCAATTTTTACTAACCTGTATGGATCCATTCCCGTTACAGAAAAGGCTGCAAGTGCTTTGTTTATAATCTCATTCACAACCCGATTTAAATTTCGAGATAAGTAGCGCCCTTGGGAAGCAAAAGAAATGACAAACTTCATATCCAAATAGAACTGCATATTTGCAAGGCGGAAAACAGTCAAATAAAACATACCAGTGCAGCAAGAAGAAACATAAAACAGATGGTCTTACATGGTATGAGTTATAAGGAATTTGGTGTAAATTAAAAAAATAAAAAGATAAAATTTGGTATACAATTAGAAAGAACCGATATGAAAAGTGATAAAATCAAAATAAATTGGTGTTATTTTCATTTTTGGTACTTGTTATAAGTTAAAAAGTTCATTAAAAAAACGAGAAAAGAAAAACTATTTAATGAAAACAATACAGAAAAGAAATATTATATGTAAAATAGTGACAAAATCAATTTTAAAACCAAAATTTAACTATTTTTGCTTTGAAGTCCAAAGGAACTGGGCAGTTAACTTTGACCAAACCACTGACACGAAAATGTAATTTACTCTAAAAACATAAAATGTCCAAAATACCTGTTGAAGGCCCAGTGGCCCTAAAGGTGTTGGTCCTTCTTCAATATCATCCCAAAAGGTTTGGTCTTCTGAAAGCCATAAGATGACAGTTTCTGTAAGCCTCATTAATAACATCGTTGAAAAACGTTCCCTGCCAACAAACATTTCTGCTGCTATAGCAGACATTCTGTAAAGCTTTGCATATAGTTCCTGGAATCCAATACAAAAAGGGCATAGAAATTAATCTTTCTGCCATAAACTAACAGTTATTTCTAATATTAGTTATGAAACTTGGAACAATAATTAGGGACAACGTTCATTATCCACGTACCTGAAATATTGGAGAAGGGAACCATTCTATTTCCTCAACACCTCCATCCATGTTTATGTACATCTCAGCTGTTAGATGGCTATCACCATCTTCAGTAAAAATGAGATCTAAAGCATGTTGTCTGCAGAAGCTATCCTTCAATCTATCCACTATGCTTGCAAGACGTCTTTTCCATTCTCTTTGCTCAGGGTTTCGATTTTGCCGATCTGAAGGTCGTCTACGCGGGTCATCCTTGTAATTACTTTGAGCTACAGGGGTAAGTTTCATGGCTGCACGAGGTAATAGTTCATCAGCTAATAAGGATGCATTTGCAAGCAATGCCATTTGCTGAGCTTCAGTTTCAGCCATCCTAACTATTTTATTCCCAGATCCTTCATAGTTTGCTTCTTCATCCATGGAGCCCGGGAGTGCTCTTATAAGCATGCTAACGTATGAACTGAAGACATGGAATAATCCCTCCAACATTTTTCCTCCCAATTGCATGGTTAGCAGTGGTTCCACATCCTCAAAGAAATCCTATAGTGTATGCATATAATTAGTGTAAAAACTTAAAAAAAAAAGGATAATGTAGTTATGATTAAAATATTTACCTGGACCATTGAATTGAACCTTTGAGCACTACTTGAGAGTTTAGGCTGATAAGCTGTTAAGGCATTAAGGGAAGTACTAGTAGGCCTGCCAGATAGACGTGTGACAGCTGGTGAAGAAGAAAGATCCCAATCATCAGCAGCTGCTAATGCAGCTGTACTTTCTTCTATTCGCTTTAAATTGGCATCAAGTGCTTGTTCAACACTAGGTCTAAAAAGTTTCAAAAGCACAGGACAAAGTGCCAAACCACGAGCTTCCAACAAAGAACAATGTCCCAAAGCTATTTGAACACATTCAGCAGCAGCCCTTAATCCACCAGCAGCAGCAGATGAAGCTAATGCGTGTCTTTTGACAAGGATAGCAAAGTCTTCAGTTTGCTTTGTAGCCCACATCACAAGCTCAGAGCTGTAAGATGGTTCCTTACCAAAAATCACATTGGAATCAGTTGCCGTTTGAGCAATAACAGAAAACACCAGTTGTGAAATAGCTGCTGTGTATGCTCCACCATATGAGGTGCTAGACGGACGGAGATTTTGCATGTTGGATTGAAGCCTTTGAGAATGTGCTTGGAGTAGTAAACTGTGGGCCCGTGGACCATCTCCAAGTTTTTTAAGAGCACTGATAGCTGCACGAAGCTCACTGCCACGCGTTGTTGGTTGTGAAGCAGCATCTGCAAGCTGATTGGCTAATCTTTGCCGACATTCAGTTATAGCAGTTTGGAGAGATGCTAAAACAGTTGGTGACAGTGAATCCTTTTCTTTTGCTTCAGAAGCTATACGCTCACCTTCATCAAGGGTAGCTAAAGCTTCCTCTACTCTTCTTTCAGCTAACAAAACATCAAGTATATCAGGAAATTCCATTAACCAATTATCTAGGTCTGAAGGATCTCTGTCCACATCAGCAGATGCACCATTTGAGTATGAACCACTTGGAACAGCAATAGATAATGATTCTAAATGGACCCCGTCAGCTAGACCGTGAATTAAGGTAGCCTGAGTAGATAGTAAGTTTCTTATCGATAGTAGCTCGCCTTCTAAATCTGATATCTCTTTTGATGTGCTGGAAATTTTAAGCAAATAAAATTTTGGCAGTGATATAGACAGAACATGAGTACAAAAACTATACAAGACTTATAAATTGCAGTTTTAAAAAAATAATCCAACTTGTTTTTTCTACGAAGAGACTTACCGTATGAATGCTGTATAATTAGCATATACACTCCTTCGCATTTCCTCTGCAGAAGCTTTCTTCAGATCCAAAAGATATGAGCATAATTGCCTTATCTCCTGGTAAGTGTAAGTGGTATATGTCAGTTAAAATGAAACAACTTATCAGCAACATGAAAAAATGCACCGACTACTAGAAAGTTCAGTTATAATAAACAATGTACATAATGAGTGGATCACAGATGGCTTTAGGTTACTTGTGTATAACCAAGAACGCCAAACATGATTTATGAGATCAGCTTGCTCGCCTTAACACTCTCAAACAATTGCAATGTTTGGTATTTTTTATCTACAGTGTCAAATATGAAATATGTTTCCAAAAGCTGAGTTTCATAGAACTGAAAAAATTGTTCAGTTTTCAAGTCTAGTATTCTTCCCATTCCATATAAAACAATGTATTCTTCCACTTATTAATCCTCACAGTTTCAATCATCAATGTAGATTTCTTGCTTTTTTTTCTATTAGGTACCAATACATGTGTTATGAGTGCCATATCAGCAATTCAGCACTGTGTACGAGCTGCACATGCAACCGAATGTGCACAGCATGCACACCCATTTATGTAAGAAAAATCACTTAATTATAGCTTGGCTAAACTGGCTGCAGCCCAGTGCTGCATGGCTGAGCAGTGACGTGTTTTTAAAAGGTTTTGGTTTTTTTTGTGTTCACAGTTCAGGTTTCAAGGCTTACAATGATCATGGTAAAAAAAGGAATCACTTAACAAAAATCAAATCAGATACCTGGCTGTTTATATGAATGATTACTTTAAATCAATAATTTACATCCAGGGTATTAAATAGGCAAATAATTAACATTTGCTCATTACTTCGTCGTTTTCAACTTCTTTCCAGTCCTCTTTTCATTATCTTTCCATTCATGCGAGGGCGTCTGACATCTCCTTGCTTGTTTGAGTAACATGCCTTGTTTGTTCCTTGTTTAATTTTCCTAGATATTTGTAGGCTTTTTGTTCTTGTGTTGTAGATTATGGCATTGTATATAATCTGAAGTGATCTGATGAATCACTATGGTCTATGGTACACGAATGACTACCTTAATAATGATTCATTGTTAAGTTATTTCTCTTACTTAAACCTAAAATGTTTATGTATATCCATATGCCATTGCCAGCAACATCTAAAATTTAGTATTTTTGGACTGCCAGACCAAAACATGAAGCACCCCGTGTACTCTAGTTGTCATCATTAGTACCACTAAACAAGTAAGCACGCACAAATAGAAACAAACAAATGCAAAAAGTAGCATATTTACACATCATCAATAATTGATCTCAGCAACCCTATCCTTTGGAATGGTATATAGAGGGTAATCCCCTTGTTTCATTTTGCTCGTATAGCATACTACAGGGCATGGATCATGTAAGTTACTGTATTCAACAGCTTCGACCTGTTTTCCCTGGTTAAGAGTGAAAGAACAAAAGGATTTAATAGTATCTGGGAATCTGATGTTTTAAGGATAAGTCAGGTATGTTCCCAGTGAGGATGTCAAGCATAATTATTCTTTCACATGTGCTTTACATTCAGAATCGAGAGACATGGTGGTTTTTAGGGGGTGATTGTTTCCAAGTGGGGAATGAGCATGGGTAAGGAAAAGAGAATACTAAGAAATGTAATGAGTTCAATCCTTAGTGTATCTTTTATCATTGATGTTTGGTTTAAGCAGATAACCGTTATATAATATTTGGTATATATTAGCATTTATAATTGTATTCATATACAAAACATAATATTAGTCTACACATAAATAGTAAAATATTTATACGGGTATGTGTTTGTAAATGAGAGGTTATTAAAATGAGGTAACAGAAAGAGGATAAGCAGTGGGAATCATGGTTATCAAAGGCGCTAGGCGCACTCAAGGCGCATAGGCCTCGCCTATGGCCTAGGCGCAAGGCGCAAAAAAAGCGAGGGCCTGAGGAAAAAAAAGTGCACTTAAATGAAAAAAATGAAAAATATATTATGTGTCAGAAAAATAAAATTATTCTTCAAGTATAATTAACAAAAGCTTATATAATATTTAATATTATCTAATTAGTAGCAAAAGTTTTAAAATGTCATCTGTACCAAAACTTGAATGATTAAGACTAATTTTAGTTGTTAAGATGGATAGACACATGAATGTCCCTTTGCTTCTTTGAATTAGATGTGGAGAGACCCAAATTGACCTGTGTATGTCACTTTTGCTTTATTTACATAAAAAAACCTTTATCTACAACGAAATAGTATTGCACATACAATTAAACTTAACATTGAAAAAATTAATAAATAAAATCAAATCAGATTAAAAAAAAAAAAACACAAGAAAGGATGAGACGTGAAAAAGGAGTGAAAGTCAGAAAAAGTCTTTTATTACTGCAACACTTTACTTTTTCTTTCTATGCCACTACAACACTCCTATTCATCTTCTTTCCCAACTAGACTCACTCTCTTTCTTTCTTCTTTTTTACCTACTGCAACTCAAAAAACTCCATGAAAGAAGAAAAGATCAACCCTATCCATGGTTTCAAATAAGCAAAGGCGGTATCTGTGTGAATCAGACTCGTTCAAACCGAAATGTGGCCGGAATTTGCAGAAGCTTGTCGGAATCTGGCCAAAAAGTGGCCGGAGCGCGACTTTGACAGTGCAAGTCGTTTTTGGCGCGCCTAGAAAAAACGCCTAGGCGCAAGAAGCGAGCGCTTTTGATAACTATGGTGGGAATAAAGCATCACTTGATTCAAGACCCTGATAACGGTGAGGAATGATGTGCACTACCTAATAATAGTGGGTAATGGTACATGGTATTACATAATAGCAAACACCTTCAATGATTATCATTTCTATGCCTTTCAAAAATTAATTATCATTCCTATTCCACACCTTACAAGGGAGCTTGAGGCAGTCGCTTTTAGCCTAAGGTGCCGCTTTTGGTTAAATTGCCACTTCAAGTCGCTTCATGTATAAGGTGCCTTAACACGCCACTACCAGATCTATATAGGGATGGCAATGAGCCAGATATTAGTAAACCGTCTCCCAAAGTCGTCGGCTACCTATTACTCATTAGTCATTACCCATCGGGTCCGCAAGTATACCCGTTGATGGTCTCATGTATTTAGAATTTATCACTGGGATGGCCATTACCCGAAACCGGAATTTAAACTTACCACAAGAACCGACTAGATATATCAAATACTAAACCACATTTCTAATAACTCTAAAAATTTAACAATTTCAACTTTTAAAAGCTTCACCATACTATTTGTTACCAGGATTTACCATACTGTACATGTAAAAAAAGAGGCTTTTTTTAGAGCAGGGGATTTTACTGGGTACGTTTGTTGTGTTTGTTATTTGGTTTTGATGCAAGTAAACAGGTTTGGGTAGTTGAGCGGGTATCACCTAGTATAACACCCATCCTAAACCAACAAAAAGTTTTAAAACTAATCTGATACCCAAATACCCGTCCCAAATGTTTTGGATTTTCCTACCGGGTTTGGCCTTTGGGTTCTTTTTCCATCTGTATATCTATATTATCCCTGACAAAGCAATGGGGTAGTCGTTGCCCATTGGTGAGAGATAGTATTGAACATTTGAACTAGGGTTGAGAGGGGTTTGCACATGCAAGAGAGAGGGAGAGAGACAGAGCGATGGCAATGACATTTGATAGGAACTCTAAAGTCGCTAAATGGAGCTTGTTTGGACGTGCAACTATGCAAGGGAAATATCAAATGTGTGGTGTTCTTTGGATATATATATATATATATAAGAAATCTCACATATGACATAACAAAATCCAAAATTTTGGTAAACCACAGGGACCATCCGTGTACTTTAATCCATAGGGTAGCTCACATTTTTTTATATTAGTAAATTGTGTGTTTTATTATCTTATTTTTTGGGCGTTGTATTAACAAGGCAAAAAAACGTTATCTAAATTAATGTATAAGTCTTCTAGATTATGTTGCGACTCGCGTACGTGAGACTACGCTTTACATCTTTTACATATAAACCTCCCACCTACTCTAATTTTGATTAATTCCGACCACGAATAACATAAGGCACAACTTTTCGCCCCTGAGTGTTTTCCATACCGATGCACGCCTTTTAAACCAAGCTACACGGTTACACCCAATTTTATCGTCAACTAAACAGCTGACAAGCAAAGTGTGGATCCAAGCAAAAGGTGGACCAGTTATTGGTACAATTAACAGTGCAACGAACAACGGAATCATCCTTCCAATAAAGATGATCCCAACCGACCACCATAACCAATCGTTACCTAGACTATATTTATAATTATCGGCATATCCTAATAATAATCAGTACAATTACAATTCAACACACATTACACCTAATAATAGAACTAATACAACACCAATAAAGCATTTTAAAAAAGACGTACCTTTTCGTTCATGGAATTACACTTGGAATTGACGAAGGCATCGGCGTCAAATTTATCGGACTTGAAGATATTAAGGTTTTCTTCGAGCTTAGGGCCGGTATCCTTGGAACTGGTCTTTACAGGTGCACCAACTCTTGACCTAGATGATGTTTTGGAAGCCATATCGTTGAGGAGAATACAGGAACAGGATCAGAGAGATGATAACTAGGGCTTTAATCAGTAGGGTGAGAAAAGAAGAGATGAGTTATTAAAGTTTTAGATCTGAATGGGAAGGAAAAGCATTTGGTGAAGAAAGATCAACGGCGGTTACAGCTATATTACGCCGGATATATATTTATATCTACCTGAGAGAGAGAGAGAGAGAGAGAGAGAGAGAGAGGATTAGTTGGTTTGACAGACTTGGACGATTGTATTTCTATTATTGTTTTCTTTTTCTTATTATTATTTTAGATTAGATTATTTCTTTGAATTAAGATCTAGGGATGAGTTCGGGATGGGATCGAGTTTGTATCGATACTGATCCTAAAAAAAACCAAAACAGAAAATATCAAAAACCCAATAGTGATCCCGATCCCAAATATACCCAATTGCCATACCGCAACATGTTCGAAATTGATGTCGTCAATAGCTACATAGTTAACTTGTGCGAGTTGAATTGCCATATCATCGGCAGGATCAGGGTGCTCCACAATCGTGGCTTCAAAGAGGGTGTTCCATCGGTTACACTTGGCGTTGAGATCCGCCCACTTACTAACGACCGAATCAATGGTGCGATCATTTGTACTGTCTAGTCGATTGAATTCCACCAACACGTTGCGCCAAAACGAATTCCTCCTTAAACGAGAGGATGATGTCGGTTTTGAACATCTAGCCACGCCGTCACTAACGCGATGAATGATTATGATTTGGCATTAGAAATTCTGAGGTTTTACCGTTGGGAAATTTTTAACGGTTGATATGGGCTTTTCGTCACTAATGATGATTAAAAGATTATTTTGGTTTTGGTATTAGAAATTCAGGGGTTTTACCGTTGGGAAATTTATAACGGTTACTTTTATTAAATTTAAATGAAAATAAATAAAAGAATCAGAGAAGTGTTGCTTCCGAAACTGTATTTCAATGAAGTGAATCAGTGAAGTTATGTGTCAGTGCAGGATCGTCAGTGAAGTGAAAAAAAATTAAGTGATGAACCCCTTGCTCCTTTATTAATGAATTTTTTTTAAACTGCGATTATTAATGCTCCTGATACATAATAGTATAATATTGTATACATAGATAATGCTAGCAGTATCTCACTATCTCCTAGTTTTTTTTTCTTTTTCTTTCTAAATCTAGGTATTTGTTTTATTTGTTTGGTTTGATATCAATGACAAAAAATGTGATATGTTAGATAGTATAGGACATTAGAAATATCAAATTCCGTGTTTTGAGCATTATACATTATAAGAGAAACTTTACGATTAAACATGTGTATGTATTATTTTAATAAGTTTAAAAAAAAGAAACTTTCTTTAAAGAAAACAAAAATGGACCGTTGGGTAACGACTGTCTCATCCCAATATTCGTGTATGGTTGCATAAGGAGCGGAGAGGGCATGATGCTCCCCATGGTTGCAATGTCACTATCTCGTAAGCATAGCGTCCGACAGCCTTAAAAAGCCTTAACGCTTTCAATAAAAAATAAAATCATCAAAATTTTATTTTTATTATTAAACATGTTACTATGTTAGTTAGGTAGGTAGCATCCACTATCCACTCTAGAGAAAACATAATCATGAACCAAAGCCATAATATTAATAGGTCTAAGATTTCTAGTTTTATACTTAAATGGGGATATAAAAACTAAATTTGCTAAGATTTAATGTATGTTTTTACTCGGCCCATTCACAGGTCATACCAACGAAAATTCGTTGTTGGTATGCGTAATTGAACACATTATGTGGTATCAGGGACTTATCATAGAAATTAATAGGATCATTACAAATCAAACTCGACCTGTTTACAGGTCCCATTGACAAAATTCTTGGTTGGTATTCCAAAATTAATAGGATCGTTACAAATCAACCTCGGCGGCTCGTCCCGGACGGTGCCTACAACTTTCGGCCTACTGACTGAAAGTTGGTGGTTAAAAAGGTGGGATTATTAAAATCCATTTGTGTCATTCCAAATTGAACAAGTTATTCGATATCAATGAGTTAACATAGGATCATTATACATCAAAGACAGCCTCTCCATTTATTATCTAAAGGCTATTGCGCAACTCTTCATCTTAATAATCATTCAACAAAATTCATTCAAACAGTCTTCAATGACAAAAAAAAATACAGATCACCAAAAAGTTTATTTATGAAGGCATTGTTCAAGAAGCAAGCCATTTAACTTCAGAAGCGAGGCTTTGGAATTTAAAGATCAACCTCAGTAACAAATACAAAATGTAACATATTCCTGCTTCAATCTTCAGGAGTATCAGACCTAACAGCTGTTCCAAGAAAATAAGGATAAAAGGTCAGGAAATCGGTTGCAGGATAATAATATTAACTAGTTGTGTAATTTCACGCGCGTTGCGCGTTTTACAATCGAGATTTAGATGAGGTGTTGATCAATGAATGAATTATACAATCGAGATTTCATTTTGGTTGTAAACGTTAAAAAAAATAAAGAAATCTACACATAAGGTAACACATGAAATTTGTAACGAAATTACATGATATTATGTTATTTATATTAATAGTATATAATATAATAAAGTTTTTAAATAAAATAATATGAATAAAATAATAATGAAATTACATAATATTATATTATTTGTATTAATAGTATATAATATAATATATAATATAAAAAAGTTTTTAAATAAAATAATATGAATAAAATAATATTAAGTTTACTATTCATTTAGTTTACTATTCATTTAGTTTGTAAATTAATAGTATATAATAACAATAATAATAGTAGTGGTGGCAGCAGTAGTAGCAATAATAATTCAAAGGGAAGATAATTCTATACAAGGATAAATCAAGATAACATATATCTATAGAAAAGCCAGATAAGCTCAACCAATGTTCTCAAGAGGGCAGTAGCATGATGCTTATATTATGTTAATCCAATTCTTTCATTCATCTCAACTAACGATGGCAGGCAAGGCTAATGGGTCAAAACATATTCAAAGTGTAGCAGGTGGTAGGTAGTGTTTAGGATGGAGCGAAAAGAATTAGGTCATGTTTGAGCCAACCAAAACACTTTTTGCTAAAGATAAACCCAATTTTTTAATGATTAATTAGTGGGTCAAATATGATTGTTTGTACTATTTCAGTAACAATCTCATTTTTTTAATGAATGATTTAGGAGGTTTAACCTTAAAATACACTTTAGGACTTTAGGTGACTTTTGACAAGCTAGAACCATTTCATTGTAAGCTAGCTTGTTTAAACTTTGCCATTTGACCCATTAAAGGACAGACGAAATCAACCCATTCATATGTACATTTAAATTGGCCATCCCTAATCTCAAACCAATTTTACAACTTAAATGAGCTAAGAGAAACTAGAAAGGTTAGTCAAGTATCCCTCATTTCCAATCCCCACCCCCGACCCTAAACACTATATTATAAAACAGAAATTAAACAAGAAAATTTTATTAAAAATATTATATTTCACGAACCCACTTTCCCACTTAAATAGCTCTCTTAGTCCAAATGTAGTATAGGGGTGTTAGAAGTAAATAATCAAGACAATCTTAATTAAACTTATGATATTTAGGAAGTCAACTAGAAAAGTCAAAGCAGTAAGTTAGGCGCCAAAAGTAAACAATGTGTCGGTTGAAGTTTAGTTGTGTCAATTAGTTAGCATAGCGGTTATTTAACCGTCATCTTATGTAAGGGTATAAATACCCATATGTGTCATCATTTGTAAAGTGTGGAAACATTATTAGTGTCATAGTGTGTATATCATATAATTTCCTCCACCCTCTGTTCTCTCTCGTGAGTCCCTACACATATGTGCATACTCTTACAATTGTTCATCTTATAAACCAAGTATGATTCGCTAAACAGGGACAGATTCGAACAAGGAGTAATATTAGCATGCAAGCTTGAACAAAATACAGCACTAACATCACCTCCTAAAGTCCTAATGTCAGGTGGCCAGCCATTATTGCCCAGAGATCATAGTTGTTAAAAGCCATCGCCTCTTGCGCATAGGCCCCTTTTTGTAGGCGAGGCAATGCATTTGCGCTTTGAGTCGAGGAAATTGCGCTTTAATTCTCCAAGTGATGGTTTAGGCGCAAATTTCAGCTAGATTCCCAAATTCCGGGGAGTTTCCAGCCAAATTCGTTAAATTATGGCTAGATTCCAGCCAAATTTCTACTTTCATCTAAGGAAAACTACTTCTATACACTAATACATCAATATTTTAAAACTTTTGATACTAGATAGATGAAAAATAGTATTATTTTAATATTTTTTTTCTTTGTTTCTTCATCACATCTCGATTCGTCTTCCGATATATATTGTTGGTAGATTGGTTCAGAGAACCGAGGGTTGGGATGGCGAAACGGATTCTCCTCCTCATCTTCACCTTCGTCCCAGACAAGGGTAGCCGACTTGGTTTCTACATTGCACATATCCCGTTGGGACTCAAGATATCGGATCCGTTGCCGGAGCCGCTTAATCTTAAGATCCCGTTCAAGATATCGACTCGTTGAGTCGTTGTCGGAGTCTTTTGATCTTGATAACATCTCATGGATCGCGGTTTCCGATCTCGTTGCCTCGTCCGGCGGATCTACGGTCACGGTTGAATCGATCTCCACGAACACGCGAATCACCAATGTTCTTGCCGATGCCTCGGTCGGCGAATTTTCGAACAAGAAAACACTCGCCTTCACGTAGAGCCATTTGATAAACCTAGAGCTCTGATACCAACTGATGCAGTTTCGCACATGCAATCAAATGGCTCAAAATACTCAAAGGATTCAAAAGCTTAACAAAACCTCAAAGGGCTATTTATTATCATCAAAACTCAAAAGTGAATAGCAATTGACCCTAAACCCCTATTTATAGTAAAACGACAAGAATTATTAAATAGGAAACAAAATAAAAAAGATTAGGAAATAATTAAAATTCAAATAAATCTTAAAAGATAATCTTCAATAGACTTGTAGATATCCTTGCATCAGCGCCTAGCCCCAGGCAAGGCCTATAAGCCTTGAGTACGCCTAGCGCGTTTGATAACTATGACAGAGATATGTATCAAACTATGCAAATCTATTGATTACGATTAGCCTGTAGACCAAGTTGGTCAGCTGAATCTTGAATTGCTAAATTTTTAGACAGCTACTGCAGGCAACTAGACAAAAGAAGGCAGAATCATAAACTGCAAAAATGTGTCTGGATGGCATATAATAGTATCGTATATTTGCACATTGAGCCTAAAATAGAGAAATTTATTACGTACACGTAGACTAGTAAGATTTTGAGATTTTAAGACCCCGAAGCTGTAAACAAACCAAACGTTCGGCGAACAGTTTGTGAATTGTTCGGCGGGAAGTTCGTTTGTGTTTGTTCGTTTAATAAATGAACGAACACAAACAAAACATTTCGTTAGTTTAGCTAAACAAACGAACATGAACAGAGGTCGCGTTCGTTCGTTTATGTTCGTGAACGTTCGGTAACGTGTTCATTTATGTTTGTTTGTGTTCGATAGTTCATTAGGGTTTTTAATTTTTTATATTTAATTTAAGTACTTCACATTTCCTAGTGGTAGATTATTTAAGTGCATCACATGTTAATATTACTTTAACTATTTTGATTAACTGTTATTTTTGGTGGATTAAACGAGGATTTAAAGTTTAATATCATATCTATGTGTTTTTATAAGACATTATGTGATCAAGATTATGTCATGTATATTTGGGTAATTGGATTAGTATATTCTGGGCGGACAATGTTAGCGATGAAAAATGCTAATTTTTAGAATTTAATGTGTTAGTTTGTGTTTGGTTTTGTTTAGTAATGCCTATTTGTGTTCGTTTACGTTCATTTGTGTTTGTTTGTGTTCCTTTTTGTCCGACACCTAAATTTAGAAAATAATTACAAACGAACTCGAACAAAAGTCTCGTTCGGTAAGTGTTCACGAACAGTTCGTGAACACATTATTTCTTTAACAAACGAACATGAACAAAAAATCTCGTTCGGTAAGCGTTCATGAACCGTTCGCGAACACGTTAATTTCTTAACAAACGAACACGAACAAGGCCTTGTTCGTGTTCGTTTGGTTCGTTTACAGCCCTAAATTTTCAGGCATACAGAATTTTCCTGCACAAAAGAACTATCTTATTTGTGCTGTTCAGTTTACCTTGTGTTACTGTGTTAATAGCATTAAACAAGCTTTTTTGCTTAAATCCTAAGTAACTTTATTTCTTTGATGGGAGCAGAAAACTTATTAGGCTGCAGAGTTGACAAATCCAACCCATTTACTTAATAATGGTTAATTTGGGTTATGTTTATAACTTTATCTCTAACATGACAAGTAGCTAAAAAAGAGACAGGTCAAATGGATTGAAAGTCACCGTAGACCCAAAGTGTATTCTGAAAGCATAAACATCTCAAATCACCTTATTCAAAGCAAATTGGACTATTACTGTACTGATTTAGTTTGGGTAATTATAAATATCACATTTCTTATTTATAGGAAAACATCAAAATTTACAAAGAAATGTCATGTGGGTCAACCTAGTGGCGGATCTAAACCAAAATTTCAGGGGTAGTGTAATACGAAAAAAATAAAAAAGCGAAAATTTTCCACTGCGCCGGTAAAGTTGAGGGGTAGTGGGTGCTACTCCCCTGCCCCAATGGTAAGTCCGCCATTGGGTCAACCCAATAATCACACTTTCCTATAGGTATATACCCTCCAGTTTAGTTATATGCTACCCACAGTAATTTTCTGGCACCGCACAACAATTCGATGACTACCATTGCAAAAATTTTGTGGTTCCAAATTAGAGAACAGAACAAATATCCTCATAGTCCAGATTAAATACGAGCAGTTAAAAATACAAATCCGCTCAATCGCAAAACAAGTAAACGCAAGCTAACAAGTAGATGCAAAATGATACGATCCGGATAACCACAACCACATTTTCCATGATGCCATGTTTTTGCTCTCTGCATGTTTTCCTATTTTCTACACTAGTACGTTTAGTGATACAAATACAATGCATGTTCTTTTGAGTTATTTCATATTGCGAGTCTATAAAAAGGCTAAAACACTTGATTGAAATTACGAACGAAAAAATTTAGAAAATTGTCTCAAGTTCTTTCTCTCATTCTTATCTTATTCTCGGAGACTAGCCATCTCGAATCGTCTATCTATCACTAAACCATTATCAAATTAGTCCAACAAACCATATTATTAGATAAGTAAACAAAGTCAACATCCTCCAAAATCACATATCATCTAACTTATTATAATTTCAGCAATAAACATCCAAAGTCAAACCTACGTTAACAAATAAGAAACAATCGCCATTCATCAATATATACAAACATATTATAACAAAACAAATCAATCAATTAACCTCATATACAGAATCAACAATAATATCAGGTTAGAACCAAACCCTAGATCTAGAAATAATCAGCAACAGATTAATAGAGAATAAGAGATTACTAGGCTTCTGAGGTTTGCCATCGGCCCATTTGGTGACGGAGAAATGGACCTTCTCTCGGCTAATGGCTTCGGATTTATAGGGCTCTTTAAGACAGTTCCTGACAAGGTTAGCACATATGTTGGAGTAGGTTATGTACGTCATACCAGCAGATCTCCAAAACGGTACTGCAGCTGTTGACGCCATTGACACAAACCCTAATTTCTGTTCTGTTTTTTGTGTGATTGTGTATGTTTTAGGGTCGATCGTTACCAATATCTTTGATGACCTGATTGATGTGTGTGATGAAGACGGCGATGGTTATATGAATAATGCTTGGGTAAAGGACAGGCCCTGAAGTTTTTAGGGATGTACATTTTCAACCCAAACCTTATTTTGGTTGCTGTTGTTAAAAAAGGTAATGGTGTATGGAGTGTTGCGTTCCTGTCGATACCCTCCGACCTCCACAGTTAACCCTATGGTCCTACGAATCATTTGTTGACACCTCACTTCCACTCTATGAACCCGACGGAAGATGAAGGTACCGGCGTTGGTGTTATCGAAGAGGAATATTTACACATGTCACATGTGTATGTTTTACGGCTTACCTCAGTCCATTTATCAAGAAGAGGAATGATTGTTTCATATATCAAAAAATTTCTTTGTGTGGGTTGTTCCTTGAAGATTCGAACCATATTTTTGTCGATTCTGAAGGAGCGAAATTCCACAACTTGTTGCCATATCAGCGAAGGAGATGCAGATCAGAAAAATACCAAAAAATAAAAATGATCACTCTGTCGTTGTTTCTTCCTGCATTGTGGTGTATTTGGAAGGCGAGGAATAATGAATTTTTCGTTGCATCCATTCGTTTTTATGGATTAAACATAAAGCGATTTTATTCAATTTACCTTGGTTAGATCGGAATATTTGGCCTAGATTTGATGTGTTTCGAAACTTAGGTGTAACACCCCAACCGATGGCGGAAACATCGAGGTGTCACGTAGTGACGATTGTTCAATAGCTCATGGTACTAAAGTGTAAATTTGAATACATTTATTTGAATAATTTTACATTGAAAGGAAATTACAGTATACAATAGTTCTAAAGCGTCAAATCTAACTAAAATACAATAAAGTCAAAGCTTAAATATAAATCCAAAAGCTAAAAAGAAGCGTCGCAAAATAACCTGAAACATGTACGAAAATAGTATATGTCAATACAAAAATGTATTGGTGAGCATACCCTGATTTGAATACATATAGTAAGAAAAGTGTTTAGCAATTCATGTGCGGTACCATTTGCAATTATGTAATAAGTAGTATCAGTCAAAACCAAGCCTATGAATGAGACTAACACATGAATAACCAAATGAATAATGAATTAACAAGACAATGACCAAGATTCTCTCAACAGAGTCTCAAGGGGGTATACCATAGTACTATTCATTGAAATGCTAGGCCGCCCAGCGGTTAATGATTTTGACAAGCATAAATACACACCAAATCACATAAGGCAAACACACATGAGAATTGCATTAAGTATAAGAATAACATTTGATAATAGTGTACATGAGTAGCCCCAAAATAGTAAACATGAAAAATGGGAAAGATATACTCACATGTAAGCGAAAAGCAAACGCAAGCATATAGCAACCATGTAGCAAAGTCTGAAGATGTATATGTGCATCGCGCTACCCATGCCCTAAAGTATACATTATCACTTTAAGATGCATGTTGGTTACGTATCCTATTCACCCAACTAAACTGATCATGATTTACTAGTTATGTTTCCAAATGTTTTAACTCAACGACTGTTGAAATATAGTGTAAAACTTCTTGAAAATATATATTTATATGGAATATGTATATATATACACGATTGTATGGTAAAATGTCATAACACAAACTTGTACTCTTGTATGTGAATCATGTTTGGGGTTTATTTATTTCTTTCACAACTAATAATATTTAACTCGCATAAAAGACATCAAGGTTTCTTCGTTTTCTTTAACTTTTAAAATCATGGTTTACATATAAAAGTTTATAGAAAATGAAGAACTTATTTTTATAAATTTGACCTTGCATGAATAAATAAAGCAATTAATCCATATGCCAAGACTTTTGTAGTTTGTCTAAGATCATGTATAATGTTTATATATATACCAAAATAATGGATAAGTGTAGTGAACCAATATTTAGTTCCTGTGAAAAATTAACATCGTGTGTATGTATATATATTTTGACATCAAAAGTAATTATTGTTGTGTGTACATATATGTTTGAAAAAATCATGGATGAAAGATTAGCCTTTATGTATTGTTATAACAAAACATTTACTATATAAATGTGTTGGGTGACAAAGATTCGTTGTAGAAAAATGTATATAAAATATAAACAAAAGTATAAATGAAAACCATAGCAAAAACTAGTAGGAAACAAATGTTCAAGACTTGATACTTGAGGGCTTTGAGCTTGAACTCGTGAACATAAAACTTGAACTAGAAATGGTGAGAGAGACAGGTTCGGTTAAATCGTGATTGTATATAGATAGGCGACATAGTTGTCAATAGCGATGGTAGCGACCGCGAATAGCATCGCGTATCGGCTAACCATCGCTATGTTGTGTTTAGCGGTGCAATAGCGTGAATATAGCGATTTCCGGCGACGTCCGGCGAAGAATTCTGGCGACGTCGCTGTGATTTTGGCCGGAAACAAGAAGGAGGATGAAAAGGGAAAGCTTCTTCTCACCTGTTGAAAGAAATCGATGGACAAAATGCGAAGTTGTGGTGGCAAAGCGAGGAAGGATTTAGAGAGATGAGTGAACGATCATATTTTAAAAACACAAATCCTTTCAGAAGAGAAGGAGGATGAGGTGTGGAGGTGGAGAAGTAGTACTGACGGCTGCATCTTACTTTTTAGGGTTTATTATAACATTATATATTTTCACTTTTAACCCCTCTATTTTCATTTGTTTATATTTGGTCCTAAAGCTTCTGAATTTTACATAGAATTATAAAATTAGTTTGTGTATATAAACATTTGGTCCTTATATTTGTAAATTTGTACATAAAAATATTTTTAAATATTTTAATACCTTATCGCTATTTACGAAATAGCGGGCACTATTTCATCGCTATCGCTACGTAGCATATCGGTAGCCCGTCGCTATTTTCCGCTATTCGCTATCGATAACTATGATAGGCGATGAGGTGCAAGGGTTAAAAAAATGAAGGTTTGTAGTGTTTGTGTGGAAACTTGCAAGACTTGGAAAAAAAAGTTGTCTTCTATTATTATAATGAATGACATTTATAAACAAAATTAAAGGAAATGAATAACATTAACACTCCTAATTGGAAGTTACTAAGAAAAATAATAATATGATGGTTTCATTCAAATTCCTAATAAAACAACAATCAATTAATTTAGAATTTTCAATTTGTCCCTTTTGTTTAAATATAGCTAACATTTTAGGCCAGGCGATATATTTTGACTTAAAAATAATAACCCAAAGTTATAATGAAATTAGTTTCATTTAGTGAATAGAAAGAATTAACAAAATATGTTTGCTAAATATCGATCGATTATACAACCAATTAAAATTGTTCATTCCATATTATACAATCAAAATATATACATTATATATATATATGAAAACGAGTCTTCGGATTAAACAAAAGAGTAAAAAAAATAAATGAAGTGTGACGATTAAATAATGACTTTTGCTGTTAAACAAATAATTCGATTTATAAGGTCTCAAAGTGCAAAATAAAAAAAATTTAAGGACTAAAATTGTATATATAAAATAAAATTGAGGGTGACGGATGTCACATTAGGCCAGGCGGGGCACTTCACGGGTAGGTCACTAACCCCACGGTAATACCATCGCCAGTGGCACAGGTGGTGGTCTATTGAAACAATTACGGGTTCTAGTTAACGGATGGTGAGTGGGGTTTTGTGTGTGGGAGTTTTTTTTTTTTTTGAACGGCCAACTAAAGAATCACCGGGTACTCTCGTACGCGGCCCCCATTGGCAAAGGGAAGCCCACAGACTCGGAGCCGAACTCACAAACCTCGCGGCGGCCCAACCCGCACGCACGAGAGCCCCTAGCCCATCCGTGTGTCAGTTCCAGGGAAAACCCGAGCCGCATACCCGCCCGAAGGCACGACGGTAGCAAACCGGTAAAACCTGACTGGCTCAGGAGTCGAACCCATGACCACAAGGGTCAAGTGTCTCTCCTTCGTCACCTGATACCACTCCACCACAAGGGTAGGTGGTAGGAGTTTTTGTTTTTTATTGATGGAAAATCATGATAGTTTAGTGAAGTCCCGATAGCGCGCCGCCCATATTATTGTCGTTCCATAAAAGTTATCTAAACAAAGTGTAAAGAACTCCCCCTAGAAATCGAGAATAACGTTCGAATTGCAGCCGGTGTCTGCTCTGCTTTTATCTCAAATCTCCTGAAAATGAGCCTGTCCTACTCTCCATCCTCATCTTCACTGCACCAAAACAACAGCAAACTCTACCTCCTAATTAAACCCCCACACCCTCACCTACAACCTTCAAACCACTTGAAACTTTCCACTAGACTGTATGCACCCAACACCATTACCCTTGGCCCTGTGAGGAAGACTACCACGACCGTCTGTTCTGTCCACGTGTCACCCTGGGATGATAAACCTTACCAGCTGCTTCCCAATGGTGAAATTTCTTATTACGACGAAAACGACGTCGTCTCGTTTCTTGACCCACCCAAACAACTTATTCCGTTAGACCCTTCTACTTACAACCCAGCTGCTTATCTCTGGTATTAATTACTTTGTTTTTTATGTTTATATAATTTGTTGGGCAATCAATAGGCATCACAATGTTTTTAGAATTAGGTTGCATTCTACGTGTTTGATGAAATGCCAACCATTGGGTATTGGAGTCGGTATATCAATTAGGGTTTTGGGTTTATTCTGTTGAGTTTTTAGCTACCCTTAGATTGGTTCTAATCTGGAATTTTAATGGCAGTTAGACTAGACCATGTGCGTTTTCCGTAATGTGACGTCCACGTCAGCATGCTGATATTAAGCCAAAAAAGTGTGTAATGGTTCATGCCCCTTTCACGCCCCTTCAGTCATTACCCAATGATTAAATTAATTAATTAATATTTTTTATTCAAATAAATGTAATTTTTTTTTTTTTTAAATTCAAAGGGTTAAGATTTATATTAAACCAAAGACAGCCAATTACAAGTGATACGTAGGTAAACGGGCCACAAGTTGCGCCGCTACCCCTTTTTGTATTGCAAAACCTACTCTATTGAAAATAAAACATTGGCCCTTAGTAGCTGGAGAATTACTTTGCACAACTTTCTTCACGCGATCGAGGAGCTTGATTGCTTGCGGGGCCAGCGCTCCAAAAGTAAAATGAAAATAAGATTTGAACCAACTTAAAAGTAGTTAACTAGATCAAACATTTGAACATTCCATTGAACAAAACATAACATAAAAATTCTTAACTAAGCAAACATAGAACACTTCATTGATTTTTTTAAGAAGTAAGTTAACTAATAAAAATAAAACACTTCATTCGTCACCATTGAGAATGTTTCCGAGGTTGTGACAATCATGGTTGCGTATCGGGCACCACCTCCGGCTGTGACTCGGGAACACTTGCGGGTTGTTGTTTTTGAGCTTGCGGTGGAAAACCCATCATGTTATGTTGAAAACCGGAAGCATTCATTAGCAAGTTTTGTATGAAGTTAAAAAGATTATGATTTGGAATCTCTGCATTCTCTAGAAAATTCGTACTACTCGGGTTTAGCAGAGTTTGGATGTTTGGGGCGGGGCTGGTGTTTGGACGGCTTTTCGGGGTGCTCAGATATTGGGGTTGAATTGATTTCCATACGGAAACACTTTGATCAAATTTTTTTTTTTTTTTTTTGGTGTAGAGAAGAGTAGAGGATTTGGGGTTGTAAAAATGGTGATATTAGTTAGTTTAAATAGGTAAAAAATTAGTTTTTTTGTTTTATTGAATTGACCGTTGTGTAACGGTCATTTTTTTTAAATTCTCACCCGCCCAAAAAAAAAAAAAAAACTACTATCACGCCATGGGGGAAGCGTTTTGGGGCATGAAAGTGGGCAATAACGCCCCACTACTCACGGTCTTAAAATCTGCAGCGATTTGAAGTTTTGAACTTTAGAAAACATGTCACATGGAAAAGAACATTAGAAAAACATATGCATTTGTAGCATTCAACCCATTATGCCTACCAATACAGTTCACTTCATATTTTGTTTTGGTTGAGTGAAAACTTCCCAGTAGGCCGCTTAATGTGGAGTTCCCTCATCCATAGCCAATGTGCCCATAATGCGTCAATGGTATTTAAATTTATTAGACATTTCTTATGATCTTTATATCTCTCATGTCTATAGTTGATGTGGGATTTGTCCAAGGTGTTACAGTTTTGATGTTGTCTATGTGATTATAGTCTTACGGTCTTACCTTGCTTTTTGGTTGTTACAATCTTAGTTCAACGCTTAGATATTTATATGTTATTATTTTTATCAGGAAAAAAATTGATGACATCCCGGAGGAAAGGAGACACCGTCTGTTGACCCTACTCAATCCCAGGTTTCCCTCTTTGAAACTTGTATTTCCTCCCTTTAGTAAGATATGTTCTCAGCTTTAGTTATGACGTGTAACATGCACTACTAAACAGTATTTTCAACATTTTCTTTTGTTGGGGCGCTTGTTCAGACTTATTACCAGAGCTTGGGAGGTAGCAGGCACAAGATATGATAGTTCAAAGTTAGCAAAGAAAAGTTCATCTAGTTTGCTTACTGGCGAATCTGGTGCAAAGTTGCTTGAATTTTGGCACTGCAGAACAAACGGAGGTATAAATAGAACGTTTTATGTTAGCATACCATATTACTTTTTTCTTGAAAAGATCAAAACTTGTTTGTAAATGTTTAGTAAGTTACATAAATTAGCTGATGTTAGCATGGGATGTCAACAAGAGCTTCGTATTGTATATGTAACGATTTCGTGTTCTTGTTCCTTGCATTGTTCTTATGCAATTAAGCTTTTTTCAAACAGGGCCTTTGGCTGTTGCCTGGATTAATTACTTCAAAACGGTCAGTTCTCTGTTCTATAAGCAGTATCATCGCAAATCTGATTCATTGTTTACAGCACCCACTGAAATTTCTTAGCTTATCATATAAACATTTTATTGTTCGTTAATGGGGATTTGGTTTTTAAATGTCAGGCTTTATTCTGCTGCATTGATGGTCAAACTTTTGGAAGAGTTATTGGTAATCTTTGTACCTGTTAATTTCTAGACATGATATGTTGATCGATTTACTGATGATATAGAGGCGTGCTACTCAAAATTGACGTGCTAAAACTTTGAGTCAAGCCGAGTTTAAACGAGCACAAACCTAAAATTAAGCTCATTTAATAACCAAGCCCGGGCTTCGTACACTGAGTTTGATTATTTATATAAATACGGTAATTCATCATCATCATCATCATCATACTCAGTTAATCCCACCAATAGCAAAAGCTAAGGTAGGGTCTGAGGAGGGTAAGATGTAGACAGTCTTACCTCTATCCCGTGGGAATAGAGAGGCTGCTTCCAGTGAGACCCCCGGCTCAATAGTGGTTTTGTATCAAGCCTTAGACATAAGGCACATAACACTTAGCAATCGGGACAAACCCGATTGGCGCATGTACCCCCTTGTCTTTAGGCTATCAACGCCACCACCTGATGCATGATTAACCGTCCGTCATTTTTAACGTTATTTTCACGAAATTAGTAAAATAACGTTAAAATTAGTGCAACTTTACTTTTGCCCCCGAGGGCCACACATATATACATTATATGCGCACAGCCGTCAGCGGGGCTTAAATACGGTAATTCAAATTGATCTAATAAGTACATATTACATAAAAGAGTAATTATATAAGTGTGATAAAAAAAAATAACTAGATAACATATGTTATGTTATATATATTTAAAGTTTTTCATCATAAATAAATAAATATTTTTATTTGTATATAAACCAAAATAATTTATAAATGATAAACGAGCCGAGCTTGAGCCTGAATAATTCGCGTGGAACTCGTTTACACCCCTAACATATGGTGTAGTCATATATGACCATAGGTTTTAAATATGGTTCCTCTTCTTTCTATAACTTTTGTTTTTGCAACTCTAATGATTTACCCTATTTTCAGATGCATCGGTTTTCCGTGGATCATCTCGTGCATTTGCTCCATTGTACTTCACAGTGAGAGAGGTTAATGAAGTGATGTCAACAGAGGAGCCTTGTGATGTGGCATATGAATTTGGAAATGGGCTTTTGGATTTACAGGAGTATCCTCAAGGGTTCCCAAAACCAGGTTAACCAATTACTTGCATATCTTGTTGCAACATACATGTTTCAACTATCAATGTGGTGTTTTGTGATTTATCATTTATGTTGTAAAATCTGGTCTCCCACGCCAACCAATACTGTTCACTTTGCTTATAACGAGCACATAAATTTGCTTTTAATTGCTGGGTGGAGACTTCCTAAGAGGTTATCCATCCTGGGATTGTTTCACACTTTCATCCAAGCACGTTTAACTGTGGCGTGGTATTGGAGGCTGGATATTCCTTATGAGCCCAACATCTCTTGCGTCCAATTGCGCAAAGCGCATCTAGGCGCCAATCTATGCGCCTTATGTAACGCTAGGTGAGCATCGTACGAAAAGCGCAAAAAGCGCGCTTTTTTGGCCAAAAAAAAAAAGCGCAATAAAAGTGCGCTTTTCGTACACGCGGTGTTTTTGTGCTTAAAATTGTATACATGTAGCTAAAAATGTTGTGCATTTAAGTTAAATCATATATAAACCTTATTTGTATCTATATTTTGGGTAAATGATGCTAAAAACCTATAACATATATAAAAAAATATATATATTCGTCTTGCGCCTCGCGTACGAAAAGCCCACCGTTTTTGCGCTTTGCGCCTCGGTTTTAGACCTCGTCGCTTTTGTGCGCTTCGCGCTTTTTAAAACCAAGGTGTCCATGACTAATGTGGGATCTGCCTAAGATGTTACATATGTTAGTTCATGTTATTTACACTTGTAGTGATGCGTGTATAATATACAACAGCCAAATGCAATTATGTCTTCTCATTGACTACGTTGGTTCGTTTGCAGGGAAACATCCATGGCCATTTAATGATGCCGTTGTGATATATGTAAGGAATGTGGGACCCGGTGTTATGGTCGGGCAAGCATGGCAAGAAGGAGAAGATCTAAATCAAGTTCCTAAAAAACTATGTAGCGAAATATTGATGGTTAAAGATTATGCCCATTTAGACACAAGTTGGTGAAGCAAGTGTGGTGTAGGATGTTAGTTATAGTACAATACTATCTTCTTGGTAATTGTGAGGAAGCGAACCGAGAACTTAGCCCTCTGTTGTTGGGCACATCTCATGTATTCAGGTGTTGATTGTACTATTGTAGGTCATTGTATAAATTGTGGTGCAAACCTAGTCATGAAAATGAGGAAAGTGTTCTATTTTTGGTCATGTTATACTACTTGTACAGTTTGACAATGACCAACTTGTAATATTTGAGAAAATAGGTTGTTATTTTTCACATAGAAAACGAACTGTGCTTAATAAGTTTACTAACTAAACTTTGGCGGTTTCTTTTTAAAATGTAACCGGGTTAAGCTGTTATCCCAAGCTGTTATCCCGATTCACCCTAAAAGTGACCGATTACCGATATTATATTTAGGTTCGGGCTTCTGGTTTCAGTTAAAATCCTACCCATAGGTATAACTAAGGTTTAGAGCCTCATTAAGAGGCTTACTAAACAGCCCCTTAGGGGCTGTTTGGTTGATTAAGTGCTGAATTATTAAGAGGTCTGAATGGTTAAGAGGTCTGTATGGTTAAGTGCTGAATCATTAAGTGGGACCTCTTAATGGTTAGTTTTCTTGTCTCACATTGGTATGAGAGTTTCATTAAGGTTCAGCCTAGTTCAGTGCTTAATGATTCAGTGCTTAGTGGTTCAGCAACATCCCAAGTCTTAATGATTCAGCCTTAACCATTCCATTCAGAGGCTGAAACAAACACGCTGAATGCTGAATCATTCAGCACTGAATGGTTAAGAGCCTCATTAAGAGGCTACCAAACAGCCCCTTAGTTGTGTATTCTTTTTGTAACAAAACGGGCAGGAGGTTAAATTTTTAAAAGGTTTTCATATATAAAATTTTATTTAACGAAAAATATGTTAATAATTAAAATCATTTGAAATATATATATGCTAAAAGTGGATAGTTTCATTAAAAAATGAAGTTAAAAGTGGAATATTCAAACTTGCTTGATTTGTGGCATAGTCTGTGCTTCATAAGTCGTAATTAGTGCCCAGTCAAGTATAATGAATTAATTAATTAACAATAAAAGAATACCAAAAGAATAAATAAAGTATTGGAGAAGTCAAAAGGGGAAGGTAATTTAGGGATATTTGGAAAAGACAAAGTGTATATTTTTCTTAATTTTTAAACCGTAAAGAATGACGTGTAAACTATCGTGACACTGGACGTTGTAGTCAATGGTGACTACTCCATCGCTACTAACCCCTTGGCTCTCACAGATGCGAGGAAACCTGACCTCCACCCGCCCAAAGGTACGGCAGTGGAATAATCGGCCCAAAGGTACGGCAGTGGAATAATCGGTAAAACATCGTCTCCTATCCTAATCTAACTGATGTCATTCTTATTCGCTTTTAACCTGGATGTCACTCCACCACAAGGATACGGCTGTGTATATTTATCCTTAAAATCTATGAATGGCTTTTGAAAATATATGAATCATTATTAAAAAAAAAACTATAGTTAAAGGATGATTTAGTTATGCTTATTGCAGTTTTTGTCTTTTAAGAGGGTGTTTGGGATTGAGTTTGGAAATGCAAAAGTGTTTTTGGTCAGAAGCGCTTATTGGCTTATGATTTTTTGAAAAGTAGTTTAAAAAGTGTGTTTGGATTAGCTTTTGGGATGAGAAACATCAAAAAGTCAATAGATTGTTGTTTTTTAAGTGTTTCGTTTAACTTATTGTGAATATTGGTTGTATGGATGGTAAATTTCTAATTTTTTTTCAAAAAGTCAAAAGCTAAAAGCCAAAATCCAGGATTTCTAACTTCTTAAAAACAACTTTTCCACCCTTAAAAGCCAAAAGCCAAAAGTCAAAACAGAAAGTGCTTTTGGGTTACACAAACATCTTTTGACTTATTGGCTTCTTGAAAAAACCAATAAGTAAATAAGTTGTTTTGAAACTCAATCCCAAACACCATCTAATATATATTTTTTCTTCAAAAATATTACAAAACAAATAATATAAAGTATGGACTTTTATATCTTTTGTCTTAAGATTGGTTAGACCATGCTAATTTGACGCTAAGATGGCAACACTTTTACTAGTGATTGAAATCAATTGTTAATCCACAATACACAATCTTATAGCATATGGTTATCTCTTTGAGGTTTGTTTTTAAGATTTTTTTGTATATTCATTCTTAGGATATTTTCTTTTTAGAGTTGTAGACTTGTAGTGTATGATGAACCACTATGGACTATGGTTCAAGATATATCTCGTGTCTTAAACTTGATATTTTCGAAAGATAAATATATTTTTCACATGCTAAATCATATAAAAGAAACTTAAGATATTATTTATGTAACTTATGTTAATTATCTCATTTTAAAAGAGACTATTATAAATATTTTGGAGAAATCAATGTAACTAATATAAGGATCCTTAAATTTATCATAAGTTTTTTTTTTCTATATTTTATAAATATTAATCTTGCAATCCTAAAAACGTCAAAAACAAAACTCATTATTTAAAAGGAGTTCAAAATAATACACCTTAAATTAACAAATTTCTTATATTAAATTAACATTTTTTTAGAATGATGTATTTGTTGTTAAGCTGTCTTTTTCCAAACTTCCTATAATTAGTTAGCCCGTCACAAAATATTCTCACTTTAAAAAAATATCACAGAACTCATATCACCCATATTTAATTTTGCTATTACAAAATTCAAAAATACTTATAAAAGATGACCGATCAAATGATAAAACTTTCATTATGATGATAAAATCCATGTAATCATGTTTTACTATTTTTAAGTGGTAAATACTTATCTTTTAGACGAAGAGAGTCATAATCTATGATAGTTTAAATAGTTTGTGACTCGAATCTCATTTAAAATCGGCTTTTATAATTTTCGAACCAAACCGAGTTGACTTGTATAATTTTCATGCTAAAATGATCACTAAATTAAAGCTCACCTTCTACTCTCTTCCTTTGACCACGATAACCTAATAATAAATGTTAGAAGCAAATCTCTCACTCGTTTTTCACATATTATTGACCATCTAAACCGATCTAGATCAAACCTTCTCTCTAAAATCTTATCTTTTAACCATCATCGATGATCTTTCATTGTTCTTCTCTTTGCACTCTAATCATGTACATCGATTGGTGGTAGATGTGTTGTGAGTTTCTAACTCAAATCATCAACAATTGAAAGATATATAAGAACTAATTCTTTTTATTTACTTAAAACTTATAACTAGTACTTGGTCCCAATTGATATTCCAACGTTAAGCGCCAAAACAAGTACATAGTCTCTGTCAATCTACACACTGACTCGTTTCAATTCGATATCAATTCAATATGAGTCAACCTGACTCGTGTTTTTAGCCCGGGGTTGACATTGATCGACTCATAAACAATCCTAACCGACTTTTTAAAGACTGGTGCTACACTGTCACGTAACACCGAAACTTATATTTTCAGTGTGTTATGCTTTGTAGGAAACTAATTAGAAGTAAAGAATTAAAAAAAAGAGTAAACTGCCATTTTCGTCCTTGAGGTTTGGCACTTTTTGCCAGTTTCATCCAAAAGATTTTTTTTTCTCAAATGGCTCCACTAGTTTTCAAATTTTTGCTCGTTTCATCCAAATCGTAAACGACGTTAGTTGAACTCAGTTAAATAAGGGCAGTTTTGTCATTTTATCATTTAACTTAAGGCATTTATGTCAATTCATTAGTTTTATCAACTCCATCTATATAAAACCTAAATCAGATCAAAACCCCCAAATCCTCATCTTCTTCAAAATCGTCTTCTAAAAACCCTAATAAATCAAAACCCAAAATTGAACCATGGTGTTGTGTTCTTGTGGATCGGAAACTATAATAAGAACATCGTGGACAGCTGAAAACCCTGGACGACGCTTTTACTGTTGTAATCGACAAGGAAGGGGCTGTGGGTTTGTTAGCTGGGTCGAGGGTGGACATTGTGAAAACACAGCTGTAATTGTTGAAAGGCTCGTCAACAGGCACAATCAGGAGATGAAAACAGTGACTGATCAAAACAGGAGATTGAAGCTTTGTTTGTGTCTCAGTTGGGTTTTTTTTTTACTGTACTATGTTGTTGTTAGTGGTGGAGATGGTATGTAATGGTGAAAATGAATGATAATGTGGGTTAATTGTGTCTTAGTGTAGGATGTAATGGTGATAATGTACTGGTGTGTTGATGAATGAAATGTATGTTGAAGTTGATGAATGAAATGAACATTTTGTGTTTGACCCATACCAAGTGATACATTTTGTTAATTAGAAATGCATTATGTGTTCTACACTGTGTTTACTGACCCATATTCAACATTCATACCCTATTGACCTATATTGACCCATATTCAACATTCATACCCTATTGACCTATATTGACCCATATTCAACAATACCAAGTGATCATTAATAACCATACCATTAATAACCATAACAACCATACATTAAAACCATAATGAACCATACAGCCATGCTAATTCATGTTCAACCAGTACATAACAAACCAAGTAATAAAACAGACCAAAAGACCAAAAGAAGCATGTCTAAAGTTGCATACATAATAAAAGACCAAAAGATCAAACAAACTACCAGACACACAAACACCTAACCCTGTTGACTTCCACCAACTTGACTTCCAGCAGCCTGATTTCCAGCAGGTTGACTTCCAGCAGGTTGACTTCCAACATCTTGACTTCCACCAGCCTTTTTTGCAGCCTTCTTCTTTTTCTTGTTCTTGTTCTGTGGGCATGTTCTCTGGTTATGTCCTTTGGTCTTGCAGATAACACATGTTACTGTCCCACCAGACCTTGGCAACTTTCCAGATTCAGGAATCTTTTTAACTTGACTTTGACTGCCCTCAGCCAATTCCTCAGCAGATTTCTTTCTTTTTTTCTTTGGCCTACCAATTTGCTTGTGATGCTTTGGGGGTTTTAATGTGGTTGGGCAATCTGACTGTGGCCACAAGTCCATGCCATTGATGGGTTCAATTGTACATTCATACACCTTTTTCCAAGTATCCAACCAGTAAGCTGGATCAACCCATTTCTCTGGTATACCATCATCACCTCCATGCATAGCCAAATTCCATATACATGCCACTGCATGCTTGCAGGGCATGCCAGTCAAGTCCCATTTTCTGCAAGTACAGGTCCTTTGGTCAAGAATAACAGCTCTCTGGTCAAAGTTAGGTCCACTCACCTGATACTTTGTTCCACCAGTCCAAATGACAGTGTATTGTGAGGCATCAGACTTGATTTTATCAAAGATGGTGGTTGCAGCAGGGGTTAAAGGGCCATCACACTTGGAAATCAACTTTTTGACCACCACTATCTTTTTCATTAGATACTCTCTAATAAACTCTAGGCAGGTGATGATAGGTTTGTCCCTACCATTCACCAGCTGCCTGTTGAAACACTCACAAATATTATTCAACAAGATGTCACATTTTGCCCTACCTGCATAACAGCCTATTATTAGCTAAAAACTATAAGGACTTAACATACAACTAAACAAGTAATGCAGTTAACATACCACTGAAATGGGATCTTGAAAAATGCTTTGGGGGAATTTGTTTCAACCAGTCATGTAATGCACTATCTTGATTGAGTACTGCCTTCATAGCCTTTTGAAAACCAATTGGTGTGGTTACACTTGCACAGCTCCATAACAACTCTTTGTACAGTTGTGTATTCCATCTTGGTTTCATATTCTCATGTATATGCCGTAGGCAGTACCTATGCTCAGCATTTGGAAAGAGCCTTTGTATAGCTGGTATTATACCCTGGTAAAACATATCAAGTGTTAGCTTTAACAAAACACAGAGTCAAACACAAAATACAAATAAATGGTGAAAAATACTTACTTTTTGCCTGTCACTTATAAATGTGAAATGTGAGTTACAGTCAAGCCCCAAGTCATCTCCTAAATTCATCAAGAACCACATCCATGAGGATGTAGTTTCAGACTCCACCAAAGCATAAGCAACAGGGTAAATCCCATTGTTTGCATCAACACTAACTGCAGTCAAAATCTGTCCTGGATAAGGTCCCTTCATAAAACATCCATCCAGACCCATAATATCTCTACCACCTAGCTTAAAACCAGCCTTCAAAGCTCCCAAACATATATAAATCCTCTTAAACTGCCTAGTTGGACTATTTGGATTTGGTTCCCTCTCAACATCTATTTTTATTGTTGACCCAGGATTAGACCTGAGTAGCTCTTCACAGTAGTCCCTAAGCATCCCACTTGTTTAGGCCCACTTGTTTTATTACTCTTTCTTTTCTTTCTAGTGGATGAACAGCCCACTGCATGAGGCCCACTATCTTTTGTCCCTTCCACATTACTTTCACACCTAACTAGTTTTGGGTTTACACCTTGACACACCACCCTAAACCTAACTTTATCATTCCTTGTTATCATCAACTGCCTTCTACTCTCTACTGCATGAGTCTTCACAAGTAATTTAATGTCTTCTTTACTCTTAAAAGTCTGAGACAAATAAAATGGACAATCACCACTTTGTTTAGCTTTTTTCTGCTTTCTTCTTGTGGCCCTCATTGCCCTATGCAACTCAGTGTCATTATCCTCATCACTTAAGCTATCAAAGTTCTCTAAATCAACCTCAACATCCTCATTTTCTTCATCTTCATTACCTTCCTTTTCATTACCTAAATCATCCTCACTAACATCAAAATCCATAGCAGCTCTAAACTCATCCATGTCAACATCATAGTCCTGAATTTCATTATCTAAATCTACAATAAAGTCTGAATCTTCTTCAGTATTTTGACTATCAGTTACCTTAGATTTCCCCTTATGAGAACCCTCATTATCTTCTTCAGTATTTTGACTATCAGTTACCTTAGATTTCCCCTTATGAGAACCCTCATTATCTTCTTCACTCTCACTGTCCTCAGAACTCTCCACAATCACAGGTTCATAATCAATATCCTCAGAGTCACTACCCTCATGTTCCTCACCACTGTCCTCTAATTCAGTTTTTTTCTCAATGACTCTGTTTTTTTAGTTCTTCATAATCAGGTGAAATATGTTCTATGAACAACTCAATAATTTTAACAGTTGCAGTGTATTTTATACAATCTAAAACATTTGAATCATTCATCAATGGCCTTAACCCTAATTCTAAGTCATCTTCATCTGGCTTCCTAAAATGAAATCTAACTTCATCATCCTCCAAGTACCCCAGTTCCAAGAACATATCATACAAAATTACCACAGAGAAAAGATCAGAGTTAACGTTGTCTATGAAATCAACCTTACCATTAAGATAAACCATTGGCTCAGGAGGCTGACTAAACTGTCCACCATGGTGGAATTTGATTGAAAATTTTTCAACTTCATTACCTGCATTAATCATTATCTCTAATTAGGGCTCAAGAAAATAAAACATTAAAACCAAAAATCAAGTAGACGGATTTGTGTAACATACCATACTCGTCTGTATTGAAGCTAGAATCAGGATTTCGAAGCTGCCAATCTCCAATCATTATGATAATCAGGTTTAGGGTTTGGGTTGAATTGGGGATGATTGTGAGTGAACTGATGTTTTTCTGAGTTTAGGGACGTTTAAATAGGGTTAGGATTTTAAAAGATAAAATGACAAAACTGCCCTTATTTAACTGAGTTCAACTAACGTCGTTTACGATTTGGATGAAACGAGCAAAAATTTGAAAACTAATGGAGCCATTTGAGAAAAAAAAATCTTTTGGATGAAACTGGCAAAAAGTGCCAAACCTCAAGGACGAAAATGGCAGTTTACTCTATTAATAATAATTTTTATTTTATATATAGTTTAACTATTTTTCGTAATTTAATAAACACTAAATTTTTGTTATTTAAATATATATTTATTATATAATTTAAAAATTATATTAATAACTAGTAATTTACCCCCGCGCTCCGCTGCGGATCATATCTTTTCCGTAAAATAATAGATACTATCCTTGTGTTCCCACCTATTAGTTCTATCGTATTATTATCAAGTTTTAGTTATATTGGATAAGGGATTAATTGTATGGCACACCACTTTTCTATCAAGAAGTCGTCTCTCTCCAAAATTTCTTGAACTTGTAATATGACCAAAATAAGGGTATGCTCAAATGTTTTCTTACCTTGTTTCTTAATTTTTAAATTTATTTATAATATATTAAACTTGACCAAATCAAGTAAATGGAAATACACAGGTGTTCAAGAATTACATCACACACATACCCACATTTTCAAATTACATGGCACACCATTCTTTCATTCAATGCAATCCGAACCAAATTTTCATGTTTTGACAAATATTATAAATTAATTGTTCAACCACCTCTCTTTCTCTACAAATTATAACTTATTAGGATTAGTGCGTAAATAAAATCATCTAAATTAAATTAGATACGATATTAATAAGTGAATTAGTTAAGTTCAAATCTAAAATAATAACATCAATTAAATAAAATACAGATCTTCATACCAAGCCATTTATAGATACCAAGCCGTTTAACCCAACCAAAAGTAAGAAGTTCACGAATATAAAGAGCAAAATGGTTCAACATAATTTATGTTATACACATACCCTTTTCTTTTAACAACCATTGCAAACACCACTACATCACCACTGCAAGAACACCATATCTGAAGCCATCACTACAGAACCCCCTTTTGTCTTTATTTCTCTCTCTAACCCATCAACAACATTAGCAAGAACACCGAATATGAAACCTCTCAACCTGAATTTGAAAACCTAAATTTAAAAACCCTCATCTTCCTAAAAACCAAGTCACCACCACTCCTCCCTCTCCCTCTCTAAAAACCAAGCCACCGCCACCACTCCTTCCTCTCTTTTTCTCTAAAAACCCAGCCATCACCACTCTCTCACCTAAACCAATCACTCTATCTAAACCACAGCCACCACCAACCACTATCACATCTCCGCCATCCCCGTTTGCAACCACCATCCTACCCTCTCTGTGGCCGGCAGAGGCGTGAAGCAACATACCCCCTCTCTCTTTCTCAGCTTCTCTCTCTCTCTCTCTCTCTCTCTGATTCTTGTTTTCTCATCGATCACTCTCAGTTTCTCTCTCTAATTCTCTATGTGATAAGTGTGTGTTATAAGAATTAAATGAAAGAGAGATGTGTAGTGAGAGGAAGGTGAAGAGATAACAGGTGTTCTAACAGTTAAAAGGAAAGAGAGCAGCACTTCACATGTTTGAGAAAGTCAAATATGGTGTAAAAATTACAATAATTGCCACCCAAACAAAACTTTTTTGAAAAACGTGTAAAGCTTAAGGTACAAAACAATGAAGCACCACCGAAGGTTGTACCATATGCTTGCTTTGGTTGTACAAACTGCAATAGTGGATTTACACTCACAATCCACATTTGGTAAATATAGTATGAATAATGCGTGAGTTTAGGCTCGCGAGCCGGCTTGAGCTTGATACCGAAGCTCGGGCTCGTTTGCTAAATGAGCTTGATTTTAGGCCCAGACGCTGACTTGATCTCAATTAGGCTTGGCTCATTTCAAGCCTAGTTTGTCTAGCTCGACTTGTTTGCATCCCTAGTTTATCCCTGTCGTGAATTCGTGTGTACGTAATGTATATATGTATTTCCATTGGGTGTGATTTGGTCCAATTGGCAAAACTATTAGAATTAAGGTGTTACTATTAAAGTAAAATGTTCGAGCTCGCCGAATGCGGAATTAGGGTAATTTAAGCCTTTAAAAGAATATATGTATTTCCATTTCCATTTCCTTTAAAAGAACATAGGTATTTCCATTTCCATCTATGCGAAATTAGGGTAATTTAAGACTTTTTTCTTAAGAATTAACAACATAAGTCAAGTCAAGTTAAGTCTCTAAGTCAACCATTGACTCCATGATTTTTGCCATTGTATTATATTGTACATTATACTTAGTCAACCATTGACTCCATAATCTTAGTTAGAGTTAGTCATATGTAAGCTTATATAAAGGCCTTAATGTATTGTTGATACACACACCAAAACATTACATAATACAATTATTCAATACAAATCATATTGTTTATATGGTATCAAGAGCCTAAAAGCTCCCTTGAGCCATCTTCGATCCCAACCTACTCGACAGACACCTTCTGTCAGCATTCTGCCTTTTTTTCTTTCTTTCGATTCACAATGGCCAAACAAATCACCCACATTACCGCCGCCACAACCCGAAACCAAGGGCCACCTCGAACTACCAATACCAACACTACCCCGACTTGCAACAATAACACCTATTGCTTCTATTGTAACATCCCCAGACATGACACTAAAGATTGTCGCAAACTTAGTCGCTTCCTACGAGAACACAATGTCTCGCCTCAAAATACCAACACCACGGTGGTTAACTACACCACCCCTCACCCAACGGCTACAACCCCATCTTGGATGTGGGACACCGGTGCGTCTAACAACACCGTGAACAACAACCAACAATTTCTTGTTCTTTCCGAATACGGAGGACCTGATAAGATCGTGCTAGGTGATGGTAAACTCTCCCTATAACTCATATTGCTCAAACAACTATTCCAACAAAGTCTTGCCCACTTCTTTTAAATAACATTTTAATTGCTCCTAATCTTCGAAATAATCTTATTTCTGTTGCCAAAGTTTGTCGTACTAATCGTGTTTCCGTTTAATTTTTTTCCCTATCATTTTTTTGTCAAGGATCTACGCACGGAGGCGCGCCTCATGCGGGGAGTGAACGTCAATGACGTCTACTATGGACCAATCTCCTTGCCTCCTCAAGTCAACAACACCCAAACAAACACTCTTCTCATGTGGCACCACATACTTGGACATCCATCGCTTCAAGTGTTCAAGTCTTTAATTTCTAGATTGGGACTTTGTTTTAATAAGGTGACCCATGAGTCTTTTCATTGTACTTCATGTTCCCTAAATAAAAACCACAAACTACCTTTTGGAAAAAACTCTTTTGTTGCCAATTAACCTCTACAACTTCTCTACTCCGACATATAGGGTCCCGTAAAAACGTTAATCGATGGCTTTAAATACTATGTCATTTTTATTGACTATTTTTCCAAATACATTTGGTTATATCCAATCAAACAAAAATCCGATGTCAAAATTCTTTTTCCACAATTTAAATCTCTTGTTGAATTTTTTTTCAAAACCAACATTGTTGTGTTGTTCACTGATAATGGGGGTGAATATGTGGGTCTTTCACCATATCTTGCCTCTCAAGGTATCTCCCATTACACGACACCACCTCACACACCGAAACAAAATGGTATTGCCGAAGGACGTCACCGACACGTTGTGGAAACCGGCCTCGCATTACTCCACTACTCCCACTTACCACAACATTTTTGGTCCCATGCCTTTCAAACCGCAACCCACCCAATCAATCGTTTGCTTACACTCATCCTTAACAACAAATCTCCCTACGATATGTTGTTCAAAACCGCTCCTACTTATTCCAAACTCAAACCATTTGGTTGTCTTTGCTACCATGGTTACGACCCTATGCTACTTCCAAACTCCACTCCCGTTCAACGGCGTGCATATTTCTTGGGTACTCATCCTCCAAATCGGCATTCAAATGTTATGACCCTACTAGTCACAAACTATACCACTCTCGCCACGTTGAATTTATCCCACATATTTTTCCATCTCAAACCACCAACCCCCAACCCAAACGCATGTCATTTGACTCCTTCCTATCCACATACCAATCGGCCCAATCAACATCCTTTTCTAACCAACCCACTCCAGACCCAAACATCTAGCATCATCCAACCCCTACTCTACAGCCCACATCACCCGAAGCCCACACCCCTACTCCACAAACCCACAGCCCACCTCCTCTACTTCCTGCACACATCCCACCCTCCCATAAAACAGGCCCAAACAACCCAACCTCCCACACAACAGGCCCTACACCCAGCCCACCAAGACACCCTCACCAACCAGCCCACCGACTCCACCCGATAGCACCACCTCTACCCCTACCCCAACCGCTTCCCACTCCACCGACCCCAACTCACCAGTGTCTTCATCCAACACATCTGATGATCCCATGAACTCACCTCCACATAACCCTCAACCACCTCGTTGACAACCAAAACCCAACTCAAAGTATTACAACCCCAACTTTGTCAACTCTACCACCATTCACCCTCTGCCCGTTTCTCTTGAACCATCCACTTATACTCAAGCCTTGAAAGATTCGGGTTGGCGCCATGCCATGGATCTTGAGTATAATGCTCTCCTTTATAACAACACTTGGGAACTTGTCCCTTACACAACCCAAACTCCCATTGGTTGCAAATGGGTATTCCGAATCAAACGCAAACCCGATGGCACGATTGACAAGTACAAAGCCCGTCTAGTTGCCAAAGGGTTTCACCAACAATATGGAAAAGACTATCATGAAACATTTAGTCTCGTTACTAAACCCGTTACCATTCACACTGTTCTCTCTATTGCTCTTTCAAAAGGATGGTCTTTACGTCAACTAGACGTTAATAATGCGTTTCTTCATGGTACTCTTCACAAAGATGTCTTTATGGTGCAACCTCCCGGGTTCACCAATACGGAATTCCCATGTCACATTTGCAAACTCAAAAAATCCCTCTATGGGCTTAAGCAAGCACCGCGTGCTTGGTACTTCGAACTAACCAACTTTCTCACTCGTTTTGGCTTTAAAAAATGCATTTATGACCTCTCTCTCTCTCTTTGTATACAATCTCAACAACATCACTTGCTACCTCCTTGTGTGTAGGGGTGTAAACGAGTCGAATCGAGCCCGAGCCTGACTGGGCTTGAGCTCGGCTCGTTATGGTTTTATGAAGCTCGAGCTCGGCTCGGCTCGAGGTGATTTGAGAACAATATCAAACGAGCTCAAAGTTCGGCTCGAGATCGCAAAAGCTCGGCTCGCGAGTGTTATTAAATAGGCCTATGAAATAAGGACTTGGGCTTTGGAGATGTGGGCTATAAATTATAAGAGATATATAAATAACTTATAATTATGTTTGGGCTTGTTTAGGCTCGCGAGCCCAATCGAGCTTTGTATCTAGGGCTCGAGCTCGGGCTCGATAACTAAACGAGCCATATTTTAGGCTCGGGCTCGGGCTCAGGCTCGTTAAGGCTCTGCTCGTTCGGGCTTTTTACCGAGCCGATCCCGGGTAGCTCTCGAGCCGCTACGTGTCATTTACAACCCTACTTGTGTACGTTGACGACATTGTCCTCACCGACAATCACAATCCATTTATGGATTCCTTTGTTCAAGCCCTAAGCAACCAATTCTCTATCAAAGACTTAGGCCCTCTCCATCATTTTTTAGGAATCGAAGTCATTCCTACGCCTCATGGTCTATTTCTTTCCCAACATCGCCACATTCAAGATATTCTTACCACCTTTAAAATGGATGGTGCAAAAGAGGTTCTCACTCCTTTAAGCACTTCCGACTCTCTTTCTTCCTTTGACTCCACTCCCCCAGTCGATCCCACTCACTACCGCCAACTTGTAGGCACTTTGCAGTATCTTGCCTTCACACGTCCCGATATCTCCTTTGCCATCAATAAATTATCTCAATTCATGCACTCACCTAAACAATAACACTGGCAAGCTCTCAAACGGGTACTCCGCTATTTGAAAGGAACGGTCCATCATGGGTTGTTCTTAAAACGCAATACTAACCTAAACTTGCAGACTTTTTTGGACTCGTTCTGGGGCGGTATGAATGATGGGGGACAGTCCACTACAGCATATCTCATATATCTTGGGTCGAATATCATCTTTTGGAAATCTGCTAGACAAAAAACTGTCTCTAGATCATCTACAGAAGTTGAGTACAAAGCACTCGCTAATGTTGTGGCTGAACTCTCATGGGTTAAAAATTTACTTTGTGAACTCGGGCTTCCAATTAAGAACACCCCATTGCTTTACTGTGACACCACCGGAGCTACTTATGTATGTGCAAATCTTGTTTACCATTACCGCATGAAACACATCGCTCTGGGCTATCACTTTGTGCGGGAACAAGTCAATTCCGGGCAACTCAAAGTTCTTCATGTCAGCTCCAAGGATCAACTTGCAGATGTGCTCACCAAACCGCTTGCACGTGCACCATTCCTATATTTTCGGTCCAAGATTGGAGTCTCCAACAGATCCTCCATCTTGCGGGGGCGTATTAACAACATAAATTAAGTCAAGTCAAGTCAAGTCTCTTAGCCAACCATTGACTCCATGATTTTAGCCATTGTATTATATTATACATTATACTTAGTCAACCATTGACTTCATAATCTTAGCTAGAGTTAGTCATATGTAAGTCTATATAAAGGTCTTGATGTATTGTTAATATACACACCAAAACATTACATAATACAATTATTCAATACAAATTCTATTGTTTATAAGTTCAATGATGAAATCTTAGTTCTAATAATCTCTGGGTCAAACCAACTGTGCGGGAGATTATCAGCGGTCATTTAAGGCTCTAAAGATATGAACTAAAGACCCAATTTATCTCTCTTAGGTATCAATTACCAACTACGTAATATATTAAACAATTAATAAATTGTATTTAACGATTAATGAAAAATATAAAAAGATCAAGGTGTTAGGAAGGACTCATGAGTGTCGGTAGCCCAACAAACACACAGCACACTGACTCAGTGACTCTTTAAACTTTGCTTTAATAGCAAAACACCCCCTCCAATTTCAGCCGCCGCTTTAACAAAATGCAATATAACTTGTACAATGAATTTATCGACAATAACTATCATTTTCAAATAAAAGAATTGAGTTATCAATAAATGTCAAATTTATTTGATTACATAAGACAACAACTAGTTAATGTCAAATTTAATTCTACAAATCTGGATGTCGGAAATTATTTTATTTAGGAAAAAAAAATACTATGTGAATATATTAAAGTTAAAAACATACCGAATTTAAAATTATTTAATGTCTATTTCTCTCTAATTTTTTTAGATTAATATTTGGAGCCATTAGGCATATTCTTTTCGTCTTACAACCTAACTTTGACATACTAAAGCTTTAGAACTTATTCAAAATACACGTATTATTAAATTAACAGTAAAAACATACTTGTTACATATGTAGAGACTACCAAGATGTTTTTAGTTGGTGGATTTTATATAAATCTTTTCTAATGTTAAACACATCATCTCTCTACGCAGTGGCGAAGCTTGAGAATTTGGCCCGGGGGGTTGGAAGTCAGCAATCACAGGACGGGACCTAATTTTTTTTTTCTATAGCTATAGTTCGGGTGATATGTTCGTGTCGGTGATTCGATTCGGGTCGGATCGGGTCAAACATTAAATACAATAAATATAAAAGTTTTAAACATTTTTTAACAAACAACTGAACAAAGACACTAAAACATTAAAAATAAGACAAAGGGTTGGTACCTGGATGAAGAATTATAGTTCATCCCGTCGACCTAAGATTTTTGAATTCTTCAATTATGGATTGGGGTGCAAACGAGCCGAGCTAAGCCCGAGCTCAATCAGGCTCGAGCTCAAAACACTTATGAGAGCTCGAGCTCGAGCTCGGCTCATTTACTATCTATTAGTTAATATTTTAAATAAAAGTAATATAAATAATTGGTTCGGAGCTCGATAAATGAAGTTCGGCTCGGGATCGTTTAGTAAACAAGCTTAAATGAGTGGGTAAATATTATTAAATATTAATAAACCTAATATTACACTAAGGTTTGATGAGCCTGACGAACTTCACATGCTAGGATGAGCTCGGACTCGATTAGTAAACGAGCTTTGCTTTAAACTGAAGCTCGGGCTCGATAAGGCTCGGCTCGTTTCGACCTTTTTACCCAGCCAAGCTCGAGTAGCTAAGGGATAACAACTCAATCGCTTGCTCATTGAATCTACTATCCCGCTTTTGTAGTTATTGTGCTTAGTACTTTAGGATTTGAGCTTTACATTTACTTTGTTTTGGGTAAAAGTTTTGGTTTATATAACTATTATTTTTTAACGGGGGGTCGAAACCGTATATACCAAAAAAATTCCATACGAAAACTATATACTCGAAACTTCTGAGCGAAAATTCGGGGGGGTCGGCCGCCCCTCCCCGCCCCTTTAATGCTCCGCCCCTATCTCTACGCAAACTATTCTTAACGTCTTTCACTGTAAAATAATATTCCTAGATTTACGAGAGAAATGAACAATTATATTATGCTTTTATAGATATTCTAGATGTATTTCCTGTGGTAAATGAGTTCATGAAGCATGGCCAACAAACAATATGTGCCGCAAGGTATATTGATCAAGGTTTCATGACTATCTTATCATACGGGAATCGTTTACATGTAACTATTCAATACCACTTAGAAGAAGTGGTCTCATCCTACCGTTTATTCGGTCAAATCCAATTTGAATTTGAAATTTTGTGGAGTATGTGTTTGTGTATGTCCTATAGATCTATCCGTTGTTGATTGAATAAAATTAGAAGAAATAATTGCTTAATTACAATATTGATTTCAGAATTTCTTGTTAGTTTTAAATCTTTTTATATACATATTCATGCATTCCTCTATAAAAAAGTACCATGCTAGTATTTTTTTTTCTTCACATTAGGAATGACATTTCATTAAATTCTAATCTCTTCAAGTGGATAACAAATTATTATTCTATTTTTTTACAACTACAATTTCAGTGACTTTATTATAACAAACTTAATTTCAACGACTTTTAAATTCACAAAGAGAAAATGTGTTTCACCTCATGATGTCATACCATCACTTATACCCTTACGCATTAAACCCGTGGTCTAATAATACAGTGCCAGAAACTGTCTGACATTATTCATTTCTATGACTCTTAAATCTACAACTAATATGAAAATGTATTAATTTTTCATGGTATTAAGGGATTGAATTCATACATACTAAACCTATACCTCTCTCTCAAAAAAAAAAAAAAAAAAAAGTTTCATATCCATCCAATCATCCATCTTAATGTAATTAAAAAAAAATTCATTGGGACACCAAATACATTTTACTAATTTAGAACCCAAACTGTCACAATTAAAAACTTATGGTACGTATTTACATCTTCACAAAAAGACGGAGGACATCACATGCAATTCCAATCGAGTGATTGACCCATGTGAACTTCTGCAATCCTTCTCATTTATATTTATATAAATCCACCCTTTCTTTTCATATACGAAAACAACCTGCATTTCTATCCTTTCTTCCACTCTGTCCTTTCTATATGTTTGTATATTATTATTATTATTATTATTATTATTATTATTAGTATTCATTAGCCCAAACATATTGCATAATATTGTAGATCTGAGAAAAAATGGGGATAGATCCGAGACAGATAGTTGCAGGTGTGCTTACAGTCACCATGTTTGTAATGCTTGCAAACATGGTTAAACGTGAACACTTCGATGCTCCTATTTCTCATCATGTATGTTTCTAGCTTCTTCTTCTTCTTCTTCACGTCATTCCTTGTTTACGTACTTGTTTATCGTTGTTTCGTTCAATTATTCGATTTATTCTGCTTTAATTATATTAGATTCGAATATTCGATTACTAATTGTTTGATTACGTGCAGGATTTACTTAATTTGCATTAGGTAGCTGTTATTCTGCTAATTCGTAGTAACACAAATGTATTCGGTTACTAATGTCACTGGATTACAATTTACAGACACTGTTTTTGTTTAGTTAATTGATATTAAGTAGCTGATAAATTGCTAATAATGTACATTATGTAATACAAATTATATTCAATATATAGGATTTAGTTACTAATAACTGGATTATACACAGTATTAAGTTAACTTGCATTAGGTAGCTGTTGTTCTGATGTATCGGATTCGATTACTAATCACTGGATTACAATTTACATTCAACACATAGGATTTGAGTACTAATCACTGGATTACATTTACACACTGTAGTTAGTGAGTTCGAGTTAAATAGCTGCTATTCTGTATAGGTTAATCATGCCGGATCGACTCAAAGTTTTGATGATAACACCGATTTAGAGAAAAACTTTGCGGTCAATAGCGATGGTCAGATCAAGGAGGAAGGTGCTATTCTTAGGCCTTGCTGGTCGAAGTCAATTTTAGGTCGGTGCTGCACCTTATGTTAATCTACAGATCTCTATTATATATATTTTTTTCATGTTTAACGCGTATTTCTAACTTGATTTGTTATTAATCTGTCAAGCAGAAGAACCAGAAGAAACTAAAGGATATGTCACTTTTTCGTTAACTAATGGACCTGAATATCATGTTTCTCAGGTATAGCAGAAACAGATGAATCATGTACTGCAATAGCTTTGTTTTAATCTGTGTTTGATTTAATCTTAAGCATTGGTTATGAATTGTTATTGTAAACTTCAGATTACAGATGCAGTGATAGTGGCAAGATACCTAAAGGCAACACTTGTGATTCCAGACATTAGGGGAAGCGAACCTGGTGATCGGAGGTTAGTCACATCAAATTGTGTTATTTTGTTGATCGCGCGCGGGAATAATTAGATAATCTGTTTGAAAACGCAAAACAGAACACTAATACATGTGCACATATATTTAAAACTCGAGTTATTTGTGTGTTACAGGAATTTTGGAGATATTTATGACATTGAGAAGTTTGTAAGTAGTTTAGACGGAGTGGTAAAAGTAGTAAAAAAACAGCCTACTGAATTATCAACAAAAAATCTTGCTGTTTTGAGAATCCCAAATCGAGTAACCGAAGATTACATTGCAAGTAACATCGAACCCGTATTTAAAACCAAAGGAAATGTAAGGTTGGCAACTTACTTCCCTTCTGTAAACATGAAAAAGACGCGTACACCTGAACCAGAGGAAAGAAATTCAGTGGGATGTTTGGCCATGTTTGGAACACTTGAGCTACAACCCGAGGTTCGTGAAGTGGTTGACTCGATGGTGTCACGGCTCAAGACCTTGAGCCGCAGTTCAGACAGTGAGTTTGTTGCAGTTGACTTGAGGCTTGATATGTTGGAACAAAAGGGTTGCCAAGGTTCTAAAAAATGCTATGGCCCACAAGAGATTGCATTGTTTTTGAAGAAGCTAGGGTTTGACAAAAACAGTGCTATTTATTTGACACAGTCAAGGTGGGATAGCAATCTGGATACAGTAAAAGATTTGTTCCCAAAGACTTACACAAAGGTAATATATAGATAAACTTTTACCAATTTTTATTAACATGTATATTAAAATTTATTTTTTTAAATATTTTTTACAGGAAGGGATCATGCCAATGGCAAAGAAAGAAAAGTTTTTGGGATCAGATTCTTCAGAATATGAAAAGGTGATAGACTTTTATGTGTGTTCAGAGAGTGACGTGTTCGTACCCGCAATTTCAGGGTTGTTTTATGCAAATGTTGCTGGTAAAAGAATAGGTTTAGGAAAGACTAAAATAGTGGTTCCGGACGATTCTGCTTCCGGCTCTGCTAATATCGCGAACTATCTATCGCGATATGTATCAAAGAAGACTCACTTGGCATACACATGTTTCTGCTAGAACAAGACGAAGCCTTTAAAATCGGTCGAATGGAATAATGCTTGTAGAATTCATAGATTGATGAGACAGTTTGTTTGTTTTTTGTTTTGTTAAGATTAAGATTGATTTTGATATATTTATGAAAGAAAGTGACAAACAATGAATGGTGTGTTGTAAAACTTTTTGTTCAAATATGTGTAAACAAGTCTTGTAATGATGCCTTATGTTGGAGATAAAGATACATGAAAACACAACTGAAAAGATATGTGGTCTTTAATGTATGCTTAGTGTGAAAGCCATAGATTGGATGAAGATTACTTGATGGTGAAGTAAGTCTTGTTGAAACATGCTATATTGATTTGAGTTGTGACTACACTTTTTGCACATACAATGAATTAGTCACCCAACTTCAACATTCAAATCATCATTACTCTTTCTTTCATTTGTGCAAGTTGAGTCATCATCATCATACTCAGTTAATCCCACCAATAGCAAAAGCTAAAGTAGGATTTGAGGAGGGTAAGATGTAGACAGCCTTACCTCTACCCCCGTGGGAATAGAGAGGCTGCTTCCAGTGAGACCCCGGCTCAATGGTGGTTTTGTATCAAGCTTTAGACATAAGCCACATAACACTCCCGACTGGCTATCAACGCCACCACCTGATGCATGATTAACCGTCCGTCATTTTTAACGTTATTTTCACGAAATTAGTAAAATAACGTTAAAATTAGTGCAACTTTACTTTTGCCCCCTAGGGCCACACATATATACATTATATGCAAGTTGAGTGCTATTCAATAACTTTAAACCTTTATATATTGGACAATGCTTTGATTAAATCCACGTAGGCATTTTGTTTTCAGATGAAACCCTTGAAGAATTTTTGTGTTTGTTTGAAAGTGTAGGAATATTTATCTTATTATTATTATTTTTTCTTTTTGACAAAAGTATAAAAGAGGTATGTTATTGATAAACTATCTATAAGAGTATAATAAAGATAAAATAAACCTATTACCTAATGTTAATAATAACTTTTAAGGGTGGTATTGACAAGTGAATCGGGGGGTAGTGCGAAGTGGGAAAGAAACAAAGAAGTGGCAGGATGGAGAGAAAGCCGTAGCGCGACTGAAATATGATGTGGGCTCGGTGGTAATGTCACATTCTATCGACCTAAATATATTCGGTAGATATTTAGGTAGCTAATATGTTGTAACTGACACATCTTCGGTATTGCCTGAAATATTTAGGGTAGTGCAAAGTGGGAAAGAAACACTGTCCCCATCTTTGGTATTGCCAAAAACCTTTGGGATGATAAATATATTTACAATAAATTTTATCTACCTAATATGTTGTAGCTGATACATTCCATCTAATAACATGTTCAAATTCATTTACGAAACGTACATTCATACATATTTAAACGAAATGGCCTCGTTCGGAAGCATTTTTAGGTGGAGGCGTGGTGCTAACTAGGGATGAGCTCGGGACGGTATCGGTACTGAACCGATACCGATCCCGACAATACCGATACCATACCGATACCGATAATACTGAAACCGAAAATCCATAAATATGGGTACCGATACCGATCCCGAAACCCTCGGTTCGGTATCCGGCCTTGTATGCTCATCCCTAGTGCTAACAGTCACATTTTTTGGATGGTTTGAAGCACGCTTTAGCGGTTGTTTGAAGTATGGGTGTAAATGACACGTAGCGGCTCGGGATCGGCTCGGTAAAAAGCTCGAACGAGCCGAGCCTTAACGAGCTCGAGCCTGAAATATGGCTCGTTTAGTTATCGAGCCCGAGCTCGAGCCCTAGATACAAAGCTCGATTGGGCTCGCGAACTAATCGAGCCTTAACGAGCTAGAGCCCGAACCCGAGCCCGAGCCTAAGTTACAGCCGAGCCTAAGTTATAGCCTTAACGAGTGGGCTCGCGAGCCTAAGTTATAGCCGAGCTTTTGCGAGCTCGAGCCGAGCTTTTGAGCTCGTTTGAGATTCTCAAATCACCTCGAGCCGAGCTCGAGCTTCACAAAACCTTAACGAGCCCGAGCCGAGCCCAGTCAGGCTCGGGCTCGTTTACACCCCTAGTTTGAAAGTAGGCGTTGCCCCCAGTTGCTAGTAACAATAAATCTAGTTGGGATTTACTTGTGTTTACAAATTCTGAACGTGGCCACAATAGATAGCAGAAACTACAGCGTGCACCAAGGCCACTTGATGAAAACATGAAACTATAGAATTGTGCAGAGGCCGCGCGAACGCAGGCCTCCACTGCCACAAATTATGATGTAGGCTCGACCACTTGGGCCGACCTTAGGTAGCACCCCTCCTAAGTGCAATGGAGGTCACTAACCTAGGCCATGGGCCTTCTTGATCACCCATTGACCCCATCCAGGTAAGTACCTAACCCAATTTCCTCTTCCCTCTTTTATACTACTCCCTTTGCCCTTTTCTTTTTCTCACCTCCGATGTGGGATACATTCAAATTCTATATTTTCTTCCAAATATAGTTCTTCATATTATTTGATTTGATTTGATTAACTCTATAATTAAGTCTCTACGTTTTCATGGAATTAGACAAATCAACACTTTTTGAAGATGGGTGTAATCCACTGTCCACAACAACCGACTCGAAACTCAACTGATAACATGATGAATAACTAATATGGCTATTCTTGTACGATAAAGCCTGTGTTTACGCCCTTGTTTTGCATTGCATTCTTAAGTTTATTCTATTCGTTTTGGATCTGATTTACCAAAATTTGTAGTCTTCTTTCTATGAAGGATGATGAATTAAGTCAACAAACCAGATTACATTTAGGGTATGTTTGGCAAGAAGCTTTTAAGAGCTTTTAGGAGCTTAAAGCTTCAAGCTTTTAAGAAAAAGCTTCTACTTAATAAAAAACTTTGTTTGGTTGAAAGGGTTGGAAGCTTTTAAGTTAGAGAAAAAGCTCTACAGTGAAAAGCTAGTAGTAGTAGCTTTTAAGAAAAAGCTCTACTAGCTACAAGCTTTTAATTAGTAAATGACACAAATACCCATTCTATTTTAAAAATAAAATAAAAACCTTCTTTTAATTATGCCCATTTTGGTTATTTTATACATTTTATTAAAAGTTCCAGCTACTATGCCAAACACCAAAATATATTTAAAAAGCTTTCAGCTACCAGCTTCCAGCTATCAGTTTGCAGCTACCAGCCTCCAGCTAGTTTTACCAAACATACCCTTAAAGGTTCAATGATACTTAAACTTGTGTGTTTGTCTCAAAAAACTTTCTTCAAATTGGCTATTCTGCAAGTTTTATGTATCAGTAGTGTTAGAAACGTGTAGAATAAATAAAGCTGTGTTTAATCATTTTTTCACACTGCAGCCTTTTGTTTTAAATCATTTTGTTCCCACCCTTATGTTTTTCATCAATTATGTGAAAGTAAAGCTATGTTTATGCACTTTCCCCACGACCAACCCAATGGAGGGCCCATACGTACCTCGGGCGTAGTCAGGCCCGCCCATGCAGTTCCCGAAACCAGGGAAAACCCAACCCCTCATCTGCCCGTAGGCACGACGGTGAAGGATTGGTAAAACCCGGGCGAGATCAGGACTCGGACTCGTGACCATAGGCCATGAGTCATCCATCATTTCTCATTATGTCTCTCGTGGGAATCGAACCCGGGACACCCAAGAGGGATCCCCGGTCTATTCACCAATTGAGCTACCAGTGAAGGACTATATGGGTTGATGAGTTAAGTTAACAAACGTGCCTACATTTAACCGCGCCGATCAACTATTCAAAAACAAACCTCAAGACACATTTTAGACCAACCATGAACAAAGATAACTTTTGAATTAAGGCAACCAAATATTCAAAACGAATGAACAAAATTACAAGGAGTGCAAGTATGATCTTCTATTTCTTTAACAACATTCTGAGTTTTATTTCTCCATTGAGATCAAAATCCGGCCATCGGAATCTACATAATAATACTCATAATAACAATATTAATGTCAGGAACAATTTCCTGCTATTCATGGTGGTGGGATGATAGGGTTGTGAGCCTCGATATCAACATGTCTAATGCCAGGAACGATTTCCTGTATTTCCTTCTCAAGCCTATCAACTTCACTACCTAGAGCAGTAACCACCTCTTCACCTATAATCATTCATCAATGGAAATCAATTTTCGAAATTAGTAATTACGTAATAAGATTAAAAACCTGCAGATGATCTAATTATAACTCCATACCATAGAACGACATGATCTTAAGCATTTCTGCATCATCCTTATCCTTTGCAGCATTGCGAAACTGTGCATAATTATTTACAAAAAGAAATGTTGGTACTTGCATCAATCTATATTTAGAGGACACGATAAACCTCTCACCTTTTTAGCCCATTCTTCAGGTCCGGTTCTACTAAGATGGTTCTGCACCAATTTCACCCCATTGAAATCTGCATCATAAAATTTCAAGAATTACACCAGCAAAAAACAGATTTTCAAAAAAAAAAAAAAAAATGACAGCAAAAGTTGTTTTTAGAGTTTTTTTTTTTTACCTATTTCTGCTTTAAATCTAAAAAAACCAGGCCCAATCACCTCACTCTTGCAATCATATACAGAATCTACAACCTGCAACAGAATTTAGCTAGGTAACTTTAGCCCTAGTCATAGTGCACTCGTGTTTGTGTTAAGAATATTATCCAGTTAACTTTACCGGGTCATTTTTCAAAAACTCAAGAACCCTTTTCATATCATGATCATCAATTGCTCTACCAATTAATGCATGCCGATTTCTCTGGATCAAAAATATAGCCACCTGAAACAGAAATTACAAAAACAAATACATTTAACGTGAAGCAGGAAAAGATATACATGACTAAAATAAGTACTCATACAAAGAGTTGAGCAGTGTGCTATTAGTCAGGTCTTACTAATAAGTAACAATAAATGTCTTGAATGGTAAATATTCTACAAAATGATTTAATACGAACATGCAGTAAAAGTGCTGTTATAGATGGTCAGTAGAATTCACTTTATATACTTGTATGTTACTGTGTTAGTATATTACATAACCTTATGACCGTAGAACACTCTACCTATCCTTTGCGTAACTGGAAAATCATGTTGATGCTAAGGGGACGTATATCAGCAGGTTAATAAGTTGATTTGATAATCCCAAGAAATGCTGTATGATGAACTAGCAGGATACACACTCTATGCAACATGAAATACAAAAGTTTATAGGCCAATATCGAATATTACAAATATTCTGGCTTAGTGCTCTGCTCATATGCGGTTTTTGGTCACAAGATCTTTTTGATATTGAAAACTACATTTACGTAGTTTCAAAGAAAAAGTGCATGTTTGAAAGAAAAAAGATCGTTTTTGCCATCACTAAATGAAATGAATGTATTTATTGTAATTTGATTACTGATTATAGCATTGGTTAACATCTAATTGAGTCATATTTGAATTATATAAAATTACTGCTAAATGCTTTATAAGGGAGTACAGATATAGTTAGAAACAAAGGTAAACAAACATTACTATATCAACAACAAATCGCAACAGAAAAACTTTAGATTCATGACTGTCTAACAAGATGCATATAGTTCAGATTGAAATATGGGCAAGATATTATTGCAAATTATGTACTTACCACTCCAAGAAGGTTTCCAACAATGATTGAACCAATAGGATCATAAATAGGGTTCCCTGTCATTTTCACAGCAACTAATGATGCAGCAGCAATTGCAAGGCCAGTAACTGCAGCACCATCCTGCAAGTTCACATACTTTTAGAACCATATTGTTTCAGTTGATTATTGCCTTAATATGTTTTTAACATGTTTCATAATACTCAAAAGTTGTTAGATTAATAGTAATTAAAAGCAAGAAGCTCTGACCTCTGTCATGACTGCAACAGATGTTGGATCATGCCCACGCCACACATAGTCTCGCACGGTCATGTTTTCTGCAGCTGCACCTTTTCTGACAGCATGCACTGCCACAGCGAGTGAAGCACCTACACCAACAAAACCCTTGTTTTTGAGGAATTACTCACATTATATATGCAAAATATTTGCATTAATCAAATAGTCAAAAGTATCAGTGTCACCTTCAATAATGAATGAGCCACCAATCACTAAAGCTGCGTATGTTATATTTTCAGGGGGCTGAAAGGCATTCATGTTTAATTAGGGACAAACAATGCTTAATATCATTCCTTAAACTAAACATAACTCAAATAAATTACCTGTGAAGTCCACAAATTTTGAATTCCATGAACAATTGTGGCGCCAGAACCAAGACAGAAAATTCCAACAGCAGATATTAAAGACCAGACAAATCTTTCTTTTGAATAACCATACCTAATGATAAAACAAAATTCAATAAGCACATCATGGTTTTAAAAAACGGTCGAGGCGTACGCCTTGAGGCACGCCTCAAGGCGATTCGGGGCAAAAACGAGTTTGAGGCGTCGCCTCAGGGGTTATTTTTTTAGGTGCGCCTCACATGCTTGAGGCGGTAAGAAAAGGTGCGCCTCATGGGTTTTGAGGTACGCTTTTGATTTTTAGACTTTTTGTGACATTTCATGTCTTCTTTTATGTATGTTTTTGATGAATTTGATGATGAAATCAGTTGGTGTTTTATTTTTTATAAGATTTATATAATTTTTTTAATTTATTTTTTAATTCCGCCTCGGGCTTACGCCTCGGTTGCCTCAAGGCTCGTTTCCGTACTTTTAAACCTTGAAGCACATATATAAACTATCGTGTTGAATGAACAAAGCATGATACCTATTATAACTACAAGGGCAATTCGGATAACATTCACACAAATTGAACTAAAACTAACATACATAATCAAACAAAGCTCATAACACGATAAAGAAATACGAACGACAAATGAAATACTCACGGATGAAGAGCGTCAGGTGCACGTTTCGAACTATTTAAACCGTATAACAGAAGTGCCTACAACATCAATACATGTCAATTTCATTAAATTTATAAAGCAAAAAAACACAGTAAAGAAACCAACAAACAGAAAACAATAATATCCCAACATCAAAGCTATATTTCTAGCATTAAACTTCTTTCACCTGATTTGCAAAATCCGCAACCGAATGCACAACTTCAGCTAACATAACATGGCTTGAAGTGGCAATCCAGACCCCAAACTTAAGCGAAAACACAAGAAAGTTGCACCATAAGGCTGTCGAAACCGCTCGCTGACTAGCAAGCAAAAATAATAATATTTGTTATGAATTATCAAAGCTATAGCCTAATAAAGGTCACATAATTGCAATCAAAACTTCTAGTCAAACTACAAGCAATAATTAGGTTAAATACAATAAAATTATAAATATTATTTAGATACCTATGGTCATCAACCTCTATCTTCGTAATTTTTTTAGGTCTAGTGATTAAACCTGCAAATAATAATAATAAAAACCAATTAACACAAAAATAATAATAATAATAATAATAATAATAATAATAATAAATGAACTAGAATATGTATAAATAATACTTGAACTTACTGCGGTGAATAGAGTAACGGTAATTAACGTCATTTAAAATGTCGGTGGACGGAAAAGCGGCACGACGTCGTATTGAAGACGGAGAACGGTCTGGAATAACATAATGATTATTATTATTATTATTATTAGAGGAACGTAAATAATGATGATAGGAATGAGATAAGGGTGGGTGGTCGGTGGTGTGGTCAAGGAGACGGCTAAGGAGAGGGGAAAGATGACGACGGTGAAGGTTAGAGTGGAATAAACGATAACGATAGAGTGGCATCAGGACTGGTGTTGAAGCAACTGGTTGTTACTTGTTAGTGTGTGATACATAATAATATTAATAACAGTACCATTGTTTTTGCTGTTGTTGTTGTTTATGAGTTTGCTTGCTTGCTAGGGTTTGAATTGAAGATATTATTAATCAGGGAAATGTTTCAGTGTATCATCATTGTGAAGGTTACACCATAAATGGACTCTTTTATGTCCGATGTGACATCTTTCCACACTGCGATTATATTTTAGCCCATCCTACCAAAAGTAGTCGCTAGGGACACATCTAACATCATTATCTATATCTATATCTACATCTAATATCATTATCTATATCTATATCTATTATTTTTTCTTCAAAACATAAAATTCTGCGTTACGTTCAAAGAGGTCATCATCTCCCTTCAATATGCCACGTGGAATCCTCCTTATTTTCATCCAAAATTCGCGCTCTCTCATTATTTCCTCACAATTTTAAAACGTTAATTACTTATATATATACGAGATTTTTTTTTAAAATTACACCAAATTAACGAACAAAAGCAGCAGCCTAGGGACGTGAAGGTTTTGAATCATGGTGGGCGGCGATGGTTGTGATTCAGGTTGGGGGTATCGATTCAGGTGAGGGTTGCGATTTTAGGTTGGTTGGGAACTGTATCATGGTGGTGGTTAGGGAGGTGGTGGTAATTTCGGGGGGGGGGGGGGGGGGGGGGTGGGTGATGGTGGCTTGGTGTAGAAAGAGAAAAAAAAAAACATGTTGATGAAGAGTGGAGGTTTGTGGTAAGCCGGTGATTTATTTTTGAACGAGAAAAAGAGGGTTGATGGTGGTGGTTTGTGAGGAAAAAAGAAAATAAAAAGATTGAAAGATAGGTAAATAAATTATAAACTTAACTGAAAAACTTAACATCAATCTAAGTCAGGGACCACTAATGCAATAAAAAACAAACTAAGCCACCATCAATGTAATCTTTAAAAGCCAATGACCAAAGCTTAAATTTGTGCAAACCAAACGGGCCATACGAACATTATACTCTTTATTGGGTGTTTGTACCAATCTATTTGGACATGTTACATCCCCTAGTATAGTGATTACCGTTGGTTTCCTCTAACGCCACTTTTCTTTAGAAAAACATGTATCATGAATAAACACATTAACCTACAAATATTACATTATGTTGTTACCGTAACATTAATTGAAAAATGTGTTTGAGACCAGCTGGAGTGTACGATAGTTGTCACCACCACGTACACGGTTGACGCCATCATGGGTAGCAACCACAAACAAATATAGCAAGTAAATCCGTTTTGACCCAAACCCATTGTTTTTCCCATTGCAATACAAAGAGTTTTGACCTGTTACACAATCCAACCAGCCCACACTTTCTATCACTCACGCTAGACATGAGCTTGGCACCATACCATACAGATTTTCGTCAAAACATGGTATCAATACCGAAAATATACAGTACGGTACCAGCAATTTAAAGTAAAATATGGGTTCAAACCGATACCGAAAATCACCAAAACTTGGTACCGAATTGGTACAGAAACCATCTGTCTTTTTGGTATTTTAAACCGAAATGCTCATCCCTAACTCACACTACGGGCATATTTGGGTGTCCATTTCCTTATCTCTTTCTTCTACATCCTTTTTTGCTTAATCAAAAAGTCACAAGTCCTAACTTATAACTTATCTCCTAATTAACTTTTAAGAACTCCAAAATAGACACCCAAACATGCACTACATACATATGAATATGTATTTAAAATGATTATGAGTAAATCCTTTCAATTCATTTGCTAGTTCAAGATCAAAAAAAAGGAATACAAGTAGCATAACTACATTTGTATATCTCTCTGGACACACTAATTACTCTATCAGGAATATGATTATAAAACAAGTACAATGATCATTCCCATTCCCATTCCCATTCCCCGCCAAGTATAGCTTACTTCACATGGCCAATGAGATCCGAATAAATCCCTCTACTCTTGTTGTCCTCTCCCAAAAAAAACATGACATTAGTAGAGATCCTAGAACCCCCAAAACGGCCTTCTTTCCTCGTACGCGCTCGAATATTAATATTACTAGGTTTTCGTTCTTCTCCAGGCACAATACGAGGAACAATTTTTAGCGGGTGGGCTTCTGTGTTGAATACCCACTCGTCCAATGAGATAACGGATGGAGGCGAGAACAAGAGATATAGATATTTCAGTGTTTCTGCAAGGAAGAAGCTTTGCATCATATTGTCTTTCACACCTGTATTAACCTGGAAACAAAATATACATATTTAAAACAATTTATTATTTAAAAACATAAATAAATTATAACGAACCGATGGTTTTAAACTACTACTTACATCCTTAAGCCCAACATATCCCGACTCCACACGGGAATTCTTTTCAAATGCTTGAAATATGTTCCATCCCCATTCTTGATATGTTTTATTACCAGTCAAACGCCAGAGGTAAAATAGCGACTCAACTGTCTCTGGCCTCAATATGTTCCATGATGTACCCACAGTCATGTCCTACAGTATTTATTGGTAACACTAACATATAAGAAAAAAAATCTCCCTGAAAGTAAAAAGAATCGGAAAGAACAAAAATTACCGTAAAATATAACCAAAAAACAGATGGAAAATCAGGTAACTAACCTGCCCTGAATGAAAGAAATAGTTTTCTCCGGCTAACTTTGTTGGTGTGGACTGATAGAAATTATAGCATGTCCAAGCAAGCTACATTCAGAGAGAACGAATATCAATTGTATAACAATTGTTTGTAATTGTATGCACAAAAAAAAAAAAAGTAATCTTGGATTAAAACTTTACTCAAAAAGAAAATATTAACATTTATTTTGGACAGTCCCTTGTTTTTAATAAAGGTTAGGCGCTCTGAGGAGTTTAGGTCCCAAAAGCCGAGGCGCAAGACAAGAGCTTCATGTACACAAGGCGTTGCTCAAGGTACAACCAAATAAGCTTTATGTACAGCCAAAAAGTTGCATCTCTTTTATACATCAACCTTTTTATCAAGTAACCATTCATAATCTCTTCATCCCTTTGGTTGTTTTAACATATCAGCCTCCTACAGGCCTAAGATTGACCTAGATGTGTATGACATGCCACAACAAGGTGTTTTCCCGACCGCCTCACCCCTCTGGCACACACGCTTTTTAAAACCAAGGACAATCCTTAAAATAACTTTTTTTTTATTTTGAATGGTGGAGAATTAACACAATACCTCTTCTGCCAGAGTTAAGAATTTTCTGGAATCATCAGGACCATAACCAGATGACCCTAATGCTATCATTCCTGGTGCAAAGCATGCCAATTCATCCATCTGCGGGCATAAAAAAGTTACAATCTCTAGGTATTCATACGGATATTTTCTGTATTATTTATTGATAATTTGGTACCCTCTGACATTACCTTATCAATCAAAGAATTTCCTATTTTTTCGGAAATGTAAGTAAAAGATGATGGTGCAGTCTTGCGGACCAAGCTTAATAGACCTTTCATTGATGTCTCCCACATATCTCTGTTTTAGTATTTAATATAATCATTTTTTAATTGCACAAATAACATAAAATAAATAAAAGAACTGTATTCAGTATTTTGACATTAGAATCCCTCACCTATAATGCTTCACCTCTGCAGTTTTGTTCCCTTGTATCCAAACTTTAAGTAGATACTCATAGAAACTGCATCAGCAATAAATTTTAAACAAAAATCAGACCATTGATATCAAAACTATAGAAAGCAGCATTAAGTGACAATTGGTACCTGTCTCCCATGGCTCCAAAAGTAATGGTAGAATGTGAATGTGTTCCTCTGTGGGGATTTATATAAATAGGGAGCAATCCATCATCAGGGAAAGTCTTATTTAGCACTAGTATAACATTCTCTACCTGAAACATCAATTTAAAATATTATATGACGCGACTAAAATTCAACTTTTATATCATAATATATGACACTAAGGGGTGCAATAACATACTTTTTGTTGATACTTTGGTTCTCCAGTTCTTTGTGATAGTGCAATAAACTCTAGTTGCTCGGTCCCAGAATCTGCCAGAATACTATCACCCTAAGACAAAAAAAAAAAACATTATATGTTATTATTGATAAATCGGGAAAGAAAAGTCAAATGCATGGTCGAGTATGTGTTGTCAAATTGAAATAATCATTGATGAAGTTTAGAACTTACCCCAGTCCAACCAGGGTTATGTGCATTCCCATGAGCCAAATTGATAATGTTGTAAGGGATACCAGAAGGCGTATCCCATGCTGGCAGTAGCCTCTCAGCTATGTCTTTCGCCTTTTCAAGAAAAACACTGTCCCCAGATAAATCATAGGCACTCAGAAGTCCACCCACGACTCTATTGTAAAAAAAAAAAAAAGTTGACGATTAGGTGTCTCGTCATATGATAATTACTGTATATACTACATAAGAATAGTATATATAGATAAAATAGAAAAAAACGACAATATAGTAAACCTTATGAAGCAACCTTATGGTCGTCTCAAACACGCTAGCATCATAATTTTTATTGAAGTCCAAAGAGTCAGCAACCCACCTAAAAACAATGAATAAGGTGCGCATGTATATTAGTATAGAAATGTAATTGTTATGGAGTATAAGAAGTTAGTTAAACGAGAATAGATGATGGATCATACTCTCTAGCCCTTTGAAACTGCTCATCCAGGCCCATGATATATAAGGTGTCAAGAGAGTCGATTAAGGTAGCACCAAGACCACCAAAGCTATCCACGCCATTCTTTGTTTGGGGCTAACATAACAAAATATTAACAAAAATTAGCATTTCAGCAACTAACATAACAGAATATTAAAAAATTACCTGAAGCTCATCATGGCCCCAAGCATATTTTTCATATGAGGTCCATGCATGAAGCATCGCATCTTTGACTTTTCTCTTCTCTCAGCCTCAATGGGATCTGTGGCAAGACCATCCATCTTCTTCATATCAATTTTTGTGGTTGTGGAATTTGTTTTTTTAACTGAAACAACATCTTCATGCTTCAGCTCTCCTAGCTGCAAGTTGAGGCAATATAATTGTAGTCAACTAACAATTAAGCAAAATTATACCTGGCAAACGATTAAATTTGGGTACGTTTGGGTCTTTATTTATAATATTTTGGGTCAAGATGTTGCTTCACTTGTGTTACCTTATTTATGTCTCGATGCTCTTAGATCTGTTATCTATTACTACTATAGTTTTCTCAGAATTTTCTGTGTTATCAGTAGTTATAATGCTACTACTTTTAGTACTTTTTTGTTTTGTTTCTGATTACTTGTGCCACATTTTACGCTTTATGGATACTGTACTCTGCATTTCAATAGTGGTTTTTGGAGCCGGGGTCCCAGCAGGAGCAAACTCTCTATCTCACAGGATAGAGGAAAGATTTGCGCCCATCCTACCCTCCCTAGACCCTACCAATAGCTTACTATGAGTGGGATTTTACTATGTACATTTGTTTGTTTGCGTTGCCATCACCCACCGGTCGCCACCAGCACCACCACCGTCACCTCCATCACCGTTCACCACCGATGCCACTGTCCTCACCACCTACCTGTCGGCATCGGCACCACCTATTGCTCATCATTTGTGCCACCCCTGCCACCTCCACCATCTACACTGCCATCGTCACTAGCCACTATAACAAGAAATTCAGCGGAGAAACCCATTTGACTTATTTTTTAAGTCTGCCCGTTATGACCCAAACCAGTTTTAACTCGTTCCCTGACTCGACCATCCCGTTTTGCACTCAAAAGCTAAACTAAAAGAAAATAAACAGAACAATACTTGTGTGTGAGAAACAGACAAATCAATAATTTGTTCAGCTGAGAAGAGACAAACAAAAAGTAGCTATTTATGCTCCAACAAGCATTGAAACTTTAGACATTTAGCACTTTTACACACAAGATTTAACGGGTAGTTAATCAAATGGTCTAATTTACGCTCATTGTGTATTCAAATAGGCTGTGAAACTCAAGGTCCGGCATTGCAGTTACAACAAAGGTATTTAGTAGGAACCTAACAACATAATTTAAGTACAGGCAAGGGCGCAACTTTTAAGGGGCGCCCCCCCCCCCCCCCCCGAAGTTTCGGGTCAAGCTTCGCCGCTGAGTACAGGAAAATTTCAATATAACCATGAATAAAAAGTACCCACCAAAAAAAAAAATTCATACTTTCTCATCCCTAAGAAAATTGCAGAATTTTCTATTCTATCACATTACTTCTGATAAAAAAAAATCAATAAGAATCGTAACAAAAAAGCTAGGAACAAACAAGATGTAAGGCAAAAGGCACCAGAAAGAAGTTCTAAACGTGTCTTCTAAGTAATTCATAAGTTGAGTGGATCTTGTAACGAAATACAATACCTCAATTTGCAAACGTTCGACTTCTTCTTTCAACGTTAAGATCTCCTCCTGTCAATCAACAAAATTTTGTAAATACAAAAAACAAAGCAATTCTAATAAGTTTATTAGATTGAAATTCCAACTCTTCCATTTAAATTTCAATCCCTAAGTTATAATAAAAAAAACTTATATTGTCTAATCCAAACAATATACACACACCAGAACAACCGATAAAAACACTTAAAGCAACAAAGCAGATTAAACTTACACTTAACATATCAGATCTACTAACAAGACAACATAAATCTATCAAATTCCTACCAACACATTACAGCAACTAATTCTAGTTTTGGCTAATTCTAGTCTAATATTCTGGAACAATAATAATATCGGTAGTTGACTATTGCTAAAACTAGAAGATCTGACGTAATCTAATCACACACATAATAATAATAAGAGTACAAAAGTAGAAAGGAAGACATAGACATAATAATACCTCATGTTCACGCACAAGTGTTTGACGATCCCAAACAAAGAAAGAGATGGAGACAAAGGCGACAAAAAGTAGGGCAAGACGTTTAGGCCGCTTTAAATAATAAGCCGGATTAACGTATCTCCACCGGATCGAGGATGAGGATCTGGTCCTAGCCATTATTATTATTATTATTAGGTTAAAATATCTAACAAACCTATATAAATTGTTGTATTTCTAATTATTATTAATATTATTATTATAAAAATATGATATTATACAACAAACAAACGGATCAGTGGTGGAATAAAACGAGATCAGGTTTAAACATGATGATGATGATGATGTTATGGAAGAGGATAGAGTTTGGATTTGGATCTGGAAGAAGATTGCTCCCGTTTCGTAAAACGACGTCGTCGGAATATGTTATCTTGTGAGAAACGGGAGGAAGATGGTGACGGAGATTGTTGATTGAAAGTGTAAACTCTCTTGCCAATTAATGACCAAAGCATTTATTATTGTGTGTATTAAATTGTATTTTTTTATGCTACTATTGAACCAAACCAAATTACAATCTTTATCGCCGGCACCATTCCTTTTCCTATCTATATATTTTTTTTCAGGTTTTATATTCTTTAAAGAAATATTTTTTTTTTTGAGCAAATTAATAATTTTTTTATTATTTATTTATTTATTTATGTTTTTTGCTGATTAGAACTTGGAAGGGATGATAAAGGGCCGGTTATACCGGGAACAGTTGTTGTTGATAAGGGCCGGGTATAGATCGAGAAAGCGTTACTCAATATCTACTAGTTCGTGGGATATTTGTTGATATTTTTTTTTGAACGATCAACTAAAGTATTGCCGGGTACTCTGTACGCGGCCCCCAATGGCCGAAAGGGGCCCCAGACGGCCTCTAGTCCGTACGGACAGAGCCCTTCGGCCCACCCGTCTCCTGTTCCAGGGAAAACCCGGCCCACAAACCCGCACGAAGGCACGACGGTAGTGAACCGGTAAAACCTGGAGGGATCAGGAGTCGAACCCATGACCACAAGGGTCAAGGGTCTCTCCATCACTTCCCAACCACCTACCCCACCACAAGGGTGGAGGTATCCATCACATGCCTCCCGTGGGAATTGAACCCGGCTCCTCCAAAGAGAGAACCGACCCTTTTACTACCAGGCCACATGATCAAGATGATATTTGTTGATATTATTTGGTTTAAAAGTTACTTGTTAAGATTTCAGTTACATAAAATTTGATCTTAAACTCACATGTAATTAATTAAAATTAAAATATTCAACTACACTTCAAAATTACATAATTTCAATTCAAGATACTATTTATTGTATTTTTAAGAATATATGAATGTATTGGGTTTTAATGTCGATAATCAAGCGAGGTCGCCTAATATCATATTTGCACCGATTCATACAGTTTTTGAAACTAATCTTACACCAAGTCTCTTAACCATACCTCAGTCCAATTACTATCCCAATTCCCACATTCGTCGAGTTTCTAGTTTTTTCATTGGGTTTGCTTAAATATATAATAAAAGGAGACTATTGAAGAGAACTTGTATATCTCTAAAATAAATATTATTGAATAAGAGGGTGTTTGGGATTGCATTTTGAATCTGATTTTTAGATTATTGCGTTTTGAAAACGCAGATAATCAGTTTTTTGTGTTTGGGATTGCGTTTTGAAAGCGCAGATAATCAGTTTTTTAGGCTACCGAAACGCAATAATCTATAAGCAGCTTCACCCCTATTTTTTCAAAACGTACAATCTGTTTTGAATAATCAATCTCAAACACCCCTAAATAATAAAAGTATAATTGATACACGATAAGGCAAAGCTAGCAAGTAACATTTTTGCTCTTTTTGAATTGTATTTTTTTGCCTATCACAATAATAAGAAAGTAGAATTACATCTTTTCAAAACCTTAATACATAAATTAACAAATTTCACCACTCGATTCAAAAGTCAAATGGACTATAAAGATACATGGTTTGATATTCAACTGTTTTTACTAGATGGGTAGTTCAAGAGTTATGAAATATGACATTGTCAATGATATATAAAAACATCCTTTGAAATCAAGGATCATGCCAATGAAATTATGAGGTATAAGTCATTTTGCACAAATCTAAGTATGATAAACTTGAGAGGGTGAAGGCAGTGTGGAGACCGTGACAATGGTCGCAGCGGCAGTAGGGAGGTGATGGTGCTAGCATAGCCACTGTTATAGTGTAGGTGCCATCAGGATAACAGTGGTGATAATTGCCACTGCCCATCACTGGATTTTTATAAAATTTGACATTTTACCTTTACACAATTTTGCCATTAAAGAAATCAACAGAATATTACAATTGGCTTTAGAATAATTATTTTACAAGATGCTGAAATTAAAAAAAAAAAAAAAAAAAAAAAGCCAATTTTGTGCGGTAAAAAAGAGTCTTCTTGCCGTCGTTCCATAATTTAATTCAGTATCAACCTCTTTACTTGCTTCATTTTGTGTAGAATGAAATATTTGTAATCACAAACCAAAAGGGGTGAGATGCTGTTCACAAAGGATGAAGGCATGAACCAAGCACTGGGCAGTTTGAGTTTCATCATATGTACCCGACAATACGATTCCTGCTTTTCCTTCTGTCACTGCTACCTTTGCACCCGATACCTGTAAAATCAAAACAGCACTCGATTCATTTCCCATCGTATAATATATATAGTACTTGTAATGCGTAAAAACAGACAGCGTACACATAAGCCACCAAAGTATTGAAAATCTAAGAGTAACGCCATACAAATATAAAAACAGCACCGATGTATCAATTTAGTTTCGTTAATGGTAACTCAATTTATTATTATTATTTTTCTGGCAAGTAATAATGTTTATGGTAATTCATTTTAAATTCTTTCTGGCAAAGTGGCAAGTAAGAATGTGTGTACTCTTACCTCTTTTATATGGCCCAAGTTGATATTGTTCTCTCCGTATACCCATGCTAACAAACTTTGAGGAATCGCCATCTCAACAGTTACGCTTTCATTCCTGATACACATAACAAAATACTATAAAATGGTACCATAATAAATGTAAGTTTATGAGTAGCATTATTTTAGGAGTAAAACCTTGCAGTTGGACCTTCAAACTCACTAATTTCACCTGCATGCCTGTTGCTACCTGGCTGAAAAAAGAAAGAAAATACAAAGAGATTGTGGGTAAATAATTATAAATAATCAAAACATGCTACTGAGTATCCACAAAATTACCAACCTCAGACTGCCTGCTGAACGGTGGACCATATCCTGGCCGTTCATTGCCATAAGGGTGTGAATAACTTGGATGAAAATGGTCCCCACCGTGCAAAAAAGGAGGTGGTTCAAAAGGCCCGACTGGTGAATAAGCAGGATCATGTCTAGGCCGGAAAGAAGGTGGTGGCATTTCTGGATAAGATGGACCCATATGACCGTTCGGAAAATACGGTTTCACAGGAAAAAAGGTTTCACGGAGTCTGCCTGTGATTTGAAACAGAGCGTCCTGAACACACTGTAAGCTACCAATCACCTACATACATTATTAAAACAAAATTATATCTTTATATGCAACCAATATTAACAAATGTTAACATATAAAGAAATACCTGCACAACTTCATCACTGGGCATACCATATTTTGCAACCTGTTCTCTAGGAAAAACGTGTATGCTAGCACCAGTAAGTCTTCTGAGCTCAGAAATAATCATGCCACCTTTACCCCATATACACCCAATCTGCCTTGAGTGTACCAGAAGCCGAGCAACAATGGCTGCACCAGATTCAAACCCGGCCTCAACAATTCTACTATGGACCCGCATAACCGCATCCTGTGTAGGAGAATGTCTTTGCTCTAGACTCTGCATAATGTTGGAAAAAATAAGTTAAAAAGTAAAACAAAATAGTTTACTGAGATTGCACGCAAGCTCACATGCCTCACGTGCAGATATAACAACCACTCGATCATCTGAATCAGGTGATGGATCAGCAATTTTTATAGATGCGCCAGTCTCTGTCTGTAGTGCTCTTCTGATGGACCCACCTTTACCAATTAGACTTCCAACTTTGTCAGAATGACACAACATTCTAAACACAACTTCCTCTTCCATGCCCATTCGGTGGTGGTGATCACCACCTAAAACATACAATAACAACAATAATCACTGATAAGATCAGTTGATCATGGTAGCTTAAGATCCACATGTTAAGTAAAAGGATACCGTATCCGTGAGGAGCCGCCATTCCCATAGGTCTGTTACTGCCAGAATTGCCTGCTTCTTGAAGACAGTTTGATACAATAATAAAGCTTTCTTTACAGCAAAGAACTTTCCAGCCATCTGTGCATATAAGCAAACATATAAACTTATATAATAAGTTTGGTCAGCTAACTTACGAACACACCCTCTAAACCTACTCTAAAAGCTATACTGATGTATATCATGAGACTAGATTTTCTCAACCACTTGAATAACGTCTTTCACTCTTTCCTACTCATCTTGATACCGCTATGCCACTAGCCCATTTGCCCAGGGGACATCGTCGGAGAACAATGTCGGGACAGGGTGAGAACCTTCCGTTGCTTACACCCTTTAAGTGTTGGGCCTTGGGGTTCTTCCGGGGATAGATCTGGTTTCAAGATCTATGAACAAGAGAGATCCCTAAAAACCCCTCTAACTTGGGGAAAGGAATTCAAGCCCATAAAATGAGTCAAGCCATGATAGGTACCAATAGTCTTTATGGCACGCTTACCCCTTATGCAAAGCACCAATGACTTTGGTCTTCTGAAAGGGGCTTAGGGAATATCATCAAAGAAACCTTTAAATCTATCAATCCAAATCATTATCTAAAAAAATAATTACCATCTTACGGAAGGGAAAAAATCCACAGAAATCTAAACTATTGTAATATGCAAAGGTCTTAACATGTCGTTTACACAATTCAAACACATTTAAAATTTTCTTTAAGTAAAAGCTTAACAAACAACAAATCAAACACTGAAACCCATGATTAAACAAATGGTTTTCTTTGATAAAAAGAATGCACAATTATATGTGTTAAAACTCTCCTTCTTCTTAAGGAGCATACGACTAAAGTAAAACTATAGTTATGCCCTTGTCCCTAAGATCCTAAGAAAGTAATTTTCTTCTATCTAAATTTTCCCCACACAAGTTCTCAGCTTTTTACCCAGTGTAATATTTCAATGAACATTATGAACCTCCTATTCATCCTCGCCAATGCATTGTACTCTCACTCAGTAAGCAAAAAATATGTACACTGCTTAAAAATTTAACACGTGTAATAAACTTTATAAAAAGTAAAAAGGGGTTGATTTGGCAACCAAAACGTTCCATATAAAACTCTTCCCATTGAAGGAGCATATAAAATGAAATACCAAATAAGTATATAGCCTATCCGAAGGGAATTCTTGCACCGAAGAAAAGAACATCAAAAAATGGTAAACAAGCAAGGTTCAAAAGAACGGAATCGAGCCTCGACGCGAACCGAGGCATAAGCCCAAGGCGGAATTAAGAAATAAATATAGAAATTATATATCTAATAAAAAATAAAATACTAAACATCAAATAAAGAAGTTTCATTGAAGTATAGCTACCAGGCCCTAACAACAAAGAAAATTAAGAGCAAAGAATCATGGAACTATGGAAGTATAGAACACAGAAGGTATACACAATAGGTAATAGCATATGTTTACAGAATATCAAATCGAGATAGAAAACTAATCAAATAATCAACAAAATACCAAATTTAGATAAACGATTAACCAATTAATCAACAAATTATCAAATTGAAATAAACGATTAACTAATTAAATCAAATAGATGATGATTACTGTAAATTCGAATCTCAATGTAGTGCTTCAGTTCTGCCGCTCACTTCAATCGGACTCCAGCGGAAAAGCCGAAAAGGTAGTGAATAAAAGACCCTAAAAACCCTAATTCGCTATTTATACTAAAAAAATACAAAGAATAAAAAAAAATAAAAATACGACCCTAATTCTCCCGCCTCTTGTCATATTCCCGCCTCTATTAGATTTCACCGTCCCAGCCCTAAAGAGGCATACGAAACAAAACCACACACTGAGGAGCCGTCTCATAAACGGTTTCTCACTGTTTAGCCTCAAAACGCGCCTCAATTCTGTTTTCTTAAATCATGTAAACAAGTCCAACCAAATTCAAATGTTTACACTTGGTACAATACGTATAACTGTATAAGCTACAACCAGACGAATGTTTGGCGGAAGCCTTGATAAATGCGTAATATTACAAAAGAGTTCTCTAGACAAATGTAATAACGGAACATTTAATAACGTGCACCACACAATTACTTCAAGCAACAAAGATAAACTCATATATAGAGGTTTTAGATCAGCCTACAATACACTAAAATCTAACGGTGTTGGATAACGCACAACATAAACAAATACATGAAATCAAACTATATTGCCACTAAACGGGATTCGCAAGATGCAGTAACTAACCACTAAAACTGCATAAAATGTTATAAAATCAAATAAGCCACATACTCACATAGTCAACTACTCAACCCACTTGTAATCAAACAAAGTTAAGCAACAATGCAGCATACAATACTACCTGAATCAACTCATCTCCAGGGAATGCACACTCCGGAAGCTGATCCTTCGGCATAACCCTAACTTGAGCCCCACTCTCCTGCCTAATCTTCTCAATAATCTTCCCTCCTCTTCCAAGCACTGATCCAATCTGATAACTAGCCGCCAACAGCCTACACACCACCGGCCCCTGCGGTATCCCCACGCTCCCATCTGCGGTGTTATCCTCGCCATTCTCCCCCTCCTCCTTGTTCATTTTACTCCTTTCCTCATCCACCTTCAATATCCTCTCAAACACCCTTACCAATGCCTTCTGTGCAAGCGACTCTTCACCGTTCAATTTCAAACCCCCTAATTCTTCACTACCACCCTCCTCATTATTATTATTACTATTACTATTACTATTATTATTATTATTATTATAATTATTATTGTTGTTGTTACTGTTACTATTATTATTATTATTATTATTATTATTATTATTATTCTTAGGGTTAGAATCAGCAGCAGCTATGAGAATAACACGCTCATCAGAACCGGGAACCGGTTCATCGATACGGATTTTGGCACCGGTTTCTTCACGGACCTGGCGAATAACTGAACCGCCTTTGCCGATTAAACCGCCGGTTTTAGAAGCGGGACAGAGGATACGGAATAGGGTTTCATTAGATGATAGTTTGAGACCGAAAGGGTTATTAATGTGGGACTGAGGTGTGGCGGGTGAGGATGGCGGAGGGTGGTGGTGGTGGTGGCGGCGTTTGGTGGAAGACGGTGTGAAGTGAGGGTCGGACCGGTCAACGGTGGTGTGGTCGAAGGGACGCTTGTTTGGAAAGGATGTATCCATTAGTGTGTATGTGTAAAGAGGGACGCTCGGTATAAAACATAAACGGCCGTCGACGTCAGCAAGACTGTGGGTGAGTTGGGGTTTTGGGTTTATTATTATTATTCGCTCATGACTCAGGTCACCACGGTGGTACTGTTTTTTAGAACAATATCACATTGTATGTGTAGTCTTTTTAGTCTCCTTTTTCTTTAGACGGCATCTCTTTATTTTTTTTATTTTTTTTAACTGAGAAGAAAACTTATATTCCACAACAAACTAGCAAGAAGCTAGATTTTTAGAGGGTGTTTGGGATTGAGTTCCAAAACAACTTATTGACTTATTGGCTTTTCCAAAAAGCCAATAAGTCAATAAGTTGTTTGTGTAACCCAAAAGCACTTTCTGTTTTGACTTTTGGCTTTTGCCTTTTAAGGGTGAAAAAGCTGTTTTTGAAAAGTTAGAAATCCTGGCTTTTGGGTTTTGGCTTTTGACTTTTGGAAAAAATTTACAAATCTACCACCCATACAACCAATATTCACAATAAGTTAAGCGAAACACTTAAAAAAACAACAATTTATTGACTTTTTGACGTTTCTCATCCCAAAAGCTAATCCAAACACTTTTTTTAAAACTCCTTTTCAAAAAGTCATAAGCCAATAAGCACTTTTGACCAAAAGCACTTTTGCATCTCCAAACTCAATCCCAAACACCCTCTTAGTCTACTTAATAGTCGTAGATATCATCACCACGCTTTGGTGGGGTGGCTAGAGGGTTTTCTCGCAAGCATTGGCGAATGATTATGGGGGTCAGGGGGTGCCCGGTCCCCACCGTTTTTTGGCACATTGGTGGAATTTTGCGATTTTCGTAGGTAACTTTTATATGAATGGAGTCCGGTCCCCGCTGATTTTGATCTTTCGGCCTCCACCGATAGGAAAAAAAATGGGTCTCGTGATTTTCGGCCTCCACCACTATTATTTTCAAGCTTCGCCACTGCTCGCAAGGGTTTTCTTTAGCGGAGGTCTAAAGTTTGATCCCTACAAAGCATAAAAAAATGTATATAATGGGAGTAAGTATCACCGGGAAGAATTTGAACTTGGGCAGGGTATAAGAGTCACAGCTCGCCTTTAAGGAGGTAGCAGGTGTCTTCGAAGCCAGTTGCACTAGCCGTTATAAAAAAAAACTTAATAGTCGCAAACACCGATCTTTGGTTGTATGTTTTTTTGGATAAACCACGTCATTTTTTTAGGTGCATAATGATAGGAATTCATATGGTATTGGTTTGGTTTATACTTTTACTCATGTTTCGTATCTATGCTTTTTGGCTTGGTGTTTATATCATCTCTACTTCACAATCAAAACTTTGGAAGTTCAAATTAGTGTAGATTTAGTGTAGTATATTTATCCTATAAAATATGGGAATAATTGTTAAAAGAATATATATGTAGCTATGGTGCTTAATGGGTTATATGTTCAAAAGGGTTTTGTTTTATTCTATGGGTTATATGTTTAAAAAGGGTTTTTTAATAGTATGTATAAGAAAAATGGTTTAAGATGTTTTTTTATTTAATGGGTTATATGTTTAAAATGTTTTTTTTACTATTTTAATTTATAAATGCACAATTTTAATCGGATTTTAGCTGACCCTACAACAGTACTGAAGAGATAGGGAACCGCGCAAGCGCACGGGCCCACATCTCCACATATGCCAACACAACAAGCCTACGTGGGCTTCTAGAAAGCGGCGCGGGATACCTCGTAATGTGACAGCTAATAACCGACAGGAAAGGGACGTCCAGCCAATAAGAGACGTCCATTCCCTGCTCCACGATCGCCTGCAGGTACGAGGTACAGAATAGTACAAGAAAGGACAGACAAGGACACGTGGACCAATAGCGAAGGTACAGCGCAACGAATGACAACGGCCTAATCGTACAGCCAGCTGTCATTCTCCCCTTGACCAATCACAGAAGACCTCAGGTGGCCTATAAATACCCGATGAGGTCAGACGAAGGGGGGGATGAACAATTAGAGAGAGGGAGAATCATAGTTACGAGAATTAGATTATAGTCGAAGCGCTGTAACAGTAGCAATCGTAGTCCTGTAATAATCATTGAATCATTAATGAGAATAACGTCCTTACTTGTGCTATCATTTTAATATACTGTTATATTGGTGTTTCTTCATTGGCGCCATCCGTGGATTTGAGCATACAAGAACGTTAAAAACTTCTATTTCTCAAAAACAGTAACTATGTCTCTCACACCACCGTTACCAAGCTTCACAAACGCTAACCCCGACACCGACGCTGCCCAGGGAGGCACCGGCCAGTCGGGAAACACAGCAGATGTTCAGCAACAAACAACAAACACGGGTCCAGCCGTCACCCCATCTTCAGGGACAAGGCAGACCCCCTCCTTCCAGTTTATTACCGAAACGAATCAGGTTTCCCCAGCTGAGAATACCGCGCCGATGGTTAGTCCGGAGGTATGGTATACTCAGCAAAAGGAAGCCCTGAAACGTGTATACCTCCAAAAACTGAGGGACCAACAACTCAGAGAGGCTGTCCGCGCGCTTTCCTACAGCGAGGGACCGTCCAACACAGCAAGAAACAACGGCGGGAGCAACCATGAAACTGACCCCACATGGAGAGAAGACTCAGGCGAGTCCCAAAGTCGTTTCACGCGTGACATAAGCCAGCCCTTAAGCAACATCGCTGCGCAAGGGCACTTTATGACTAGTGATGACGACCTAACCAAACCGTATTATCCTCCATCGTTCATGGAAAAGTCAAAATTCACCCCGCGCATTGCGCTGGCACCCCTGCCACCAAAAACAAAAATCCCGAGTACACTGGGTAAATTTGATGGAACAGGAGATCCAGACGACCACCTGAGAACATTCGAGGTCGCAGGGAAGTGTGCGCAATGGAGTTTACCAGCATGGTGTCACATGTTCGCGCAGACGCTCACGGGAGCTGCGCGAGTATGGTTTGACAGCCTACCAAATGGGAAAATTGATAACATCAAAGAACTGACAGACAAGTTTGCAGACCACTTCAGTCAAAACAAACGAATTGAGCGCGACTCAACTGACATCCTGCAAGTCAAGCGACGAGACAACGAGTCAATCGAAGACTACATCACCCGTTTCAATAGGGAAGCTCTGCAGATCGGGCCCATCGGTTTCGAGCTTATGAAAGCAGCCTTCACTCAGGGAGTGCGATGCGACTCCCTCATCCGCACACTAGCAGGCTGTACCGGAATGCCCAACACATGGGATGAAATCATGAAGGGGGCTAAAACATATGCAAAAACAGAAAGAGAACTGTCTGTCTGGAACCGAGTACAAGCACCTCAATACACGGACGTACAAGCGCAGGCTGCGCGCTCCAGGCATAGTCGACAGGACAGAAGGGGAAGAGGCTCTGTTTGGAACCGGCTCCAAGGAGGCGCCCAAACAGATACCAAACCCATTGAGGTCCAAGACCACAAAGGAAGCACACAAAATGACCACAGGTCAGGAAGAAGGAGTCACAACAATTGGACCCCGCTCACGAAAACCCCAGCGCAGGTGTTGGCAACGGAAAACGTAGCCTTCCCAGAACCCAGGGTAATCAAAAGACGAGATAACTTAGATCCCGGAAAGTTCTGCGCCTATCACCAAGATATCGGGCATGACACAGACAAATGCTATCAGCTGAAGCAAGCAATCGAAGAGGCCCTGAAATCAGGTAAACTGGGGCACTTGTTAAGAAATGTCGAGCGCAAACAGCAAGAAGGGCCACCACAAAAGAAGATCAAAAACGTTAGCCTGATGATCCACTCTGACAGAAGAAAGCAATTGAAAAGAAAGCCTGACCAAGTGACAGCATGGAAAGAACAACAAGTACATTTCCCAACAGTCAAGGGCGGACCTTCATCCACCCGAGCACTCGTCATCACAGCCATTTTCGATCATTATCGAACCACTCGCGCGCTGGTAGATACAGGGAGCAACTCTGACATAATGTATGAGCAATGCTTTAATCTCCTAGACGAGGAAGACAAGCAGCGCCTGCGCCCAGTCAACTCCCCTATCATGGGTTTCTCAAATGAAGTCATATCACCTCTGGGGGAAATTTCCTTCCGTCTAACGATGGGGGACAAAGCGCATTCACGAACAGAAGATGTCACCTTCCTCGTTGTGCCAACAAAGTCCACCTACGACATCATTTTGGGGCGAGAAGCAATGGCTGCCTACAACATGGTACCGTCAACAGTACATGGGGCCATTGGGTTCCCAACACCAACGGGCGTAGCAATCATATGGGCCAACAGAGAGTGCGTTATGACGGAAGAGCCACACCCCGCCAAAATGTTAAAGGCCACCCCGCGCACTGAGCCGGAAAAGTGGATTCTCAACACCAAGTTCCCAGAACAGACGGTAACACTGGGAGCCGCCATCTCGGAGAACACACGGAAACGCCTAAAGCAGCTCCTGCGAAAAAATTTAGACGTTTTCGCGTGGCAACCATCAGACATGGTGGGGGTTCCTCGAGAGCTCGCCCAGCACAAACTTAACACATACCGTTCGGTTGAGCCGATTGCACAAAAGCGCAGGAGCATGGGCGCAGAAAAGGCTAAAGCAATGAACGAGCAAGTCCATGAGCTATTGAAGGCAGGGATCCTGCGCGAAACAAGATACCAGACCTGGGTCGCAAACCCAGTCATGGTCAAGAAAAGCAATGGAAGCTGGAGAATGTGTGTGGATTACACTGACCTCAACAAAGCTTGCCCAAAAGATTGCTACCCCTTGCCGGAAATAGACTTGAAAATCGACTCCCTCGCGCCATTCAGATTCAAATGCTTTTTGGACGCCTACAAAGGCTATCATCAAATCCAAATGGCGCCCGAGGACGAGGACAAAACTGCTTTTCGAACAGACAAAGGCGTTTTTTGCTACACAAAAATGCCATTTGGGCTAAAGAATGCCGGAGCCACCTACCAACGGCTGATGGACCGCGCATTCGCACTACAAATCGGCAGAAACCTCGAAGTCTATGTAGACGACTTAGTCATAAAAAGCAAAGAAGAGGATCAGATGTTGACAGACATTGAAGAGACCTTCAAGCACTTGAAAGAGATCCACATGAAACTCAACCCGAGCAAGTGCGCATTCGGAATGGAGGAGGGAAAGTTTCTGGGGGTAATCGTCACCAAAGACGGCTTCCGACCAAACCCAGAAAAAATCCAAGCCATAGCACAGATGCCATCTCCATCAACGCTGAAGGACGTCCAAACTCTGAACGGACGCTTGGTCGCCATCAACAGGTTCCTCTCCAACCACGCAACCAAATCCATCCCATTCATTGAAACACTAAAAAGTTGCCTGAAGAAGAATCAATTCAAATGGACCAGCGAGGCGGAGAAGGCTTTTCAGGACATGAAAGCCTGCTTAATGGATCTCCCAACGCTTACTGCGCCGCTACCACGAGAGCCTTTGACAATGTACCTATGCGCCACAGAAAAAGCGGTAAGCGCGGTGCTCATGGTGGATCGCAAACTAGTCCAAACCCCAATTTATTACATCAGCAGAGTCTTGACAGATGCAGAAACCAGGTACACAACGATGGAAAAACTAGTACTGGCCTTAGTGCATGCATCGCGCAGACTACGCCGATACTTCCAAGGACACCCAATCAATGTGCTCAGCGATTACAAGCTGAACAATGTGCTTTCCAAGCCAGAACTGTCCGGGAGATTGGCAAAGTGGGCAATTGAGTTAGGCGAGCATACCATCTTCTACAAGTCCAGACCAGCAATCAAGGGACAAATCTTGGCGGATTTCATCGCCGAGGTACCACAAGAAAAAATAGAAGAGTGCAAGGCTGAGCAAGGCCCACAGCAGCAATGCGAGGAAAAGGCAATTTGGAACTTGTACACGGACGGAGCCTCAAACGATGATGGCGCTGGCGCGGGAGTCAGACTCGTCCACCCTGACGGGGCCGAGTTCACCTACGCAATCCGCCTAGAATTCAAAACAACGAACAACGAGGCCGAGTACGAAGCCTTCCTCGCAGGCCTGCGCATCGCTCAAAAACTGGGTGCCAAGCACGTGTTCGCGCATGTAGACTCCATGTTGGTAGCAGGACAAATCACCGGGAAGTATGATGCTAAAGACCCATCCATGGCAACATACCTTCGGTACGCAAAGGAGTTAATGGCCACTTTCTCAAGCTGCACCATCGACCACATCAGTCGCAGCCAAAATAAGCCAGCTGACGCTCTAAGCAAAATGGCGTCCACAAACTTTGGCCATTTAGCAAAAGAGGTCCGCGTGGAAGTGCTAGCCGAACCTTCAGTACCACCCAAAGAGGTCCATGTAGTTCAAGTGGGTATTGACAGCTGGATGACCCCCATAATCTCTTACCTCACTACAGGCACACTGCCAAGTCAGCGCGCAGAGGCAAGAAAGATACAACACAAAGCGTTACAGTACCAAATGCAAGACGGAGTGTTGTATCGAAAATCTTACTTGGGGCCATTGCTGAAGTGTGTCGATGGGACAGACGCAGACTACCTTGTCAGGGAAATCCACGAAGGGATATGTGGTATACATGCGGGGCCGCGCATGGTGGTGGCAAAGATCATGAACGCCGGCTACTACTGGCCTGGCATGCATCTGGACGCGCTGAAAATCATACGACGATGCGACTCTTGCCAGCGCCATGCGCCGAACACCATGCGCCCCAAAAACGACTTGATACCAGTAACATCCGCATGGCCATTTCAAAAATGGGCCATCGACCTGGTAGGGCCGTTCCCCATGACCACAGGCAAGCGGCGATACTTGATCGTTGCAATTGATTATTTCACGAAATGGATAGAAGCCAAACCGCTAGCAGAGATCAACGCAAACCAAGTAAAGAAATTCATTTGGGAATTCCTCATCTGCCGTTTCGGTCTACCCATGGAGATTGTCACAGACAACGGAACACAGTTCGCGGATAAAGGACTTCTAAAGTGGTACACAGAGCTACACATCAAGCCTATCTTTACATCAGTCGCTCACCCACAGGGTAACGGCCAAGTTGAGCGCGCCAACAGGAGCATCGTCGAAGGCATCAAAACACGCCTAGGGACGAAAGGGAAAGCCTGGGCGGAGGAATTGCCGAGCGTGCTATGGGCTAATCGAACCCTAACAAAAACGAGCACCGGCGAAACCCCGTTCAGCCTCACTTATGGCTCTGAAGCAGTCATCCCGGCCGAGATAGGGTGCCCCTCCGCAAGAGTCCTGTCTGCACGCCACACCGACAATGAAAAAGAGCTGCGCACCAACTTAGATTTGCTGGAGGAACGTCGAGACTTGGCAGCGATAAAAGAAGCCAATTACAAAAAGAAGTTGGAAAAGTACTACAACGCCAAGGTCAAACTGAATACCTTCGAAGTCGGCGATTTTGTCCTAAGAAACAACGAAGCCAGCGGAGCGCTTCCAGCAGGCAAGCTCACCCCCACTTGGGAGGGTCCATACCGCATCATCGAAGTGCTAGGGAAAGGAGCATATAAGTTATCAACATTAGAAGACAAGCTGATCCCGCGCACGTGGAATGCAGCGCAACTAAGAAAATGTTATATGTAATCACCGCTCGTATTGTAATGAAGGCTGTTTAGCCATTTAATATGACAGTCATCTTTCTTTCCCTAATCCGAACTCCTATTCTGTTACCCATCATATCGTTACATATACCAACTTGCAAATTCTAAACAGGCGCGCCATATGGCTAAGATATCGCGCGCCACCTAAACATTGTATGGCTAAGATACAATGTCAAATTAAAAATTGCAAGATAACTTGCAACTTCTAAAACAAGCGCGCAATATGGCTAAGATATCGCGCGCCACCTAAACATTGTATGGCTAAGATACAATGTCAAATTAAAAATTGCAAGATAACTTGCAAATTCTAAAACAGGCGCGCCATATGGCTAAGATATCGCGCGCCACCTAAACATTGTATGGCTAAGATACAATGTCAAATTAAAAATTGCAAGATAACTTGCAAATTCTAAAACAGGCGCGCCTTATGGCTAAGATATCGCGCGCCACCTAAACATTGTATGGCTAAGATACAATGTCAAGTTAAAAATTGCAAGATAACTTGCAAACTCTAAAACAAGCGCGCCATATGGCTAAGATATCGCGCACAGCCTAAACACTGTATGGCTAACATACACTGTCAAATCAAAAGTTGCAAGACAACTGGAAAACTATAAACCAGGCGCGCCATATGGCTAAGATATCGCGCGCCACTAAAATATTGCATGACTAAGATGCAATGTCTAAACTTAAAAGATGTACAAATCGCACAACAAACAGTACAGAAAATTAAAATTTTACTAACATTCAAACAAACATATTGTTCATTAAGTCTTTACATATCGTTAAAACAGAGCAAAAGTGGAGCTACAAACACAGCCAAGATTTATACAAAGGCGAAATACTCAGCTTCATTTCTTGGACGAGGAGGATGTGTCACTAAGATCATCATCATCTGAACCGGACAAGCTCAACCGTTCACCACCCTCCGCCTGAGTCTCAGCCGCGAGGTCACTCGCCTTGAGCTTCGCGTACTCACGGCGCGTGTGCACCAAGCCAGCCTTGTCAAATGACTCCTTGAGTTCAAAGCAGCTGGGACGACCACGGTGGCTTACAACGAAGTCCACCAACTCATACTTCAAATCATCAAACTCTGCGGCCTTCTTTGCAAACACAGCATCGAGGTCTTGCTTGTACAAGGGAAATTCCTCCAAAGGTCTCCCATCCTGCGCATGCTGGTACCCTTCAATGAAGCCAGCCTTGCGACCCACAAGCTTCGCAGCTGCATTCACTGCGGCCACCGCCTGACGCGTCTCCGCGCAATTTTTCACATGATGGGCGACCTGCACGACATTCAAGACATATTGTTAGTGCAAACAAACACAAAGTAGTGGGAAGACAAATGCAAAATAGCGAGGAACATACCTCAGGGACACAACATCCCAGGACCCAAGCGCGGTCCTCCTCTGCCACATCCTTATCACTTTGGGCCTCTAACAGTTGCCCCTCAAGCTCAAGTACTTTTCGGTGAAGGGACAAGTTTTCCTTGTCCAACCCATCATGACCTTCACGCAGGTCAGCGATCAATGCATCCTTCTCCTTGAAAAGCTCGCGGGCCTCAACCAATTTGTCTTTATGCTGCTGCACCAGCCGCCGCTGCACTTCCAACTCTTTGCAGGTCTCATCCCTCTGAGCTTCAATCTCACTGAGGCGCTTCTTGGTTGCCTCCATCTTCGCGTTGTCCTTCGCGCAAGCAACCCTCCATTGCTCTTCCCTCTCAGAGATGTGCTCGCGGAGCTTGTCACGCTCCTCGCGAAAAGTAACAGCGTCCCATTTAGCACGCTTAAGCTCCGCTTGCACGCGGTCACGTTCCTCTGTCACGCGCTGTAAGTCTTGATGAAACCTATGACGGTCATGCGCCATGGACCCCCACTCCCGCACTATCTCTGCGGAAGTGGACAGCATGTTGGCCACACTCAAAATGTGGTCATCCATAAGGTCCCCGCGAGGACGCGTGGCCTGGTGCTCGCGCTCACCAGGAGGAATAACATTCGCCAAAAATTGACGACATTCCTCCACATTCAAAAAACGAGTGGCCGGAGTCAACGTCCAGTTAGGCACAAATATGCCACTGGACGACTCCTCGCCCTCAGCCGGGCGCACACCTGAAGGACCAGGATTCGGCTCCGTGGTCACCTGTTTCTCGTTCTCCTCATCATCCACGGTCATATCAACTCCATGACCATACCCCTCGCTAATGTCTGTGGGTGACACCCTTCCCTCATCACCTTCCGGGTCATTCCGCGGAGGAGTAGGGAGTCGCACAGGCGACGGCGATTGCGGCGGAGTTGGAAGACGCGGGGGAGTCGATCCTTTCACAGGAGAAGGCTGGCGATGGGGAGATGGCGGATCTGCCAACACAGAAGTAACAAGCGCATTATCCTGCACGTCAGTACGCGCAGACTCCTCAACCCGCTTTTCAGGGGACGTCGGCCCGATGGGCCCAGTCTCAAACTCCCTGTTAATGGGAGCAACAGTCACATCCTCCGGCGCAGCCGTGCCCAACAACGAAGCTATAGAAAACACAAGGTCATTAGCCAATAAAAAAGAAAAGAAGGGAGAAGCAGGTAACAAACTCACCTAACAAGTCTTCCTCCACAGACCGGACAAGTGCGTCCAGCTTCACTCTCTTCTCAGCGGGCGATGTCAACTCCCCGCTGATTCTCCTCTCCCTACTTGACCGCCTCGAACGCTTCTTTTTCTGCGGAGTTTGTTGGTCCACAGACTGACCCACTTCGGTCTCCACAGTCAACGGAGCCTGAAGAATCACCCCCTCCACCATGTCTTTCAGCGCAGCTGTTCCCTCATCCGTGAACGCATCTGAAAGTTCAACGTAGCTTCGTTCAATAGGGTTGTAGTTTTGAAGATACCTGCTAACGACCTCATGGTCTAAAATAAAGGCAACACCTCCACTTTGACTACCACCATGCGTCACCCCAGCCCTTGGCTGCCTCACTCGACGGAGCACAAACTCTTCAGACTCCGTCTCCTCTCCGCTGTCGTCCGCAACAAAGGTTGGCAATACTTCTCTCTCGCTTCCGCCTGCGGACGACAAACGCGGAGAAGAGAATGCGCCAGAGTCAGACGACTCATCACTTGAAATAACAATTAAAGGACAACCCGTCCGCATAAACATGTTCAGCGGAGAGGGGTTATCAAATTGAGAAAAAGGCTCACCTGTCTCAGTTATCTGCAAAGGCGCACTGACACCCTCCTGCGCCACAACCTCCAGTTGGGGACGAACAAGCGTGTCCCACGCCTTCTCCAATATATACAGCTCCCCATCCGCGAGCTCTCTGAAGGCGAAACCCATATTATCACCACCCAACAGCACGCTATGTAAACTCTCCACATCTGCAAAAGAACAAAACAAGTAAATACAGATGTAAAGCAAACACACTGAGGAGCGCATCCCGAGAGACAAACCTTTGCCATCATCAGTCAGATGAGGATTACGCCCCCGAATATCATATTTCAGGCTCATCCCCGCCATCACCAACGCCGTCTCAGGGATTTCACACAAATCCACTGGATGCGCAGTCAGAGTTTGGAACCAGTCTTGGTCTTTGTAGTCAATCAACACCGCCTTTGGCGCACCATCATCCGGGTCCAACCGACCCATCACAATAGGGATAACACCCTTGTTGATCCAGAAAAACTTAGGCTTCCAATCACGAAAGCTCTTCACCCCTGCCTTAGCACAGGGAGCCACTCCTGCGCGTGGCCTGCAAGACAGCCAACTCTCTACAAAGCAGAGAGAATAGAAGACATAAAACATGTCAACTAACGGCTCGATCTTCTGAGAATGACAGCAAAACTCAAAAAACATCAGCCGCGACATCAAACCGGGATGAATCTGGTTAACATGTACGCCTACAGTCTGAATAAATGTCTTCAAAAAACAGGTCACCGGAACCCTAAAATTACAATCCTTGAAGTACGTAGCGTACAACCCAATCTTGCCAACTGGAGGCTCCAAGATGGTCTTATCAGGGGCAGGAGCCTCAACACCATAGCTAGAAGGAAACGCATGTTCCTTCCTAAACTTACGAAACTCTCCTTTTGCCCACACTGCCGTAACTTCGCCGGCGTGTGGTGGCCCTTTTTTAGAACCATCGTCTCTCCTTCTCGAGCCACCACGCTTCTTCTTGGGAATCTGAACAACGTTCTCCATTACAAAAGGATAAAAATCTTTCGAAAAAGGGGAACTAAACTCTTGAGAAATGCAGAAAGAATTTTCTTTTGATAAGGTTTGAAATTTGTAAGTGTGTGAATAGAAGAGAAGGAGGAACGACCCCTTTTTATACGCAAGTCACGTGCCACACAGACGGTTACAGTCGTGTGGCACGACCGACCGATAAGAGGGTGACACGTCAGGAAAGAGAAAGTCAGGGAGCATGCGAAGCGACAGGTCGGGCCCACCTGTCCCTACAACAGTACAACTGTCAGAAACTTTTCGGCTACCAACCTGTCCCATCCGCCCCGCACCCTGACACATTGATGTGTGCATTAATTACTGACGTGCGCAGGCAACCCACTTGGAATGACGCTGCGCAACGCGCAGCCGCATTTAAACAAAATAAACAACTTAACAAAAACACAACAATTTCCTTTTTCTTTTCTTTCCTTTTAGTGCAGCGCCCTGCATGCAACGCATACAGCACACTACACTGGGGGGACTTGAAGAGATAGGGAACCGCGCAAGCGCACGGGCCCACATCTCCACATATGCCAACACAACAAGCCTACGTGGGCTTCTAGAAAGCGGCGCGGGATACCTCGTAATGTGACAGCTAATAACCGACAGGAAAGGGACGTCCAGCCAATAAGAGACGTCCATTCCCTGCTCCACGATCGCCTGCAGGTACGAGGTACAGAATAGTACAAGAAAGGACAGACAAGGACACGTGGACCAATAGCGAAGGTACAGCGCAACGAATGACAACGGCCTAATCGTACAGCCAGCTGTCATTCTCCCCTTGACCAATCACAGAAGACCTCAGGTGGCCTATAAATACCCGATGAGGTCAGACGAAGGGGGGATGAACAATTAGAGAGAGGGAGAATCATAGTTACGAGAATTAGATTATAGTCGAAGCGCTGTAACAGTAGCAATCGTAGTCCTGTAATAATCATTGAATCATTAATGAGAATAACGTCCTTACTTGTGCTATCATTTTAATATACTGTTATATTGGTGTTTCTTCAAGTACAATGATGCTAAAAATGATAAAAGAATTTGAATTTGAACGGCAAACTTAAGATTTGAAACATGTTGGACGGGTAATGGAATATATTCCGGTATGGGACAGGGTATGTGATTAATCTAGAAAAAAACAAATATATAGGATGAATATCTTGTTATGTGAAATATTCATTTACCCGAACTATACCCGTAAACATTTTTATTTGGCCTTAGTGATAGAATAATGTACCAATTCATTGATATTTAATTGTTAGTACTTCTATTTCCTTAGGTAATAAAATAATAAGAAAATGTATTTGGGAATCACATCAGGTATTTTTTTCACAAATTAACATCATAACATGTGTACGTGATAGTTGTGATACCCAACAAAAGCTGCGCAACACGTACTTGACAGAGATGAGACACGATTTTACAATGGGTATAAGATGGGATTACCAATGTTCGTCCCATTGTTATCCCTAAACTTATGTGACGTATGAAAACATCATAAACAAAATATACACTCCGTAATATATAAATAAGTAAATATAGAGTCATAGGTTGCAAGTCTATATGCCAAACATGAGATGTGTATACACATTCACATTTAGGCCTGTAAACGAACCGAACGTTCATGAACTGTTTGGCGGGAAGATGGTTTATGTTCGTTTATTTAGATAAATGAACGAACACGAACACAATTTTTTGTTCGTTTAATTAAACAAACGATCATGAACACATGTTTTGTTCGTTCATTTATGTTCATGAACGTCGTTTATGTTCGTTCATTTCTGTTTGTTTATGTTCGTTTAATTAAACTTTATTTTATTTTATTATTTATTTCCCTTTGGTTAAGTAACCTTAATTCATATTATATTGTATACAACATATTTGATATGTTCTAAAATTTAATCCTAACCCTAACATTCTAAATATATCAGCCGCTCTTCACACTTCACAGCCCTACCTCGATCCCTTCTTCTCCACACTCCGCAACCCTACTAATTTAGATTTTGTTTTGGTTGCATTGTGATGTATTATATTTGGTTGAATTGTGATGAGTCATTATCAAACTTGTTTTTGTTTGTGTTCATTAATATTCGTTTATGTTCATTTGTGTTCATTTATGTTCATGAACTGTTCGTTTAGGTTTTAAATGAACGAACATAAACGAACACGAACACGATTAATTTCCTAATGAACGAACATGAACACAAAAATGTGTTCGATTATGTGTTCGTGTTCGTGTTCGGTTAAAGTTAAATGAACAAACACGAACACGCATGTCTTCATGTTCGTTCGGTTCGTTTACAAGCCTATTCCCATTAACTTTAGGTGAAATCTAGATTATTTGATTAATCCCTAGCCCTCAATAAAGAAATATTATGTCACTCATCAGATACTAAAACGGGACATTGTTATCTCAAACCATTAGCACCATATAATCTGATTGATGCCACAATGACCTACATGTGAGCTCCTTTCACAAGGATGAACCTATTTAGGTGACAAAGTAGTGGAAGTTTGAGTTAAATCAAAGGTCCATAAGCATTGTCATATTCCATGACATGTGAAACATTTCAAAAGATTATATCTAACACCATACGGAGTGGAGGGGGAAAGAGGGGGATGAAACGTCATGTGGCACTTGTGAAGCTTGTATTTAAACGTTGAAAATTGTGGGGAGTGGAGGGGGGAATAATATTATATTATTTAAATTGTGTTAAAGTTAAAAAAAAAACACAAACCAATCAAACACGAGCCACACCAATCAGAAAATGTCACATGGTAAAAGCAGGTGCCCCGCGTCGGTGGACTTCTCCCCCCCCCCCCCGGGATCGTCTAAGACCATGTGTAGTGGGGAAGAGAAAATTTCAAGGCCCCTGTTTTTCATTGGTCCATTTGGCAGATGAGTCAGCATGGAGTTTGAATTTAAAATGTGGTGTAGTGGGGATGAGAAAAATTTAAGGCCCCTGCTTGTGATTGTTTGTATATTTTATTATTTTTTTAAACTATTTAACTAAAAGTATAAACAAACACAACTAATATTAAAGCAAGTGCCCCGCGTCGGTGGACTTCTCCCCCCCCCCCCCCCCCGGATCGTCTAAGACCATGTGTAGTGGGGAAGAGAAAATTTTAAGGCCCTGTTTTTTCATTGGTCCATTTGGCAGATGAGTCAGCATGGAGTTTGAATTGAAAATGTGGTGTAGTGGGGATGAGAAAAATTTAAGGCCCCTGCTTGTGATTGTTTGTATATTTTATTATTTTTTAAAACTATTTAACTAAAAGTATAAAAAAACACAACTAATATTAATTTAAACAGTACATAATCCTAAACTACTTATTTAAACATTACATAATTAATCTTAAATTTCTCCCCTACGGAGAATAATTATCCCAATCCTCGAAAGTGTACTCCGATGAGGACATGGAACGATCGCTATCACGACCGTCGGATATGTCGTCCCAGCGGATGCGGCAATACTCAGGAGTTGATAAATAGTATCGTTCCCCATCCATAGCAGCCCTAGCTGTTTCGTACTCCTCCTCGGTTGACTCCCGAGCAGGATGGTTTGGGTGGGGATGGGGTTTGGTTTGGTCTCCACCAACCGTAGACGCATCATTCCCATCTCAGCCATGGTATAATCCAAAGCCCAGATGAGCTCCTCACCAGTGAGAGGAGCATCTGGTGTTGGTCGAGTGTACCCTGGTAGAGGAGGAATGGCGGTGTGCCTTGGTAGAGGAGGAGGAGAGAAGATTGGTTTGATTAGGTGGAGGAGAAGAGAACATTGGTTGAGGATGAGGAGAATAGGACATTGGTTGAGAAGGAGCAGAAGAGAACGCTCGTAGACGACGTCTCCGGCGAGAGTATCGCCGGAGATTGGAAGGTCTGGCAGGCTCGTTATGAAATCCACCGCCCATATCTTTAAATACTGTCTGGTTTATAGTTGGGTTTGTAGTATAGTTTTAAAAAAATTGTGTTGTAGTGTGTTTGTTTGTGTAGTTTGTGTGTGTGTGTATATATATATATATATATATATATATATATATATAGGCTATGTATCTAGTAGAAACTCACTTGAGTTGTAGAAACTCTAGAAACCCCATTTGTGGCCACCATTGCTCCATGTCTACCATTTTGTCTTTATGCTAAAAGGGTATTATGGGTAAACCACATCTTTTCTGATTTTTTGACTTTATATTTGCATCACATAAAGTCACACACATTGAAAGTCCAGATGAACACACACACACACATTCTCTCTCTTTCTCTTTCTATCTATCTTCTATTTCATTTTTACATCAAACAAATTCATCAAAATCTCTCTGTATCTCTCTATCTTAAATATATGAACGGTGGGTGTACAACGGTGATGCATAGGGGTGGTGTTGTACGGCGCTGGTGACGAGGTGAGCGGTGGTGGTGGCGGCCAGCGGCGGTGTGTGACGAGGTGGGTTTTTATTTTCAGATCTGCATCAACGGTGTCGTTTTCATCCGCATCTCTCTCTCTCTCTCTCTCTGCGGATCTGTAACGAGGTGGGTTTTTATGTTCAGATCTGCATCTGTAACGAGATGTTGGCGGCGGTGTGTGACGAGGTCGTTTTCATCCGCATCTCTCTCTCTCTCTCTCTATATATATATATATATCTAGTTTTTGACGAGATGTTGGTGGTGGTTTCGAAACAGGTCTGAATGGGGGTGGGTGGAGGTGATGGGTGGTGGTCTACGGTGGGTTTGCGGAGATAGGTGTATGTATGTATGTTAACAGAAGCGTGTATGTATGTATGTGAACAGAAGGTCAAAAGCTACTCCAAAACTATCTTCTTTAGATGATGGATGTAAGGGGGACTCACCATTTCCCATGTTAAAAGTCATATTCAAGTTTCATTTTTCTTCATTGTCTGCTTTATTTTTTGTTTATTTTTTTACATAATTTTTTGAAGAAAAAAAGGGAAAAACTATGTTTTTTAGCTTTTCATGTGAACTTAAATTTCTTGTATTATTGATTTATTTGGAACCTTTTGACAGATGTATAGAAGCATGAAAAGTGATGGAAATAAAATTACAAATCTATTGTGTTTTGTTTGATTTTAATTTAATTATTTGATTTGTGTTTTGTTGTTGTTTATGAAATAAAATTACAAATCTATTTTACTGGTTTAGATAGTTACATAAGCACCATTAACTATGATACCTATGTAAATATGTAAAATTGCTTTTTTTACAATGTGGTAAGAATGTAACAATATGCGGACTTAGTTAATCGATCAACAATTACATAAGCACCACTTGAAAATGTAATAATGTAACAATGTAAATACATAAAATGTAACAATGTAACAACGTGACGCATAGGTTGTTACAGATCAATGTGACTTATTGTTACTTATAAAAAGGTTAAAAAATTGAAAAAAAAATGTAAAAGCAAGGAAAAAAGAGAGGAGAGAGGAAAGAGAGAGTCAGGAGAGAGAAGAGAGACGAGAGAGATTTAGGAGAGAGAGGAGATATGGACAAAATGCAATTTTTCTAAAATACCCTTTTGCTTCAAACAAATAAAAAAGATAACTCTTTTAATAATATAATATTAGTTGATCAATCTCATTCATTGATGTTGTTTGATCAAGGGTCACAAATGAGTTTCTCCAACTCAAGGGACTTTCTAAATTATCCTTATCCTATATATATATATATATATATATATATATATATATATATATATATAGTAAAAAAATAACCGTTGGAAAATTTAAAAAGAGAACGGTCGAATTTTTTTTACCGTTTAAAACTTCAAATGGTCCCTCCTACACGTGGCACATATTGATTGGTTGTTGTTTTTTCTTACACAACGTTATAAATATAACGTCTTCGAAATTTTAGAGGAGATGGCTCCCCTTGTACCAGTGCGGGGGGCGCTATTTTTGCCATCGCGCTGCCCATAACGCTGCAATACATTGTAATATCAAAACAAAACTAAATATCAAATTGGAATGCTTGAAAAATGTATCGGATGTGCTAAAAAAATAACATTTAAAGGCGGCATCATATCTCCTAGCAAGTATAAATGTAATGAAATTAAACATTGTTGCTCTTTTCTAAAAGAATCAAAGATCCAACATTGTCACTCTATGTGAGGCCTTTGTGTTAATGTATTCCAATCATATTGTTTAATTTGTTGGTTGCTTGGTTTCAATTGAAACTTTTAAGATTCTTTGTTATTTCATTATGATATATGCGCTACAAGGATCCAACAAGAAATTGTCAAGATCATCACAACAAGTGAAGAACGGACTAGTTGCACTTTGTCTTCTTTGTCTTGTATCCAGTTTGTAAAATAACATGCAAAGTTCCTTAGAATAGCTTAGAGAACAAAGTGGTTGGATCATCCTCCTACGCTCAAGTCAGTACGTAGGAGTAAATATTCCGATATTGAAATGAATATTTTATGGATATTATGCATGCAACTTAAGGCGCGTATAGTTTTACTTTAATTTAATATGAAACTACAAGATTTTATATCTCATATTGTAAGTAGGTACGCTCTTAATTTTTTAATTAATGTGTCACTTAGGTTGCAGTCAAGTTGTACGAGGCAAAATATGTTTGATGGAAGAATGAGATTCAAATTTGGATAAGTGAAATTAGCCATTAAAAATAAAAATTGTGTATATGAAAGATAATTTAAATCATATGGAATTTTGTAACGCCTCCAAACCCGTATTTTCTTTATTAACTAGTATATGTTTATGTTTATTTTCTTATGGCGTCAAATAATATAACTAAGTTACCTGACTTAGTTAGAATGTACATTGACTTAAAATAAGGAGAAGTTTGATACAAAAGTGAATGGATACTAAACCATAGAGTTTGAACTTGTAACATACTTGATTAAAACATCCACTTAGTGGGTTTGGGTGGAAGAGCATATGATATGATCGATGTTGGAGGAGAACAAACCCTACCAAAAACAATTTCTACAATATCAGCCTAAATCAAGGTCAAATTGAAAGCTAGATAGTTGCATGTTTGAAGATTCATAGTCCACTAGTAGTAACAAACATTAGGAGTATGTACACTATACTTAAACAGCATGATGCACATCATGTGTTGAGTTAATTTATATGATGAATGATCTTGTCTGTTAATGAGATATGGATATGATGACATAAAAGGATAGGCAATATGGACTCAAGCATGGGAGGCTAACGGGTCAAGATGAGGCAAGTAAACAAGCATGAACTTGGAGGACTTGAGGTAAGTGGTTCCCAAACTTAACACACATTTATGATATTGAATTGTATATTCATGTAGAATGGGAATCTTGAAAGAGTAGGTAGCTTATAGTTGTGCCAAAGATCATGAAGAAGAATTTCAAGATATAGTAATGGGTCAACGCTACCCGGTAAGTACGTAGTTTAATAGACGACCCTCGAGCCAAGAAATGCGAGGTAACAACAATCCACATGAAGTGTGGATGTCAACTTGGTAAGTCATTCATAATTATGACTAACGCGCGCCTAGACGCTTAGAAACCGACTAAAATAGTGAAATACTAAGGCCATAAGGGCTTAGAGGTTTTCAAACAAAATAATGGGTTAAAAACAACGACTTTGACCAAGTTGTGTTGCCTACATGTGACTAAAGTAAAATAATTGCCTATAAGGGCATTTCGGAAATTAGTGATAGTAATCAAGGAAAATATTGAAATGGGACATGATAATTTATATTGGATGATGTTTTGACTTAGCATAAGTTGAATGAGTAGACGATTGGGAAGCCATTAGACGTGGTGCCTAAAACCTCTTAACGGGTCGAAATGGACTCGCATACATGGCTAAATAATTATTAATGTTAGACACCGAATAAGACGATAAAATGTTTCCTTTGAGGCTTCTAAAAGGCTAAGGTTAAGTGTATATTGTTTTGGGGTAACAATATCTTTGATTTTGTGCAAGACCCCCAAAGTTAGTAGCAAAACCGGTTAGGGACGCAAGCTGAGAGCACGCCAGCACACCTTGCGTTGGCGCCTTGTCAGCTTGCGCTGACCTATGTTTTAAAAAGCGCGCTTGAGGCGCGCTTAAGCGCAAAGCGCACCTAGGCGCAAATCTGTGCGCCTTATGTAACCCTAGGCGAGCAGTGTACGAAAAGCGCAAGAAAAGCGCAAAAAGCGCACGAAAAGCGCACAAAGCGCAAGAAAAAAAAAGCGAGAAAAGCGCGCTTTTTGTACACATGCTGTTTTTGTGCTTAAAAGTGTTATACATGTAGCTAAAAAGGTTGTACATTTTAGTTAAATCATATATATACCTTATTTGCATCTATATTTTGAGTAAATAATGCTAAAAACCTATAGCATATATAAAAAAAAATTATATAATTGTCTTGCGCTTCGCGTACGAAAAGCCCACTGCTTTTGCGATTTGCGCTTTGCGCCTCGGTTTTAGACCTTGTCGCTTTTGTGCGCTTCGCGCTTTTTAAAACCAAGGCGCTGACATTCTGATGTGGTCAGACAGGGGCGCAAGGTGGCTAGCACACGCGCAAGGTGGCCAACACACCTTGCGCTGGTGTGCACCAGCTTGCGCCCCACTCTAATTTCTTATTGTTTTTCGTTGGTAGTTGTACCATGTGTTTCCAACGCTTGTTAACTTAAAGTTTGACATGTTGTGTCACACGAAGAGGTAAGAGCCGTGCCAGGATAACAAGTAGAGTTATCTTATAAGAAGATATTTTATAAATTACATATTTGGTAATTTATAGATACGGATGAATGCATGGAATTTTAGGGCTAGAATCCAATGATCGGATTCGAGATGGTAACTTGTATGAGTCCGAACTTGCAGAGATAAGTTAAAATGATCATCTAGCTTATTTGGGATGCTAATACTATGGTGTCAAAATATTAGTTGAAGTCACTTACTAAAATAATGATATGGTTATGTGGTGATTGCAGATTGGTGTGAAACTTCCACATAAGCGAGGAACAGTTAAAAATCGAGTGAGGACCTGGATTGTACGCGGTCGAATAACTTCTAATACAGAGGCATTTGTGTTGAATCTAATAGTAGAAGATAATTACTTAACACCTTTAATATATTGAAAAAATGGTTTTCCCAATGTTCAAATCTATATCTATATCTATATATATATATATATATATATATATATATATATTGCAAAGCTAATAATCTTACATGTCATAATATTATGCAATTTCTCTTTTGAGAGATGCCACATAGGATGTGATGTGACAACTCTAGACCAATTAAAAAAAAGAAATAAATATGGTTTAACCTAATCTATTAAATACCTAATCTACTAAATGTAAATATTAAACATTTATTATTTTCTCTCTCATGTTTACTCCCATAACTTTTAAACGTTAATATCTTTTATATACGAGATTTTTTAAAGAAAAAAATTACACCAAATTAACGAGCGTTTTATTATCTTTCCAACGAGTACCATAGTGCTATATAAAAAACGGAGAAAAAAAACGACTATTTTTTGTGACCCGATAGGTATTGTGTCAGGTTTGGGATTAGTTTAAAAAAACAATTGTGGGTTTGGGTCGGGCCTGGGATTAGGTGATACCTGACCCAATTACCCGAAACCACATACCCAAATACTCGAACTATATACCCGATCATATACCCATGAATTTTTTAACGTATCACATAACCCTTAGACTAATGCGTTCGATATTTCAATAAATAACTTTTTTTTTCTTATTTCATGTTAGTTCTTTTTAGAATGATCGATTACAAACTTCCGAATTCATTTGACATTATATAATATTTTGTAATGTCACTAGATTTATACCCCTGCGCAGAAATTCGTTTTTTTATTAGAATATGATAACTTATGGCAGAGATTTGTTTAAAATAAATAATAATAATAATAATAATATTCATTAATCATATATTGACAAGTCATTAATTATGTTGTCATATTAGATATTTTATTATGTTAGATTAGATATTTCAACCCGGGACGCTCCCGGGATAAAAACTAGTTGTTTATAAAGAAAGAAAATTTTCAGTTAGTACTTCCGCTGCGTATTTTCAATTAAAACGGTTGAGGGTGTTACGAATTTAAAGCGGGTCTAAATATCTTTGGTATTTAATAGTAGATTAATTAAAAAGATATCGATAACTATCGGTGTGAATTATAAAATTTATATTAATTATCACTCTGATAGTCTAATGAAATGCATGAGAATGAAAAATTTAATTAAAAAAAATTAAATCAAAATAAAATGTTGAGTTATTTTACAAATGCTAATAAATAAGCTGAAAAGTCATTGTAGAGTGATATCTATTTAAGGAACCAATGACAATGGCAATCCAACATTTGTATTTTCGTCCATGTGATTTTGAGAAATTGCTAGATCAGTCCAAAGTTAAAAATCAAATTTAACGTCGTTCGGCTTTTGGACTAAACTAACACATTTTAAGAAACGTTGGGATGGTTATAGCACACAATTTTGATTTTGGACTGATATAATAATTTCTCCAAAATTACAGGGACGGAAATAACAATTTTTTTTGAACGGGCTGACGGAACGGAGAACCACCCATAAGAACACCCAAACCGCGCAAGTTCGAACCCCGGCTCCAACGTTTGCAAGCCCGCGTAAAGACGCGTGGGAACGAACCCCCAACCCCCAGTGCAGGAAACCGCTACAAACCGGAATCGAACCTCCGCCTGTGGGGAAAACCTGCGCACCTCACCCCAGCTGGGCTGGGGGTCATCGGCGACGGAAATAACAATTAACTCTAAATCTTACATAAGCACAAACCAAAAATTAAAATGAGTGTTTAATTATCAATCAAAATTCACCGACTAGTTAAATCATACACTCTGACCATGTATAGGGATGTTCAAATTGCTTAAAGAACGCTCAAAAAATGCTTAAAATTTAATCGTTCGATTCGACTCGATTGAAAAAACGTTAAAAAAATGTCAACATTTGTGTTTCTCGCCAAACGAATGTTTGATATCATATGTTTTAACAAGTCTGTTTGGCCATGGGGAAGGAGGACCAAACCCCCAAAGTTTGTCATCATTCATCACTATTTAATATTTATACCCTCAATGTGTACACTATAATAATATAATATTCATCATCACATTCATACCTTTTGAACGCTACAGCATTCCCTCAAACCCCTCTTTTTGTCTTTCATAAACCTTTCAACCATGGAAGCTCTTTCAAGCTCTGTAATCCTCCCTCCTTTTCAAGAACCACATAACCCTAAACGTCATGCATCTCTCAGACCTAACCTATCACTTCCTATAACTAAAACCACTCATCTCGCCGCCGTTGCCCGTCACGTTCCAGACGCCTCAGATGACGATCAACAACAGCATCTTAATAATATTAATAATATCCTCGATTTCGCTCATCAACAACCTAATCCTTCTTATTCGGTACTTTTTAAGCTTTTATTATAATTATTCTAATCTTTCGTTGTGAGAATTTTGTACCTGATTATAAGCTCTACCTACTGACCTACACTCGTATTGTTTGTGTGAACTGAATTATTATTTTAATGTTTATGCTTTTTTTTTTGTACTGGATTAGTATGATAGTTGAGTTATATGCGCGGGAAAAAAAGGAAATGGTAAATTAAAAAAAAAAATAGTTTTAGAAAAATTATATGTATGTCAAATATCATTAATCATAAGTTTACTAATATTTATAAAAAATAGTTAGAATATAGTAATATAAATAAAAAATGCATGTTAAAATCGTGAAGTATTTCAAAATTGATATTCATGATAGATATAGGAATTATGTTTTATTTATTTAGTTTTTAAGTCAAACTCGGCTTGAATTGACCAAGTAGATCCTATCATGGTTTAAAAAAACGGGTGAGGCGTACGCCTTGAGGTGCGCCTTGAGGCGAAACTCTAAGAAAACGAGTCTGAGGCGTGCCTCATGGGGTTCAGATTGTACGTACGCCTTTAAGGGCTGAGGCGCTAAGAAAATGTGCGCCTCAGGTGGTTTAGGGTGTTTTTTTTTTTTTGGTGTTTTAGACTTTTTGGGTCAATTATTTTATTTTTGATGTGTGTTTTTGATGTTTTAGACTTTTCTAGGTCAAATATTTTATTTTTTATAGACACATAATTTTTATATTTATTTTTGACTGCGCCTCGAGCTTACGCCCCGGTTCACCTCGAGGCTTACGCCTCATGAGGCGAAGGGAAAACGCCTCGAGGCTCGTTTCCGTTCTTTTAAACTTTGGATCCTATTATGGCCGAGCTTGATTGCGTTTGATCGATTCTGAGTAATTAGGTGGAGTTGAGGAGAATCGTCTCAGCAGCCTACCTAGGTTTAAGGCTCATCCTTTGCGCCTTGAGTGCGCCTAGTGCCTTCGACTACCTAGCTATTGCGTTTTCATACAAACAATAAGCAGTTTTGAGAGTGTTTGGGATTTCTTATCCAAACAAGTTATCTGATTTATTGACTGAAATAAACAGTTTTTGGTTTTTGTATTGACGATTTGCCCCGAAGCTATTGAAACGATGGGTAAACATATTACAATCATAAGTCATAACATAATAAAGTGGCATTGATTTAATGTGATTAATTTAGTTTACGGACTGGACACTTTAAATGACGTGTTTTATAAAATCTTCCATATTATGAAGGATGATTCAGGTCAAGTTCATAGCAAGGAGGATTTAAATAAGGATACACATAAAGTCGGCCCCAAAGGTGGCACCAGGGCTGGTCTTTTCAGAACCCCAATATCAGGGGGAGTGCAGAGTGCAACCTCTGTTAATGACTTACCTAAACCAGCTGTGGCCGTCCGTAATCTGATGGAACAGGTCATACACATATGACTCTATGTGTTTATTTGTTTTCTTAACTTATTATTCATATGTTTTGATTTTAAGTTCTGATATTCCTGTTACATGTAACTCAAGGCTAGGTCTGCTCACTTGTGTACTGTAATGTCACGGATGCACCAGCGAAATAGTGAATACCCCTTTGGTTCACTGGTAGAATTTGCAACAGATCCAGTGGGACGTAAGTTTCGATTTCATTTATGACCACCATAAAAAACTTGTGCAAGATATTTTGAAGTCTGACATGGGTTTTTCATATTTGACTTCCAGATCCAATATTTTCTTTTTCACAGTTGGGTATACACACACGGAATCTATTAGCTGATCCAAGATGTACCTTAATGGTGCAGGTTAGTACCTCTAGTTGCACATAATAATCGTTTTTGAGCTGGCTTTTTTATGGTAGTTCTTTTTGTAGATACCTGGATGGAGTGGTTTGTCAAATGCAAGGGCTACAATTTTCGGTGATATTTTCCCCCTTTCCGAAGAGCATCAGCAGGTGATTTATTTTCCAACATACGAACCTTGTTATTAACACACACACGCGTGCGCACACACATTTCTTTTCACAACCAAATTTATGTTGAGAACGGGGAGAACAACATAAATGCGTAGTGCATTACTGATTTAATGAGATAGTGGGGGTAAGCGGTTATGTAGCCTCCTGCATAACACTTAAAGCAAAAGGTACAAATGCATTATGCGGTTCTCAAATAAAACCAATAATATGGTGAGGACTGCATGATGCACATGTACTTGTTGCATAGAAGATAATTAGTAGTGTGTGTGTGTGTGAGAGAGAGGGAGGGAAACGGACGCAGTTACATTTCCATCTTGTGTATCATGTTCAATGCAATAGGCACAAAACTTTTATGCGGGTCTTGGGGTTCTCAACATATAATTGGTTTGGAAAGTAGTGCCCTTCCAATCCTCTATATATGTATCTGTGTGTATATATGTGAAAGTTGGGGAAACTGAATGAATTTTCATTAAACATAAAACCCTTTAAATAGGGGAAGATACATGATAACCCTATCACCTAAAATAGGAAACATAATCACTAAATAATTACAAGATAATTACAATAAATCAATTCTATAATTATCTGCAAATATGTCGGTTAGGGTAGGGTAGCAAGCGCACCCAAACACACGAAGATGATCATAAGTTGGGTGGCGAAGATAGAGGGCAAACGTAGGGGTGAGAAAGTTTAAACGGTTGGTGGTAGGATATTGTGAAGGTAGGTGGAAGATGTGCATGAATAAGCAAGGAGCGTATGATGTCGTTTAAACGACGAATCACCCGTTCAGCTCTGTCGTTTTGAGACGAGGTTTGGGGACTAGAAAAATGAAACAAGAGGCCATTTTGGTGGGCAAATGTTTTGAAAGCATTGTTTTAATGTTTTTAAATTCACCCGCCAAATCACATTGCATTATGCGGTTCTCAAATAAAACCAATAATATGTTGAGGATTGCATGATGCACATGTACTTGCTGCATAGAAGATAATTAGTAGTGTGTGTGTGTGTGTGAGAGAGAGAGAGAGAGGGGGGGAGGGAAACAGACGCAGTTACATTTCCATCTTGTGTTTCATGTTCAATGCAATAGGCACAAAACTTTTATGCGGTTCTTGGGGTTCTCAACATATAATTAGTTTGGAAAGTAGCACCTTTCCAATCCTCTATATATGTATCTGTGTGTATATATGTGAAAGTTGGGGAAACTGAATGAATTTTCATTAAACATAAAACCCTTTAAATAGGGGAAGATACATGATAACCCTATCACCTAAAATAGGAAACATAATCACTAAATAATTACAAGATAATTACAATAAATCAATTTTATAATTATCTGCAAATATGTCGGTTAGGGTAGGGTAGCAAGCGCACCCAAACACACGAAGATGATCATAAGTTGGGTGGCGAAGATAGAGGGCAAAAGTAGGGGTGAGAAAGTTTAAACGGTTGGTGGGTAGGATATTGTGAAGGTAGGTGGAAGATGTGCATGAATAAGCAAGGAGCGTATGATGTCGTTTAAACGACGAATCACCCATTCACCTCTCTCGTTTTGAGACGAGGTTTGGGGACTAGAAAAATGAAACAGGAGGCCATTTTGGTGGGCAAATGTTTTGAAAGCATTGTTTTAATGTTTTTAAATTCACCCGCCAAATCACATTGGAATGTTTTTATGTTATGATTGAATTGTGTGGCAATCATACGATGAAATTTAGCAAAGGTGGGAAATGTCTCAGATTTGTATTTAAGTGGGTAAACCCAAACGAAGTGGGAAAATTTATCAATTAAAACCATATAATATTTATGCCCAGATTTGCTAACGACTAGTGATGTCCATAAATCATAATGCATAATGTCAAACGGAGTAAACGTAAAAGAATTAGATTCATAAAAAGGCGCTCGTCTACTATTAGATAAATGACAAGAATGACAAAAATTGGAATTCTTATTGTGATAACATAAAAAACCAGTACGTTTGCTAAGAATATATAGAACTTGAGCCCCTGGATGTCCAAGACTATCATGCTAAGGCAAAGAGTTGGTTGCAAGAAAACAGACTTGTGGCTGGAGTGATTGGATAAAGATTTCCCATGCTATTGTGGCGGAAAGGAGACGTCCAGTTTGTAGGTCCTTCAAAGGAAAACCAAACGAGTCAAATTCAACTGAGACATTGTTATCATGAGTAAAACGACAGACAAAAACAAGATTATTGATAACATGTGGGCTATAAAGTATGTTTGGTAAGATGTAGGTGCGGTTTTGGAGAGGGAGAAATCCCGTGCCAGAACCCTCAATTGGCAAGCATTGACCATTACCAACCAAAAGCTTAGTATGTACAAGAGAGAAATATTTGAATGAATGAATGTAGGACAAATATTTGAATCTTCACTCGGGTTAGCGGGGGATTTGCTATGCAGACAGAAACAAGTTTTTTGATAACATGTGGGCTGTAAAGTATGTTTGGTAAGATGTAGGTGCGGTTTTGGAGAGGGAGAAATCCCGTGCCAGAACCCTCAATTGGCAAGCATTGACCATTACCAACCAAAAGCTTAGTGTGTACAAGAGAGAAATCATACCTCGATTTTCAGTGACGTGACCCTCAGCGCAGGTGTCCGTAACTGTGTTTGGGTCCGTGTATGTGAGGTTCATGGTGCTGAAAGTGAAAGCTGCACCGAGATTCGAGGGACGTAACACATCAAAGCCCGGAGGTGGGCCGTGAGCTGCTTGTGGGCCGTAGCCTGCTGGGCCTGGGTTCCTGATGTAGGTGGCCGATGTTGGTAGGTTATTATTGGGCCGCCAAGTTTGTTGGGTTGGGTAGGGGCATGGTGGAGTGTTCCACCAAGCCCATTGAGGGTAAGAGGGTTGGCCCATTTGATTTTGAAAAGCCCAACTAGTGGATATCATGTTTGTCCTCAGTAACCGCGGTCACGACCGCCTCTTCCCCGTTCGACTGATTTCTGCCCCAGCCCTGGTCCGATAATATTGCTGCTGTTGTGGATTTTGGGCTGCGTTTGGGTTAGCTGCGGGTGGGTTGTTGGTGGTATTGTGGGTCGGATTGGAGGCAAGGGCGTTGGGTGTGACAAGGACAGAAGTGGTGTGCTGTTTACGGGCTTCTTGATGTAGGACTTCGTCATGTAACATGGTCCGAGCGAGATCCCAATCGGCCTTTTTTGAATGAATCAGCTGGGCAGTCGTATCAAACTCTGGAGAGAGACCACGAACTAGTTGTAAGACAAGGCACGATTCAGTAATGGGCTGATCAACGTCAGCGAGTTGATTGTCCAACTCCTTAAGCTGTTGGCAATGGTCGTCCACAGACGAAAGCGAGTGTGAGATTAACAAATCGGGGTTCTAAAGCACCGGCTTTGGCTTGTTTGTTGCTTAAAAAAAATTTCTCCAAGCGAATACAAGTGTCCCTGTCCGTGGATTCCATGTCGAGTACTCGGGTGAGCAGATCACCTGAAAGAGTACTGTAGTTCCATTGAGATACAAGAGCATCAAGTTCCTTCCAAGCTTCGAAATCAGGATCCGTAGATGCTGGTTTAGCTGAATCGTTGATGTGGTTAAGCACCTTATAAGCAATAGCATGGACTTTAAATAACTTAACCCAAGAGGTGTAAGTGACTTTGGTTCCATCTAAGGTGCGAATTTTGGGACTGAATATTAGAGACGGAATAGGCAAGGTGCAAGGGAGGGTTGGAAGGTTTGGAAGATGAGGGTGTGCCATCATCGGGTTTACTCATGTTAGGTTTCGGCTGGGGAATACAAGCGGCGGCAGGAGGTGATGGTAGGGTTACGGCTGAAACAGAAAAAAATAAATAAAGGGATGGTCGAAGCTTGAAAGAAAATTGGTGATCGGGTATTCAGAACCGAAGCTCTGATACCATGAAAGTTGGGAAAACTGAATGGATTTTTCATTAAGCATAAAACCCTTTAAATAGGGGAAGATACATGATAACCATATCACCTAAAATAGGAAACATAATCACTAAATAATTACAAGATAATTACAATAAATCAATTCTATAATTATCTACAAATATGTCGGTTAAGAATATGTATATATCCTGTGAATATAGTTCAGTACTTCAGTGTCATGATTGTAGTTTTTGTTTGGATTTTATAATTATCCAGGAATGGGCACATAAGCAGTATTTAGCAAAACACCAACAAGCACCTTCACAGCAGTGGGGAAACTTCTATTACTTTAGGATGCAGAATATAAGGTTCTCTTTTTAAAATAATTAAGTAAATTATTTACTATGTAGAACCTTATTCCAGTGATTTGCTTTTAGGTTTATTTATTCCAAAATAATGTTGGTTTATTTGTTTGAAACAGTGATATATATTTTATTGGAGGTTTTGGGACAGTTGCATGGGTTAATGTCAAGGAATACGAGTCTCTTCAACCTGATGAGATTGCTGTTAATGGCAGTGAGCAGAACCTGAAGGTTAGGATGTTGAACTATTGTTGGTTTTGCAGTTAAAAAATGGTTTTATTTAATTATTATACAAAAAATTAATAATGACAGGAGCTGAATATGATGTTTTCCAAGCCTCTTAAAGAGCTATTTTCATTGGAGAGCAAGGTAGATGATGTTTCTCTGATATCAATTGATAGCAAGGGAGCAGATATTCGTGTCCGTGATGGTGCACAGGTATGAATATTTTGCAAGGGGGGTGTTTGGCATTGCATTATGAAAGTGATTATTATATGATAAATGTGTTTTTTCAAGTCACGTATATTCGGTTTCTAGTGTTAGGTAATAGGGTCAAGCCTGATAAAACGGGCAGGTTGGTCAATAAACAGGTCAAAATGGGCTCATGTTGAAACATGTAGTTATAGAAAAAAACAAGTATCAAAATGGGTTAATTCGCTGTATTTTTTTTACTGTGACTAGAGGCGACATGGGTGGTGGTTGTGACGGCAAGTGTAGGTTATGATAGACAGTTATGATGGTCCATTTGGATCTGTTCTAAGCTAGTTTTATAAAATGATCCATTGTATAATTTGAAAACAATCAAATGAACCCATCAAGCAAAACAAATGTTACCTATATCAACCAATTTCCTGAAGAATGGCTTATTTGGGTATAGCAAAACTAGAGTGGTTTTGATTATTTAGGGCCAATTAATCAAGTCTCCTTTTTTTTGCAGTTTAACATACAGAGGTTGGTATTTGAAGAATGGGATGGGATTAAAACAGTGGAGGAAGCCAAAGCAGCACTGTGGAACTTGGTAAATAAAGGTGGAGTCTATAGAGTTCACAAGTGACATAGATTTACTAGCAAGACTTTATGTAACAGCAGTAACTTTGGTTTCTTTGCATTTCTGTTTTTGTTGGGATTTGGATTAATAATAATCAATGTAGATTGTTAATAAGTTTAGATGGAGTGGTTTTGGATTAACAAATCCCCATTTAAGTTGGTTAATTTTGCATCCAATGATTTGACAATAACTAGTAACATGACTCGCGACGATTTGTCGCGGGCCTGTTGCAAACATCGAATGGATTAGTCCTCATGGGTTAACTATGTGAAAACTTGTGTTTTAGTGTGTCTGATGTAACACAATATACATAAGCATCATGGCGTGGTCAAAACGTAAAGTAAAGTAAATCAAATTTATGTTGTACAATGAAAACTTTAAATTTAAATATGAAAAGCAAGTTAAGCAAAAAAGAAAAGTGACTGTCAAGAAATTTTAAAATGTGGACCCACTGAAAACGTACATAAAAATAAGCAAAGAAACGTGTTACGTATATTTGACCCAACTCGTTTTTGAATTTTTTTTACATTAAAAAACGTTAATTTATATAATTATAAGCATGTGAGAAAATAACGTTTTTTTTTTTCTAAATTAAAGAATGTAAGTACGGGGTAAATTTGAAGCGTTTGAAACTCAAAGGATGAAAATGACATTTTATAAACTTTTTTTGAAAGTGTATGGGTTGTAAATGTCAGTTTTAAAAAGATGGGGGTGTTTTAGTCGATGGGAAAGACCACAGACTTTGCTATTTAAGATAGATATAATATAATATAATCAAACAACAAAGTATCTAATAAACAAGGACACATTTTTTCTTTGAGGTTATGAATACGATTTTTCTTTCTTTCAAGTTCTCTACGATTTTTCTTTCTTTCAAGTTCTTCTCTACGATTTTTTTCGCCTGAAAGATAATGAGTTGCTTGGCCTTTTGTCTATGCACATCCTTAATCATCAACTTAACAACACAAATTACTAAGTTTAATCATTATCAAAACAAAGGATACGTTGACTAAAAACGTCTTTCATGAACTAATGGTGGGTACATCAATATGAATATATGATCGACATTGGTTTGGTGAACAAAAGTCAAGCTCATATATTATTTTAAAGACTGAATTACAAGTTTTGTCCTTTAACTTTGTACCCTTTTTCAGAGGATGTCCTTTAACTTCAAAGTTGATTGGTTTTGTCCTTTACGTTTCAGAATCTTGCACGGTTTGTCCTTTGACACTAACCCAGTTAATTTTTATCGTTAAGTGGAGGGTAATATTGTCTTTTTACCCATTTATTTAGAAAAACATTTTAAAATAAAAAAAAGAATTATATATATATATATATATATATATATATTAATCTCTCTCTCTCACACACCAACCCAAACCCCCACCCTTGTGCTCCCCTTTGCCTGCTCACACATACACCAGAGATTCAGATGAGAGAGAGAGAAGAGATCAAGAGTGAAGGGGGTATGAGAAAGGTACAAGGGGAAACGGTGGTTATCCACGGCGGCGACGCCGCCCGACCACCACTCGACGACACATGAACAACATCAGCAGAGGATTGGGAGTTTTATGATGGTCTCTGTTTAGGTCACGATTCCGGTTTGAGTTCGAGGATGCTTCATCAGAAGGTGATTATGGTAGTTGGAGTCCAGATCTGTAATATATGGTGAGGATGGTTGCTGAAGAGTGTGGGTACAGGGGTTACGACAGTGGTGGTGGATAACTGGTTCAGATCTGACAAACAGGTTAGGTGGATCTGATTCAACGGTGGTGGTGAAATCTCCGTTTGTGAGGTCGGCGATGGTTTAGGGTCGTCCAATTGTGATGGAGGTCCGATGGAGGGGAAGGGGGTGGTGGTGGTGGTCGGTTAACACCCACCAATGGTGAAACCCTCATTCCAGTGATGTTTGAGTTGATTAAAAGGTGGTGGTGATGTACAGACTTTAGAGAGAGGGGGAGAGTGTTGAGAGAGGGGTTGGAGGTTTGGTGGTTGTGATGGTGATGTACAGACTTTGGATGATGATGTTGATGATAATGGTGATTGTGGGGTTTCTGTAAAGAGAGAGGTTGAGTGAAAGGAGAGAGTGAGAGTTTTTTTTATCATTTTTGTCCAAAACTTTAGGTTAGTTACATAAATAGCCCCTAAAAGAGTAGAAAGACGATTTTACCCTCAGAATTCAGTTAAAATCTAACTGGGTTAGTGTCAAAGGACAAACCGTGCAAGATTCTGAAACGTAAAGGACAAAACCAATCAACTTTGAAGTTAAAGGACATCCTTTGAAAAAGGGTACAAAGTTAAAGGACAAAACTTGTAATTCAGTCTATTTTAAATCATTATGGACAAACATGAAACCACAAAAGTTCATCTTGGTTAGAAGCAAAAAGTTTGTAAATAATTTAATTTCCAAATTCAAATCTAAGAAACACATTTGTGCAACAAAATTTTTAAAAGGCTAAAATAGTTTATATTCGAAGTAAAAAAAAATACAAAACGTCTATCAAATGAAAGAGAATTAACTCAAATAGTCAAACCTTCCGTATAATAGTTACATCAAAACCTCCATTATCAAAGACTGCCTCCACACTTAAATTACATCTCCGTGTGATAAAAAAAACCATGGTAAAAAGATTGTAGATATTAAAGATATTTGAAACTGGATATTTTACGCTGACATTATATACACCCAAAGATGGACCCATAACCTTTTCTTATCTATCAGAGTCGATTTTTTTTGTTGCTTAGTTTTTTCTTAACTCGATGTTCGAATTTTGTTCAGCTTAGTTGGGTTACATAAATAACAACGCAACTGGTAAAACTAAGAGTTCGAGCATTCACAATAGGTTTTTCATCCCCAATCCACCCGTAACCACATACTCCCTCAGTCCCAATTTAAATGTCCATCTTTCTATTTTTGGTTGTCCCAAATTAAATGTCCATTTTCAAAAATAGAATTGCAATTTCCAGTTTTGCCCATAAAAGATAAAAGACAAAACACAATAAAAAATTTAAGGATATTATTGTTATTTTACAACATACAAACAAAAGATTTCTTAATACGTATGTTTTTGGGCCCATTTCCCATACTCACAACCACTCACAACCCCATAAATAATTATGGGGTTTTCTCTGACAAATAGTTGGAGAACCAAATGTGAGTACTCTTATAATGAGGTTTTTAGATAATCTCCGGTAACTAGGGGTGTTCAGAATTCGATTTGGTTTCGAAAAATTCAAAATTCAAAATTCGACTTAATTCGATTCGATTATCAAGAATTCGAGTCTAGTAAATTGAATACGAATTTATGATTTTAATTTTGATTCGAAATTCGAATAAAAATAATACACATTTATTTATTATTTTAAACATATATAATTATATACACATATATATAACTTTAGAACTTGTGCTAATCTATAAAATGAACCAGAGTCATAAATTAACTAATTACTAAGCTCAAACCTAAATAAAGCTTATAACTTAAGTCTTAACCCTAAACGAAATTATTCGAATTCGAGTTTCTAATACGGATTCGAATCGAATTGGTCAGCTATTAATCGAATTCGAATTGAATATAAATTCAGTAAAAAAATAAATTATTCAAAAAATTCAATTCGATTAATTAAAAAATTCTTTATTCGATTTGATGAACACCAACCATATTCCACACACCATATGTTGTATAGCATCAAATAAATGATGATATTAAATTACTAAAATTAAGTAGAATTCTATTAGTTAATACGCCACTATATTAATATTTTTGTTAAATACAAACACACGTTAGAGATCTGGGACCATAAAGTAGGTCTTCTCCTCTTACCAAACACTTCATCTCCCTCAAACACACACTCACCACTACAGTCGTGTCTGTTGAAAAAATGGTTGCAGCAAAGCCAGAACCAGCGTCTACAAAGACCAAAGAGATGGTTCACTCTCCAATCCTCACCTATTTCTCCGTCATCACTCTTCTCTCCACGTGTCCGCCCTTCGTCATCCTTCTGTAAGCTCTCTTTCACGAATCAGATCTCTATTATATTTATGTGTTTGCTTATTCAATTGATTTCTGTTATTGTTTCTATTTATTCAATCAGATATGTTTTCTGTTTCTGATTTAGTATCTATGAACACACACAACTACACAAGCATAGTGTTTACATGCAGATTATTATTATTATTATTATTATTATTGTGTACAAATTGTTTTCATGATTACACTCTGTTTATTAAACTAGGTTACGTTTTATGATCCGAGAGTACGTTACTAGTAAATGGTGATTTATTGACACAATTAGTAGCTATACTGTGTGATTTGTTTAGATCTTATAGCACTAACAATAGCTTCTTCATTTCACTATCTGTGTTAAAGTTATGGAGTATCATTCATTTAACGTCTATATTAGGTTCTCTATTTTACTCTTTTATCTAAAAGATATAAAGTAGAGAGTGAATTATTCATCTCTAAATTAAATGTAATGTTGTGAGTGTATAAAGCCAAAATAAAAATAATAAAATAATTATTCAGAAAGGGGTGGCGGCAGAGCTTGTTGCCTGTCTGCCTTCTATTATGACGCAACTTGGCAAGTTTTAAGAAATGAAATTATGGTTAAAATAAAAAAAAATTGCTTGTGAGTAAGATGAAGATAAAAATGAAGAACGAGATGTGAGGAATTTTTAGGACATAAACAAAATTTTGAGAAAAATCTGTTTTTTTAGTAAAACTATAGAGAATAATATAGAGGTGTTGCATGAGGTTCTTTATTTAGCCTCTTCCTCAAAATTATTGAAAAAAATGTGACGTTTTCCTCCATTTGTACTCTCCGTCAACAGCTCTTAAATAGTGATATAGTTTAGAGAACCTACACTATTTTTCTAAGTATTGAGATTTACTATTCATTTCTATATATAATTTTGTGAGTGTATAAAACCGAGGACAAACAATATCATAAGTATTTGTGTGTAAGATAGACATAGAGATAGAGAATCTGATGTGAGAGGTTTTAAAAAGTAAACAACGTTTAGATAAAAAGATTTTAATTAAATTATAGTGATAGAGATAGAGAACCTACGGTGACTGCTCTTATTTTGTTCTGGATTCATGAGAGTATGTTTCATCAGTCCGCTTTATTCTTGTTATAAATTGTATCTCGTATACTAAAATCAGCTACCAAAACTATGCGATAATGGGATATTACTAGTTAATAGTGGGTATGTATGCTAGGGCACTTTGTGCATTAAAGGTACTAAGAAAGTTTATTTGTGTTTGCAGATGGTACACAATGGTACACCAGGATGGTTCCATACTAAACACATTTAATTATCTAAAGGAGCATGGGATCGAGGGATTTGTGAGCATATGGCCTAGACCTACCGCTATTGCGTGGAAGATCATTGCTTGTTATGCCCTCTTTGAAGCTGCACTCCAGCTCTGGCTACCTGGGAAAATTGTTGAAGGCCCGATATCTCCTACAGGCAATAAGCCTGTGTATAAGGTACCAAACCAACAATGTTTACACCATGATATTGACTATCAGCATTACATTTTGACTTCCACCCGTGCTAATGTAATAATGCATGTTTCTTGTTTATTTTCTTGTTGCAGGCTAATGGTGTGTTGGCGTATGTAGTGACACTGGTTACATATATTGGCCTTTGGTGGTATGGAACTACGGATACTAGTTTTTTATTTATATTGTTGTCTAAATAATCAAAATAAGATTTTCTTACACACTAGAGCTTTATTCTTGAAATTTCAGGTTTGGGATATTTAACCCAACAGTTGTTTATGATCATTTGGGAGAAATATATTCTGCACTTATTTTTGGAAGCTTGATTTTTTGTGTATTCTTGTACATAAAGGTAAGGATGATAATCAAGCTAGATAATGTAGCATATAAATAAACTATATTATCTATGCTTCTGATCATTGTAGCTGATGTACAGGGTCATCTGGCACCGTCTTCCACTGATTCTGGTTCTTCAGGAAACATAATCTTCGATTTCTATTGGGTGAGCATCTCTGAAATTTCTGTTTCTTATTCTTAATATAAGTTATTTTGTTTCTTTGAATATATATTAAGAAATGTAGCAATCACATAAATCTGTCCTCATGATTGGGCCAAACAAATTCTGTTTGAAACTTGCATTTTACCCTGATATATGTTTGCTCAAGTAATTGATTTTTATGAATACATGTCATGGTTGCTGGTGTCATAGGGCATGGAACTGTACCCTCGAATTGGCAAGAACTTTGATATCAAAGTTTTCACAAACTGCAGATTTGGAATGATGTCCTGGGCTGTTCTTGCCGTGACCTACTGCATAAAGCAGGTATGCTGTGATTACTGTCCAAAATCATTTAAGTTCAGCGTCGTAGATTTTACATGCGCGGGGTTTCTAGCTGTGATTTATGGATTGATAAGCTTGCAATGTGTTAATCCAGTATGAAACAAATGGGAAAGTAGCTGATTCTATGCTTGTAAATACGGTGTTGATGTTGGTTTACATTACAAAATTCTTTTGGTGGGAAGCTGGGTATTGGAACACAATGGATATTGCACATGATCGAGGTACGTGTGTATGTATTCGCTGTCTTGCTTTTCATGTTTTTATAATATTCTGAAATATATATAAATGTTTTTTCAGCTGGATTTTATATCTGCTGGGGATGTTTGGTTTGGGTTCCTTCTATATACACTTCCCCTGGCATGTACCTTGTCAATCATCCGGTTAATCTTGGACTTCAGGTGCCTATTTTTCTCTGTAAATGAAGATTTCAACAAATTTTTAATAACAATAGAGGTGTAGAAGTGATATTTTTGATTTGTTTTTTTGGGTACAGCTGGCAATTTCCATCCTAGTAGCAGGCATTCTGTGCATATACATCAATTATGACTGTGACCGACAAAGGCAAGAGTTTCGTAGAACGAATGGCAAGTCCTTTGTGTGGGGGAAAGCTCCTAGCAAGGTAATCTACGAAAAAAGTTGCGTGTGTATGACAGGTTTAATCGTTTTGTCTATTATAGTAATACTAACATGTAATCATTTGGTATTGTAGATAGTTGCTTCATATACTACAACCAAAGGGGAGACGAAGACCAGCCTTCTCTTGACTTCAGGATGGTGAGTAGCTACCTAATACTCGTCACATCCATTATGATGACGATGTTGTTGATGATGATGATCGTCTTGTTATTGCAGGTGGGGCCTTTCTCGTCATTTTCACTACGTGCCTGAAATTATGGCAGCGTTTTTCTGGACAGTACCGGCTCTTTTTGATAATGTAAGCTAAGGAACATGTTTATTGATGTCGCACTCTAAAAAAATGACGATCCAGTTTTTATTTACGTGAAATTTGTTATCTTTGCAGTTTCTTCCATACTTCTATTTTGTGTTCCTCACAATCCTACTGTTTGATCGAGCTAAAAGAGACGATGATAGATGCCGTTCAAAGTAAGTATTGCATCCGTGTTTTTCATGGGGTTTTTTTTTTTTTTTTTTTTGTGGAAAAAATAGTACCTGCTAATAATGAATCTGGTTTGCGTGCGCATGTACAGGTACGGCAAATATTGGAAGACATATTGCAACAAGGTTCCATATAGGATCATCCCAGGAATTTACTGAGATGCAGTTGTATGTTTGATTGTCATGTATTTGTATTGTATGGCTTTTAAGTTTTTATTTTAACCTCTTTTTATTAATGAAATAAGCAGGTTTGGTTTTGTTGGTAGTTATAGATTTGAACCTGTAACTAGGTGTTCAGTGTTGGACATTTTTGGATTAGATTGTATGGTATGATTGATTATTAATTTTATTCGAATATATTCAGGTAACGATGGATAATAGAAATAAAATTGTTCAAACAAAATTGTAAGAGTAAACTACACGGATGGTCTCTGTTCTTGTGTTATGTTCAAAGTTTCGGATTTGGTTTTTGATATGAGAAAAGTACACCGCTGATCCAAAACTATGCACAAGCATAAGATGTTAAAACCGAAACCAATCAGTTTTTACTTTTTATTTACCAAACTGAAACTATTTAAATGGAATGATCGGATTAAGTAATGCTTAAAATGAATCGTGACCCGATTCACCAAAGATCCTAATCTTCATATCTTTTGTTTAGTTATCTTGGAGCTCTGAAGTTTGAACCATACGTTTGGATCGGATCATGATTTGATTTTTATATTTTTTTAAATAAATAAATTATTTTTTTTTAAATAAATAACTCATCCAGATCTATATAAAACTTGTTTGTTGTGGATTATATTCCCTTCTGGTCAGAAAAAAACAAAACAAAATAAGAGTGAGATAATCAACATGCTTTCGTTTCCCTGGTCTTTGACACATTCGGGTTTTTTTGGCACCGGAGGCAGTGCGTTTTTTGGCTCGGGTTTAGCGGGTAGTGCACAACAACTTTTTCATCTTTAAGGGCGGAGTTTTGTTTTTAACGGATTCGGATTTTCTATCCAAAAAGAGTTGTTGCCTACCTATCTATCTATTAGGGGTGTAAACGAGCCGAGCCGAGCCCGAGCTCGACCAGGCTCGAGCTCGAGCTCGATTAACATATAAAGGCTCGAGCTCGGCTCGATTCGAGCTTTGTTTTTAAAGCTCGAGCTCGGCTCGTTGGTAGTTTCCCAAGCTCGAGCTCGAGCTCGGCTCGGGCTCGGCTCGTTTAGTGTTTATTAGTTAATATATTAAATTAAATAATAAAAATAATAGGCTCGATAGCTCGATAAGTCAAAAGCTCGGCTCGGCTCGTTTATTAAACAACTTTAAATATGGGGTAAATAGTATAAAATATTAATAAAATTAATATTATATTAAGGCTCGATAAGGCTCGTCGAGCTTCATATGTTAGGCTTGAGCTCGGGCTCGATAAGTAAACGAACGTAGTTTTTGGTTCAAGTTCGGCTCGAGCTCGATAAGGCTCGGCTCGTTTCAAGCCTTTTATCGAGTCGATCTCGAATAGTTCACGAGCTGCTCGGCTCATTTCCACCCCTACTATCTATCATCTTTATTTATGTTTTAATGAATATCCAAATGCAAAAATAAGAGTCAAAACATTTAATGGGTGACGTGGCGACGTGTTAGTGGGCAAAGATCCGGTAACATACGTGTCCGCGTAGCACATGATTGGTACCCCATCATCCAAAGGCCAATTTACAGCACCAAGTCCATCATCATCATCATATACGAAGACATATTAATTGATAATCCATCATAATACCCCACACATCTACATTATTCACGTTGTTGTTATTTTCACTATTGCCTGTCTACACGTCTCTCCCCTTAATACCATAACATCTGTTAAACCATTATTATTATTATTCAAACCCTAACTAATCTCTCTCTCTCTCTCTCTTGATCAAGATGCCGTCTGCTTATGGTGCTCGATTAACCACCTTCGAAGACTCCGAGAAGGAGAGCGAGTGCGGTTATGTTCGCAAGGTTAATATTTCCGATCTGTTCAATATTATTATTATTATTATTCGTTTAGTCTTCCCTTCGATCGGATCCAATTTCATTGATTTAATTGGATTTTGATAATGTGTGTGCAAGTCTGACATGATTTAACCGATCTACTGATGTCTGATCCACTTATTGCAGTGTGATTTATGTTTTAAATTTTGCTTCTATTGAAGTGATCAAGTGGTTGACTTAATTTCTATAGGGAACTGGATCATGATACTACTATTGATTTTGTGATCATTAAAATTTTGCAATTATCAGTTGATCATCACGATAAGGTGCTATAGAATTTGTATGTTTACAGTTTTTCTGTAGATTATTGGGTGCTTGTGGTATCTATTTCATTGAAATAATATGTAAATCAGAATGTGTTAAAAGCGAAGCTTTGTGTTATCATGTGCGCCTTTTCGGTTACTTGATGGCGATAACCTTTGGTAAAAGTATAAATTTTCTTCTTCCTGGTAAAGATATGTCCTTTTCAAAGTAATTTGAGTATTTACATGGTTTTATGTAATTGTGATTTTTATGCGTGTAAATAAGTTGCTCTAGAGACTACAAAGGGTATGTTTGGCAAAAGTGGTTGGTGGCTGTAGCTTTTTAAATATATTTTGGTGTTTGGCAGAGTAGCTGGAGAATAAAATGACCAAAATGGGCATTAACTAAAAGCTTGTATGCATGTTTTTTTTATTTTTTTATTATAGAATAGGTATTTGTGTCATCTACTCATTAAAAGCTTGTAGCTAGTAGGAGTTTTTTCTTAAACGCTAGTACTAGTAGCTATTCGATATAGAGCTTTTTCTCCCAACATAAAAGCTTCAAGATCCTTCAACCAAACAAAGCTTTTTATTGAGTAGGAGCTTTTTCTTAAAAGCGTGAAGCATAGTTACCAAATTCGCTCATGTAGCCGTGAATTCCGTATTGGTACGTGATGTACCGAATCGGAATACGCTACGTACCAAACGCCATGGAATTCGCGAACCAATGTGCTGGAACAGTGATCCTATTCGGTAAAAAATCGGACTAAATCGTTCAATTGAAACTACTTCTTACCTGTTAAATGGCGCCGCCTGTGATTATATACTCCATGATTTCGAGCTGAAATCTTATATTAGACGAATTTTGGCTAGGATTTGTGTTTCTAGGGTTGTTGCATCATGGAAGAAGGAGTTGGGGGAGAAGTACGGTGATTTATGAATGGTGGAGGCTAGAGAGAATTAGGATTTTATTAAGTTTGGACTTTTTAATATTTACCCCCTTCATTCTTACTGGTTTATATTTTGTCCCCAAAGTTCTAAATTTATGAAAAAGTACAAAAATTTACATTATATATAATTATCTTTTAAAATTATGCATAAAAATTATGATCTGATTAGTTTAGATTAATGAATTTGGTAATTTATATTTTAATATGGGTATATCGAACCGGACTCCATGGTACCCCGTACCGGTTCGTACCGAAATGAGCCTACCCCCCTTCGTACCGAATACGTCCCCTCTAGCGAATCGCGTACCCGAACCGCGTACCCGAACCGCGTACCCGTACCGGAGCGAACCGCGAATTAGGTAACTATGGCGTGAAGCTCATAAGTGCTCTTAAAAGCTCTTTGCCAAACATACCCAAAATAAGGTTAACTATGATTTAAGTGACTGATTATTTATTTAGCTATCATGTCTATGCTGTCCAAAGTTCTATAATGTATTTCAATCATGCACATCTCCTACACACGGAAAATTCTTAACATGAATTTTTCAAAGCAGTTTTTTTTAATCTTCTTTTTAAAAAGTTATGCAACATTGGATGTTCTTTCAAGGTATTGTTATTATATGATTAAGAAATCCAACTTTTGTTGGTATAAAATTTCTATATGATATTTGTGGGTTATAGCATAAACGGAAACATGGGTGTTCATAATGGGCCATTGGCCTTTAAGACATGCTTTAAAGCATTGTGAACTTTAGCCGAATGCTATTCTTAGTTTTACTCAATGATTAAGATGATAAATGCACAGTCATTAAAGCTGTATGTTCCTTCTAGTAGCTAATTTATCTGGATACATTTTTTTACCACTGTATATTCATTAGAGACAACACATATTTTTTGCTTGGATAAGTTGAGATTTGATGAAATTTTTTTAACGCTTTTTTCATCTTAAATGTCTAGCAATAGGATCTCTCATTGACTTATAAATTAGTGAAGATCTTAATCATTAACTGATCTTTAAAGTGTGAAACAATTGATGGTTGTGTTGGTAAATCTCTCAAACATCTAAAGCTGGGAATACTAATTATCCCATTGACTACTTATTGGTGTGCTTATCAATGATATTTTCTTGTTTTATATCGCACGTAAGGTTGTGTTGGTTTTCCTAAGACATGCTCCCTTGTCATATGCACTTGTGTTTCTTTCCTTTCTTTAAATGACTTATTATTATTATTATTATTATTATTATTATTATTATTATTATTATTATTATTATTATTATTATTATAAGCTTTATTTTCTGAAATTGGGGAGTGGGCATGGTTTATACCTTATGTGATATGTTTCTAAGTAGACAACAAATTTTGATTATTATTATCTCTTTTTGACAAAGCCACACTTCATTTTATGTTCTACTTAATCTGGCAGGTATCAGGGCCTGTTGTCATTGCAGATGGAATGGCAGGGGCTGCCATGTATGAACTTGTTCGTGTTGGACATGACAACCTTATTGGGGAAATTATCCGTTTGGAAGGAAATTCTGCTACAATCCAAGGTACATTGGTTTTATACCCCCAACATTAGTTACATAAAAAAGAATAGTATGATATTATCTCAATACACTTACTTTATAAATGATTCATTTAGCTATTCAACTTGATCTTGAAACACTTATGTGTCTTCAGCTCTTAATATTTAGAAAAATTATTCATTGTATTTCAGTTTATGAAGAAACGGCTGGGCTGATGGTGAATGACCCTGTTTTGAGGACACACAAGGTATGTATCTTACATCGTCACTCCCCTTGAGATTAAAATCATATGAAACTTACTTGCAGTAAATTTGGTTATAACTTGCAGCCTCTGTCAGTGGAATTGGGCCCTGGTATATTGGGAAATATTTTTGACGGTATCCAGGTTTGCAAGCTTGTTTTTTGTACATTTTGTTTCAACTTTATTGTACTATATTTATTTATTTTTTCTCTAGAGTTACCAAATGAACTTTTTTTTTATTTGTTCAGCGGCCTTTGAAAACTATTGCGAAAAGATCAGGTGATGTCTACATTCCTCGTGGTGTATCTGTCCCAGCACTTGACAAAGATATACTTTGGGAATTCCAGCCTAAAAAAATAGGTGATTTTACAACTTTAGAACATTGTGGATCTTTTTACTTTGGAAGTCGGAAACTGTTTATGTGATAGATATTTATAAATTTGAATGTGATATGATGCCAGGAGAGGGAGATCTTGTAACAGGTGGAGATCTATATGCTGTAAGTCATAACACATTAATGTCCTCATTATTACAAACTTATATAATCTTGTTTTGTTTGTATCCAGAACATGTTATTGATAAATTGTTAATTATTTTCTCATATCTGTGCAGACTGTGTTTGAGAACAGTTTAGTTGAACATCGCATTGCTCTGCCTCCTGATGCGATGGGAAAGATAACATATATTGCACCACCTGGTCAATACTCATTGCAGGTTTTCCTTTTAAACTCCTTTTGGCATCTGTACCTTTAACTACACGTCTACACCTATTTCTGAGTATCAACTATTTTTCTGTTTTTGTACAGGACACCGTCTTGGAGCTTGAGTTCCAAGGTGTCAAAAAGAAATTTACCATGCTTCAGGTTTTCCATCTCTCTCTCTTTTTTTAGTTTGATGATGATATCTTTAAGTTTCTATAGCGATTGTAGTAATGCACTTGTGAATTGTTATTTTTGCACTTCACAGACTTGGCCTGTACGTACACCTAGGCCTGTTGCATCAAAACTTGCTGCAGATACTCCTCTTCTTACTGGACAGGTATCCATCATTAAATTTAAAACGTTCATGTTCGCTTTTGCTTTCTATCACTGTCCATTACTCCATTTTGCTCGTAATGTTTCCTTATAATCTCTTCCATGTATCAGCGTGTTCTTGATGCTCTCTTCCCTTCAGTTCTTGGTGGGACGTGTGCCATTCCTGGTGCATTTGGCTGTGGGAAAACAGTTATTAGTCAAGCTCTATCCAAGGTATTCTCATAAATCGTTCATGACTCATTTGAATAATTAGACTTTAATATTGTTTATATATTGACTATTTTCCTTTCCTTATGCAGTACTCAAATTCAGACACTGTTGTTTATGTTGGTTGTGGAGAAAGAGGAAATGAAATGGCAGAAGTATATCCACTGAATATATTATTATTTTTTTGCTTCATTTATAGATGCACTTTCGTCTTCATTGTTTTATAATAACTTTGCAGGTTCTCATGGATTTTCCTCAATTGACTATGACTTTGCCTGATGGCCGTGAAGAATCCGTCATGAAACGTACCACACTTGTTGCCAATACTTCTAATATGCCTGTCGCTGCTCGTGAAGCTTCAATTTATACGGGTAATACACATGATAATGTAATTGCATGTTAAGTTCATTCAGGAATTACCTTAGTTGTAATGTATTTGCATTTTAAATTAAATACAGGAATTACCATAGCTGAATACTTTAGAGATATGGGCTACAATGTAAGTATGATGGCAGACTCTACCTCACGTTGGGCAGAAGCATTGCGTGAAATTTCCGGTCGACTGGTACACATCGTTCTAATCTTGTTTTGTTTTTCTGTTCGTCACTATAATATATCTTATATTCCACTGCATTGTACTTGTAAGTTATGTTGCTTAAGCTAAGAAAGCTTTAAGACTGACCGGTGAAAAAGGAAATAAAAAACAGATTACTATGATGAATGTGTCACAGAAGTAATTTGTGGTTTTTTTTTATAATTTAGGCAGAAATGCCTGCAGACAGTGGTTATCCTGCATATCTGGCTGCACGTTTGGCATCTTTCTATGAACGTGCTGGTAAGGTAAAGTGTCTAGGTGGACCTGAACGAGATGGTAGTGTTACAATTGTTGGTGCTGTATCTCCACCTGGAGGAGATTTCTCAGATCCTGTTACCTCCGCTACCCTCAGCATTGTTCAGGTATTTTTTTATATTTTATTTTATATATGTTTTATGTATGTTTACTTGTTCACTAAACAAATGTTACACATCTTCCGCATTTTCTTAGGTTTTCTGGGGTCTAGATAAGAAGCTTGCCCAAAGGAAACATTTTCCTTCTGTTAACTGGCTTATCTCCTACTCTAAGTACTCATCGGTGCGTTGTTGAAATTAATTATTTTATGCTTTGCACCGGGGTACGCTTATACACTAGTTATATTTTTATTTCCTACTAAATAATCATTACTTTTACAGGCTCTAGAATCATTCTATGAGAAGTTTGATTCAGATTTCATCGACATTAGGACAAAGGCTCGTGAGGTGCTACAAAGAGAAGATGATCTCAATGAAATTGTCCAGGTATATTTTTTTTTATTGTTCCAACTTATATGTTCAGAATTTTGCACACAGAGTACAAGTCAAGAATATGCTTCCATTATTTGTTTTTGTATATAATATGCATATTGCTAAAAGGATGATATTATGGTTGTTTTAGTTGGTGGGAAAAGACGCCTTAGCTGAAACAGATAAAATTACCTTAGAAACCGCAAAACTTTTGAGGGAAGACTATCTTGCTCAAAATGCGTTCACACCGTATGTACTCCGCCCCTGATTTGTATTTTACATTTTTTTAATATTCGCACATGTTTTAAAACTTTTATTTATGGTGATGACAGATATGATAAGTTCTGCCCCTTCTACAAATCTGTATGGATGATGCGCAATATTATCCATTTCTACAATTTAGCCAATCAGGTGGGATATCATCTGTTTTATTTATCAGCTTTATGTTTATTCTAAACCAAGTTAAAGTGTAAACGTGTCTTCTTTTTGTAAAGAATTTTAAAGAAGGTTTTTGTTTTGCTTTTAACAGGCGGTGGAGCGAGGAGCTGGAATGGATGGCCAGAAGATCACTTACACGCTGATCAAACATCGGTTGGGTGATCTGTTTTACCGCCTAGTGTAAGTGAAGTTGCAATTGAATATTTATTCATATTATGGTGGGCGAGCTTGGATTCAGTTAATCTGATAATTAAATGAATTAAAATAGGTCACAAAAGTTCGAGGATCCAGCTGAAGGAGAAGATGTTTTGATTGGGAAATTTAAAAAACTAAATGAAGATCTCACAGCTGGTTTCCGCAACCTCGAGGATGAAACACGGTAGACACGCAACACATAATAATCAGTGTATTTGAACATGAAACCAAGCGGCAGTGTTCATCTCTCCAGTGTTAGTGAGTCGGTTTCAGGGCGGGTGTGTTGTTTTTAAAGAAGGAAGCAAAATGAGATTGTTATTAGTTGCTTAATTTGTTTATTTTATTCAAGGGCGGTCTATTATCATTTTGTGTTTAGCTATATTTATATATGCATCCTTTGAGCATTTTGTCTTGAGAGCTTAAATAAGCAGAGCAGCTTGCAGGTTACTCTCAGAACTTGATGTTGATGGTACTGTTGGATTATTTATTTATATATTTTTACGTAATGAATGAAATAAGGGGGGATTTGTATTGTAGAAAAACTTGTAAATTGATTGTAATGATTTTGTGTTTAGCAGTTCATGCTATATGTTATATTCATATGTTGAGCAATTGCATTTTTTTATCCATTATGATACTTTCCCAGAACTGCTTTTGGATGTCTCCAAGTGTTAAAAGAGGGTTGATTTGATAATCGTGTTGTAGATGTCGCATATCAAGAGGTATGGTTCTGAGCTAAAACCTTGATGTCACGGATCGAATTGAACCCGTCGGGTTTGAGAAGGAAGAAAAAATAAAAAAAAAGCTTTTATTGAGACTTGAAACTGTTAATATGTTTTTTACGGTAAATTTGAACTTACAATCTCACATTTAGCCATACTTTAATAACATCATTTACTTTGTAAATCATATGTGTTTCCTGCTTACAAGATTGTTTGTAGCTGGTTTTAGACGGCATGGGTGATCAGTAGAATGGCTTGTTTGTTGCCTTTCCGGTTTCCAAAACTTTGCAAAGAGGTGGCTAGTATAGTTATGAGCTGAAATCAAGTTTGTTTCATAATCTTCGTTTTTTTATTCATTTTGTATGATAGTATTGTTACTACTCATTTTCCCATGATAATAATGAGAGTATCGTTACCATTTTATCATTTTTTTTTTCACATGAAAAGTGACCAATTTCCTACGATTTATTATTTTCACAATTTTCACTAGTAACAATACTATCAAACAAAAAATAAATTTCCATTTACCACATTCTAGTTTTCCAACATAAATCATCATCATGAGTAAGCTAGTCATGCTTCACGTGTCTAGCTAAGATCTATTCGCACAACGCTATACGTGTAGCGAACATATTATTTTTATAATTTATAATAAATTAATTTCAAATGCCCCACTTACGGTGTGCACATGTAATGTATATATGTGTGACCCTTGGGGGCAAAAGTAAAGTTGTATTAGTTTTAACGTTATTTTACTAATTTCGTGAAAATAACGTTAAAAACGACGGACGGTTAATCATGCATCATGTGGTGGCGTGGATAGCCAAAAGACAAAGGGGTTCATGCACTGATCGGGTTTGTCCCGATTGCTAAGTGTTTTGTGCCTTATGTCTAAGGTTTGATACCAAACCACATCGAGCCGGGGGTCTCACTGGAAGCAGCCTCTCTATTCTTAGGGGGTAGAGGTAAGGCTGTCTACATCTTACCCTCCTCGGACCCTACCTTAGCTTTGCTATAGGTGGGATTAACTGAGTATGATGATGATGATTATGATGAATAAATTAATTTCAAGCTTGTGTTTTTGTTAGCTACATATTATAAAAACATATCTGTAATAAGTGGACACGCATAAACATACATGTGTTGACATGTTTTGATTTGTTATAAAGCATAAATTAGTTGAAAATTTTATTTCGCTACACCCATAAACGTGTGAATAGTAAACCCATGAAAGCATATTAGATTTGTTATTTTAACGTCCAACAAAGCCCGGTCACCTAGTACTCCATGGCAAAATGTTACTCTTGCCCCCGCTATTGCATCCCGTCATCAATTTCAAGAGAAACCCATCGCCCAGAGAAGCATCATGACAATTGACAGTGGCTATGTATGCGACATTTTGTCACGATAAAAAAAAAAAAAAAAAAAAAAACCCTGATGGCTTGATTAGTTCCATTCGCCAAAAAAATAAATATTCATTGTTTTCCAATGAAATCCAACGACCAATTTTGATTCCAATCGTTGACGACGACTGCACCCATGGACGATCTCAACACCAACACCAACGGTGGTGGCGGAGTAACTGAAAACGACGACGTATCGACAGTAAATAGAAAAAAAGTCAACACAAAGGAGTTCCGATCAGTATTAATAACAGGGAAAGGAAAACCGTTAATAATTGCGATGTGTGGTAGTTTAATCTACTACCACTGTGCATACCGTAATTCAAGCATCGTTTCACTTCTTTCCGATGTCTTCATCGTCCTCCTTTGTTCTCTCGCTATCCTCGGTCTCCTTTTCAGACAGATGAACATCCAGTACGTTATTATTGTTTCTGTTATTGCTGATTGTTTAGTTATGTATCATATTATTATTATTCATTCGATTATAATATTGAACGCATAATGTTAATATTGAACATGAACGCATGAGTTTGACTTTTCAATGCAGCAGTAGTGTGTGTATCGGATAGGTTTATTTAGTAATTATTTGTTAGGAACTGATTAGGAGTTCTAGGTTTTACTTTTTGCTGAAAATTTAGTTATGTATCAAATTCTACATTCGATTTCTAGTGAACATGATAATGAACATAAACGCGTGAGGCTTGAGTTTTCAATGCAGTAGTATCAAGTATGTTTATTGTATTGGATTGATTTATTTTGTAATTATTAGTTAGGATCGGAATAGGAGTTCTAGGTTTTAATTTTTGCTGATAATTTAGTTATGTATCAAATTCATCATTTGATTACGATTGAAGATGATAATGAAGATGATTTTTGACATGAACGTATGAGTTTGGCTTTTCAATGCAGTAGTATGTATATTGGATTGATTTGTTTTGCAATTATTAATTAGGATATGAATAGGAGTTCTAGGTTTTAGTTTTTGCTGATTATTTGGTTATGTATCAAATTCTGCATTTGGTTACGATTGAAGATGATATTGGATATAATATTTGAATATGAACACATGAGTTTTGAGTTTTCAGTGCAGTAGTATCTGTATGGGATCGATTTATTTGGTAATTATAAGTTAGGATCCGAATAGGAATGCTAGCTTTTAGCTGATCATTTAGTTATGTCTCAAATTCTGCATTTGATTACAGTTGAACATGATATTAGACATAAACGCATGAGCTTGAGCTTTCAATGCAGTAGTATGTGTATTGGATCGAATTATTATTTTGTAATTATTATTTAGGATCTGATTAGGAGTTCTAGGTTTTAATTTGTGCTCTATGGTTTATACAGAGTGCCTGTGGATCCCTTGGAATGGCAGATATCTCAGGATAGTGCAAACACCTTCTTTGCGTGTTTGGCTAATACCGTAGGTGCAGCTGAATCTGTTCTTAGGGTTGCTGCAACTGGCCATGACAAACGCCTATTTCTAAAGGTAAATCACAATCATCCTTGTTGTTCTCTTCATGCTAGTGGCTGCAATTGCAATTTCTCATTTTAAAACAAGAGGATTATTGTGTTATGCTCATATGCTGCATATGATACTCATTTAGTTTTAGGATGCTTTGTTTTGGCATATGGCAACTAGCCTTCGGACTTGGCTAGAACAATTAATAGGAACTATTTGAGTTACTTAGTTTGATTAAGATATGATATTCCATGCACATCTCAGTATTGTTGTAATTGTTGGCACTGCTATACCAAGTTCATGTGTTATTCTGTTGTATATAAATCCCTTTTACCAATAAAAGCACAATGTGTTCTTTAGCAAATACACCACAAAGCAATTTGCCCAATGTATTTATACAACAGTTTCTGACTTTCTGCATAAGAGTTTTGTTTCTGGACACCCTGAGATTTTTCGGGTTTCATATTAGCGATTTTGAAACCATAATATATGCTCTGCCATGTCTCAGTTTTTCTTGACTTGTTTATTTTTCTGTAGAAAGATTACTTGAGATCGACAAGTATAATCTTAATTATAATTCATCACAGGTGGTTCTCATTCTGTATATGCTATCAGCTTTGGGAAGATTGGTCTCCGGTGTTACTGTTGCTTATGCTGGTATGTGGCAGCTTCTCTCTCTCTCTCTCTCTCTCTCTCTCTCTCTCTCTCACACACACACACACACACACACACACTTGCTTCCACCAGTTTTTTTAACCAGAGTAGTGGAATTTTAACTTTATGCTGGGGAAACTTGTTTCGATTTAAGTATTTTAGTTAACCAACTCACATTTTTGGTGCTGTGCTTTCTAGAAATCATCATGTGTAATAATGCAAGTATTTTACTTTGAATATCTGCAACTTCCAAACTTTACATTTAATTTACTGTTATTTTGACAACAGGAGTGAGCTTGTTTTGTCTCTACATTCTTGCTGAAAATTCATCGTTGTTTGGGACGTACTCATCGAAATTTAGCTGGAGAAGTGAGAGTCCGAATGATGTGGTAGATAATACATAATATACGTAACTCCCTGTAATCGATGCATGTTCTGCAAAGAAGGTAATTTTTTCTATTCTGCATTCATAACATTTCGTATGAAGGATTATGTAACCAAGTTTACATTAGAAAAGCCTTTGTATCCAACTTCAGATTAAACATCAAGACATGTTTGGTCTGATGAGCTGATTTATCATAGTTTTGTTCAGATTCTTGTCATTCCTTCATACGAAAACTTGAAAGCGGGTCAAACATATCTCTAAACAAAAGTCAAATGGACATGTCTCAATGTATTATTTTCTTCATATAGCAAAACATTTTTGGTAAATTGGTTAGAACTCGATTATGATTAACCAGCCGAATAGATTATTACTTATGAGTTATCCTTGATGCTTGTCACCAATCAATACGTCTTTCCACGCTTCATAAAACATCCATGTGATACCAGAAGATGGCATAACCTTCATACAACTTGCACCCCATCCTCTATATAATCCAGCAAAACCCTTTTCCCTAACAATTTCAGATAGAGCAGCTGCCATGTGTGGGGGGCACTTCCCCTGCAGTGCTCCAACCATCAGCCGCTTCCTTGCCACCTCCAATGGAAAACTTATTGTGCTTGCAGTTAAACCTGGCCAAACACAAATTCATAAAATTAGTAAGTGCTGCTTACTTTCTACCCAACAAAATTCATTTCACCAAAATATATGATTGCAATCTAAAATAATATCAATAGGCTACAACACGGTGTTTGACACTGCGTGCTGCAATTGTAACAAAACAGGGTTTGAATTGAACCTGTATGTGGAGCTGGCCAAAGTATTTAACTTTCCTAAACAAGGTTTTCTTGTATCGATACTACTTTATAGGTCACCCACTGTACAAATTCGGCTTGAAAACATGTCTGATGACAAAAAATGCCTTAAAATTTATAAAAGACAATAAATACTTATGATGAGGTATCAACATGTTATAGGTTAAAACCATTCTTTGCAAAATATTTGAGGGCATTTTCATCATTGACATGCTTTCGATGGAATTTGTAGTTTGGTATAAATGAAACTAGATAGATATTCGGGTGACCTATGATTTTTTTTTTATACATGGTGGCCATAATAAAATTAACGTTGAATACTTGGGCGGCCACCACTGATTGACACAAACGTTTTGTTTTGCATAAACTATAATAATGTTCATACAGCCTGAATTATGATAATTATGTCAACAAAATAAGTATGCACCAGCACACCTGAAAGAGCTCCAATCAGAAGCATCTCAGGACGGCTTAAAGCTTTCTTCTTATGAGCTGTACAGTAAGACTTTTTAATAGTGTCATACATGAAATAATAGCAAGTGCTGTATGGCAGCATTCCCATTAATGTTGGAGAAAGACCAGAATAAAAAGACCCAATCCCTCCATTTTTATACATCCTCTTAACCGCAATGCCCAAATTAGGATAGACATCAGGACTTATAGTCAACCGGTCCTGTATTAGTTCAAAACAAAGACATATTAGCGGTGTGTCCAGGTAAAGTGTATGTTGAGCTATACCGTGAGTTTTCACTAATGGGTTCTCATAGTCGGCCAAGAAAAGATAATTTGTTACAAAAACTACGGGTTTGTGTTCATACCTTTAAGACTTCAAGAGGATGGCATGCAAGTGTGCTAACCACTCCTGCAGCTGCACCACCAAGGGCAACTGGTGACAGCCATGATAGAGAAAGATTTAGTTTGACCGGACCGATTTGCACACTGGGACAATCTTCATGACTCCATTTTTCTTTTTTCGATGTCATCACTCGTTTCACATATTCAAATGTTCCAAGCTCAATTGCTTGTGTGGGAACAATTCGAATCATGTTTATTGCATTACCAGCCCAAAGTCCTTGCCAACCTTGTTTTTCAATTATCTCTAAAAAGCTACCGGATATCTTTTTTGACCCAACACCCACCACCATTCGGGTCCTGCATAAATTAATTTTATTTACTGCCAAAAACAAACATATATGGGGCAAATATAAAATTTAGGCCTTATGGGATGTGTATATTCATCTTACTTGATTTTAAAAATCTCAAGGCATTTAGGTTTTGAAAGCTGAGAGAGAAGCGAGGCTAGAGCTTTATGTATACGAGGCTCAAATAAGCTATGTACAACCATAACATCTCCTAATCTCTTGTAATTTACAAGGGTGTTCATGGTCCGGTTTGGCTAGGTGTTGACGAAAATTCTTGGCCGATCTGTCACTACTTTTTCAAAGATTGACATATCAAAGCGGCAAGTTTTAACGGTCTGAATTGTTTTTTTTTCTATTCAAAATCATTAGTTTACATTAAAATTTTAAAATGACACAAGTTCATGGTTATAATACATGTACTAACTGCAGGTTTGAAAAAAAATATATATATATATACATAGATAATAAAAATTAACATGTCGGTTCTGTTTACATGACGCATTACAAGTTCCAAACCAACCGAAAAATCGACCATGCCCTGAACCGTGTGGATCTCAAATTGACCAAACCAAACAACTTGGTGTGCGCGGTTCACTTGGTTTCAACGGTTTATAAACTCCTCTACTTTCACATAATATCAGCCTTATTCGTCAAGTAGAAACGCATAATCTCTTAATCAATTTCATTTCACAACAGGCAGATTACATTAAGATGGCAGGTAGACGGGCAACGGGCTGTGCCGCCACCCCTCTCTCTTAATCAATTTCTCTTCTTAATCCTTTAAAATCATTTTAACACATTAACCTTCTCCCTGCCCTAGTTTTGAGCCACACACATGTGCAAGAATCATGGCCTCAAAAGTCATCTGTATTTTAATTATTATATTATTTGCAGAAATGATGAAGGAACCTGCCTGATGGTTTCAAGAGGAGCTAGAACAGCTTTGGTCATAGCTCCAGCCAAAGCACCACTAACAAATTCCCCTACTTCTCTTCTCTTCACTATTTTCTGACACAATTTTAATCAACAAATTCCACTTCAATTTTCACAATCAATTGAAATCTAATTCCAGCAACATGCAAGCAATTTTTTTTTTTTTAACGATCAACTAAAGTATTGCCGGGTACTCTGTACGCGGCCCCCAATGGTCGAAAGGGGCCCCAGACGGCCTCTAGTCCGTACGGACAGAGCCCTTCGGCCCACCTGTCTCCAGTTCCAGGGAAAACCCGGCCCACAAACCTGCCCAAAGGCACGACGGAGTGAACCGGTAAAACCTGGAGGGATCAGGAGTCGAACCCATGACCACAAGGGTCAAGGGTCTCTCCATCACTTCCCAACCACATACCCCACCACAAGGGTGGGGTATCCATCACATGCCTCCCGTTGGAATTGAACCCGGCTCCCCAAAGAGAGAACCGGCCCTTTTACCACTAGGCCACATGATCAGGATAACATGCAAGCAATTAATCAGCTTATAATCAAACATGCAGTTTTCAAATAAATACTAAATTTAGGTGAAAATAGGGTGTAAACGAGCCGAGCCGAGCCCGAGCCTGACTGGGCTCGGCTCGGGCTCGTTAAGGTTTTGTGAAGCTCGAGCTCGAGCTCGGCTTGGTTCGAGCCTACAATCTTGAGCTCGAGCTCGGCTCGCTAGCAAAATCCAAAGCTCGAGCTCGGCTCGGCTCGGCTCGAGGTGATTTGAGAATTTCAAACGAGCTCAAAAGCTCGGCTCGAGCTCGCAAAAGCTCGGCTATAACTTAGGCTCGCGAGCCCAATCGTTAAGGCTATAACTTAGGCTCGGCTGTAACTTAGGCTCGGGCTCGGGTTCGGGCTCTAGCTCGTTAAGGCTCGATTAAGCTCGCGAGCCCAATCGAGCTTTGTATTTAGGGCTCGAGCTCGGGCTCGATAACTAAAGGAGCCATATTTCAGGCTCGGGCTCGGGCTCGTTAAGGCTCAGCCCGTTCGAGCTTTTTACCGAGTCGATCCCGAGCCGCTACGTGTCATTTACACCACTAGGTGAAATCAATCAGCACTTACGGCGATCGATCGTCGAATATCGGGAACTTGAACATCCATGGAAAAGGAATCGTCGAGGCTTTTGGAGATGAAGCCATGAACATCCTCCATTGAACAAATGGTCTTCCTTTGCTGCTGCTGGTTCATTGATTAGAAAAAAAGTGTTGGAATTTAGATTACGTGTGGGACAGCAGATAGATATTTGTATGAAAAAGGCGTGCAAGAAGAATAATATTGGAAAGAGAATATTGCATGGAGATGATGTGACTGTGATTTTGTGGTCGTTATATTTGGATGGTTGGCTGTCTTCCTGTTCAGATATTTTCGATTTCGGTCTTCGACGGATGTCCGGTTATGTATCAGGTTTTCGTCTCCTCTGTTTTCTTCAGTGTTTACCATCGTCAGTCAGTCAGTCAGTCTTCAAAGGGCAAAAAAAAAAGAGTATAAAATAAGGCTGAAGGGTGTGGGGACGCGAGGAAGGGAGACGGGGGTGGGGGGCGGTGGTTGAGACGGGGACGGGGGCGAGACGGTGGGAGGTGATTGGTGCTGAAATTCGATTGGTCCGTCCGTTGTGTTATGGGGGAGACGAGGGAGATGAGGGACGGGGGTGGGGGCGGTGGTTGGGACGATGGACGGGGGCGAGACGGTGGGACGGGGGGTTGCCCCGTCTGCACACCGGGCAGCATAAGGTATTTATGAATCATACACCCTCTAATTAGGATTTAGACACTCTAGCCTACATCACACACCAATAAAAAGCTGTCACATACCCAGAATGTGATGTCACACACCTTAGAATGTGATATCACAAGGTGTATGAAACCTAAAACCCATAAAATAAATAATTAAATACCAACAAGGTGCTCAACTTGATGTTGATAAAGGTACAAACCGTTACACCTAAGTATAATGAGTCAGTTGCATTTGTTGTCTATGACAACAAATGTAATTTGAGTCATTAACAAGTTATTGATGAACACAACCATTTATAAATGTATTATTACTTGTAGATTTTAGTCATATATAAACTACGACAAAGGACATGTCATGTCATGCTCTCATTTGTTTAAAAAAGTTGTGGACGTTACATAACACCACCCACATAAGCAGTTGGTTCATACATTGTGAATCAACAAAGATTCCAAAAATAATATCTTGTGATTCTAAATAACTCTATGTTTGGATAGAAAAAATCACTAATGGATTACAATTCCTCTATATGTTATATTATATAGGTCACCTAAATATACATTCACGCATTATTTATATGCTAAAACCAAACTTCACTTACGGTGTGCACATATAATGTATATATGTGTGCCCTTGGGGGGCAAAAGTAAAGTTGCACTAGTTTTAACATTATTTTACTAATTTCGTGAAAATAACGTTAAAAACGACGGACGGTTAATCATGCATCCTGTGGTAGCGTGGATAGCCAAAAGACAAAAGGATACATGCACCGATCAGGTTTGTCCCGATTGCTAAGTGTTTTGTGCCTTATGTCCAAGGCTTGATACCAAACCACATCGAGTCAGGGGTCTCACTGGAAGCAGCCTCTCTATTCTTAGGGGTAGAGATAAAGCTGTCTACATCTTACCCTACTCAGACCTTACCTTAGCTTTGCTATCGTGGGATTAACTGAGTATGATGATGATGATATATATGAAAAAAATTACAAAGAAAATATCTATCTACTTAGTTAACACTTAACCTATTGACATTTTATTTATTTTAAGCCCACTAAACTAGGGGTGTTCAACGAATCGAATAACGAATTTTCGAATTATTCGAATCGAATTATTCGAATTTTTAATATTTTTACCTGAATTCGTATTCGATTCGTATTCGTTTAAAATTCAATTTATTCGATTCGTATTCGATTCGAATAAGAAACTCGAATTCGAATCGAATTCGAATAAATTCGATTTAGTTCAAATTCACCTTAAATAACAAATTGTTTTACTTTTAGTTTTAAAACTAATACAAACTCATTATTTTTAACATATAAAATACAAATCTACAAATTGATAAACAACAATATGTCAAATACGAGAATAGTAAAAATAGTAGAGAGTATAGTTTTATAGAGTTTTGTGATATATAAGGTAAATATATAAAACATGGTTATGCTAAAAGTTATAGACACTATGGGTTCTTAGAGTTTGACCAAAATTTAGAAGTTTTTTTTTTCAATGTGTATACTTGTGTATATAATAATGTGTATATGTGTGTATATATTTAAAAAAATATACATGTACAATTTTTATTCGAATTTCGAATCGAATCGAATTTAAAATCATAAATTCGTATTCGATTCGTATTCGATTTACTGGACTCGAATTCGAATCGAATCGAATTCGAATTCTTAATAATCGAATCGAATTCTTGGTAATCGAATCGAACTAAATCGAATTTCGAATTTTTCGAATTCGAATCGAATTCTGAACACCCCTACACTAAACAGTAAAAACCATTTTAAGTTAAGATCATAAAATGACAAGAATAAGTTGATCATGGTAAACCGATATCAACTATGTGCTTCGTGTTGAAGTTGAAGCCTTTTAACCTTATATACGATGCACATATCAAAACTTTGATGTGCCTCTTGACTATTACAAACCCTAAACCAAAACTTGCATAACAGCTGTACTAATTACAATGTGCCCTCCCACAACCATGACCCAGACCCACGAACCATGAGTCGTCGTTATTATCTCGTTGAGTAACGATCCACAACCGCCTTGGCTCCCTCTGGTGCGAAGAACCGAGCCTGTAAATGATAATTTGCTTGAGAGTGATTATATACAAGTTATAAACGATAAAGTATCCGCCCACTTTATTATAGTGTTTGGATGTTAATAGTAGATTAATACTAACCTGTATAAACATCCTCTCTGCCTCTCCAACTTTTCCATTTGCTTTTAAAATAATACCCTGCAGATGTGTAAGCTTTGTTATATAAACCAAACAGAAGAAAAGTCGATATAAGAAATCTAAAATGACCAGTCAAGATAGAACCATAATTCATGCTATTTTGTTAATAAAAGAAGAAAATATATTCGCTGGAAACGTCTATATTGTATAAAAAATTATGTAAGAAATATTAAAAACTAAAATAAAACAAGAAATGGACCTTTGCTAAGTAACCCCGAAAATCATTCGGGTGGCTCGAGATGAGTTGATCATAAACAGACACAGCATCGCTTACATGGCCCCAGTCTGAGTATGCTTTTCCAAGAAGTAATTCGACCTATGAAAATGCATTATGATGAGTAATATATTATTTGATTATGCATCATTTTTTGTCATCAGATACAAAAACAACATATGCACCTAACTAATAATCGACACTTTACTTGGCAATGTGAGTTGTTAGATATAGGACGAGTTCTGTGTCTATTAATAATGGGGCGTTGTTATATATGCACTTGAAAACTTGCTTGATATCCTATTTACATTTACCCAACCAAAAAATTTAATATCAAATATACCATTTAACTAAATCTGCAGATTTTCATGCGATAATTTCATATATCTCCCTCAATGACAAAAAAGGGATAATTTCATATATCTCCCTCAAAGCTTGGTATAATATCATAATTATTAAAAAAAAATCACAAGATCAAATATGCCCATTTTCAAATTTATGACGTTTATACTCTTCCCTAACAACTTAAATTAGAGAGTTTGGAGGGTAATGAGAAAGAATTGTATAATCGCCATATTATAAATTCATTTAGTTAAATGGCTTGATAGAGTACATATGAAATTTTATATTTTGCAAGTTATGATGAAACTGTTATTTTGCAAAGGAGCAACTCACTTGAATAGGGTCCAATTGAGATTGTGCATCTGCTTGACTATTATCACCACCAATGTTTTCCTGATTTGATTTCTGTCTTTCCAAACTGTTACGAGTTGCCAGAAGGACCTGAACAGCCTGAATAAGCAGTAAACACAAGAATATTTATACAATTTTTTATTAATAAATGCCTCACTGAAAATGAAACAATTCCTTTTTCTGAAAGTTTTCAAGCCAACAACTATATTTAAATCACATACCTCATCCGGTTTCTTAGCAGCAAGCAATGCATTTGTGAGACCACGTAGAACTTGAAAATCCATTTTATTTGAAATCTGTTAGGTAACGTTGACAGTATTATGAACCTCACTTTCAATGTTACTGATATGACAAACTCAGTCTGAGTCATTGGATATCATTACATGCATAAAACACACACATAAATACTTATGCTATATCAACTTTTTTAAAGCCTTTTCTCTGATTTCAATAGTTTGGGAGATAAGTAAATCTTATGTTTTTTTTATTGGCTAAGAAGAAAAGTTTTACTAACTAAAAAAATCAAGCCCTTACATGCTCCATCAAACTTTTTTTTTTTCTTTTTTGGTGTGGGGAGGGAATACTGACCTTGCTGAACTCCTATAAGCAGCAGCGCTACCTTCAAAGTCCTTCAATTCAAGCTTTACATCTCCAAGTACACGGAAAACCTCAGGATCACTTGGTTTCATCTGATAACCAAAAATATAAATTCACATGCATTCGATTGTACATGAATGTAGTGTAGATTATCATTTATTTTGTACATGATTCATAAGACTAACCTTGGTCAAATCTTCAAGCATGGATGCTGCCCGGGTATAGTCTCCTAATTCTGTTAAGGTTACAGCTGCTCCCTGCAAATCCACTTGGATTATATGTTTGTAGATTCATATACATGTATAAGCAATTATCTACATAAGAGTGTGTGTGTGTGTGTTTGTATAGGATGCAGCTGTATTAATGTCCAGCATAGTACAGAGTACAGACTAACTCACCTCACGAGCAACAAGATCATCTGGGGAGGTGCCAAGTGTTGCCTCATATTGTTGTAGTCTTGTCTATAAAAAATGAAAAACATGTAAAGAACATAGGATATCTTATAATATGAAGCAATGTCTGAGTGTACACTAAGCAATAACCTCAAAGTGATAACTTGATCATTGATAAAATAAATAGAACTTATGTAGTTACCCATCATGAATCTTACCTGAAGTGTTTCTTTCTCTTCTGGTGACAATGTATTCTTTTCTATGGCGGCATCTTTATTTGAATTGACACTGTAAAGCATAAGTGTATACACAAATTAATATGAATTACGTATAGAAAGTACTTAGAAATATATTAAAGGTAACAGAAATTTTTGTACACGGAGAACTAGTTTACTTAACAATAAATATCTGATAAACTATACCTTCCAGAAGGGCTAAAATCTCCCAAAGCAAATACCAACCCGAAAACAACAACAGCAACTCCTACTCCGATCTATTTCAGTGCATGCTAGAATGTCAACCACTGAATACGCTAAATGGAAGTATGAAACTCTATCCATAATAAAGAAAATAAATATTATCCTACTACAAGTCATCACCTTAGTACCAAGTCCGATTTTGTTAGGCTCTGATGCAACTGGAGCGTCGTAGTCAATTGTTCCATACATATTCTTCTCTTCAGTTTTTTTCTGGTTCAATGCCGACCTAAGTAGAAACAAAATAAATCTCCATGAAGCAAAATGATAGCACTCAAAATTTTATTGTAGAATACTAATTATACTAACTCACAATCATTCAATATTTGATACACCTTTATCTTTTTAGATGATTTTTGGTGAAATGAGTGCATTACTTTAGCAGCATGCGATATCCCAATTATCAAATAAATATTATGCTGGTTGCATTATGCAAAAATGGGCATGCTCTGCATTCAGGTAACTCTAACTAAACCTTAGAAAGTATAGTGAAACCAAATATAATTATGTCAAAAGCATGCTAAAGAAATAAAGTCTGTAAACACTGAAGAATGCTTAACCATGGTTAGGTAGAATGTAACACCTTTTGACTGCTTGAAGTTTTTCCTCAAACTCAAGATCAGATGTAAAGCTTTTGGATGTTGCATCCATTCCATAATTTGTTGCAGGCGCCTCTGAATGAAAATTATAAGAGTCGACAGTCATTCATAAAATTATAATATTATTTCTTAATAGACTTGATTAACCGACTGTAACCAAACAAAACATAATCCAACTGCACAAAAAAATCATGTCATCTTTATCTTTACCAAAACCAATTTCATTCAACCGAACAGTGGACAGCATTCGGATTCACATTTTAAATTTAAACGACGTAAAATAAAGAACAAACGCTATACGATAAATTCACCTACGATTAGGTATAGAACCAGGTTGCTGAGGTACTGATTTCCTGCAACGTTTAACAAGTAACAGCCAATCATAAACTAAATTAACAGCCAAACATCATAACATAAAGTACCTGAAAGGATATACAAACTTTAAAAATTTTCAGTAAAAACAACACACTAATAGCATCAATAACAAAAACAGAAGCCTAAAACCTAATCGTAATATTATACAAAAACAAATCACAATTTCACAAACTACCTCCTGCGTGACGCTGCACTTCTGCCTCCATCCTTACCGTCCTTTGCAATTGAAGCCTTGCTTGATAAAATAAAACGAATTAAACACAATTAAGGTCCAGTAAATAATAATAATAGTAATAATAATAATAATAATAATAATAATAATAATAATACCTTGTTAGGACCAAAACCTTGACCGGAATTTGAATCGGAGCTGCTGCTGCTGCTGCAACATATAATGGTAAGAGGTTTGATGTAACGGTTAGAAGAAGGAGAAGCAAAGGAGGTGGAGGTTTGGTGCTGATGACGGTGGTGCATCGGCGTAATAACAATACCGGCGTATGTGTTGGTGAAGGTCATGGTGCGATAGTGTATGATTAGTGATGCAGTTGCCATTTATGAGTTATATCTGCAGCACAAAAGAAACGATGATATAAATGGTTAGTTATCTACTTATATCTTCTGTAAATAAAAACGGTAGTAAAATTAAAAATCAAACAGTTTTTACATTTTGGTTTATAAAAATACAGGCAACTTTTTACAAGGTTTCGGACCATAAACCCTGCAGTTACTTCACTTTTACTTACAAGTTACAACTACCCTAAAACATGATGGCAACGGTGTTATCAAATCCTCAACGATACGTAATGGTCAAATTTGACCAAAAGCAACGTTCACAAAAGGTTAATGGGATCGGTAACAAGTCAAGGATTTGAGCACTTGAAATAGGTGGCGGCGGTGTTCCCAATGGTAACCATACCCGATGTAGAGTACCTCCACCCTTACTGTTTTGTTATGTCATTAAGAAAGATCAAGTGAACAGTGTGTTCCGGTTTGATACTACATAGTATCTAAGCAAATCCACAAATCAAATATTCGAAAAGAATTATAATGTTTTCATTAAATTATAGAACACAACTAATAATTGTCCAAAATTTTTTAGCTCTTGAATGTATTAACTAGATAAAAGAATTTGCGCATCTATGGTTAAAAGAATTTACATGCTTCACGAGTTTTATGTTTTGATAAAGTTCGTTTTACTTGCTACGTAAGTTTTTGTGTTCTTTTAAGCAATTATATTTTTGGAACTTTTTTTTAAACGACCAATAAGATTAATTGATTTAGCATGAAAAATAAGAACATCATGCACAAAAGCCAAAATGCCAATTGATTTAACCAATACCAGTTGGGCAACATCAGTGGCGAAATACATAAATTTTTTTAGTACGGGGGACACAATACATGCCAGTTAAAAATGGACAAGACAAAAAAGATGATGATAAAATAACATAAAATTAAGATGTTACGTGATTACGCGCTTTACCGGTGTCTATGTTAGTATGTTGTGTTCCTTGCCTCATCATGTAGACACCACTTTAGTAATTATTAGTTCACATACGCAAGGTGGGTTGATTCAAATTTACATAAAAGGTTTATTCTAATATAGTCTAGTAATAGTATATATTTATTCAACAATTCTCTGCCTCTCCATATTAAACAAAAAAAACGGATAGCTGAATTTTTTTTCTTTTTTCTCTCTTCACTCTTTTTTATTTTCTTTGTTCTTGTTTACATTAACAACACTACAAGAGATAATTTAGAGGTTTAATTGAAAAATCTTCGTAAAATACTCAGATTAGCAGTGAGATTAGATTCACTGAAGGATCATTGAACCACGCCCCACCAATGGTACGGTGGGCGCATACCGCACACTCCCCATAAGGTATATCCACCACTGGGCCCCATAGAGACCATTCTAGGCTCTTGCCTTCATCCTATGTTACTATATTCGTAAAAAGACCGCTTTTTGATTATGTATATTTAGTAGATTGGTAATTACTAGTTATAACTTATAGGGGAGTTCCCAAAATTGTACAATCACTTTTTACAAGTAAAATTTTATTGAAATATACTATTAACCGCATTACACTTTTTTCCTAATGTAGATAGATTTTTTTTTGTAAGGAAACTTTCATTCACAAAAGCCACAAGCGGTCCTCAAAACAAAGACCCCCGGGCAACCAAACGAATTACATCAAATCCAAGGGATAGTTACACCATCTAATCCAATCGATAGTTTTAATTCTCGATCTATGTCTAAACCAAAAGAAAGAAATCTTCTTAATGCTTTCCATCAACTCTATAGGTCTTCGCTTCTTGTTTTTGAAAATCCGGTCATTTCTCTCAATCCAAATCGACCAAAGGGACGAAAAAATGATACCTTTGAGAATGTACTTCTTGGACTTGGACAGAACTTGATCTTCGGCCACCTTCAAAACGTCTGACACTTCCATAAGGGCATTAGCAGACAACCGACACCAAGCGAACACTCTAGCCCAGATCTCCGTCGCAAAACAGCAGCAACAGAACAGATGAGAACCCGATTCCAGGTCCCTGTTACAAAAAACGCATTCCTGACCCTGTAAGGTAACGCCTCTTTTAGCCAACTCCACCCTAGTAGGAAGGCGCTCACGGATAGCCCTCCAAATCATAACCTTACACTTGAGCGGAACCCAACCTTTCCACCCAAAAGAAGGAAGAACACCTTGGGAAAACTCCGCGTACAGCAGCTTTTTGGCTGATCCCACCGAAAAAACTCCACTAGAATCAGCTTTCCAGCACCATTTATCGCAGCCCCCCCTCCATTGAAAGTCGAACAAATCTTCCAGTAAACTGAACAACTCGGACACCTCCTCTTGCGAGGCAGGGTCTGATTTCCAGCTCCAATTCAAGACTTTGTACCCGTTTATAACTTTCAGACGATTGCTCACTACAACCCACTTATTCAGCTCGAGCCTGAAAAGATTAGGATAGACAACCCGAAGAGGGATATCCTTAAGCCACACATCACCCCAAAAGGATATGTTGTCACCATTACCGACCTCTCCAACAAAATAAGTATGCAAAGGAGATCCGTTAGATAACCTTTTTTCCCCAATCTTCACTATATTCTTCCAACTTCCACTCGCCGCGTAAGAGCAAGGAGATGGGACCAAGTCCGAGAAGCCCCATGACACTCGACAATGATACGCTTCCAAAGACTATTGTCACCCGCTTTAAATCTCCACGTCCATTTCAAAAGAAGGGCTTCATTGACCAGTTGTAACTTTGAAACTCCAAGCCCACCGGCTTGTTTAGGGGTTGTGATAACATCCCAAGCTACCCAAGGATTTTTCGATCCACACTAGATCCCGACCATAGGAAACGACGCATGAGAGCTTCAATATTTTCGATCACCGCCTTGGGGGCTTTATAAAGCGAAAGATAGTAAATAGGCAAGCTTTCTAAAACCGACTTTATAAGAATTAACCGACCCCCAATAGATAAACACCTCGCTTTCCAAGATGTTAATCTATTTTTTATGACTTCAATAACCGGATTCCAATTACTAATGCGAGACATATTTGCGCCCACTTGAATACCAAGATAAACAAATGGAAAAGAGCCTTTACGGCACCCCAAAACTTCCAACATATCGTTTAGCTCGTAATCGCCGGTTCCCACCCCAAAAAGATTCGATTTGGAAATGTTAATCCGGAGACCCGAACAAATGTGGAAAATGCGAAGGATTCTAGCCGTATTTTGGATATTTCTTCTAGACCACTCCCCCATAATCAAGGCATCATCGGCATAAAAAAGATGTGTGACATCCGATTCGTTATCCGAGAATTTAATACCCTTAAAATCTTCAATCTCGTTCGCCTTCTTCAACAAGCAAGACAAGGCTTCCATCACAAAAAGGAAAAGAAAAGGGGACAAAGGATCGCCTTGACGAAGCCCTTTCTCGCATCTAAACTCAAAAGTAGGAGAACCATTGACGAGAACCGCGGCTCTAGCCGAAATGAGAACTCCCCTAATCCACTTACACCAAGTAGAAGGAAAAGCCATTTGATCTAGAATAGCCAACAAGAAATTCCAATTAACGTTATCGTAAGCTTTCTCAAAGTCGATTTTAAGTAAAAAGGCCTTTTTCTTCTTTTTCTTCAACCATTCAATCAACTCGTTTATCACAAGGGGGCCATCTAAAATAAACCGGTTTGAGAGGAAAGCCGATTGAGTATCGGAAATAAGATAACCCATCACCTTTTTAAGGCGATTAGCAAGGAGTTTTGAAATAACCTTACTAATCATCCCTATTAAATTAATAGGTCTATAGTCTTTAAGCCCCAACGGAGATTTAACTTTGGGGATCAAAGTAATGAAAGAAGACGCACAACCCGGATTAATAAAACCTGTCTCGTGGAAATTAGAGATAATGCGAAAAAAATCCTCTTCCAATAGAGTCCAAAACCGCTTCACGAATCTGAAATTAAAGCCATCCGGGCCCGGAGCCTTGTTCGAACCGCAATCAAAAACCGCCTCTTTAATCTCCTGTCTAGAAAACGAAGAGATTAACATTTCACCATCTGATTCGGTTAAAACTTTCAACCCGGGACAAGTAAGCAATGGCCGATTACAAATCTCTTCTTTGAAGTGATCTCGGAAAAACCGCATAACTTCTTTTTTAACCAAAGCAGGTTTAGACACCCACTCCCCATTCACCATCAAACCATGAATCCCGTTTCTAGCTTTCCTCCCATTAACAACATTATGAAAAAAATTGGAATTTTCATCCCCTAAAGTAGCCCACTTAACCCGAGATTTTTGTTTCAAGTCTCGGGTTCTGTTAAACCGAATCTCTTCTAGACACTTAGCACATTCAGACCATACCCATAACTCTTCTTCAGCAAGTTCACGTTGTTCCATAATGGCCTCTAAATCTTCTTTGTCCTTACCCATCATAAATTCTATCTCATTTTCTTTATTTCTCAACTCTTTGTGCCAAACAGTAAGCACATTTCGAAGCTTTTTAAGTTTCTGTAATAGATTTAAATCACTTGGTTCCATATCAACCCACTCAGTGAACGTCGACTTTATAATATCAACACAACCCTCCTTATCCGCCCAAGAATCATACCAACGAAATGGCTTTGCGCCATAATTAGTATCTACCACATTAAACACAACCGGCGAATGGTCCGAGAGGCCTTTTTTAAGCGTTCTAACACAAACAGTTGGCCATTTGTTGAACACATTAAACACAACCGGCGAATGGTCCGAGAGGCCTTTTTTAAGCGTTCTAACACAAACAGTTGGCCATTTGTTGAACACATTATCACAAACCAAAAATCTATCAATCCTGCTCATTTTACAAACCCCTCTTCTAACAGTTAAGCACGTGTATTTCATACCTTTCATTTGATACTCCCTAAGCCCCGCTTCTTCTATAAAGTCGTTAAAATCTCTAGCGCACACCGGGTCAAAATTAGAATTCTTTCTTTCCTCTCGATCACGGACCGCATTGAAATCACCGAAAACTATCCACCACCCTTCGTTGGATCGAATGAGTTGCTGTATACGCGCCCAAAGACTACGCTTCTCCCCATTATCTTGAGGAGCGTACACATTGAGCATATTAATACGAACCCCACCATCCAATAAAATACCCGAAATACACAGAAAGTTATTATCTTTATAGACTTTGTCCTTTGAAAAAAATTTTAGGTCCCATAAACTGATGATACCTCCCGAAAACCCTCTGGCGCTAACAAAATCAAAATCGGCCCCACTCCCACCCCAATAATTAGAGATCATACCAACCGAAACATCACTGCATTTTGACTCCTGAATCCCGATAAACGACACTCCACAATCGACTTTAATCTTTTGAATCCAGCTCGCTTTCTCGATCCCCACGACCCCTCGGATGTTAATCGACATACAATTCATTGATTACCAACTTGTAATCCTTCTTTGATGACCGCGTTCTGAACTATCTCTTTGCACTTTTCAAGATCCACTCCCAACTTTGACCCCAACAAGATGGTATCCTTAACTTCTTGTTCGTGTAAGTTACAAACCTCCGATTCTACAACACAGGCTTGTTCCTCCCGAATTGGTTCCTCAAAAAAGTTGGTGTCTGTCTCATCATTCGATAACATAACTGGTTCAACAGGTTGTGAGTTCAGGTCAAAACTATTACCCACATTCCCATTGTCCATACCCTCTTTATTTAGGCCTAGGTCGTTACAGCCCAACAACTCGTCCAGCCCAAATATATCATCTGCATTTCTAGACTTTTTTGAGACTTTGAGGCTCTCTTGACTACTTGTGTAGCCAAAACTGGGCCGGTCCAATTCCACTTTCTTAAACTTTTTTCTTTTGCAAACATGACTAACAGGCTCAGGCCCATTAACCTCTCCTTGAATTTCAAATTCAAAATCGACTGCTGGAACAAAATCTTCACCTTCCAAATTGGTCTCATTGTCAATAATTGCGTCATCAATGGCATTAACCGTATCCCCGATAATTACGTTCGGGGAGTTATGGTCTTCCGCAATTCTCGCACCCTCATGTTGGACATTCTCCGGCGCCGGAGACTGCCCGTCTTCTTCGACTGGTATGTCTTCTTCCATGTTATTCGGCACGTCTTCTTCGCGAGGTTCCAGGAAATCCGGTATCCACTCCCCAAGTTCCTTCGTAACCCAAACTCGGAACTTACGGTCTCTCCAGTTAAGCACCATTTCTTCGGTTATCCTCTTCCCATCCCCAACCAATACACCGACGTAAGCGTAAGACAGGTCTAAATCATCCTCGGTACTATTAGCATTGTGGACTACCCTTCCGAACGTACCACCAATCGAATCGTAGACTTCGTTGGAAATAACATGTAATGGAACACCTTGTATCTTGAGCCATGCAATCCTTTCAAAACCCAATATACCTGTCCTCCCCAGATGGCAATGAAGGAGAATTTATCCGTAAACTTCTTAGCCTCTTCTTTGAAGGACTCGGCTATGTTAGAATTCCTGAATGTAAGAAGCACATCCAGGCCACCAATATACTGAACTCTAAAGTCATTAAACTTCAACTCTTTCAAAATAATCTTAATACTTTTTAATGCATTCAAATCATGCATTCTGACTACCACAGCCATGCCATGCAACGAGTGGAATCCAGTTTTGTCGCTTTCCACAGTGATAGATTTCCCTACCAACAAGTCTCTGAATGATACATCTCTAACACCCGACGTCCCATACTTCGGCATATTGACAGTTGTATCGTCTTCTCTAGGAGCCGTCTTCTTTTGTCGTTCTTCTCTATGATCATTAATCTCACCATCTTCTAACACAAACCGTGCTACATTGAACCATAGTTTGTATTCACCCATCCTTATACCTCTAAGGTTTCTCAACAGTTCCTCCCTATCTTTAATATCCAGCATGGATATGAATCCAAATCGATTGCCTCCTTTGTCTCGTTTTCTTGCTATGTAGAGATCGAAGATCTGACCAAACGGGCGCACCTGTGTTGCCAAATCTTGACCGCTACATCCATCTGGAATATTAGTAACGAAAATCTTCGAAATACGACGTTGAATATTTTCCGGAATCGGCTTCCGGCGGAACTCCGACATTATCGAATATCTACTTCTCTCTCTCTCCCTAATGTAGATAGATATTGGTGATCTTGTGATAACTTTTAAAAAATGTTTTATACTAATTTTATTAACAACGATTATTGTGATTAATCTTAATTCTAATAAACATCAAACTGAACTTCTTTGAACTAGATAAAATTAAATGTCCCTATAAAACTGCTTTTATTTGATTTGTGTAAAATGGTCCTTTATGAAATGAAAAAAAGATACAAAAGAATCTAAGTTTGTTTCTATTTAATTTGTGCGATCGTGCATGTGTAAAATGATCCATATGCACTTTTATTTGATCAGTTGCCAAAATAACTATAAACAACACGTTATTCAACCATACAAATATTATATATCAATCAATTTCAACACAGACATCCAAGCACCAATGAAATCTCTCTTTACTTTATTTTCAAATTTCGAATATAACATAAATTCACAACAAAATAAAACAAAAAAAATGTGTATAGAATATAGATTATATAAACCAGGCCGACCACGTGGATTTGTAATACAACGAGAAGGGGGGCTTGCCTGTATTGTATGCCTTCAACCATAAACACAAAAAAAACAAAACACAAGCCACCCGCCCATTTTATAATTTTAACTACAAACTGTCAATTTCCAAGAAACGAAAACCTTTTTTGGCGATTATTTGTCATCCGATCCTTTGGTGATGACGTTTTTACCACGCCTGCTTGCCGCATAAGTTCTGTCATAAGAGTCAGAGGTATGAGACTTCCAAAAATCAATACAGGTGTCTGTTTACTGCTCTTGCTTAAAGTCTAAAACTAGCAGAGTTGTTCATAAGTTACTTGAGCTTAAACAAGCTCGGGCCTACATTAGAGCTCCTATAATATATGGAACTTGACTAGCATTAAAAAGGACTCAAAACGAGCCGAACTTGAACCCACTCTCTTAAATTGATGGAATTGAGCTGAGTTCAGCTCATTTACACCCATATTAACTCTCTGGTGGTCTTAAACATGTTTTTATTCATTGCTTTTTTATATATTTATTGTTTATTTGGTTTTATTATTTACTAATCATTCATTGTAAATTTTGAAAGAATAGAAGAAAAAACTTGCCTCGTTTTCTTTCAAGCTCTTCAGCAAGCTCTTCTTTCCATCTTCTTTGCCTCTCCGAGAAGCTTGCACTATTAAACAGAAAATTTTTAATTTTCAAGACTTGGTTTCATATCGCAAGCACTAGTAAAAGTTTTTGCATTAACAAACCAAACCTTGGACTAATGACATCTTTTTGAGGATCAAGAATATTCTCTTTCGTTTGACCATGCTGAGGTGATCGCGATTCAAGTGGATTTTGATCATGAGTATGTGATACATGCTCAGATTTATGACCAGGGCTACTGATATAGGAAACATCCACAGCTGAAGATAGCCTCTTCCTTAGCAGCCTGTTACTATTAGGTGATTTGCTTTTAGGTGGTAGGTTCGAGTTGGTTGATGAATTTTCCTTGTTTTCAATCCCAACAGGAGAAATGGCTGAATTTAAGGAGTTGTAAAATTCTTCATATAGAGGTGTTTGCATCTTCTTTAAATCTAATGCCTGTATGAAAAAAAAAAAACAGGCACTGAAAAAGTCAAGGATCTAAGCTTACGAATTACATATTAGACAACAAGGAAAATTCAGTTGTGTTACACGTGGTTACATACTTGTATGCATTGAAAACAGACTTTAGGCGACTTTCAACCCGTTTGATCTGTTAAACTCATTTCACCTATTTGGGACAAAACACAACCCAAAGTGACCCAATGAGATAGATCACAACCCATTTCTAAGTAAATGAGTTGGAATTGCCACCCTCGTTCAGTAAACTAAGTTATGTCATCTTCGGATTAAAACTGATAGATATAATACACAACCGAAAGCTAAATCGACTACCTTTCAGCTAAATTGTTTGATTTGACCCTTTTAACTAAATCAAACCCTTTTAGCTAAACTGTCTAACTTGACCCTCTAAATATCAAACACAACCCAGATCAAGTGATCGACCCATTCCTAGGTAAATGGGTTGAAATCACCACCTTTCATAGTGCCCATCGACAGAAAAGAAACCAAACATGTAAACAAATCTCACCTTCTCATCCAGGAATGCTCTTATCTTAACTTCTGTAACTTCATCTTCTTCTTCCATTCCAGAAGCCCCATTAGGAAAGGTGAAACCATCATTATCACCATTATCTAATCCTACAGGGGTCTCTGCGGACACTTGATCTGGAAACAAATTAGCTGCTGCATTTGAACCCACTTCTGGACTTCCATCAAACTGACAGGGCCAGTCATCATCAGGTTCCATCATGGGATTATAACTCTGTCATGAGATAATACACCAGTTAGGTTAAGATGAACCACATCCAAAAGCATTGTATATGTGAATTTGTTATACCTTATTGACATCATTAGTTAGTAAAGCAGAATCTAACTTCATAGATTTGCCAGCCATTAGATCATCATCGTCCATCTGACACATGTCATCATCATATCTACTTGCACCCCACATGGGTCCTCCAGAAAATTTGTCAGGGTATATAGTTGAGCACCTCACACTGTTCATATCGTGAGGATTCACCATGCCACCACTTGTTTTCATCTCTGGGCTAATGCTGCATTAGCAAATAATTTTCATTCATTATTGCAAAAGGTAGAGGTAAAATTGGAGGTCCATGCAAGCTGAATAATGGGTCAAAATGAGCCGGGTTGGGTTGACCCTATAAGTTTTGTCCGAATCTTTCAAACATTTATAGTTAATTTCAGTGTAAAATGCGATTACAAAATAATTAGTTTATGAACATTAATGTAAGGAGGTTTTATGCAATAAAACCACACTTTAGATAAAGTTTGACTTGTTTGGCCCACATATTCCATTTGAGATAAAAACATAACCCGAATCGACCCATTTACAAACTAATAAGGTAAACAAGCTGAAGATAAAAAAATCTTACAGATTTCTAGGTTCCTTCCTAGATAATGGTGTTTGATTGCCAGGGTTGTCCTGATATCACAAAATTGTGTTATGATTTGTATAAAAAATTAAAAATGGCTTGGGTATGTTTGATTTTGAGAAACTGAATCAAGGAGGGTTCATGCTAAAAAAACTGACCATAAGTGATGTCCGATAGACAGGATGAGTCTCGTTATACTCCCCAGTAACAAAAGGATGCTGCAGATAATTAACAAAAATAAAAAAAAAAGAAGCAAACTTTTACTTTACTAAACAATTTAAGTTCAAAAGGGAATATGGTTTCCTCTACATTTTTGGCAGATCTAAGTTGAAACAACTTAGCCAAAAGCTTATTTTCCCAAAAAAAAAAAAAAAAAAAAAAAAAGAAAGAACAAAACAACTAGACATCTCATCTCTATAAAAAAAAAAGAAAAAAAAAAAGACTGTCACGGAGAATCACCTGCAGCAACTCTGATGCATTAGGCCTGATATCTGGTTCCCTACAAGCATAATTGGCATTTAAATGCAAGAAACAAAATAAAAACTTAAGCAAACGGTGAATATTGTGAATTCAGTACAAAGGGAACACACTCGGAGGTCATACATAAAAACACAATAAGCTGTTGTGTAAGGATAATCATATTATCAGGCACATCCACAAAAAATAAAAACCAGGAACAAAAAAATAAATAAATAAATAAATAAAAATTCATACTTTTGGAGGCATTTTAACAGAAAATCCTTTGCATCAGCAGAAAGATTGTCTGGTATAGGTGGATGAGCTTTTGTTGTCCCTATATGGAAGAGAGCAGCAACCTGAAGGAAACATACATGATTTAGTACATTACTACCAGAGGAAAAAAAATTCACAACTGATAATCCACCAAGGCATCAAGAAATAATTATAATGCATGTATGCAAATACCTCCTGATATTGCTGGCTCCAAGGAGGCTTTCCGGTTGCCATTTCAATAACAGTGCATCCAACACTCCATATATCAGCAGAGCTAAAAAAGAGAAGGCAACTCAATCCATCTTAATAGAGCAGTTAAATGTTTACTGTATGTAAGTCGTGTTGCTTTCTTATGAACAAAAAGAACAGTATCCATTGAAACGACACAGTGATGGAAATGCTTGAAGAAAACAAGCTAAGATATAAAAATAAACAGAAATAACATTTATATAGAAAACCATCATATAATGAATAAAGAATACCATAAATTAAACTTTTATGACTAAAGTATTTAGGTCCTTAATAAGATGTAACACAAAAAAGGTAAGAAATAATACTATATTAGCATGATATGTATCTATTCACTTACAAGCTATGGCCAGTCTGGAGTATAACTTCAGGAGCCATCCAATACGGGGTACCCTTCATTGACTTGGCACCAGTCATTGTAGCCTACGGAAAAATATGCAAGCACGCTGTTTATAAAGAGAATTATTCAAAGAGGAATAAATATTATATGAAAAATCCCGCATACCAACTCCACAACTTTCTTAGAGGCCCCAAAATCTGCAAGTTTAATTTGTCCTTTATTATCAACAAGTATATTTGCCCCCTGCAAGAGTATTTTGTCAGTTGTCACATAAATATACATACATGGCTAACTCCATACATTACAACCTACAAAAACTCACACTCACATACTGAGTTATTTTCCACATGCATACATACAAATGAAAAGTTAGCATATACCTTAATATCCCTATGCATGATACCATTTTTGTGGAGATACTCCAGCCCTAATAAAATTTGCTTCGTGTACATTCTTATCACCTGTTCCATGTAGAAAAACTAGAGATAATTTTCAAGTTCCAATCATTATATATTTCGAAATGAAAAAAAAAAAAAAGCAAGAGCAAATTTTCTTCTATATATTTGTCTTTACTCTTTAGAGAGGAAAACAATTTTTAGCCCCACGAGGATTTCAAGAATCAACTTTCTAAATTCAGAACATTGTTCTAACCTAACACGAATTTTCTCATAAAAAGATTCAGTCAATTAAGATTTAAATTTATGATAGCAGTAACTTACAGATTCAGGGAAGGAACCAAATTTTCCAAGGAGAGACGAGATGGATCCACCTGGAACAAATTCCAGGAAGATATTCAATGACGACTCTTCTCGAGCAGTTCCTAGGTACCTCTGTAATCAAATTATATAAAAATTAATAACCCCATGATAGGAATTTCCATTAACCGAATTCAAGATGATAAAAACTGTAGACACTTACAACAATATTTGGATGTGAAAGATTCTTTAAGAGCTTCACCTCTTCTTCCAACTCGCGGATATGAGCCTATCATGTGTTAAACTTTGATCAGTACACAACCATTTTTGTTATGGGATAGAAGTTCAGAACAACATGTCTTCACAATTTATATAATACTCATCAAAAAATGCAGTTTGTCCTTTAAACCTGTAATCTACACTTGGTTTTAAAAAGTGCGAAGCGCACAAAAGCGATGAGGTCTAAAACCGAGGCGCAAAGCGCAAAAGCGGTGGGCTTTTCGTACGCGAGGCGCAAGACGAATATATATATTTTTTATATATGTTATAGGTTTTTAGCATCATTTACCCAAAATATAGATACAAATAAGGTTTATATATGATTTAACTTAAATGTACAACATTTTTAGATACATGTATAACAATTTTAAGCACAAAAACACCTTGTGTACGAAAAGCGCAGCTTTTCTTGCGCTTTTCGTACGATGCTCGCCTAGGGTTACATAAGGCGCACAGATTGGCGCCTAGATGCGCTTAAGCGCGCTTTTTAAAACCAAGAATCTACAGTTGTGAAATACTAACTGAATTAGTTACAGACTGAACTGGATCATGAATTCATGATTCACTAGTTAACAGAGCAGAACAGATAATAATCAATTCAGATCAAATCACTGGTTATTATCTAGCAAACAAGTGATGTGCAGCTTATGCAAATAAACAACTAAACATACCTGTGTTTTGTCTTTCGAAGCAGTATTTACAACAACAGAAACCTGCATAAAAATAAGTCAAACAACAAATCAATAGTCAACACCAAAAGCATCAAGCATCATAAATTAATTACTCTATAAACCTGTTTAACAGCAAGCAGCTCCCCTGAATCCAAATTCATCCCCATATAAACCCGACCGAAAGCTCCACAACCGATAAGTTCCCCTTTCCGCCATCGGATCTGCGATCCGGCCTCTTCTTTCTTCATCTTCACCACGGCTCTAGGAGGAGGTAACGCCTGGATGGATGACTTTGAGAAGAGACCGATTTTGGATTTGCGAATGCTCGAACCGATCTTTTCGACGAATCCTCCGAATGAAGGACCGACACCGTCTTCATTTGCGGCTCCGGCGGCTGAGGGTTTGAAGACTAGGGATCGACGAACTGATCCGATGAAATCTTGCATTGTTTGGTGTTAATTGAAGAGGTTGTGATGGATTAATGGATGAATTGGAACATGAACTGTTGTTGTCAGACACTAGGGTTTCATTGGAATTTCTGTTTAGTTGTAATGAGAGAGAGAGAGAGAGAGAGAGAGAGAGAGAGAGAGAGAGAGAGGGAACCGTTGGAGAAAATGGTTTTCAAAAATGCGAAAATAAAGAAATGGATTAATGGTAGTTTACGTTGGAGAAGCTTTTCATTATTATTCCTTTGACACACCACTTAAAAGTCGCACTTTTTTTTTGTATGTTTATTAGGGGTAGGGATGTTTCACTAGGTTTTTTTTAACTTCCTTAATTTCTATCAATTATGTGTTGCCACATCATTTTACTGATTCACTTCACTGAAACAATTTTTTGGAGACAACACTCCAGTAGAAATAAAATAGAGAAAAAGACAAAAGGAGATAGAGAAACTCACGGGTATCAGCCCGTTAACTACAACCAGATTTTGATTCACGGGACCACTACCAGATTCTGGTACCCGTGACCAATTCTGGTGAAGCCCTGTCCCCCGTTACAAGGGTACGGGTACCTTAACCTAGATGTTATGTGCTCCACTTTTTTCCTTCTCAAACTATGCGGTGTAGGGGACGTTTAAGGGATGTCCGAACCATCCTAGACGGGCTACAAAACGTCCATTGGGTTGTCTAAAAAAGGATCTTCCTTATTTATGTGGCAGGTGATGTGGAAGGTAGTCATTCCTTTGGTTGTCTTCACTCACACCACTAGCCTCATACTACCTTGTTTCAAAGAAATGATTTAATGTCTCTTAATTGTACTTCATCCCCTTATTGATTCTTGTTAACATATTAACTTGAGCCACCCGCCCCCCCCCCCCACCCCCGTCTCTTAATTGTACTTCATCCTCTTATTGATTCTTGTTAACATATTAACTTAGGCCAATTTAATTCCCCCCCCCCCCTCCCTTTTGAATGGCTAAACCTTCACCCATTTCACCCTAATTGTTTACACCTCCCAGGGTTCGATCCCTGGTGTATTCCACCAAACACATTTAGTGCTACCACTGGGCTATGACCTCGGTGGCCACTTTAACACCCCTTAATATAGGAAGGGAGAAGTATGCAATGAAGGTTAAAATGTCACATCACTGCTAAGACCGTTGATGTTAAGGTACACTCCAAGACCTTATAAACTAAGAATATGGTCATGCCCATGACTGGGCAAGAAACGATATGTGAAATCCAGCTTAGCGTTGAAAGCATGGAATAGAACAACAAGGGCCAATTCCCAGGGTGGTGGTGGCATGGACAATGGACTCGGGGTGGCTGCGAAGCCAATTCGGTTTTTGGTTTTGTTTTGTTTCTTTTAAGTAAACAAATAAACAAAATAAAAAAAAACATTTATATTAATAAAACAATAACATTATATAATATTAAAAAATACTAAAAATAAAAAAATTAAAAACATGTGATCATGAATAGTTTTTATTTTTATAATAGTGTAGAGTTTTTTTATTTGTACTTTTAATGATTTTTATTACCAATATTGTCATAACAATATCGGTCCAGTACCGTATAAATCGGTTTAGTTTTTTTATATATAAAAGGACGTTATTTACCTTTTTTATTTTTTTATTAATATAATATAATGGTTACAAAATTTTGAATATACCGTCGTCATGTGCTTATCAATTTCATAAAATTTCTATTCGAACGAGTCATGCATTGTTTTTCTTTTATCATCATAAACCGGATATACCAACCAAATAACATCGGTACCAGTACCATATTTATTTTTATAGTTTTCTCGACACGACAATATAAAATTCGTTGAACCCAGAGTTATATCCAAAGTGGGTTTCTATGATCCTATCAAGATACAAACTTATTTAAACACTTCTGATTTCTCTATTTCTTATACCGGTACCGTAACGACCAGATACCGATCAAACAACACCGCTACCGGTATATGTTATGTATGGTTTTCAGTCAATGTAAAACACATGTCCATTACTATGCTAAGTGCCGGCATTTTACTAGTACCGTACTGAAACTTACCGATAATGACCTAAAGCGCGCAACGGACGAGAGAATCCCACTACTTAAAGATAAAAAATAAACAACTTTTTTTGAGAGAAAAAAAAAGAAAAAGAAAAAGAGAGAAACAACTGTGACTGGGTTTCCACAGATATTTGCTTCCATTTTCCAAAGATTTTTTTCGATCAATCAACACAACACACAAAAGCTGAGCAGAAGAAGAAGAAGATGGGTGGTTTCGATATGGAATCATTGGTGGATGCAACAGCAGGTGCCATTGGATCTCTTGCTAGCACTACTATCCTCTACCCTTTAGACACCTGCAAAACCAAGTACCAAGCTGAATTACGTACCCCTCATCTCAGAAAATACAGGTTTCTTCTTTCACCCTTTAATATTATCCATCCTTTGCTTCCAATTATCATTGCTAGTTTAATCAGTGAATACTATGTGAAACATTGACGGTTTTGATTATTATTATTATTATTATTATTATTATTATTATTATTATTATTTTTATATGAATTGTGGATTGAACTTTAGTGATTTGTAGGGCGTTTACCAGCAGTAATTGTAACGTTTATGTTTCTGAACACATGAGTGAACTACTGAGCCAATGCGTGAAGCGCTCCGATGCGTTTTGGTCCAAAAACCCGATGCGCAATGCGTGATGCGCGCGCATCATGTATTTAATGCGGTTTTTATTAAAAATACTAAAAAAATAATTATACATAATAATTCTTGTATTTTTATTACTCAAACACAAAAACATACTTATAAATCATATTTAAAACATAAACATATTAAAAGAATACAATAAAAAACTTAATGCTTAACCAATTAAGCTCTATAAATCTATAATAATCAAAGAAAACAAATAACGAAACCTAAAATGAAAAACAAAAGAAATAAAAACTAGTTAAAAGGTAAGATTAAGTAAAAAAAACTCTGAAAGAAAGTTTTCTATATGCAAAGTTCTCTCTCTACGACACATAGAACAATAAAAAAAATAAGGTGTACCTTTACTCCAAATATAACTCAAAAAACTCCAAGTTTCAAGACAACTTTTTACAAAGCTTCATGTTTCAAGGCAACTTTTTAGTTAATATATCTTTTTTATGCTTTACAGCTACATGAAAATAAAAAAATCCCTTCATTTTTTCGTGTTGCACGCATCAGAACGCATATTGCGCATCACCGCATCATGCGCGCATCACCGCATCACCGGCGCATTACGTAATCTGCTCGCATCGCTCCACCTGATGCGCAATATTCATCGCAACTGTCGCATCACGCATCATGCGCGCATTTTAAAACCAAGACTGAGCCATCTACAAAGGTTTAGCTTTCTATGAATAACTTTATTAACCGCTTCATATGTGGCATGGTGGGCAGTGGCGAAGCTTGGTTCTCGAATCGGAGGGGTCCGGACTTAATTTTTTTCGATCGGTAGTGGCCGGAAGATCAAATCGGCGGGGGCCGGACTCAACAGTCAACCCGTACTTAATTTACCTACGAAAACTGCAACTTTCTACCACTGCGCCAAAGGGGGGGGGGGGGGACCCCTGGCCCTTCAAAACCTCCGCCGGGTGCAAGTGAAGAAACTAAATGGCACATTAACAAAATCGTCAACTTCTATGAATTTGAGGGCGGGTTCTTTTCGAGCGAGGGAGAATAACGAGGGATTAATAACCAAATTAACGAATACATACGAGGATAGTTAGAGTGTAGAAGACGTGAAACAAGTGAAAAAACGACAAAATTCCGAACATGAGTTTGAATATTTTTCTTGGTTTTCATTCAATAAGCAAATCAATTTATTGTAGCATTGAAGATTCTTTTGGTAATATCGTACTTTTGGTCAAAGCATGTGTGTTTACACTTATATGTGTGTTTTTTCTCTCCCAAATCGGGTGTATATTAGATGTTTTCTAGAACTTAACTAGTTTTATGCTTTTGTTTGCCGAGATATGCAGCGATTTGCAATTCTGTTACTAATCAATATACATCACACGTTGCTAGTGTTAGTAAGTCACACAGTAACCATTTGGACCCCAAATAAAATTATAATTCACGAATGTTGTTGTTTACCGGTTGGCGTGTTTGATCAACTACTACACTTATCTAGTGGTTTGAAGCACAAACATTGAGGTTGTGGCTTGAAATATAAGAAACTATAGTTAAAGGTGTTGTTTGTATTATTAAGTGTTGAAGTTTTGATGCTAATGTCATATATGAACCCTGCAATTTATTGGTGAATGGTGAATACGCCTACTATTTAATTTTTTTTATGTCTTTATCTTTATTCATATTGTTTGCAGGAACCTAACTGATGTTCTCTTGGAAGCAATATCCAAACGTCAGGTTCTTTCATTGTTTCAAGGGTTAGGGACAAAGAACCTGCAATCGTTTATCTCATCATTTATATACTTTTATGGATATAGCTTCTTTAGGAAGATGTACATTGAGCGATCTGGATATAAATCTATTGGGACTAAGCTAACTTGCTTATTGCTGCTGTTTCTGGCGCTTGTACCGTTGCAATAACACAGGTTAGTCAAAATCATATTAGCATGTCAGATGTCTTACTCTTTATAGACCAGATACAGGCACGTGAATATACAGTCATATTACGGGTGGTTACCTGCGTTGATGATTAAATCTGTGGTGTTTGTTTAGCCGTTGGATACAGCTGCATCAAGGATGCAAACAAGTGATTTTGGCAAATCTAAAGGGCTACGGAAGACCCTCGAAGAGGGAACCTGGGGAGAGGCGTTTGATGGACTTGGGATTTCAATTCTGCTTACAATAAATCCTGCAATTCAGGTAATTCAGTTTTGCTAGGAGATTTAACTAATTTTTTTTTTTAAATTCAAATATTTTCATTCCAAGACAAAGAAAATTACATCAAGAAAATATTAACTAAATGGAAAAAAAAAAAGAAAAAAGAAAAAGAAAATAGAAGATCCGATAAACGCTTAAGATGTGAAACTTTCGCTTCCTGATCACTGAATCAGTTGCTAGGATATTTAACTAAAAACCTCTAGATTATCTTGAGCAGTGTCAAACCAGTGCAAATTCAATATTTTAAAATAAAAACCGATCAAATTGTCTTACAATTAAACACCAAAATACTTGATGAACTATGATATTACTAAAGAAAATTAAATGTAATCTTTTTTGTTTTGCAGTACACAGCATTTGATCAACTGAAGCAAAGATTACTGGAGGGACAGCAAGGTAACCCGCAGTCGCTTTCTGCCCTTACTGATTTTCTGTTAGGGGCAGCCTCAAAGTGTGCTGCGACCTGCTTGACTTACCCCGCTATCAGGTATAGTCTTTTTTTGTGGGTGGTTTATACAAATAGGAGGTAGATTTGACTTTTGAGGTCAAACTATGTCTTCTAAGTCAAAGTTGGTATCAGTTGTGTTACTGACTTCACACATTATTCCATTTTCGTATATAAAAAAGTGTAGAAATAAACTAAAAGTAGTGCAAAAATGCAAAATACATAAACGCATAGCCAACTTTGACGAAGTTTCTATTTTAGGTAACTGACTTTTGTTGTGGCTAATGGACCCATGAAAAAGTCAACATGGTCAAATCATCAACTTTGACCTGGCAACCTGTATGATTATTGATTACCCTGCCTATAAACCGAAACTCGTATTACACAGATGCAAGGTGATGATTCAGGCTGCAGAATCCGATGAAGATACATACGAGGAATCAGAAGCGAAGGCAAGAAAAACAGTATCGGGGCACTAAATGCTATATGGAAAAAGGAAGGATTCCTCGGATTCTTCAAAGGTTTAAGAGCTCAGATCCTTAAAACAGTGCTAAGCGCGGCTTTGCTTTTAATGATAAAGGAAAAAATTACAAAGAGCACATGGGTACTGTTCCTGGGAATTAGGAGATTCTTGTTTTTAAACAGAAGCAGGCTAAAAAGCTCTTAAATCAGCTGGATTCTTGATTGTAATAAGGACCAAATGTGGTCTAGCCAATTAAGATTTTCTTTTAACTTTGTTCCAAACATTACAATTCTTGATTAGGTGTATTGTTTGTGTGCATCTTATTTTTAAAATTTGTATAATATAAATAGTTAATAACAAAACTATGCAATTTCTTTGAGTTATAGTTGCCATAGAGCGAATATAAAAATCGTCATTCAAATCATTTAATAATAGGAAAATATTTATTTTTGCTATTTTATGTAATTTCTTTACTAAATTTTGTGCTAAATGTTTTTGTTATATTAGTATTACTAATATTCTGAATATAGTTTTTAGTAACTTTCGTAATGGAATAACTTTTATTCTCGTTAACAATAAAAATGGTTTGTTTTATTATTATTATTATTATATATATCTAATAAAGTAACGACAGTTCTACAGTTCCAAATTGTTATTGGTTTGAAATGGCGGCTGGAAAATATTTATTGAAACAAATATAGGCCACACAACGGCCCAGAAAAATGGCCCAAATAATTTATTAAACCAGCCCATTTATTCTTGCCCATAAACGCCTAGAAGCTTACTCTCATTTTGCTTTCAAATATTATGATTTGTTTGTGCTTTAAACCACCAACCTATATTGGAAAATTGTGGGCTCAATAAAGGCAACCTAAGTTTTGTAATCTTAAGGCTGGTCTAAAACTTAATGGCCCGTGAGTATTTTTGTGAAGCCTACGCGAGAATAACCGTCACCTTAATGTTATCTCTACTGTCCACCAAACCCTCAACAGCATTGCGCGTGACATGTATGCACAACAGTCGCGCCCGCGGCGAAGCGCGGGTCAACTAACACCTAGTTCTATGTATAAACAAAAGCTGAAGAGTCTTATGAACAGTAACTAATTTAGACAGATTTTCAACTTTATTTACATTTATGCTATCATCCTTTTTGTCTTTGTCATTGTTGTAGTCTTAGAAACAGAAAAGAAAACAATTATACATGTTTTGGTGGCGTCTAATGTGCCGACAACAGACCCGAACAACCGAGTAGAAACCAACTTCGTTGGAGTTTTATTGAACCCACTGTTGGTGGAGATGCGGTGTTCGTCATTTTTCGTTGCCGGAGATGCAATGATGACTACTAAGGTATCAATTGTTAACGTGGAATTTTACGTGGAATTTTTTCATTAATAGGCGATTTTTCAGATGGAAAAGCGTTTTGGGTGTTGCATGGGATTTTTTTTTGTGAAAATAGGTAGATCGCTAAATGGATCAGCGACCTTCAACCAACATTTGTCACGATCGCTAATCAGTTACCTTCATCAAAGTGAATCAGCGACCTTCATCTAACTGTACGTTAATATCTTAAACTATATTTCTAATTGTAATATTGTTATTTCTTTATTTGAACATTGTGTTTTAGTGGTGAGTTTTGAGTGTTTAATGATGCTTTACCGTATTTTCCTGGCTTCTCACGTTTTTTAGATAATACCACTAGATTGAAACTAATGAGATGGTTATGATCGCCAAAATAATGGTACCTGTATCGGTATTATCGTAAACGTTGTTGACATTTGGTTTATGACTTTTGTAGTATCGATGTAAAACATGTGTTGACATTCTTACGAGCATGACTTTATTTATAGGGTGTTCTCTCCGGTTATTATATCATGTGTCTGTACCGTATCAATACCATGTTAACCAAACTGATACCGACCAAATACCCACGTGCGGGTTGTTTTACTAATTATTATTATTATTGTTTGTAATGTACGATTTTTAGGTTAAACAAACCAAAGTCAAAGTCAAGCTCAGTAAAAAAAATATTACTATTCAACAAATTTAATGTTACATCCATCATGGCGGTATTCTTCAGAATCAAATCATCGCATGATCACAAAATTTTCACCCTACAAAATTGTGTAAACATGTCCCTTTCCTCACAAACCTTGTATATGATAATAAAAACACTATCTTCATCGCCGACCCCTTCCTCTCCCTCTTCCGCCACCTCCTCCACGCCCTCTTCCACCACCACCTCCCCGTCCTCTTCCGCCGCCACCTCCCCGTCCTCTTCCACCTCCACGCCCACGGCCCTGAAACCCTGATCTATCAGACTTTAGTCCCAGTGACTGTATTCCCCTTCTTTTTTCGCGAGGATTATCATCATCATACTCGTCTTCCACATACTTCCCTTTGCTTCTGGATATAAATGAAATCTCTCGCGACCCTCCAGGCCCTGCTTTAACCTTGTTGAAACCGTTTGAACTTTTATTATTTTCTAAAGCTTTAACCCTCTCTTCCAGTGGCAGAGCATCCTCTTTGGCGAGTGACTTGCGGTTTCTAAATGCTTCCGCGTGCCTCTCATCCTTCACTTCATACAATCTGCACATATTATATTATCATTCCAATAATAATGTTAGTTTTTAACACAAAATCATTTACGAGGTTTTATGAATTCGAAAAATACAAGCACCATTTGACATGTAACGAGTTAAAAGGAACCCAAAGCAACCCATTCGTACTTAAAGCAAGTCGAAATCTGTAAAAAAAATATCATTACCTTGGAGCACGAGATTTCTTTTCATCTTTATTTTTATTATTTGTAGGATCGTCATCTGAGGATTGATAGTCTACAGATGCATCAGAATCACTTTGATCCTCGTCTTCTTCCTCAAAAGGCTCGAAATGTTCTTTCACTAATGACTGCTGCACAGGTGCAGCTAAAGGATGCAAAGCCCGATACTCCATTGAGTTTTCATCAACTTCAAAGTCCTGAAACCATCATCAGAAAAAGGGTCATTAATGTTACAAGAAACGCCTTGCTTGAGAAGGTATGATATCAATATAAAGAGAAAACATGACTAGTAGTTAAAATCGGTTCCTGTGAAATGACCATCAGAAAGGGCAAACTACACAGTATAGAAACAACACGTTTTCCTGAATCTAGCAATCAGCTTCAATTATGCGCAAAATAGAAAGACTTGCGTTTTATTACTCACTATAGCTATAGCTGACCTTTTATTACCAATTGTAGCAACAAATGACTTTTCCCCGTTCATGCTAGCAGCTCCCTTGTGCTGTTTTTTTAAAAAATTGCTGTTGTGGCGTCTTATAGTCATTGTAGTGTTGTGCAAATCCCACATGGTGTCTAAATTACTAATGTGATGCCTAATAATTATTTTTTTCATATTGACTAAAAAAATAAAACCTTTTAACAAGTTTTTTTCCTAATAAACACTTGTTGCGCAATGTCATCTGATGTGACAGCTGGCATGTATACAACTATGCCAATTGGAAGTCAGCACTTTACAGAGTAAATCAGTTAAAATGGGTTTGGCTACTAAAATCGATAATAAATGTTAAACTGGTTTCTACTTTGTGCCTAATTTAAAGCTGGTTGCTAAAGCTGAGAAAAGGTCTAAAGTTTGTTTCTATTTCGGGGTTCGGGCAGCTTGCCCTTAAAAATGTTAACTCTAGGAACTTTACATAATGTTAAAAAAATATTGCGTACCTCATTAGTAAACATAGATGTGAACCGATTATCTTGAAGAACGTCGGAAGTGAGCCCCTTCTTTTTCTTAGATGGTTTCTTAGTATCAACAACATCGGTTTCTTTTTTATTAACTTCTAATTCTTCATCTTCAAGAATACGTTTTGCAAGACCCCGGTTAACCTTAGGCAACTTCCTCTTTATCTGCAAGAAAAATAATAATAATCCCAAAGTCAACACACGTAACTACGTAAGATAACATTTCTCATTTGTTAAAAATAATTATTGTAACAGTTCAAAGTACGAACCGTGATTCGGGTACCGCGTTCCGCTTCTTCCTTCTCCCGCTTCCGTCTCTCTATATACTCTTCATACACCATTGGATTAGCCGCTTCCTGGGCCTGCAAATACATTTTAACCAGAATTTTAAACAACTAGTAATAAATAATAAAAATAATGATACAATTTGACGATTTGTATTGTCCAACAAGAATACAAGATAAATCACCTTTTTATACAGGCGGAAATCGATAAAGAATCCATGCATGTAGGCTCTTAGAAGATCTGTGCCAATTAAATTGGTTAAATTCAACTTCTCAAGTTCCTCTTTTGTTAAAAATTTGTAATCATCATAAATAGTAGTCTGTGCATCCTCCTCCAACTCTTCCTACATATAAACACATTTATAAATTATAATATGCCACAAAAGACACTTAAGATGTAAAATTAATGTAATTAGTAATATTTTTTCTGACATACTGTTAAGTTTTCAATGTATGAACACCACTTGGGAGCGGGTCCCAAGGCTGGCAAGAAATAGGAAGGGATTTGGCTGGTGTCTAGAGCCAATAGCATCAGTCCACTTTCATTGAACACACACATGTCATTAATTGCTCCCGCTGTTGGTTCAATACTAGTCATTCCATCCCCCTGAAACCAATTTGAAACTCATCAAAAAGTCGCTGAGGTACGAGATTCAGGTTATACAATAGCAATTTGGGCTTTAATTGTTTAACGTATATGACGCATCATAGAAAATAAATAACTCATCGTCTCATCCTACTTAAGGCAAATATACAAATATTATATGTTCAGCATAAACAAAAAAAATCATGAAATGCACACTTACGGTTTCTGGATCCCAAATCCGAACAATATGCTTATCAGTAGTAATTAGCTTTGGCCTCTCAGAGTTGAGAGTTTGATGCCATTTGATGTTTAATATAGGGCTTCCATACCTATTTATATTTTGCAAAAATTTAGTGAAAAAAATCTTCACTGCATTGCTATAATATACCAACAGCCTAAAACGTACATGTGATCCTTAACTCGAAGAGGAGATGATGAGCGCAGATCATATATCATCACCTGTAAATTAGTAAAAGCAAGACATAAAAAAATAACGTGATTAGTAATAGTCATTAACCCGGCATACAACAAGTACATGATAAAACATAATGCAAAATATGAAAATACAGATATACAGAATGATACTACAAGCATACCTTTCCACCGCTACTTCCAACAGCCATGTGATAGCCTCCATCTCCATCAAACTCAATAGCAGTGACTTCCTACATGATACAAGAATTTTAGTAAATATTCTTAGTTTCTTATTTCCAACCATAACCTAAGCAAAAACAAGTAAGTCTTCTACAAGAAAAAACAACAATAATAGAAAAAACTGAATGCATGGAGTTACAGTCTACACATTTTCTAAACGTACCTAGTCCCCGTTTCTAAATCTAGAAAAGACTCTTAAAATAACTTATTAGAAGAAAATTAAATAATTTAACTGATCACAGTCTCTTATATCCAAGCCATCAATCAAACTATGCAACAAATTGCTACAACGAGAATCATAAAAACAACACATATTGCAATCTGCATGAATAAACAAGAAAATAACCTCATCACCCTCACTTGCAGATGTAACGGCATTGAGCCTGGCCACAGAAGATCTTGTCCTCATGTCAAAGCATTCAACAGCACCATCCTCACCACCACCAGCAATTAGCCCATGATACTTGCTTCTTGAGACTACATTTAGTGCTGGAGATTGTGTATTAAGAGAAGACAGAAAGCGACCCTGTGTGCAAAGTACTTTTATTAGATCCGCTTAAGCCCCTATACACTTAAATGCAAAAGAAACTAATAATATCTCATAATAACAGGTGGGCGGTGAAGGTGCTTCATGTTTGATACCTGTTCTAAGTTAATTCTGTATAAATCAGGTGAAGAAGCCGCACATATCAAATCACATGACCAGCAATCATATATAATATCCCTTCCCATCTGCTCATAAAAGAAGAGATGTAATATATGAACTTAACTAGGATAAACCATAGCAAACAAGATTATGGAAGTAATGAAACAAGCGCACTTATTTACTAGTCACATGGTTTAAAGCAACTGTCTGACTACTAGCAACAAATAAAGAACACCCTTCAAATCTCAATAATTAGAAAACAAGAATCTCATGGAAAGTAAATCCATGTCATTATTCTGTAATAACTAGCATAAAAGTAAAAATGAATTATAGTTTTTATCAAAAGTGGATTCTTTTTTATTATAGCGCATCCCAAAAAATGGGACTGTGACATTTACTTTGGAACAAGAGGTCATATAGACAAATAAAAAACACAGATCAAATTAAAGAGGAATCAACACTGATGTAAATAGGAAAATGTCTTAATGAGAGAAGTTTAAGTACCTTGGTATCCGTAAACTGTAATGACTTCCATATTTCGCATGTAAATTAACAGAACGATCAGCACAAAGGAATGCAAGCTTTGAATAATCATCACTCAGCACCTGTTCATATGTGGAAAAAAGAATGAGCAAAATGTAACAGACTGCTTCTACCTCTTGCAAATTATTATTTTAAGCTTTCATATAAAAAAAACAAAATGTAAGTCGGTCTTAAACCTGGAAATTGATAATCTCTGATACCAGATGCCTTTCAAACTTCAATGAGTATTCCCTTAACTCGTATACTTTGACTTGTGGAGGGTAAATACCTAAAATTTACAGCCAGTCAGAAAAGTTCCTAACAAAGTTCTACTACATATGATATGAACAGAGCTGAACGGAAGTACGGAACACAACAAATACATCGCAAGTTCCCAATAACCTGAAGCAATGAGAAATTCGCCATCCGGGGTAACTTTTATTCTAGTTGTTGCAGTTTCAAATCTTAAATCTTGAATCAAATCCACCCTTTCCATGTAACCTATACAATTAACATATATTCACAAGGTTCAGCTTACAAGTACCACACACTGGCGCAGCATAGTAAGGGTGGGGAGGGGCGGCCGACCCCCCCCCCCCCCGGATTTTCGCGCAGAAGTTCCGATTATATAGTATTCGTAAAGAAAATTCTGAAAATATAGGGTTTCGACCCCCCAAAACTAGTGACTTCCGACCCCCCGAACCTTCGGGTCAAGCTTCGCCACGGGTACCACATCTAACCGACAAACATCACACTCGCTTATTATCAAACAGAATGCAAATAATAAACAAAATCCATACTTTTGTCTTTGCGAAGAGCTCTAAGCTTCTTCGGCGCTAGCCAAGTAGCCAACGAGCGGTGTTGTCCGGCCATCGTATACATCTTGACTCCATTAATGGAGGTAGACTTCATACTACCTCCTCCTTGGTACGCCATTGTAACTATCTTTAAACTTCCCTAACCCTAACAGCTGTCATACCAAATCAAAGAATCAATAATAAACTTATAATCAACATAACCAAAATTGTAAATTTCAATAACTTAAATTTATATTATGTTCCAATATATTGAATTAAAACGGAGATAACGAGATTATTTAATGGTATCTGATGCTTAAAGAACGTTTAAATACAGATTTCTATTATTTAAACTGAAGCAAAAGAAAAGATGCAGATATCTCGAATACAGTTTATAATAATAATAAATATTAATTGAAAGAGATGAATTGCTCTTACAAGTTGTAATAGGGGACGACCGCCGACGTAAGACACGAACGTGATTTGGAACCCTAGACTCGATCCTCTAATAGCAGAAACCCTTTCAACGTTTAACTAAAACCCTACTTCCAATCTGTGTTTTATTTTTCTTTGGAAAGTTTTAGAAATGATCCTTTTTGTTTACACCATTTTTCATTAGTCGTCATTTATTTCAAATCGATGAGAATCGCATTTGTATTGTAAAATCTTGCGGCTCTTGTCATTTAGGCCTAATCTGCTTTTTTTTTTCTTTTTTTCTTTTTTTGTTGTAGTTAAGTTTGGTCATGTGGACTCACATAAGAGCAAAATGATAGTTATGCCCTCATCTCTATCAACACCACCACCGGTTACATTCTTCAATAACCACTATCACCACCCTCCCCACCCCACCCCTACCACCAGGCCACACCACCACCTTACCACCAAACACCTCTGCATACGAGAATTTTTGTGGGTGGGAGCTGCATTTCGATTCACTTTCCTCATCTTCTTCACTACTTAAAACTACGTCCAGATCTTCCTCTTATGCATATACATCATATACATGGGACTCGACTTTTTTAGCTTCCATGGTCTCAGTACCATCCATATGCAGCTCCCGATTTTTCCTCAGCGGGGTTCTGTCCACATTTAGGTCTTCCTCTTCTGCATAGACATGGGACTCGACAATTTGGGTTTCAGATTGTCCAAAACTCCCTGTATCTTCTGATTGAAGCTTTGTTTGCGAGTAGGAGACCGATTCCCACCCGTTTCACTCCTAGATGATGACGATTGTACCAAGATTTAGGGTGTTTGTAACAGAAACATATGAGCCACAATGGTTAGGGTTCACACTTGGGTCTGGAATGGGATCAATAGACGAAGGGTTCCCTTTTTCTCCCACACTCAATAGTGGAGAGGCCGAATTTGAGTGTGGATCGGGTGGGAGAGTAGGTATCAGAGAGTTATTGGTGGTGGTTGCAGGCGATGGAGGTGATGATCTATGGTGGTTGGGGGGAGGGGGTTGACAAAGGGAGGAAATGAATTCAGAAGTAATAGGACATTTATCCCCTTATGTGGGTTGCACATGATGTAAATTAACGAGAAAAACAAACCAGGTTAGGCCCAAAGGACGAGAGCTGCAAGATTTTACAACATAAAGAACGATTTTCATCAATTTTAAAGTTAAAGGACAACTACTGAAAAACGCTGTAAACATAAAGGACGATTTTTGTAATTTCCCCTTTTCTTTTATTATTTTAAAAGCATATTTTTTTATGAGCCTAGATACCACAAAGTCCGGCCACTAAACATAGGCAAAATGTTACTCACACTCGCGATCGCAGACAATGTTAGTGATCCGGCCCGTCACTAATTCCAGGGGAAATCCACCAGATGGTACACTGTGGTACGACTCTAGCTCGCACATGACATTTGTAACGAACACGACTTTAATCGATGCTCTTCTCTAAATAAAGTAAATATGGATACCGCTAAAGCACTGCCATTTAGTTATTTATAAACATTTAATTAGGTAAATTTGTTACACGTATTTTTTAATTAATAATAATCACTATACACTAGAATATTTAAGTGTATTTTTTTTATCTAAAAGAGTTAAGTACAATTTGAGTCCCTGTTGTTATACCCAATTTACAAGTAGTGTCCCTAATTCTCAATTTAGGACTCTTGAGTCATCATGATTTACGAAATTGGTCAATCAAGTCTCTGCCACTAATGCCTATTAAGTTTTTATTAGATATTTTATGAGAAACAATTAGTGGTAGGGACTCAGTTAATTTCGTAAGCCACAAGGACTTAAGTGACATAAGTTAAGAATTAGGGACTTTAACTACAGACTAGGTCTAACTATAAGGACTCAAATTGTAGTTACTCTATCTAAAATATAGTGTTATATCATCATGGTTCGAAACAAAAACTAGACCTTTGATAGTCTATTGTAACAATGGATTGTGCAATAAAAGTTAGATTTGTGTTGGAAAGCAAATGAGAGCATGCTGGTAAAAACTACTTACTTATCGACTGTATTCTATATATAATTAAAAGCTGTCGAGCCTTATGAACAGGATATTTCTTGGACGAAAAAGTGAAGGTATTTACAAGTATGCCATCCAACTTTCCTCTTTAGGTTTGTTAAATATATAAAAACTATAGCTATAATTCTATTGCTAAACACATGGTTCATTATAACATACTAGAAGGAATGCCCGCGCGTTGCGGCGGGTGTCTCGATTTATATTATATATGTTGATTACGAATCACAACCCGGGTTTACGACATTTTACTTTATTCAACAAAATATAGTATCAAAAATATTAGCACAACAAACCAAATAAAACTTTGTAGATAATTATAGTGGCAAAAATATTAGTATCATCTAGAGATTGATTTCCACTGCTTGGTGCCATAGTTCCTTTTTTTTTTGTCATCATAGATTCAGATAGCCAATAAAAATCACCAAATAATAAAAGCGAAAATATGAAATATGATTACTGTAGTTATGCTAAGACACCACATGAAAGTGAGATTGTGAGAGTTCATTAAATTTTATAGAAACTACAAATATATGCACACCGGGTTGACGAATCAAAAAATAGAAATTAATAGCATCACTTAGCACAAGACAATCATCAACTACTATAAAAGGTATAAAAAATCGAACAACAAACGAATAATCAAATAATTCACATTGATATTAGCAAGTAAATCCAGGTATCAAACTTGCTGGTTGCAAGAGAATTCCTTTGCCAATCTTATGCGCATACTTCATGAAAATTTGCTTTTATAATCATCATCCGCGTGTAACGCATCCTAGGGGCCCAACCGCCGCAATACTCGTAAATTAATAATTGTTGACCATGCTCAGAACAAGTAACCCATGAGTACGTTCAACAACATTCGCATGCCGAATTTTATCAAATCATTAATAAGATCAATAAACTCTTCCTCCTTTTGTCGACTAATTACCTTTTTATCCCAACTTCTTCACAACAAGCAACTAAATAAAAACACGAAATACAAAAGTTTTACAGCTTTAGATATGAGATCAAATGTGTAAAAGAAAAAAAGAAGTCAACAAATTAGAAATCAGGTCAAAGAGTACCTCATACATGTTTTTTGTAACCATCTTGAAATTCTACACCCATCTTGAAATTCTGATTTATGTAAATCCGTTAATACTGATTGTAAAGGTACCTCATACATATTTTTTGTAACCATCTTGAAATTCTGCACCCAAATTAACAAAAACAAAAAAAAACTCCAAATTAAATATAGATATAGATAATATAGATATGGCTTTTTTTAGGAGCAAAGAATTAAGACGGTGATAGGAAGGGGCTGTAAATTGGGCTAGGGGCCTATAAAAACGAAAAAAAAAATCAACTAAAGGTTGAATTATTCATTCACCAATATTATATTAAATCAATTAATTATTTATGTAGTTAAGCTAATAAGCTAACCTCTCCGTTGTTGATATTTATGTAGTTGAGGGACGATCTACAAGAATATGTGTGTATACTCTTCAAGAATATGTGTAGTAGGTGCTAGTGGATTAGGCTGTGAACTTCTCAAAGACCTTGCCCTCTCCGGTTTACCAATTCCTTTTCAAGTATATCCTTCCTTTCATTGTTATTCCCCAAATTGAATCAACTTCTTCTTCTTCTTAAACCAACCAAGCCAAGCCATTTAAAAAATCTAGGCATAATTTATGATGTTCATAGGCTCTTCACATTCTTACATTTAAGAAATTTATTACATTAATGGTTTTTTGATCAATCATATACCATGGGGTAAGGTTGGAATAAGTTTTTAAGTTGTGAGTATGAGGTTATGATAAAATTACAATTTTAACCTTCTAAGTGTCTTAATTGTCACAATTATGACCAAAATACCCTTAAATTTTTTGCTTAAGTATGTTGTACATGTTGCTTCTTAAGTTGTACGGAAATATAAATGACAATCTTGGCCATCACTCCTCCTTAATAATAAGACTAGTGGGTTTACCCGCGCGTTGCGACGGGATCCAAAATAACTTGTAATACACTAGCAGTTTTCCCATCGCGCATTGCAGCGGGTAAATCCTGTCGACAAACATGTATTCCTTAAAGTTTGGTTCGTATTGGCCGACTTATTGTATAAAGTTCTAAAAAAATATGTAAAAGAAAACACAGACAAAATAATGAAAAAAAACATATATAAAAACTAACAAAAAGCTTAAAAACTAAATAACTAAATAAATAAATATACATAAAGAATATACAAGATTACAAGTGTTGGCTTACCAACATAATAATCGATAGTGCAAGACTATAAGTGTTGAACAATATCATTCGATGACAACTTCCGAGAGAAATAAAGAAAATGGTGTGATAAGACAATGGTATGAGGGGTTTTAAAGATTAACTTGAGTGATGCTGATTTTAATTCATCATTGAAGATTAGAAAAGGAAAATGTAAGGCATTGAATTCATTAAAGATGAGAAAATCAAAAGGTGAAGCAAATAATAATAGAGATGACTTGCATTAGTCATTTGTACAATTGTAATCAAATGTTGCACATAGGGGCATAAAGAGAAGAATTTGACAAAAATATAGTTGTTTACCTTGGGACCTTTTGTATGCCATCTTAAAATTGACATGAAGTGACTATTTTAGCCATCTCTCATCCTTTATAATGTAGTATAGATAACATTGATACAAACATAATAAAGACATGGAGGTTATGAATGTAAAGAGTCACCACATTATTGTTAATTTCTTCATCAATTTTATAATTATGCTTAAATTAATTTCTTCAAAAATTTAATAGGTGGGTAGAAAGACAATTTTACCCCCTAAATGACTTCAACAAGCATTGTACTATAAACAATAAAGGTTGTATTTACTTAAATTTTACGGGTATCCTTTACTCATGCTTTATAATATAGTATAGATATAGATATTGTAATTACTTAAATTTTGTAGTCATCCTTCCCAAATGCTTTATAATATAGTATAGATATCGATATTTGCCAAAGAAAATATAGAATTCATGATGATAGAAAAATACTAAAGAGTCAAGAATCAAAATTAAGGGAATAAAAACAATAAAGAGACAACACGTATTGAATCTTATAAAAAACATGTAGCAAAATGCTTGATACGTATAAAAATTGGCACTTAAAACAAAAATCACCTCTGATTTTGAAAATCTTTATAAGAGTATAAGGAGATGATGAGACCTTTCGCGTTATCCCCGGTGATCTCGAATCTATTTTTTGCCATTTAGAGACAATGTTAATCCCACCTGTCAATTATCATCAATCACCATAAATCCACAAACTCATTTTTTTTCGTTAACACAGTTTCATGTTTAAAAAAACTATTTGACCCACTAAATCAAGATTCCTAAAAAGAAAATACTAATTAACATCACAATCTTTGTGTATCAAGCTTCAATAAAATGCCATAGAGAAAAAAAAAAGAAAACAATAAATAAAATGAAAGATACGGAAAAGAAATAATGTTTGCGTATCAAGCTTTAATGAAATGCCATAGAGAAAAAAAAAAGAAAATGATAAATAAAATGAAAGATATGGTAAGGAACCTGTGATGATAGAAGGGTTTTGAGGTAAGAAACCAAAGAATTGTGTTTGATGATTTATGTGGTGATTCTTGTTGTTGTTGACCTCATATAGATAATATATAGATATATAAGAGGAAGAAGTTACTAATGAATTGATCATGATGATGATGAAAGGTTGATAATTATGATAGGTTAATGATTATGAGGGGTTGAAAGGTCTCACATTTAAGATGCATCATGGGTTGTATTTTGTATTCTAAATGTTGGACATGAGGGTAAAATTGGCATAAGATTTTAGGATGTGAGGTATTGGTTTATGCTAAATTTACTATTATACCCTTCTAAGTGTCTTAAATGTCCATAAAGTTCCAATTCTACCCCCATCATGTAAGCATAATTCAATTGTACATGTTGCTTAAATAGTTGGATGCTTGACAAAATTACAATCTTGACCATCACTCCTCCTTAATAACGAGTAAAGATCCGGTACAAATAACTTTTTTTGTAAGAACTGTGAGAATCAAAGGAGGGTATTTTTTTTTTATTTTTTTTTCAAAAAATTTTTTTCCCATATTGTTAAACATGTATTATAGTATTGAAAACTAAAAAAAAAATAAAAATAAAAAATTTGGTGTAGAGTAATTACGTGTAGAGTAATTACATAATTACTCTAGTGTAAACTAATGTATTTACCTTAATGACGTAATTACACTAAAAAAAAATTTTTTTTTTGTATTATTCATCTAGAAAGAATGTTTAAGCACATGGGAAAAAAAAATTCTAAAAAAAAAAATAATTTTTTTTACCCCCTTTGATTCTCACAGTTCTTACAAAAAAACTATATGTATTTGATCTTTACTCATCTATAATACATTATAAAGGAAGAGTGATGTACAATATTGTAATTTTCATTTTCGTACAACTTAATAAGCAACAAGTACAACATATTTAAGCATGAAATTTAAGGGTATAATAGGGATAATTGTGACAATTAAAACACTTTGAAGGGTAATTTAGACATTTTATCCACCTCTTTCTTTACAATTTGAGAATTCTGTTCCGATATTGTCCTCTCATCCCTTTCATCTTCTCCTGCATCTGAACCGTCTTACGACCATTATTATTATTATTATTAGCTTTTCAATTGCTCTCTCATCTTTCTTCACAATCAGTGGGTGGAGGGATATCTTCTTCTCATCTCTCTCTTTCTCTCTCTCTCGTTTCACCTCTGGCTAATATATCCTTATGATGTGTTCCCTACAGGTATTATTATTATCCACCCATCTTTTAATTCACATGCGATCCTTATGTTTCCTTTGGTTTGGTTTCTCATTTGTTCATACACCCAATCTGGATTGTTTTCGATTCGATCGGATTAAGTAGATCTGGTTTTAGGGTTTCTATTTGTTTATTCAATTTGTGCCTCTTGAAAACAAGGAAATCCGGATTCTAATAATTTTGTTATTTTTAAGGTTAATTTTTTTTTTCCAATCAAAATCACATCATGTTTTTTTTTAATATATTTTGGATTGCTTTTATGCTGTAATTTGAGTGGTCGACTTCACATATTTGTTTACAAATTACAAATATGAAATTGGTTAGAGATTTTGACTTTCTTCTTCATCTTGCAGTTACATACGGATTCGTTCAGGAGTGTTCAACACTTGTAAGAAAATTTTCAATCCTGTAACAATTTTATTTGTTTGTGATGCTTAATTTCTTAACTGATTTATCAGTTTTGGTTTCAGTTGTTGAATCGAGATGTGACAGATGTTCCTCAGGTTGGTCACCTATGCATTTTAATTCTAAACTTATGATCCAGGATGTGTGTCGTGTATATACTTTATATTGTTATTTTGAGACAGAGATTTGTTGTTGTGTCTAGATCTTACCAAATATAAAAGCTACTACAAAAGCTGCAACAAAGAAATGCCATTGGTGTCGGATATGTAGCTATTGCCTTGTTGTCAAATGCTTGAGTTGCAAAAAAAAAAAAAAAAAAAAAAAAACTGTTTTTGTGACGATTTTATTTGCATGAGGCTTGATCTTTTTTTTTTCTTGTATCTTATCTTTATTAGTTCACTATTTACATATATATTCTGTCAAATGGTATAGAATCAAGAGTCTCAATAAACCAACAAAAATAGAAAGATCAATAAACTGATAACCTAATCTATTACAGACTCGATAAACCAAACGATTAACACTAACACTCTAAACAACTTCTGAATACAAATTGTAACCAAGAACTAGACAGGATATCAAGAGATCAAAGCACTGATTGAGATGAATCAGTGCTGGACACAAACCCTAATCGTTCAATGAGAAGTGTGAGAAAGTAAATGAAAAGTGTACGAATGGCTAAACTGAGAATCAGGCTTAGAGAAAAGCTTTTATAGCCATGAGATAGGGTTGGACAAGAAACACATCCGAAGCTACACCAACCACATGATCAAGTCAAGAAACACAACTTGACTTGATCTAAACCGTCTATTTAACATCACACGGGTCACCAACAGGCTAGGAAGGAGGCTCGTACACAAAGCTGATAACCAGGCTTTAATACTCTCTGGGCCGGCCTTGGGCTGTAATGCAAAATGGGCTGGACCAAGACTTAGTAGAAACTTGGACTCTCTTGGACTCAGCAAGACAATAACATGCAAAAAATATAAACATAAGTCTCCAAACACAACCAATGTATAAGCAGAACTAATACTAACCTTATTATTTTTAACACCCCCCCCTCAATTTGATTGCTTGAATGGGTCAAACATCTGTATTCTTGAACACAAGTTTTCATGTTGATAGACCAGCAAACCCTTAGTAAAGATATCTGCCAATTGATTTTCTGAATCCACCTTGACAGTTTTGATTACACCACTAGTCACCAGATCCCTTAGAAAGAATAAATCAATACCAAAATGTTTCGTTTTATCATGAAACACTGGATTTGCAGCAATTGCAATTGCTGCACTATTATCACAAAATAACTCTACAGGGGTCTGAATCAAAACACCTAACTCGGATAAAACATCTTTGAGCCATATAACCTCACAAGAGGCTGCACACATGGCTCTAAATTCAGCCTCAGCTGAAGACCTAGAGACGACAGACTGTTTCTTACTTTTCCAAGTAATCAAATTGGATCCCAAGAAAACACAAAAACCTGTTACAGACTTCCTAGTCTCTATACACTTTGCCCAATCCGAATCAGCATATGAACTAAGTCTATCATTTTTAGACTTAGAAAAAACTATACCTTTTCCAGGTGCATTCTTAAGGTACCTTAAAAGTCTCATAGCAACCTTAAGATGACTTGCACAAGGCTTGTGCATAAACTGACTAAGAAAATGCACAGTGTATGCTATATCTGGTCTGGTATGAGACAGATATATCAATTTTCCAACAAGTTTTTGATACCCAGTTAAATTATCAAGAGGGGTATTATCATGAGTAATCATATTACTTATTACATGATTTTGTTCAATAGGATTACTAACAGGTTTACACCCAGTCATCCCATAATCACTTAGAAGTTCAACACAATATTTTCTTTGTGTTAGACACAACCCTTGATTAGTCCTAACAACTTCTATTCCTAAGAAATATTTTAGTTCACCAAGGTCTTTAATTAAAAACTTTGTTTTTATTGCAGATTTAACCTTTTCAATTTCACTAATTGAATTACCAGTAATAAGTATATCATCTACATATACAAGCAATACAATAAACACAGTATTACTTCTTCTAATGAACATAGAAAAATCACATTTACTCTGTACAAAACCAAATTCAGTTAAGGCAGAGACCAATTTAGAGTTCCACATTCTTGGTGCTTGTTTTAAGCCATACAGGGATTTTTTTAACTTACAAACTTTATTATTAGAAAAATTTTGATCTTTAAATCCCTCAGGTATAGACATATAAACATCCTCTTTCAAGTCTCCATAAAGGAAAGCATTGTTAATGTCAAGTTGAAAGATTTTCCAATCATGTTCAACAGCTATGGAAAGTATACACCTTACAGTAACAAGTTTAACTACTGGAGAGAAAGTCTCATCAAAATCTATACCCTCCTTTTGACTAAAACCCTTAGCAACCAACCTAGCTTTATATCTCTCTATCTCTCCTGTTGCCTTATACTTTATTTTGTACACCCACTTGCAACCTATTTTGCTTCTACCCTTAGGAAGATCAACTATCTCCCAAGTATTGTTCCTATGAAGTGCCTCTAGTTCTTCATTCATGGCTTTTAGCCAATTTGAATCACTAGAGGCTTCTTGAAAACTTCTAGGTTCAACACTTTTACTAAGACTAGAAGCAAAACATTGATATTCTAAGGACAAGTGTGAGTAATTTAAAACCTTATCAAGACCATACTTAACCTTCCCATCAATGACAAACTCATTGAATTTTTTTGGAAGATGAGTTTGTCTACTGGACTTTCTAACAACAGATTCAGGGTTGTCATTAGTATCACCCTCAGAATCTAAGGTGTTGCCATTCCCAGTATTCACACTCTCAGCCCTATCAGTTTCTAGACAAAGACTACTAGGCTGCTGATCATCAGCAGACTGCTGTTCATCAGCCATGCCACTAGGGGTTCTGTCTACAGAACCTGATTGCTGAGACCAGTGTGTTCCTTTTTCTAATTTTTCTGGATCAGATCCAGAAATGTCCTTTCCCTCATCATTGGGATCATTTACACCTGAGACATCTGAATCTGTGTTTTCATACATGTCAAAAAAGTTATTGTTTGTGACTTGTTTAAAAGGATTTGAATCAAATTCTTGATAAACATTTTTCTCCTTAAAGGGAAAGAAATTTTCAAAGAATTTGACATCTCTAGAAAAAAATGTAGTTTTACTATCCAAACTAAACATTTTATAACCCTTTTTTTCATAAGAATATCCTATAAACACACATTTTTCACTTCTACTTTCTAGTTTATTAAACTCATTTAACACAGTACAGAAACACAAACAACCAAATATTCTCAGGTGATCAAGGAAAGGCTCAAAACCATACATTAACTCATAGGGAGTTTTTCCAGCTAGCACAGAAGATGGTGTCCTATTAATCAGATAGGCAGCAGTTAGAATACATTCAGACCAGAATCTAACAGGCAAACAACTTTGAAAAAGTAAGGCCCTTGCAACATTAAGTAAGTGCCTGTGCTTTCTCTCAACAACACCATTTTGTTGAGGTGTATAAGCACAGGTTGTTTGGTGTATGATACCTTTAGAACTACAAAAATCTTTGAACTGTTGGTTAACAAACTCAGTCCCATTATCTGACCTAAACACTTTAACTTTCTTTTTAAACTGAGTTTTAATGATTTTTACCAAATTAACAACATATTCAAAAACCTCAGACTTAGTTTTCATCATACAGACCCAAACAGCTCTTGTGTAATCATCTACCAATGTAAGAAAGTACTTATTTCCATCCCTGTCAGGAACTCTATAAGGACCCCACACATCCAGGTGGATGATATCACCTAAGCTTACAGTCTTATGTTGACTTAAAGGGAAAGGTTCCCTATGTTGCTTAGCCCTAAAACACACTTCACATGGATCAGAGTTGTCTATCTTTGACAAACTAAGTTTGTCTTTTAAGACTTTTACAACCTGATCAGAAGGGTGTCCTAGCCTAGCATGCCATAAACAATACAACTTTTTATTATCTAAACACACCTTATTAGACAAGCAAGAGTTTCCACACATGTAAAGACCATCCATTTGTCTACCAGTCACCAGGGTTTTCCTGGTTGACAAATCCTGGATATAACAATTTTGTTCATCAAAACCAATGTACAATTTGTTATCTCTGGCTAATTTATGGACAGACAACAAGTTTACACTGTATTCAGGAACAACCAGTACATCTTGCAGAGTTACACCCTCTGCAAGGTGTAATGTACCAATTTTAGTTACTAAAGCAAAAGTCCCATTAGGGTGTTTAACTCTAATATTAAGTTGTGACACATCAACATAATCTTTTAAAAGTTTTCATTGTTTACCATATGTTCATTTGCCACTGAATCACAAATCCACCCAATTCCTTTTAGTATCCCATTACAACTAACAAAACAATACACATTTGTACTAACAGAAGAGGCACAATAGAAACTACCTGTAACATTACAATTCTGAGCAACATCACTGGGTTTCTCATTTAAAAAACTCATTAGTTTGGCAAGTTGCTCACTAGACAAAGAAGGAATAGTGACATTAGTATCAGTAGTAGAGTTATTGGCTGCAACTGCCTTCTTGGTTGAATTCCCTTTGGATCTCATCCAAGTGGGATAGCCTATTATTTCAAAGCATTTATCTACAGTATGACCATTCTTATTACAGTGTGTACATTTTAACAAGGAGTTAGATTTTCCATTTCTTTTATTAAAATCAACTGGTTGATTTACTTTAGAAACAAAACTAACTGTTTGACTAGTTTTAGAACTACTTGAAGAATTCCTGTGGGATTCTTCTCTAGACACTATAGCAAAGGCTTCCTTCACAGATGGAGGGAATCCTTTGTCAAAAGATTAGTTCTAACACCCTGATAACAATCATCTAACCCCATTAAAAACTGCATTAGTTTAATCATGTGATTGTAGTTATTAAACTCTTTTCCGGCATCACAAACACAAGTAGGCAGTTGCAGAATTTGGTCAAGTTGTTTCCACATTATATTCAATTTATGATAATAATCAGCCACATTTAAACCATTTTGTTTAAAAGAGTTGATTTTCAAATGAAGGTCAAAAACAACCGACCCATCTACTTTATTATATGTTTCTTTTAAATCCTTCCACACTTCAGAGGCTAACTTGGAGTATACTTGTCCTAAGTACAACTCTTCTGATATGGAATTCAGAATCCAAGTTAGAACAACTGAATTGCACCTGTCCCATTGTTTCATTAAAACATTATCATCATTAGGTTTGTCACACGTACCATCAACAAACCCAAGTTTATTTTTAACTTGCAAAGCTAATATCATGGCATTTGACCAAACATTATAATTCCCAGTCCCCTTTAGTTTAATATTAATAATGTTCAAGTTAGCAGAATCACTAGCATGTAGATACAAAGGATCACTAGCATCAAGTTTATTAATCAAAGTAGCACCAAGTCGTGCTTCACCAGACTCACTAGACTGACTACTATGATCAGACATTATCACAATCAGATAAAAAAAAAACAAACAAGACAAAAAAACACCAAAGCAGGAAATATACTGAAGTAGAACCAACCACACCTACAGACGAAACCCTGCCAGTGATCAAGATACCAGGTTCATCACTCAAGGTGCCTGGCCATGTCTTAACAGGGGAGTCTGGTTTCCTAGATCAATCAACTCACACAATGACCAAGAACTACTTAAAGTAAACAATCAACCACAAGGATGCACAATAGACTCAACCAAATACTGAGCCAACTCCGGTCCCCCTAACCCGGACAATGCTCCTAGACTCAACAGAAAACAGTAAAAGAAAATATAGGAACAATCTCACCAAATGGGGACCCAAGTTAGGGTTTCTCCAAAAAAAACTCGTAATCTGTAACCTTCACTTAGGGTTACAGATCAGAGAGCAAAAGAAGAATAGCTTCCAAGTGTCCAACCCTGCTCAATCCAGTAACTGAGAATCCTTGATACGAAACCTAGATCCAAACAGACTTTGGATCAAAGAGTAGAAAGCTGATCTGAAAATTATCTTTCAACCAAGAACTTCTGAATCAAGAACAGGAACCCATCGATCCTTAGACACAAGCTACCAAACCCTAACCACAGCGGAAGTCACCAAGAAGAGCCTAAGGGCTCTGATACCATGTCAAATGGTATAGAATCAAGAGTCTCAATAAACCAACAAAAATAGAAAGATCAATAAACTGATAACCTAATCTATTACAGACTCGATAAACCAAACGATTAACACTAACACTCTAAACAACTTCTGAATACAAATTGTAACCAAGAACTAGACAGGATATCAAGAGATCAAAGCACTGATTGAGATGAATCAGTGCTGGACACAAACCCTAATCGTTCAATGAGAAGTGTGAGAAAGTAAATGAAAAGTGTACGAATGGCTAAACTGAGAATCAGGCTTAGAGAAAAGCTTTTATAGCCATGAGATAGGGTTGGACAAGAAACACATCCGAAGCTACACCAACCACATGATCAAGTCAAGAAACACAACTTGACTTGATCTAAACCGTCTATTTAACATCACACGGATCACCAACAGGCTAGGAAGGAGGCTCGTACACAAAGCTGATAACCAGGCTTTAATACTCTCTGGGCCGGCCTTGGGCTGTAATGCAAAATGGGCTGGACCAAGACTTAGTAGAAACTTGGACTCTCTTGGACTGGACCCGGGACTCTCTTGGACTGGACCCAATCTCAGCACAGCAACTCAGCATAGATCCTCAGCATCAGCAAGACAATAACATGCAAAAAATATAAACATAAGTCTCCAAACACAACCAATGTATAAGCAGAACTAATACTAACCTTATTATTTTTAACATATTCTCATGCATTCTGTCAAATAAAATGTTATAAAAGTTGAATCTTTTGGAAACAAAATTTGATTATTTGAACTGAATTAGGTCTCATGATGAGGCTGAAGTCAAGAAACAGTGTCGTGTTTATAGTGGAACTTGCAGCTGTGGGGTTTGTGAACGAGGAAAGTCTAAAGAAGTCAAAACCAAGGTTCAGATGTGATCCATTTAAAAGCGGGCCCTCGGATGACATGTCATCGGGTAACAAGTCCACTAATGTTAGCTCAAACTTTCTGTCCAAAAGAAGGGTTGTATTCAAGCTTTAATGATTTAAATATGAAGGCCATCAATGACATAAAAATCCAGGTACATTCACGACAAATTTAAATAAATTAGTTTAGAGCTAATAATTAGTGATGTCTTTTGTGTTACAAGTCAAATTTAAAATAAAAGTACATTGTTGCTACGTGTTGTTTATATGGATCTATAACGTTAATGACGCCTGTTGATGTTATTGGTTGTCACACTAGCAATCAAACAATAACAAATGTTACCAGAAAGAATTCCATGGTGGCATCAATTGTTTATGTGGACACTCAGGTTCATAAGCAACATATGATGTAACCGAATAAAAGAATTTAGAGAAATAACTTCACAGCTAAAGTTAGTTAATGATTTAGAAAGCGAACCAAGTATAGTTCTTGGAAGGTATTTGCCAAAAGGTAATATGATGCTAAAGAATCTTGTATTGTTAGGTCTTTCAATTGTCTAACAATTATCAATTTATTCTGTGCAGTTGTTGGTTAGGGGCTGAAGTTTGAGTTCTTAAAATATCATGTTGCCATTGTCAAATATGTTAAGTCTATTGGGTTTTTTATTTTGAAGCTTTTGAGTATATTTAATTTAATTCATTAGGTTAATTGTTGTCAAGTTTTATCAGGTTCTTGGAGTCATTTTTAACTGTTTTTTTGGTATATTTCATTTAATGTGAATATTCATAAATTTACAAGTTTTCAACGTTAATCATTTTCTACAGAGGTTGTGCGCTATCTCATATCTTTGGTATTTCTTATTAAATTTATAATTCACACACTTCATAAATTTGAATTTTTATATCTTTTAAATTCCATGTGTCACACCCTCAAATTCCACGTGCGGGGTTTTACCGCGAGGCGCATGACAAACCAGGATCTAAGTCAACGGTCACAATAAACGACACTATATGATACGTAAAATGAAATAAACAACCATCAAGTTTCCATAAATCCAATCGCTGCGGAAGCGTAACTTTTATTACAACCCAAAATGTAAAAGTACGTAAGTCTGAAAAAGACATGACAATGCATATGAAACCTAGACGCCGTGTGACTCCGTGCGCCTATGATAAGCTGCTACCTCAACGACCTGAGACAAACATGCTAAAAACGTCAGCAAATAATGCCGGTGAGTTCACAGGTTTTTATAATAAATGTTTAAAGTAACAAAAGCCATCATGTTATCACTACATCAGAAGTAATAGCGTTAGCTAGACGCATGAGTTATACTACTACGACCGGAAACCATTACAGACAACGAAATATGATTTTTGCCCGAAATGATTTAGCGTATGACCGAGACAATATGCACCCGTCCGGCTCCCAGCCGACGGGTGGGGTCTGTCAATCCCAATAGATCTATCCACATTTCCCCCGTTATGCTATCCAGCATATTCATGGTTTCCCCGGGACTTTACGTATCGTATAGTATGTAAATGAATCAACCACTAGCATAACATGATACTTTATGTAATAAGTATAAGCATGTGTCTCCCCCAAAATGTAAAGCGTAAGGCGGGGCCGTGAAACTCACCTGATGCTGCTCTTCGCACTACGACAAGTAAACCTGCTCAATAGACGGCCCCTAATACCGGTGACCTATCATGACGAGCATATAAGGTGTTAGACTAACAACCCGTAGGTTGATTAGTCCCTAGTAGTCCAGACCATAACCGTGTACATGTGCAATGATGTTTCAACGTTTAGCCGACCGTACCAGACAAGGCCCGACATCCCATTGGTGACCCAACATCTCATGTGTTAGACAATACAAGACATCATGCTATATATGCAGTTAAACACTTAATACGCGTAATAGATCACCTAGTCTAGCATAATGTCCCATTAACGCGTAAACAGGTCCGAACACGTATTACTAAGTCATTGGGTGCATCCCGGGGTTCCTATCATGTTTCTAGGTGTCAAATCATGTTCCGGGATATTAAAATATACATACAGCAGCATTACACGCGATTAGGAAGCAAACTAGCATTTAGGAAAGTCAACATGTGATTAGGGATGGTCAACAGGCGATTACAAGGGCTAATCGCCCCTTAGGATAGGCGATTAGGGCTATTCGTGTGTATTATGGGCGATTATGGTCATAAGGTATGCAATTCAGGGCTTAACTAGTGATTAGGATCACAATCGCATGAAACGGAGGCGATTATGACTCCAATCGCCTATATATACGCGATTAGGCTTCCCATTCAGGCGATTAGGCCCCTAATCGCCTATAACATAGGCGATTAGGATGCCCAATCGCCTATAGTGCAGCTGATGTGGTTTTTCGCGCGTTTAACCCTCCAAATCAGATCCGAAACGTGTAAAAACACCCAATGATCATCCTAACACATTAACAAACATATTTCAAGCAAAACCCCTAAGTTTTCATCATTATAACAGTTCCGAATGCGAGCGTTTTCCTAAAATGGCAACTTAGCATGTAAACATCACATCAACATGCAAGAACTTGCCCTAAATAGCAAATATCCAGATTAAATCACATAACCACGTTGTCCGATAGCATCCTACTGTTCTAGCATCATCCTATAACAAACCCTAACATCACACAATCAACAACATACCTCATATCATCCTTAATCATCCAAAATCCTTCAAATGGGTCAAGACATCAAGTATCAACAATACACAACCAAAACCATTCAAACTCCTAGGACATCATCATACTAACTTGTAACAGCAATAAACATCATAATAACACAAGAACAACCATGATTCAATCCTAAAAATCCTATCTTTAAACACATATAACACATATAACACATGTAATGGTGTGGGTTTGTTTGAAAACGGTTTTAAATGGATTTTCAAAGATAAAAACATTTATAAGTCAGGTCTGGACGTTTAGGGAGTGAAACATAATCATTTAAAGGTTTGGGTTTGAAGAACACACCTTGTATTCAAGAGGTGATGATGGAATAAGCTTGAAAATGGTGGTTTTGATGCAAAAACGAGTTCCAGAGGGTGTTTGTGCGTTGGGTTATGTTATGGGACGGCTAGGGTTGCACAAATGATGTTTTGGAGGTCAAGGGTGGTATTTATAGGTGTTTCTAGTCGTTTGGGGCAAATCAGGCGAGTATGCAGGTCTATACGCGAGTAGGACTGCTAATCGCATGAACTTTCATGCGAGTAGCCTCCTACTCGCTTAAAGCTTCCCTCCAATCGCCCCATTATTGGCGATTAGGCTATTCCCCATAAGCCTAATCGCCTGTAACCTCTATGTTCGTGTGTTTTGCGCGTTAAACCCCGTTTTAACATATGTTAACACATATTCACGTACCGGCAAGCCACATAATGATTGTAAACATATAATGCATGATAAGTAACACGTTCCCGCCCGATCACCAATTCCCGGACTCGAGACTTGCGTGGGTGCGTTAAACCCGCGATTCCACGAATCACCGATTCTTGTACACATGGTTATGGACCGACACCCAATGGTTTCTCGAACCATTGTAACGACTCCCGATGATTCCCGAATCATCAGTACGACTTAATTGACCCCAGTTAAGTATGATATTAAGTAGTTATTTAAAATGTTTTCGTTGAGATAGACGCGTATGCATGTAAAGTATGAAACGCATGTATGTAAAGTATAAAAGTATTGACCTGAATATGCCGGGTGTCACACCATGTATGTGGTAGATTTGTTAACTTTTATTAAAATTATTATCTGAAGAAACTATAATTGCATCGCTGTTGGTATCAGGTTTTGCATCCAATCTGAACCGTTTGACTAAATAAAGTCAAGTTAGCTGAGTTGTTTAGTGAAGCTCACGAATTGCAACAAAGGGTCATGATATGGTTTTAAATGTGAGATCAAAGGACTACTCATTCTGGTCAAACTAAGATTCGGTGCATAACTGCATTTAGGGGTATCATAAGCTATTCTCTTTACATAATAGAAATTTTAGTTCCTTGGGTAAATCAATTACAATTCACAGGAGATTGCATCTAAGTGTAGTTTAGGAATTGCAGGTTATAAGAAACATGTAGTAGCTTTTAAAGCCAAATGGCACTCCATATTGTTGACCTGAATCTGAATTTTGACTTGAAATTGCAATTTAGGGGCTGTTTGGTAGCCTCTTAATGAGGCTCTTAATCATTCAGTGCTGAATGATTCAACATTCAGTGTGTTTGTTTCAGCTTCTAATGGAATGGTTAAGTCTGAATCATTAAGATTTGGGATGTTGCTGAACCATTAAGCACTGAACTAGGCTGAACCTTAATGAGGCTCCCCTACCAACGTAAGACAAGAAAACTAACCATTAAGAGGTCCAACTTAATGATTCAGCGCTTAACCATTCAGACCTCTTAACCACTCAGACCTCTTAATAATTCAGCACTTAATCAACCAAACAACCCCTTAATCTTTTATTGCAGCTGCTATTGGACTTTTAACACTCAATAGTGGATTATCTCCACATTTAATTCATAAATTGATTTTCACAATCAATTCCTCAATTGATGATTTTGAAACAATAGTTTTAAAATAGGAAGTTACATGTTTGAAATTTTTATGGCTTCTAGAACTGTAATCGTAGCCCTTTTACAATGTTCCCACCCAATCAACCCGCAACTTTTTATTCTCGGAAATTCTCCAAGGTATTGAAACCTAACCGGCCATTCAAACTACTTTGGTGACGATTCCAACCGAATCGGCGACTCTAACCTAATCGTGATTGTATCCAACAATCCAATCAAGTAGCGATTGGGACATTCTTGAAACCATGTGCGTTTAATAGGATTACAACCAAATAAGTTCCAAAGTGGCTCCATTGTTTATGTTTGTTTTGCATTGTGCGTGCAGGTGCGTTTACAAGGGTTGAAACAATCGTTCTAGCCGTCTTCAAAATCACACAAAATCAAAGAGCGAAATAGCATGTATGTTGTATGTTATAATTTCTATTTTCATACACATCTGATTTTACAATCTTCCATTTTCTAACAATTTCTGCATCCATCGATGTAATCTTGGTTTCTTTATTGTAATAGTTATTGATATTGAAAATCTCACATAACAATAGAATCACGAATTGTGTATGCTGTGATTGTTATCCATCATGCCTGTATATAATAAAAAAATCTCTTGATATTGTTTTCTGTCCATTTTTTTTATAATTTGTGATTGCTTTTTTTAATTTAAGCATTTAGTATTTTAATTAATTATGCTATTTTGATTAGTAGTATCAAATTACATGTTGCTTTTACCATTACCAATGCCAACTTTACTTTGTCTATACCCAAATGGCATGCTTCCCATCCGAACACTAGCAATATTTTACAATATTTTTTTTTTATTAGAGTTGGCAATTTTGAACCGTTTAACAACAGAAGCTATGACGTCAAAGGTTGGAAATTCTAGACTTTCTTTGTATATTTGTGACCTTATAAGTTCTACCGCTATTTTTTTTAATGGAATAATATGTTGAAACTTTAAATGGGGTGTGGCTCGTGATAGACATCATAATTGAAAATGAGACAGATTGGCATCTTATGCTCTAACACCCATGTTGCCTTGCATGAAAATTTCCCAAAGCTTGCGATTGATCAGAAGAATGCCAAGACTTTAGCCGGTAACAAACCAGTGACACCCGCCGCAACGCGCGGGCCAACCCACTAGTATAGATAATATAGATTATTGTGTAATATTTCTGGGCTTATCTTTTGTATTAAGAATATGTGCAGGTGGGCTACAGGTGGGCTGGACTTGTAATTGAGTTTATTGGATGGACTGGACTTATTGTGGCCCATGGCCTATATCTTGTTGTTTTAAAGTTATGCGATGACAACATGAAATACTTCTAAGTTCTAACCATAAGTATGTAAAAGATATTGGTTTTTTTAGTTTATAACTTTGTTAAGCTAATTTCATGTGTCAAAAGTTAATAAAATTGCTTTTTGCTAATTCTCATTGCTACTATTAGTTAGAGGATAGATTTGAACAGTATCATGACAACTGTCGTGATGCTGTTAGCTGCCTTTTTTTGTTTGGCTCCATTTTATATGTAAAAAAGAAAAGTATAAAAAAACTACTGCATCTTTAATGGTGGAGATGGTTTTGATTTCATTGCTAAAATAAAATTTTAAATCCGGTGTACAAATCCAAACAGGTTGTGGAGGCGATAGTGGGGATGTCCACAGGGCAGCGATAGCAGTGGAGGCGTTACAGATGATGGTCGCGGGTTGTAGTATCTGCGGCTATGGTGCGGCTCGTATAGAGATTTGTGAAATAAGTTGACCCAAATTGTATTACGGAGTAAATCCAAATTGATCCATTGTTTTATTAGAGTTGATTCAAATAAAACCATATGTAGATTCTTTAAACCCAAATAGATTCATTCTTCAAAAATTTAATCATGGTTGGATCCTCGCACAATAAAATTAGTAAATCTCATCATGTTGATTGTATAAAGTTTGATAAATCCCATCACGTTAATGTATACGATATCACTATAAAAATAACGTTTGGATGTAATGCATTATTTTGTGTGTCTTGACATTTTTCCAACACCTTTATTTGTACAATACATTAGGTACTTTATAAATGTAATACAAGAGACATCATGATAGACCACAAAAGAGCATTAATAACGTGACTTACCATATTAGATATATTAGCCACTTCCTAACAACTTTCTTTTTTTCGTGTCCTTAATTTTTAGCATATTTTGATCGCCATCGTGACCTACATTTCATGATAAGATCACCACTACCACCTCCGATCTCAAGTTGAAGTAGATGTTCACAATCAACATGTTTGCAATCGCCTATGTCTCCATTGTCGGTCCCAATTACAAAAGTGCGAGACTTCACCACATTATCCTTCCTGCATTCTCGACAATACTCTAAAGTCATGCCAGTAAGGTCATAATTTTCCATAATCGTCACCGGAACACTCTATAAAAAAATCAAGTGTCTTAATTCATCACAATTCATCCGTAACAAGAATGTGAGACTATCTGATTACCTCGAGGATCCACCCAATATATTTCACATTGTTAACATGTTGATTGATATCCAAATCGCTCCATCTTGGCTAAGCATGTTCAAAGAATCAAAAAGTTTAGATATAAGCACCAGGAAAGCCACTATATAGTGTTTCATGTACATGAAGTCTTTTCAGAACCGTACTAGACCAGCATTTTAAAACGGCCCCTAAGACCAGCCGTAGTCGAGCGCTATTTTTCAAAAAAATCCAAATATAGCGCCCCAAACACCCCTACACCTGGGCGCTATATGTTAAAATTAGGTTGGGGCTTTATTTTTATAACGCTCGAAGGAATTTGTTTGGCCCAATCATATTCAGCCACGTGGCTCGATGGCAGGATTTTTTGAACGGTCAAATTAATGGACCGTTGTCCATTTTTAATTCTTGAACGGCTATTTTTTTTAAAGGTATTTATATATATACCAAACCATATACAAACACACATACAAACATATACTTTCAAACTAAAAACCACACACAAACTAAAAACGCGAAAGATGTTTCCATATGGTTCACCGTTCGGGGTCCCGGGTCGACCGGGTGCTAGGCCAAACACCACGAGGCCAAACACTACTGCTCCGCTGCCACCAAACTGGGGCGAGTTTGACGCGAGTACCATGCAATACGCGCAACTTCTGGGCATGCCCGGTCAATTTTATCCGGGCCCAAACATGCCCGCCCAATTTTTTCCTCCACCAAACTATATGCAACCTTCACAAGAAACTCAAGACGAACCCGAATCGGTACCAGAAACTCAAGACGAACCCGAGGGTTCTGGGCGCGGGCGTGGGCGCGGGCGCGGGCGCGGGCGCGGGAGACGCTCGCATAAAAAGAAAGACCCGAACGCTCCTCGTGAAAAAAAGCAACAGGAGCGTTGGGAAAAAGATGAGGAGTTCGTCGACATTCAAGAGGCGAGGCAAAGGGAAAAGGACATCGAGTTTTTGTCCAAACCGATCGACCACCTCGAGGGAGAAGCCCTACTCCTCGCGATGCATCACAGACAACAAATCCTTGCGAAATATAACCTGCAGTAGTTTATTTAAGTTGTTTGTTTTTTTTTAATTTGGTATTGTAGTTTATTTAACTTGTTTGTTTTTTTTAATTTAATTAATATTAGTTGGTGTTTTAATTATTATTTGTAATTTTTTTATATTTATTTGCATTTTATTTTAATTATTTTGAATTAAAAGATTAAAAAAAAAAATAAAAAAATCAACCAATCACAAAAAGGGGCTTTATAAATAAAGCCCCACCACTACACCCCTTTTTCAGTTTCTATCTCCACGCTGACTCAGCAGCCACGTGGACCAATCATATTCAGGGGTTTTATAAATATAAAGCCCCACTACACATGGTCTAATAGTTAGATCAAATTTCTTTTAAAAAATATTTTGTTTTTTTATCTCTTCATAGTATCATTTAAGATCCCAGTACTACTTTAAACTCCATATTTTTTTTACTTAAGGCTTCATGCTTTATTGATATTTCAAATCCAAAAAATAACGAAGTATTGTTATATTTTATATTCATATCATATAACTTTATATGATTGGTTTTTAATATATGTGCAGTGGCGGATCTAGAATTTTTTTTAGGAGTAACGTTCAATTTTTTTTACCGCAGTTGTTTCATATAATCTTGGTTTCAAAAAAGTGCGCCTCAGTGCAGGGTTTGTTCACTTGTTGAATGGTTGCTGCTTGGGACGGTGGAGGGCGGAGGAGGGCAGCTGGGTAGGGTTTGTTCACTTGTTGAATGGTTGTTGCTATGTAGAACAAAAACAAAATGCCATACCTTTTTTTAATATGTGAGGGTGAATGTGGGGTGGGCCGGGCTTGTTGGATTTGGGTAATGGGGTGGGCTTGTTTAATTGCATTTTAATTTGGGATATTGATTTTGGGCTTGTTTAGATAATTAGATTAGTTAAAAAAAATTGTTATTATTCGTCGAGTTCGATAAATATTTTTTCGAGTAACATAACGTGGTAACATGTAATTTCATTTAGTAGCAACGTATAATAAATTTTAGTAGCAACGTAAATTTTATTTTAGTAGTAACGTTTTCGAAAAATCGTAAAAATAAAATAAAATTTCCACAACGCACGCAAAACCCAGCGGCAACGGGCGCGGCCCCTAGCCTTGAGCTAGGTCCTCCCCTGTATATGTGTGTTGCTTGGTTTTTGAAGCAGGTTCCGGCCAGTTAAAAGTAATGCATCAAGTTTGACGGTCGGTCTTGTTATGAAAACATTCATACATCTTTAGCGAAAATTGAACGAACCGTTAAACCGTTACGAACGTGGTCAACTATGTTATGATCTTGTTTTGACCATTTTATAGAATCTTGTTTCACCACAGGCGGCGTGTTCAGAAAGTATTGTTCTAATTCAGCTCGAACTTCATATGGGAATTTGAATAACCTTCTTGTCTCTTTATTCATCATCACCCAAATGCTACAGGAAATACACCACCATGACCATCGATATAAAAATTATTAATTGTCACAGTTAAAGTTTATATAATTTAATGTAGCATAACTTTTTTTTACCTTGACGCTTGTATTAAAACTGCACCTGTTTTGAAATCGTGAAACATCCAATTACAACACATACCATTTTTCCCTGATGCGGCTTTCCATGTATCAACTTGAACAACATCACCCCTGTAATAGATTTGAGAATTGCAATTAAGTTATATCAAGGTCCAACAATTAGCTCAAGATGACAAGCTTCTACCAAGTGTGAGGGCAAGTGTATGGGGCACAATTTTCTTTCCAGAATCAATAGTATGTTTATGACTACACGAGCGATATATAAGCACGTGTACATATCGCTTCAATAAAAAGAGTATAATTGTAAAATAATGGTCTATTTAATTCTCTCCATTCTAGGGGTATTCATGGTCCGGTTTTTTTGTGGTTTATAAGTCAAACCATAATCCAATCCAAACCATTAGTAACAGTTTTTTTATTTTTTTTATTTTTGTAAACCAAAACCAACCATAGAACTCTTTTGTCCAACGTGTTGGTTTCAGAGTTTGAGCTCGTTAGGCCTTTTTATACAAGATGTCCGGACTTAGAGTTGAATCATTGATACCATACCATGATTATGGCTGGACAATGCAAGTGGCTAGGTTTTGAAATGTTTTCGATCCTGTCCGGTTTATACAATTGTGTTTTAGAATAGATCATAGACCAAACCGTTCGTTGCGGTCTAAAAACAAATTGAACCAAACCGATCGAAAGTTATAAGTATAAACGGCCGTGAAAGCGAATGGGTGACACGTTTGGGTGGTTTTCATGGTTTGAGACCGAACCGTATTTATATGTATGTATGCATGAATGCATGCTTATGCGTATAATAGTGTGTGTGTATATATATATATATATATATATATATGTATTTAGACAAAAAATACCTATCAATGTCATATTTAAAAAATTAAAAATAAACCCTAAGTATATTGAATTTATATGCATCCGAGTTAATTTGTATAACAAATAATACAAAGGCTAAAGTTGTTCTTACGGTTCTCTGATTCTGAAAAGAACACCCTTTCACAACCAAACACACGTGTGGGTGTGTGTATGGTCTTGAGCGAAATAAATATGAGCATATGATAAGTTTACAAGAACCAACATTTAGAGCATGCTTGGCTCTCCTTATTTCCACCTCCTTATAACTTATTACTTTTTCAAAAAGTTGATAAGTTACAAAAAAATGTTTGGCAAACGAAAATGAATTTTTGTTTTAACTTTTCAATATGCTATAATAAGTTGATTTTGAAAAGTAAGGATTGAGTGATTTTTTAAACCTTCTTATAACTTATTGTGAAAATTTTACCAACATACCCTTTATGATCACAAACAACTTATTTGACTTTTTAAATAATGTATTTTTTTGTCATTTTACATAAATAAGCTAATCCAAACACATTTTACAAAACAACTTATTGACTTTTCACCACATAAGCTAACGCAAACACTTTTTCAAAAAGTCATTAACAAAAAGTTATAAATTAATAAGTCGTTTTAACAAAAAGTCATTTTAGACTCAAATAAGTTTATCCAAACATACCCTTATATATGAACTACATGTCTACATAAAAAAAAAGAGTATTGTACCATGCTGGAGAGCGGTCCACTACCACTTGCATCTTAGCCATCACCCATATCAAGTTCTTCTTGCACATCTCTGGTGTTGAGCCAAAGCCATCTTGCAACATTCCAATCGCCTTTAAATGATTAAGGGATGTTTCCTAAGAATTTATTTAAAATTGATACTTAAGTAATTAAGACCATGCACATCATGCAAAACAACTATATAAATTTAATGATAAATTTACCAAACCTGCAAATAATTCATAATTGTTTCTATAGAAGTTGTTTGATCTGGCCCAACTTCATATGATCTAATATATATGTTTTGTCGAAAAACTAACCCGTCGTTAACCATTTTCCCTACACCAAAATCAGGTTTTGGATGCATATTCTTGTTCTTGATGGTTATCATCATTGGCTTTATGGGGATAGTTCGAATTGTGCGAAGAAGCATACTCCGATCTGTAACACCAACTCTAGTAGCATATACCTTTGTAGGATCTTTAACTTGCAAACCACAAAAAGAAGAAGATGCTGCCTTTATAACTATATCATGCACATACATGATCCCGGTGCAAAATTTATAAATTTCTGAAAGGTGAACTGCAATATTATAGGTTGCTTTTTATTGTTTAGCTATTTATAGAATTATCATGTTTTGTAAAATTGATTATTCAATTCTAGATGAGCCATAGAATATTCACTTTGCAAATTATATTAGTTAAGAGACCCCCATTGGGATAATTATTACATTAAGGTAGGAAGAATTTTATGGCATGAGTGAAACTAAACAAGGTTTGTTCTTGTCTATGTGAAGCTAATAAATAGCTGGAATTTATTGTCTATGCCAAACTAAACAATGACATTTCATGTCTATATGAATCTATATGCGGCTTAATTTATGAGATTCTAATTAATTAAACAGGAGTTTTGTCATTAACGCAAATCAAGAATATACTTGTTACTAATTAGCATGTGTTTATATCTGCCTTTAATCCTAACCATAAACCTTAACCAAGGTAGCTCGAAAGATAAAGTATACAAAATACAGAATATATTCATTAATTATAACAAACTATATGTTATGATTTACTTTCTATTATTTAACACTGTGTCACTAAATATATTAAATCACATTTAAATATTAAGCAAGATGGTTAATCTCCCGCAAAACGACAAATACACCCTCGGATGAAAGCATATATTACGGTGTTACCATTTCACAGTTCAAAGTCTTCGTCTATAAATATATAGATAATAACTATAAGTTTTTTTTTTTTTTTTTTTTTTTTTTTTAAGATTAACTTTCATTCAACAAAGGGAATCATGTTGCTTCCAAGCTAGCCAGAAACAACATGCCCACATCCAAAACATTACATCATGTCAAAACTACACCATTTCGTTCAATCTACATCATTACCTTTACATCTATTTCTAAACCAAAGAAAACCCAACGACTTTACATCTGAAAAAATGTCCATCACTTTAGTCCGTTTATTAGAGAATACTCTATCATTACGTGCCTTCCATATGCTCTAACACGCGATAATAACCACCTCGTAAAAGTCTTGCTTCTTCATTTGCGACCCGCTTCTATTGCTTCCAATATCTAACAAATCTTTGAACGTAAAGGCGAACATTTGAGAAGCGTTACACGAGCTGGATATAACATACCAAACGCCACACGCCACGCTACACGCTATAAAATATGATCGACCTTCCCTTTATTTGCAAAAGTCGTCCGAGTTGACCGATTACTCGTCGAGTACTCGCTACAGGGTGGGTCACCGAGTATATGCGAGTTGGCCGAATATTCCGAGTACTCCCTTCATAGGCCGATTCGACCCCTGAGTACTCGCCCGACTAGGCCGAGTACTCGCAACTCTCCAGTCGGCCGATTTGGTAGCGCCTAGCGAGTTCTGCAACCCGCCTTCTCCGCATACACTACAAACCATTCCTTCGACTTGGATATTCCTCCTATGCAACGCGACTTTAGTTGGAAGTCTATCGAGCTCCGCATGCCACATAAGAATGTTACACTTACTAGGAACCCATTTACACTATTCATAAATGAAACGGCCATCGTTTTGATCATAGTTTCTCAATTCGCTTCGCAATCAAACCTTTACCGATTTACACCATTCATAAGTGTACATCTATAGTTTCTTTATAACATTTTTTACAAAGTATGTAAATCTTAAATCTTATTCACAAACTTTTGCATACTTTCATATTGCTTTAAAAATTTTACAAACTAGTGCTCACGTGCTATGGCAATAGTGTTAAAATCGAAAGACTCGGTTTCTAAGATCTGTAAACTAGTATTCACCCCATGAAACACAAGAAACTTACATGTAAAACATACTTAAAAAACTGTAAAAGATAGAAAGAAAGCTTGAAGTAGGTGCACGCCTAGGTAGCAACCGAAACGGGTACGACAAGTTGGTACGGGACGATACGGGAAAGGGGAACGGTAAAACTAAAAAAATCAAGATACGGGAACGACAAAGATATGACAATAAAAAATATAAACATGTATCAAAGAAATTCCAAAATAGATATATAAATAACCTTTTTATATAACACTAAAAGGTAACATATAACTTTAATATTAACTCGAGAGATTAAATGTAAACTAGTAAAACTTGAGGGAGTTATATGTTAAAATGATAAACTTAATTTAAACCTAATTTCTACCACTTCTCTACACTATTCTTCTCAGCAGCCTCCATCTTTCTTGTAAACCTAAACCAGACAAAAAACAAACCCTAGTTCTAATTGAATCACTTAGGTCGAGATCTGGTCACGTAATCACGACCTACCCAGACATGCGACCCCTGGATGTAATCAATTGGGTCAGATTTGAGTCAATGAAGAGGGAGCAGGTGTGTTTTGTCCGAATGGAAGCTGCCTAGGGTCCGAATCTATTGGGATTTTGAGGTAAGAACTCGTTCCTTGTCCTATATTTTGGCCGAATTGAAACGATTTTCACCGATTATTTCTGGAAACAGCGTGGATACTTCGCTGGAAACGTTTCAAATTACAGAAACGGTTTGGAAACATTTCGGGGGCGTTTCCTTGGCGAATTCGTTCCCTAGCCAGTTGTACATTATCGCACGCAACACTGGTTTTAGAAAAATAAATGGGTATTGGATTTTAATAATCCAAACTTTCACCCATTGGCCGGCAGTAATCTGTACTTCAAAAATTCCTAACAACGATCCCAATTTTGAGACATTTTTCTTCTGGTGAACCTTTTTTAACTAATGACTAGCCAAGTTAGTAGACGTTAACATGGCATGCCATGTCAACGTCCACGTCATCATCCATGCCAACGTGAGCATGCCACGTCAGCATCCACTAATTGAGTTAGTTCTCAGTTAACAAAGGTTCATTGTCGGCCAATAAGTTGAAAGTTGGGATCGTTGTTGGAAAATTTTTAAAGTACAGATTATTTTCGGCCAATGAATGAAAGTTTAGGTTATTAAAATCCAATACCTAAAAATAAACATGAGACAAAGCTAAAAAGTTGTAATACAACATATACATCAATTCTAAATTAAAGAACTACAAGTCAATAGTATCATGACTTTCGATAGAAGTAAAAAGATGATAAGAGTAAACCAATGTTAACATCCTTTATTTTATGATTGAAGTCTTTAACCCTATCGGTCTCAATATTTTATAATAGAAACTTCCAACAAAAGAGCTAACAACTTCCCTCAAGCAAGTCCTAGTCTATTTCCATATTGTTTTGACCGCCATGTAGTCCAACCTTTCATGATCTCACCACCTCCAGTATCAAGTTGAAGCACATGCTCACAATCAACATGATCATAATCACCTATTTTGCTGTTGTCGATTCCCATTACATAAGTGTGGGATTGCAACACATTTTCCTTTTTGCACTCTCGGTAGTACTCTAAAGTCAGGCTAACAAGCTCATAGTTCTCCACAATTATATATGGAACATTCTGCAATAATAATTAACCCAATGAATTCTTATAACATTTGATGCATTTAAAGGGTTTATCTTGATAAGTTGTTATCGATCATAAACATAAAAAAGTACCCCAAGGATCCAACCAATATCAATACGATTATGTGTGATTGATATTTTTTTTTGTTTGGCTAGCGTAGTGGTCTCTCTTTTTTGTTTTTGAGGAGCCACTGACAACTGACGCGGACCCGGTTCGAAGCGGCGCCATCACTACAACAAAACAGAGCAATAGCGGCCACATAGGTCGCCGCTATTGCTAACGCGGGTCGCCGCTATTGCTAATAGCGGCGACTGTCGCCGCTATTTGTTCTGTCGCTATTGCCTTGACGCTATTGCTCCTTGTGTGGCCGCTATTGCTTGTCGTCGCCGCTATTGCTCAACATCAATAGCGACGACATGCCGCCGCTATTTCTTGTGCCACGTCACTTCATGGCCATATTATTAGCGGCGACATGTCGCCGCTATTGCTAACTTTTTTTTTTTTTTTTTTTTTTTTTTTTTTTTTTTTTTACCTGCTGATTTTAACCTAAACATATACCAAAAAAGCATAAAATACTAAAAAACCGAAAAAAGCATAATCATAATCATCCTAAAATCGTTTACATACGCATCCCACCTACATATCATAATCATCATCATAATCATCCTAAAATCGTTTACATTACCATACTAAACACATAATATCCTACCTACATATCATAATCATCATCATCGGTGTTATCATTCCCTTGATCTTCTTCATGATTTTGGTTTCCCAAGTCCGGTGTCGCAGTATCTTCAAGCATCGCCCGGAATATTCCATTTCTAAATTGCGGGTTTGCCAACAAACTCGCAATTTGCTCCTACAATAACATCAACAATAATCAATTTTTTCAAAACTATAAACACATAACATCAACACCAATCAAATGGGTCGCGACTACAAACATATAACAATTGGGTCAAAACTACAAAAAACATTTAACAAATGGGTTAACACTATAAACATATACCAAATGGGTCAAAACTATAAATATATACCAAATGGGTCAAACCTACAAACATACCAATTGGGTCAAAACTACAAACACATACCAAATGAGTTAACACTATAAACATATACCAAATGGGTCTAAACTATAAACATATACCAAATGGGTCAAACCTACAAACATACCAATTGGGTCAAAACTACAAACATATACCAAATGGGTCAAACCTACAAACATACCAATTGGGTCAAAACTACAAACACATACCAAATGAGTTAACACTATAAACATATACCAAATGGGTCTAAACTATAAACATATACCAAATGGGTCAAACCTACAAACATACCAATTGGGTCAAAACTACAAACATATACCAAATGGGTCAAACCTACAAACATACCAAATGCATCAAAACTACAAACATCTACCAATTTTTTCAAAACTATAAAAACATACCTGAGTAAAATCTGATGGAGGCGTCTTCTCGGTCGGTTGTGCCGGTGTTAAAGAACCTTCTCTTGGACAAGGTTTAGGGCCAAGCCCGCGAGTATGTCCACGTCGGCGACCGAACACGTTTTCAAATATGGAAATTGCATTGACCCGTTGTGAGGAACAACCTTCTTCGTTTCTACGTTGATTTTGAGACTCATACTCTGCCACCAACTTGCGCTGTATTTTACAAAGATGATTCAATAGATTTATATATATATATATATATATATTTATAATGAGAATTACATTCTAAATAAATACTAACATAATTTTCTTCATTCTCCGGGCTATCAAAACGTCCTTCTCTATCAGTATGACCAGCACGGTATCCATCATACCGTTCTAGGTTCTGTTAACATTAGAACTTAGATCAAAAATTAAATAAACATTAGCGTGTGTGTGTGCGTGTGTGTATAAAGCATTACCTGCTTGAAACAAGCACTAGCATAAGAGGTTGTTCCACCTCGGTACGTATGCAACTGTTTTGCACGGGCTGCTGCGTTAATAACCGACTTTCGCTGATGTTCTATGGTCAAGAAATGATCAACTGCCTTCTGCCAGTTTGCATTGGTCATATCATCGGGGACACTGGCCCTTGCTCTTTCCACGTCAGCATAACCTCCCCGATGAACAAACTCAGCTTTTGCCATGGACTTGCGGTTGTTGTATATCTTTTGGATCTTAGCATTGATGCCACCTTTTTTCTCGCTGGCTAGATCATCTTTTTCAATCGCTGTAAGATTAAAGTTTTCCTAAAAATTAAATAAAACAAGTTAGTCAAGTAAATGAAACAAGTTAGTTGAATATAAAATATTATTATAAATCATTTACATTCAGATGCACAAATAAAGCATTCCTGTAGTGTTCGGGGACATTCCTAAACCCTTCTCTATCTAATGGTATGTGGCGCCACATATACAAACCCAACTCCCTAGCAAAAAGACGTCCATTTGTGCCAATAGGCATATTTGTTGCCTCCTCATCAAACGTCAGATCTAATGGTTGACCACCTTTGTCAACCAAATTGCGTAATGCAAGGTTTTTAGCCTTGCCCCTTGTTTTCTTTCGAGGAACTACAATTACAATTAAAAATTATTAGTCACTTTATATATAATCAACGAAATAAAAATAGTAAACACTGATTTATTATAAAAAGCTTACCATCCGCCCCATGGCCTCGCCAGAAGTCATCACCACCAGGAGGTGGTGGCTCCTCGGCTCCATCCCCGCCGTGCCCACGACCGATGACATCGGCCATCATATAAACGAGAACAATCCAAAGCGATAACATTTCCTGCAATCAGAATTAAAAATTATTAGCTAGTCACATTATTATATATAACAAATGAAGTAAAAATAGTAAACATTGATTTATTCTAAGACTTACAACAAGTGTTTCTCAATATTAATTACAATAACTCTTTTTTTTTAATCACACTCTCCGTCAGATACTCCAGTTTCTTTGTCGGACGCTCCCGTGTCATAATCAGGATCGTCCTCGTCATAATCAATCTCATAGTCAACCACTTGGTTATCGACTGCCGTCGGGGCACTAACTTCAATTAAATTCTCACTTTCATTAACATGAGAAGACATGCTTTGAAAGTATTGGCGGAAGTCGATGAAAAGTGGACTATTAGATGAAGAGTTACTATGAACAACGTCAAGATCTTCGACTAGGTCATTGTCGACATTTTGAACATTTTCAGGTTGCTGAGGTCGATCCCAAATTTGTCGGTGATTAACATTCTCGACGACCCACCTATGTTTATTGGTTTGGTTTCCTCGAGAAGGTTCTTCGATGTAGAACACTTGTTTGGCTTGCGAAGCAAATATGAGTTGATCTTCTTTGTCCCATTCGTGTTGAGTGCTGATACTGGTGATGTTATTTTCATTTGTAACACCCACTCGAGTATCGAACCACTTGCATCGAAATAGGACAGTTGAATAATCATTTGGATAGCGTAGCTCAATAATCTCTTCTAATATGCCGTAATATTTCTCACCGTTCTCTCCCTCCGTTAGAACCCCGGAGTTTTGTGTTGTTCGTTTTGTGTCACGCTCAAATACCATAAACCTAACACCATTGACTATGCAAGCAGTGTATGTAGAAGCCAATACTTTTGCACCCAATGAAAGAGCATACAACTCTGGGTGGAATTCGGGAGAATTTTCTTTCTTCATAAGATAAACCTAACAAATACGGAGTAACAGTGTTTGTTATATATGTATTACCTAACAAATATAGAGTAATGCGTGTTATATATGTATTACCTTCTCGAGAAACCACTCCGAAAATTTAGTTTTAATATCATCTTCGGGATATTTAGATTTGAATTCACTACATTTAATAAAAAAATATACAAGTAAGGAAATTTAGTTTTAATATGATCTTCGAAATGTGTTGAAAATTACATAAAAGATAGAAACACTTACTTCATATAGCCCCTGACTTCTTCGCAATTATCAAAGACAAACAATTCTATCTTGAGTTTGTCGTCTGGTGAAAGATGTTTGACCTTGGTTGCGCTTATCGGGCGACATTTAGACTCAAACACCCACAACTTTCTTTTTTCAACAACAACATCCTCATTTCTATCAGGCTTATTGAACTTAGTCTGAACATTTTGAAGGTACATTGAACAAAATGTTAGAGCTTCTTCAGCTACATAACCTTCAGCTATACAACCTTCTGGCCTTGTCGGGTTTCTGACATAGTTTTTTAGTTTTTTCATATACCTTTCAAATGGGTACATCCATCTCATATATACTGGACCTCCAAGAATTGCTTCATCAGGTAAATGCAAAACCACATGAACCATAATGTCAAAAAACGCCGGAGGATAAATCAACTCTAACTTGCACAAGATTATACGAATAGCTTCCCTCGCTTTCTTCATATCTTCCGCTGATAGCGTTCTGGAGCACAGTTGTTTAAAGAACGCACAAAGGTCTACTATTGGCGTATAAACATCTTTGGCCAAAAACCCTCTAATCCCAATGGGTATCAATTTTTGCATGAGAATATGACAGTCATGAGATTTCAACCCAGTAATATTAGAATCATTATCTGTCACCCTCTTACTGATATTAGATCCAAACCCATCTGGTAATTTAACCTTTTTTAACCACCTACAGAAAAGCTTTCGGTCACCGACCTTAAATGAGTATTTTGGGTGGGGACTAAAGAACTTGTTTCCCTTTTTTTTCAACCATTGCGTCTTCCGAATCTTTAGCTTTTCTAAGTCTGCCCGTGCGTTTGGTGTGTCTTTGCTCTTATCGTTCATTAGAAGAGTACCAAGCAAACTGTCGCACACATTTTTCTCGATATGCATTACATCTAAGTTATGTTTCAGCTGCAGAGAAGACCAATACTCAAGTTCATAGAATATGCTTCGTTTAGACCAATTCAACTCGAAGTCTTGCCGATTAGGGTTAGCACCTCCAAATTGTGGATGCTTGCCTGGTAAACGATCGAGTAAAAGAGAATGTTGAGCATCTATGTCAGCGGGACTAAACTGTCTCGGGGGGGCTCTTGTCTCGGGTGCCCCGTTAAACTCACAACTCATTCTCCACGGATGGTCGGCATCTAAGAACCGACGATGGCCTACATACACGCATTTACCTATTACACGCATTGAGGAAGTATCTTCGTTGCAAGTCGAGCATGCTTTGTATCCCTGCCCGCTCCAACCTGAGAGACTACTACGAGCTGGAAAGTCGTTTATGGTCCATAACAACGCTGCCTTCATTGTGAAGTATGTGTCTGTCGCTGCGTCTTTAACACGTACACCTGACTGCCACAAATCCTTAAGCTCGTCCACCAACGGCCTAAGGAAAACATCCATGTCCTTCCCTGGGGATTTAGCGCCAGGAATCAACAAAGTCAACATGAATGTGGACTCTTTCATGCATAGCCATGGAGGGAGATTATATGTGGTTAGTATAACCGGCCAAGTGCTATGAGTCGTACTTTTGTTACCGAATGGATTAAAACCGTCAGCTGCAAGCCCTAGACGAACATTTCGAGGTTCCCTCGAGAAGTTGGGATATTTTAAATCAAATTCCTTCCATGCAGATCCATCAACCGGATGACGCATAATACCATCTTCTGATCGTCCGGTATTGTGCCATATCATATCTTTGGCTGTGTGCCTTGAGCAATACAAACGTCGTAGTCTGGGGGTCAAAGGAAAGTACCGTAACACCTTGTGAGGCACCTTCTTGCCATTTGTGTCCTTATTGACCCACCGACTCTCATTACAAACCGGACAAATCTGCAACGATTTATTTTCCTTCCAGAAGAGAGCACAATCATATTTACACACGTCTATCATCTCATATCCCAGCCCAATCTTCTTTAATGTTTTTTTAGCTACGTAATATGAAGCGGGGACCCTGTTACCTGGTGGATGTGAAGATTGCAACACCTCGAGAAGCTGATCAAACGAACCATTAGTCCATTTGTTCCTTGCCTTGATATTCATAAGCTTTGATATAAAGTCAAGGGAAGAAAAATTAGTACAACCAGGATATAATTCTGATTCGACTTCATCTATCAGGGATTCAAAATCATTAAGAACACCACTACTCTCTTCACCCGCCAAGTTACCTTCATTAAAGTCCGTATCCTCTTCCATACGCTCCCCTATAAGGTCTTCGATAACGTCACCCATATCATTTCTTCGCAAAACGTCCTCATCTACAACTACATGCGGGCGGATTGAATTTTCACCATGATAGGTCCATGTCGTGTATTGCCGATAGAAACCCAATATACGCACATGATATGACATTTTTGTGAAGGGTATTAAGCCAGAATTATGACACTTATTACACGGACATCTAATTTTGCCTTCATCGTCGACATATTGTTTGCTCATCTCGATAAAAGAATTCAATCCTTTAATGTAATTAGGATCCGAACGTTGCAATTTAATCCAGCTTTTATCGATCGACATGATAATGTGACTGAAACATAATTTGGGTTTGAGGCACGATAATTTAAATGAAACATATTATTGGCACCTAAAGGGTAGGCTGCTAAACCCACTTTTTGAATACCTTATCTCATATATGAATGTGTATTACATGATTGTTTGTTTAAGAAAAATTCGGCAGCATTTCCCCTTAGCCCCCAAGTATATAATATAAATATATACCCGAGGAGCAAAGAGGAAACGCCAACCGAATCTTTCAAAAACAAACAATCATGTAGTACACATTCACATCCTAAATGAGATAAAGTATTCAAAAAGCAGTCCCAAAACGGGGACTACCCGAAATTAATTACTAAATCAATTTCGGGCGGGTATTTCTAAGCTCACTATGTTTTAAATGGGGATTCATTTTCGGGCATGTCATACATACATATACTCATACATGCATACACGCATACATACATACACACATAGACAAACACGCACAAATTAGAAAAAAAAAAAAAACAAAAACTAAAAAAAAATCTAAGGCTAAAAAATACTTTAACTATTAATACTATTGCCTGGAAACATTAAAACACAACAAATTAATAACTAACAAATTATACGTACACGATGACAGCTTCCATCCTCATCCACATATAAATGCTAAACCATACTTGTTGAAAACTTCATACATTCCACACACACCATCCAAAATACGTTTTAATTAAGTGATTTTTTTAAATATTGGCCCAATTATGCATCAATTTCTATGACTCCTTTTTTCAACCATCTTTGCAACCAAACTCCTTTTTTCTAAACACTTAACACAAGAACAACCCTAATCTCATAACTAAACAGCCGCACACTTGAAGACCTACTAATCAATCAAGATTACAAATTTACAAGACATAAGCATATACCTACTAATCAAACAGCCGCACACTTGAAGAATACACCATTCTATATATCCTTCAAATACACCATTCTATATATCCACACACACAAAAATTAGGAGCTGCAAAGAAAACTAACCTTTTTATATGGTTCTTCGGTGTTCGTTGTAGGTACGTGGTGGTGCTCCGTCTCCCTTGAAGACCTACATTCCACACACACACAAAAATTAAAAGCAAAAAAACAAAAAAAAAAAAACTAATATAACCCTTACAACAGGTAGTGACCGGAACTGAGTGGCGTGGCCGGAATCACGTGGTGGTGGTCGGACGTTTTGGGTGGGGCGGATTTGGGTGTGGTTTGGCCGGAACTGAATTTGTGGTTGGTTTTGGGTGGCGGGTGGTTGGTTTGGGTGGCTGGTGGTTGGTTTGGGTGGCGGGTGGTTGGTTTGGGTGGTGGTAGCTCCGATTGAAGGAGGAAGGAGCAATGACCGGGAAATGAAGGTTGGTGTTGAGAAGGAAAGGATTAGCGGCGAAATGGAGAAATGGAGGGAACAATTGGGTTTATTTTCCCGGTCAGAGCAATAGCGGCGACATGTCGCCGCTAATAATGTCGCCGCTATTGCTTTGTGTACTTTTTAATCTCAACCCTTGCTTTGTTTGTCAATCAACGGCCAGATCTGGTTGTTTCATGGTTCACGCGGATTGGAGCAATAGCGGCGACGTCGCCGCTACTGATGTCGCCGCTATTGCTTAAATGGCGTCAAACTGGTTTGTTACCCCGAAAGATAACCTAACCACCCAGGCCGGCCAAGGTTGCTGGGGGCTGCCAGGAGTCGAACCGGTGACCTCAGACGAGCGGGAACCCACCTAAGATGGTAAAACCCTGTCACCTCACCTTGCATTCAATGGGAATCGAACCGGAGTCCACATTGGGACCAACGATTCTTTCCACCACTGAACCAAAGGATCATTGGCGTGTGATTGATATTTATATGGGCCAACAACATATACACTACTTACACAATGAAAGAAAAACGTGTTACCTCAAGGATCCACCCAATATATTTCACATTGTTAACATGTTGGTTGATATCTAAGTCGCTCCATCTTGGCTATAAACACATATTTGTGTATGAAATGAATTAATAAGTTCATGCAAGGACTTCAATAAAACCTATAGAGATTAGCATTTTATAGGTAAAGAAAATTTAACAAATTGACTAACCGTTATACCATTGCGAACATAGTCTATGATATTCTCATCTCGTGTTATCCATTTTCTAGTGATTGTAGGTGGCGTGGCATCCGTAAAGTGTTCGTCTAATTCACCTCGAACTTCATCTGGGAATTTGGATAGCCTTCTTGTCTCTTCATTCATCATTAACCAAATACTATGAAATTACACAAGAAATATGCCACCATTATTAAATATTAATGCCTAGAAAACTTATGTACTAAGACTATCCGTTGTAGGTAGAGGTGAGTGAAAGATTTATCGAATAATATTGTGCCACGTCAATGCTTAGTTGGCACTGGGTAGCGGCCGGCGATCGCTCGCTAGAGGGTGTTATGGGTCAAGGTGAGTGAGGTTTTTTTTTTACCAAATGTATTTAAATTTTTACCACAAACACTAAACTAAAAATAAAACAAAAGTTACACTAAAATAATAAAAAAAAAACCATTACACTAAAATTAAAAAAAACCATTACATTACACTAAAAAAAAGAAAAGAAGGAAATTACACTAAAATAAAAAAAACCCATTATATTACACTAAAAAAAGGAAATTGCACTAAAATAAAAAAAAAACCTAATGTAGTCCCGGGCGTAACATTTGCCACGCCGAAACGTGGTTGAAGTTATGGCCAACCGTCCGAAGATACTCCACTTTGGCGAAGGCAACGAGCACGTCATCGGTTTCGTCGGGCATATCCTCCTTCACCGCTTTGTACGCGGTTTCGAAGCTTCTACACTTCGATTTCAAGTCTCCAAACTTGTGGGAGATGGAGTCATTGGTACGGTTGGTACCCCCTACAAGGGTACCAATCTCGACCAAAACCCGGTTCCATTGTGGGCCGCGAGCCCCATAGCCACGCGTTGACGAAGCAGCTTCCCCGTGGACTTGTTGGTACGCGAGCATGAGTGCTAACTCCTCCTCCTCAGTCCACTGCACCATGATGATGAAGTTTGGTTTGAAAATTGTAGGTTTTAGGGTTTGAGTATGAAGAAGAAGAAGAAGACGGTGAAGGATTGTGAAGAAGAAGAGATTGGGTAAATAAATAGAGGGGGTAATTAATTTGGTGGGTGAAAATTAAATTATGAAATTCAAATGGCCGCTAACGGACGCGAGCGGAGTCACGTCCCATCGCAGCAGATTCCTCGTTGACCCGTTCACGTGACTATATATGTTATCGCTAGCGCCAGCCACGTGGATAAAGTTGTGGCTCGCAGCAGGCTACTCGCGGGCCACAACGGATAGTCTAAACACATTTTCTACTTATATGTAGTAAAAGGTTGATACCATGAGGCTGTTAATAATCTCTCTCTTGTTTTGGCATCATAAATCGTCCAATTGGAGCGCATTCCAATTTTCCCATGCGCACCTTTCCAAGTATCGATTTGAATAACATCATCCCTATAACAGGTTTAGAAGACAATGGACATTAATGTCAAACTAGTATCCATACACAACTACAAATATGTATATATGTACGTAGGAGTCCGTAAACTTATACATCGCGATACTCTGCAAGTATATATGCAAATCCATCTTTTACCTATCGTGGTTAAGCGCCTTTGTTTTATTCTAGAGCCCAAATAGTTCAGTATACACAAACATGTTTGGTGATTTTAGTTTGATGAAGTCATCTTGGTTAATTAAGATTTATCTAAGACCAAAGGGAAATAAGAGTAAATTTTGATACAAGTTAAGAGGCGTGGAATGCACGCTTGTTCATAACTATTCTTATTGTATGCACCAATGCACCCAGACACTACAGGGGTCTGGATTTTTGGCGGCGACTTTAATAACCCTTTAGCGGCGACATGCCTTTTAGCGGTGACTGTCGCCGCTAATGATCTCGTCGGCAAAAAAAGTGGCTAATACCACGTGTCGCCGCTAATACCATGTGTTTTAGTATTATTTCATTATTTGTTCTTCCTTTACTTTTGTGTGTTTTAATATGATTCCTTTATTGTTCTTTTGCTTTTGCATGTTTAGAGATCAACAACTATAATCAAAGTAGATCAACTGTTGAGTTTTTAACTTTAAATGCTTGATCAAGCATTAGTAGTTAAAGAACGCGTATCCTACAATGATAATAACCAAGTGAAGCATATGCGACATCTGTGTTTAAAGGGAGATGGTAATATAGGCGAATCGTGTTATTGTGTTTCATCCCTGTTACATTAGAAATCCAAATACATTTTAATAGAATTGACTAGAATATTGTAATTTAGGAAATCATTATTAGCCTTTAGTATTGTAATTATCGCTTCCCAAAAATAGGGGATAGCATTTATTTTGAATTCATTGTAATTATCTATATATATGGAATGAGAATTATGGGAGAGGGTCAAGGATCCTTCTCACCTTTCATGGTATCAAGAGACTAGGTCTTGCTCACCTTTCCTTCGCCGCCTTCAACCCACCTTCCGGCCACCCTCAGCCCACCTCTGCCTTCGCCTACAACCTCCTCTGCCTCTCCCTTACCTCACATCTCTTCCTCATCTACTCTCACAGACCCGTTCCAGTTACAATGGAACCAAAACTTCACCCCGCCACCACCGTATCCAACATAAAATCCCTCATTCCGATCACCTTGGAGGTCGATACTTGTCACTTCACGGCTTGGAAAAACCTCTTTGAAATCCACTGCCGTGCGTATCAGGTTGACGACCACCTCCGTCCCAGAATCATACCCGACACCCTCTCCTCCTCTGCAACATCCACGCCACCCGCCTCCACTGAAATCGACAAAACTGCACCACCCGTCACCCCTACACCACCACCCGAAGACCCTTGGAGTCGTCTAGACGCCATCGTACTTCAATGGTTGTATAGCACGATTTCAAGCGACCTTCTCCACACCATCATTGATAACACCTACACCGCATACGACGCTTGGTTGGCCCTTGAAATTTTTTTTCAGGACAATAAAGTCGCTCGTCGCCTTCAACTTAAAAACAAATTTTCAAACACCCGTTTAGACGGGTTTCCCAACGTCTCTGCCTACTGTCAGCAACTGAAATCTCTCGCTGATCAGTTGGCCGGCGTTGGGGCTCCCGTCGACAACGACACCCTCGTCCTTCAACTCATCGCCGGTCTTCCCGAACAATACGAAGGGATCGGCACAATTCTGCAGAATCAGGACCCCTTACCCAATTTTTATGTTGCTCGATCCAAGGTAGTTATGGTCGAACAACGAAAAGCTGAAACCGCCCTAATTGTTTCCCAAAATACCGCAACGGCCCTTCACACATCCACTCGTTCCTCCTCCTCGCAGGACCACTCCCAAAACCCGTCTGCCCCTTCTTCTTATTCTGACCGGACCAGGGGCCGTGGTGGTCGGTCCCGTGGCCGGGGTGGTCGTGGACGCTACAATACCTGGGGAAGAGGACGCTCACAGCAGCAACAGTTTTGGCAGCCCATGTGGCCAGGTTATTACTCTCAGTGGGCAGGGTCAAGGATCCTTCTCACCTTTCACATTTTTCGTTACTGTTGAGGTTTGTAAAATTTTGTTGTTGCACTAGCTAGGATAATTTATAGACGTTTTTAGGTCATATAGTGCGGAATTTGTTTTGTGTTATCAGTCACTTTAAACTTAGAGGTTGTATATATTGCAAATTCAAATGTAGACACCTTGGATTTTGATTTGAGGATATATGTAAGTAGTTTGGATTTAAAATGTTTTGTGTAACATACCATTGTTGAATTTCATTATAAAAAATTGGTATTCCATCGTAATAAGGAGATCATGAAAGCCTATCGCAACCCATTAATACGGCTAGTTATTATGAAATTCCAATTGGATAGTTAAAATATATCAAATGGATTGTCCACGTCTAGGGCTAGGTTGTGAAATAAATTAATAAAAACTAAACATTAACTTGTGTTTGGTACTCTATAATTCAAGCCTTAATCGCTGTAATATATATTACCTAGTGGTAAATTTTGTGTAAAACAATTTGCAAAATGTTATCACTTTAAAGTGTTTATGAAATAATATGTACTTTAATAAGAACACACGTATATAAAGTCAAATCTCATACCTAAAATCACATACTTTAATTGCCATATATTTGTTTAGATAAAAACATATGTCATACCTAAGGAACATGAAATCGGACGTTTCCAAAAGATGAAAACACGTAAAGAACAATTATAATCGATGAATTTTTTATATTATATATGTAAATATTCAATAAAATATGTTATTTTATCGTCACTTTTTTTGTTGACCAATTTTTAGCCGATTAGTATTGTACCACCCGTACAAAAAAGAATCTGTAACCGTCACTAGTTGCAGCCGAATGGTCAGTATATATAAGGTGTTGCAATAGTGTCTCTCTTAAATGGCGAGAATTCAAGCCTCATTGGAAATCAATGATGCAGGTTTATTAGTAGGTGTAGTGGGTGTATGTGTTTGCTCTTTAAAAACAAAATTTAGTTGTTAAATAGGGCTCTTCAGAACATGGTCCATTTTGTTATATATATAGACAGGTGTATATAGTAGTACATGGACTACTTGGAGAAGACGAGTGGTACCAAAATGGGTAACGATCCACTTCAATTTGCAACTTTGACATCACCCAGATTAGGTTCTTCTTGCACATCTCTCGTGTTAAACCTAAGCCATCACCCCATACTCCAATTGCCTTCAGATGATTGATGGATGTTTCCTGAGTATGCATGCACATTGGCTAGTCATATATAGTCATTTACATCAAACACTTAAATAAATGGGAAAATTGCCAAAATAGCCTTTGACCGAGTTGATTTGCGAAAATAGCCCCCTCAGCCGTCGTCTCAGGCGACTTTAAGTTCACATCCACCACGAGCCGTCTCGGGAAGTGTGAGACGACTTTAAGTCTCCTCGGGAAGTGTGAGACGACTTTAAGTCTTCTCGGGAAGTGTGAGACGACTTTAAGTCTCCTCGGGAAGGTGATGCTGCACCTCATAGGCTTGACAATGGACCTTGAATAAGGTTTTTCATGTCATGTAGTGGGTTCCCAATCTTTCTCTTCGAGCCTACACTGATGCTGATTGGGCTGGATGCCCAGACACCCGTCGCTCCACGTCGGGTTATTGTGTTTATTTAGGGGAGAATCTTATTTCTTGGTCGTCTAAACGTCAGTCCACCATCTCCAGATCCAGTGCTGAAGCGGAATACCGAGGAGTGGCAAACGTTGTTGCTGACATCTGTTGGATCCGCAATCTTCTTCTTGAACTACATCATCCTCTCTCTCAAGCAACCCTGGTCTACTGTGACAACGTCAGTGCCGTTTACCTCTCAGGAAACACGGTGCAACATCAACGCACTAAGCACATTGAGATCGACATCCACTTTGTTCGCGAACAGGTGCAGCGTTGCCATATTCGTGTTTTACACGTTCCATCTCGTCACCAGATTGCTGATATCTTCACGAAGGGACTTCCTCGTGTCCTATTTGACGACTTTCGTACCAGTCTCAACATCGGTCCTCCCGACGTTTCAACTGCGGGGGTGTAATAACATGTGTTATATATAGTAAATTATCATTGTATTTATTTGTAATTATCTCTCCCTAATTAGCGGAGATCTCCTTTGTATTATTTAAGGATATCACATCAATGAGAATTATCACGTTGAATTATTCTCTCACAGAGACGACTTTAAGTCTCCTTGGGAAATGTGAGACGACTTTAAGTCTCCTCACCAAAAGTGTGAGACGACTTTAAGTCTTGGAATTGTGAGGCGACTTTAAGTCTCCTCGAAGAGGGCTCGTAGGTTGTCGGACACGTGGCAGAAGTTAATTGGTTCGTGATTAAAGCCGGCCGAGGTGTCTCAGGAAGTGGGAGCCGTCTTTCCCGAGACGGCTGAGGGGGCTATTTTCGCAATTGCTTCCGGTCAAAGGCTATTTTCGCTATTTTCCCTAAATAAATCACAAATTTACTAGATATACCTGTAATAGATTCATAAGAGTTTCTGTAGTAATTGTTTGGTCCGACCCAACTTCATATGATCTGATTTGAAAGTTTTGTTGGAAAACAAAGCCATCGGTAAGCATTCTCCCAAAATCGATATCTGGAACCATGTGGCCGTGATTTATATTTTGGTCGAGCATCATCTTCGGCTTCAAGGAGCTAGTTCTATTAGCGCGGACACCCTTAGCATTTACCTTTGTAAGATCTTTAACAAGCAAAACCGAAGAAGAAGCATCATTTTTCTTGATGATCCCATGAGCATCTACGGGCCCTCGTATGCCTCGAAGATTATTGCAAATCATGCCATGGTGTGAGAAAGAATGGAAAAAGAAATATGTAGAGGCAACCATTACAACCATTGCAAATCAAACTCTCGAAATTGAATTCCAATGTGCTATAGTACTGCAACATTTTTAACTATTTATATACACATATTTAGGTTCTTTAATATTCTTTCCTTATGACATTTCTCTCATGATGTCATGCATCATTAAGGCAAAAGGGCAAATTTATAAATCCACTAGGTAGTAGGCAACCTCACAAGTTGGCTAGCATTTTTTCTCCTTGAAAAATATAGACTAATTAATTCTTATGCATAAATAATATATTGACATACCAAACACATGTTGCGTAAACAACATATATAGTTTCGTGTTGATTGTTCAAGTTTGGAGTTTCAAACCAAAACAAAATTTGGACATGATATCATGGACGTATAACCACGGATGACAAGTAGGAATCATGGGAACCATATTGGAGATGTATGGAATCTCAAGAACAATTGTTGTTCGCGACGGTTCTTAATGGACCTAAGTTAAATGTTCTGCTAATAAAATTGAGTTTGCATATTGTTGGCTTTAACTTAAAATTTTGTATTACTCTTTTTGTACTCAATATCTTGGAATAATATATTATCAGAGAAGGAAATACTATTAGAATAACAATGTTGTTGAAGCAAATTAAGTAGAGGCTTTTAGCAAGGGCCGTCTCCGAAAACACTAAAAAAATTTTGGGCTCGGGCAAAAAAATATTTGGGCCCAGAATTTTGTAAAGAGGAATGAATTAAAAAAAATGAATATGGTGCTAGAGTCAAGAATTGAACTTGAGATCTCTACGTTAAGTTAGCATGGTTTTCCCAACTCCACTAATAAGACTTTAATGTATAAAACACAATATATATCCTATATATATATATATATATATATAGGGAAATTATAAACTGAAAACCTCCTTGAGTTAAGAAAACTAAGAAAACCCTTGTAAAAACCATCTAAAATTTTGTAATTTTTTTTGAAAAAAATACACAAGGTAACATACATGTATTAAAGCGTTTTGGGCAAAAAAAAATAAAAAAAGCGCCGATAGGATATTTTTAAAAAAAATAAACAACGCAAACTTTGTAACAGCGATGTTAACATATGTTAAAAGGCAGAAAACATATGTTAACAGCGCTGTAACATATGTTAAAAAGCAGAAAACATATGTTAACAGCGCTGTTACAAAGTTTGCATTGTTTATTTTTTTTAAAAATATCCGTTCGGCGCTTTTTTTATTTTTTTGGCCCAAAACGCTTAAAAACATGTATGTTACCTTGTGTATTTTTTTCAAAAAAAATTACAAAATTTTAGATGGTTTTTACAAGGGTTTTCTTAGTTTTCTTAACTCGAGTGGGTTTTCAATTTATCCTCCCCCTATATATATATATATATATATATATATATATATAGGGTTGGGTTATTCTACAAAGGCTACAAAAAATGAGAAGGATGAGAAGCCACTAGAAAATGACATGTGTCCAAAGAATTAACAAGTGGGAGGGGTAATTTTGTCAAAAACATATGCACATGCAAGTCACATGTCATTTCCACCTTCATTTTTAAATGTCCGTAACTTTTTTATACGTCATCCGTTTTTAAAAAAAAATATACCATAAAATCGAGCGTCCTTTTATCTTTAATATGAGTACCATATTGCTATACTTTTGAAAAAAAAAATTCAAAACCCACTTGCGTATGACACAATGGAATGTAAAACACAATGAACACCAATTAAATATAGGGTAAAACACAATCAAGAGTCTAGTAAAACACAATGGACGACATACTAAAGACACAATGAATAGAAGACTAAAACACAATGAATACTTTTGAAAAAAAAAGTTGAAAATCAGTTGCATAAGACACAATGGATGACATACGAAAGACACAATGAACAAAAGACTAAAATACAATGAATACTTTTGAAAAAAAAAGTTAAAAACCCAATTGTGTAAAACACAATGGACGACATAATAAAGACACAATGAACAGAAAATTAAAACACAATGAATACTTTTGGAAAAAAAGTTGAAAACCCAGTTGCGTAAGACACAATGGAGATAACGTAAAACACATACCAATTAAATATGCAATGAACAATAGGGTATAAAACACAATGAACAGTCTAATAAAACACAATGGACGACATATAAAAGACACAATGAACAGAAGACTAAAACATAATGAATAATAGACTTAAACACAATGAACAACATAATAAAACACAATGTACACCTAAATACAAAACTCATTTACGTAAAACACAATTAAAAGTATACTAAAAACACAATGGAAAAAGTTAAATCATGTGTAGACTAAAAAAACATAAATAACATATTTATAAAGCACACATACATACTATAACACAATGAACGTGCAAAAGACACAACGGAGAAAAAAAAACCATTTAGCACGAATTTTTTTTTTCAATTTTAATGTAGCAATGTGGTACTCATATTAAAGATAAAAAAACGCTCGTTAATATGGTGAATTTTTTTTGAAAAAAAAATGTCGTATGAAAAAGTTATAGACGTTTTAAAATGATGGGGGAATTGACATGTGCATTGCATGTGGAGAGAAAAAGTCAACAAATGTTGTTTTCCTTTTATGCCCTTTCTCTAATTTATTATTTATTTTTTTCAAACAAACTAATCTCAACCCTTCAAATATATGATCAATGGATCACAATCCTTCTCACCCTTCCTAGAAAAAGTGTCTTGTGTATTTGATCCTAACCCTATATATATATATATATATATATATATATATAGGATTTGGTTCAAATGAGAACCTTTTCCCAAATTGAGAACTAGAGAACCATTCTGGGCCACACATTTCTCTAAGGCAATTTTTTTTTTTTTTTTTTTTTTTTTTTTTTTTTTGCAAAAATCGCTGCTTTATATGTAAGGAAATTTTTTTTTTATTTTTTTTGTATTTTTTTTTTTTTCAGTATACACATGTGTATAATTGCATTATACACATATGTATAATGCTATATACACATATGTATAACTGAAATATACACATATGTATAGCTGAAAAATGCTATATACACATATGTATAATTGCTATATACACATATGTATAATTGCTATATACACATATGTATAAATGAAAAAAAATTCAAAAAAAATAAAAATTTTTTTTTCCTTGCATAAAAATGTGCGATTAAAGCAAAAAAAAAAAAAAAAAATTTTTTTTTTTTTTTGCCTTTATATGAAATGTGTGGCTCAGAATGGTTCTCTCAGTTCTCAAATAGGGGTTGGTTCTCTTAGGATCTCTACCCTATATATATATATATATATATATATATATATATATATATATATATAGGGGAAGGATAAATTGAAAACCCTCTTGAGTTGAGAAAACCTCGGAAACCCATGTAAAAAAATCATTATTTTTTTTTGAAAAAAATAACCAATGTAAAATACATGTTTTTAAGCATTTTGGGCCAAAAAAATATAAAAAGCGCCGAAGGGATTTTTTTTAAAAAAATAAACAAAGTTGCTAAAAAAACATATGTTTTCAGCTATTTGCTGTTTTTTATCAGGTGTAAACATGTGTTTTCGCAGCTTTGTTTATTTTTTTTAAAAAAATCCCTTCGGCGCTTTTTTTATTTTTTTGGCCCAAAACACTTAAAAACATGTATTTTACATTGGTTATTTTTTTCAAAAAAAAATAATGATTTTTTACATGGGTTTCCAAGGTTTTCTCAACTCAAGAGGGTTTTCATTTTATAATTGCCCTATATATATATATATATATATATATATATATATATATATATATATATATATATAGGGGGAGGATTAAATAAAAACCCACTCAAATTGAAGAAACCTGGGAAACTCTGACTTCCCGAACTTTTTATCATCTAAAAAAATTAGGGTATGTAATATACATGTTTTTAAGAGTTTTGAGCCAAAAAAAACAAAAAAGCGCCGAGTGGATATTTTTAAAAAAAATAAATAAGTTTTTTGTGTTACATATGTTACATGTCTGTAAAGTGTGTAACATACGTAACACAAAAAAACTTATTTATTTTTTTTTTAAAATATCCACTCGGCGCTTTTTAAATTTTTTTGGCTCTAAACTCTTAAAAACATGTATATTACATACCCTAATTTTTTCAGATGATAAAAAGCTCGGGAAGTTAGAGTTTCCCGGGTTTCTTCATTTTAGAGGGTTTTTTGTGGATACTTAGCATATATATATATATATATATATATATATATATATATAGGTTTAGGTTCTTGTACAAAACCATTTTTTTGTGAGAAGTGTGAGAACCAATCTTAGAGTGACACGTGGCAGCCAATTTTTTTAATTAGAAGGGCATCATTGTAATTTGGGTTGTTAATCTTATTTTAGGAGATAATTGTCTAATTAATTTTTGTTATTAAATATGAGTTTTATTAGGGATTTTTTGTTTTGAATTAAAATGAATTTTACTGAATTCTTTTATAAAGAATCATTCTGCACATATTATCATTTATATTCAACTACATCGATTATCCAAATATCATATTGTGGTGTTTTACGTTTATACTAGGGTGTTTTAAATGAATGTGTCCATTCATTTGTCATATTTATGTGTTGCTTCATCCAGAAGGTGTTTTACGTTCGTACCCGTGTGTTTTATCTTCATATTCTCAACTTTGTGTTTTAACAGTCTCATGTGTTTTATCATCATCTTCCTCATAATCCATTGTGTTTTATTATCATCATCATACACAAATCAGTAACACATTCAAAAAACACACTAGAATGTACTTTAAAACACAACTATACATACATTTAAAACGTGTTTTAAATTCAAAAAACACTAAACCACAAAAAATCATTTTAACATAAAACACACAACATACTATATTAATAGTTTAAATATCTATATGATAAAAAAATTATAAAACACTTGAGTTAAAACATTGACGAAGAGGAAGAACTAATCCATATTTGAAAGTTGAGGACGTACCATGTGAAAATCATTTTGAGTTAAATATCTAATGTAGCATGTGAAAATCATATCATAAAGTCTTAAAGCCTTTTGTGAAAATATATTTGATACACTCACGCCAATGGAGATTTTAATCTATTCACCATAGATGTTGATGAGAGAGACAAGGGGAAAGAGAGAGAATCATAATTAATAGGATGAGAGATGTGAGAGATGAGGTTTTAATGAGACACTTAATTAGAGTGTGTATTTTACTATCATACCCTTAATGATATAATCAATTAATAAAATTATAACATTAATTGCAAAAATACCATCCAATTAATCCACACCATAGATCAAGATGATCCAATGGCCAAAACACATTCTCACACTTCTCACAAAAAAAAACACTATATATAGGGTATGTTTGGCAAGGAGCTTTTAAGAGCTTTTAGGAGCTTCAAGCTTCAAGCTTTTAAGAAAAAGCTCTTACTTAATAAAAAGCTTTGTTTGGTTGAAGGAGCCGGAAGCTTTTAGGTTAGAGAAAAAGCTCTATAGTGAAAAACTACTAGTACTAGCTTTTAAGAAAAAACTATACTAGCTACAAGCTTTTAATTAGTAAATGACACAAATACCCATTCTATTTTAAAAAATAAAATAAAAACCTTCTTTACAAGTTTTTAATTATGCCCATTTTGGTCATTTTATACATTTTATTAAAAGATTCAGCTACTCTGCCAAACATCAAAATATATTTAAAAAGCTTTCAACTACTAGCTTGCAGCTACCAGCCTTCAGCTAATTTTGCCAAACATACCCATATAGGGTCAAGATCCTTATTTTTAACATCTTGCTATAGTGATATTCGCTTAAAAAAAGTAGTTATTAACCGTTTCTTTTATATAAATGTTCATAGCAAATTAAATCACATATTGTGTTGCATATCTATTAATAAATCACATAATATTTGATTTGCTTGATTATATTGATAAATAATACATGTTCATAGACTCATAGTAACTATGATGATATTTTTTTTTTCATTGGAACATTCATCTATAACAAAACACTACTTTATAGGGCCAGACATTAGAAGTTAACGGCCTAAGGGTAACATAAAGTCACGAATTAAAGTTTTAGCAATTCAATCTTAACTATTTAATAGGTGTTGTAAAAGTAATTGAAAAAAAAAAAAAACTTCAAGTTATTCTGTATAAGGGGACGAGGCACAACCAAAATTGCTCACGGGTACCCCACTACCAACACGGTAACATCGCCACTGATAGTGGATCCGTGGACGGTTTCCTGGTTCTAGCTAACGGACAGTGAAAGTGCAACGGTCATTTTTATTGATTTTTTATTCAATATTTTAAATGCAACGGTCACTTTTCAGTGAAGTGAATCACTGAAATGTGTCTCAAAAAAACTGTTTCAATGAAGTAAATCAGTGAAGTGATGTGTCAGTGCAAGATTGGTTGAAACTATTATATACACATATTAATCCGCAAAAAGTCCTTGTGGGAGACAGTGACACTTTAGCGACCATTTCTTGAGGCAACAATTCACCGAAACATGTAACACTTACAACACTCTTTTTCCGTTCTATATCTTTTATAAGGGGAAGGGGCGCTACGACGAAATTCACTACTTTATAAGGTCAGGTAATAAAAGTTAACAGCCAACGTTACTATCAAAGTCAAAAACTAAAGTTTTAGCAATTTAATCTTAACTATTTAATAGCAATGGCGAACCAAAAATTTAATTTTCATAGGTGTGATAGGGGTTTAACTAAAGGGTGAGCTCAAAATTTTACCAACAAATTACACTATTTTTTCCCCAATGATTTAATAGTATTTAAAAAAAACTTGAATCTAATTTGTAATGAAATGAAAAATCTATAATATAATCATAATCAAGTTATTATTGAAAAAATATTAGCGAAAATGATTCACTATAAATGATTTTCACTGATTTATAAGTATGTGTTCTACGTTGTGAGAGTTTCACAAAGGAATCAAACCATGTCCAAATCGAAGTTAAGATGAATGAGATATCGAATATTGAAGTTGAATTTTTCGTAAAATAGTTGTTGTTTTGACTCTTTCAAGAATCCTTATGGAACCCTTGAATATGTGTCATAATTTGTATTAATTTGACATTAGCATGTCATGAACTAGCTATGAAGGTTTTATTTGAATCTCTTGTACGTTTAGGTGTATATCATTGACATACATAAAAACGTACAGGATCATGTCATGTTGGTATGGAATGATGATGATATATTATAGTACTTTGTTTGTGTGAGCATTCGAGGTTTGCTTTGTTGATTGAAATTTAGATAGATCAATGGGAAAATCACGGAAATAGCCATTGACCGGGTCAAATTACGAAACTAGCCAGCGGAAACGTCTCAGGTGAGACGCTTCTCACTTCCCGAGGCCCTGAGCCGACTCCAACGACGTCTGGCAAAAAGAACCGCTGAATGGTTGCCACGTGTCCGATACTCTTCCGAAACGTCTTTTGAGACGACATGACCACTCCGAAGGAGAGGGAGACGGTTCCAGCTCTTCCCGGCTCATGGCTCGAGCCGGCTACCAATTGGCTCGGCTTACTTTTTTGGAGACGTCTTTAGCCTATCAAATTTTTTTTTATATTTTTTTTAATATTGCCACCCGAGACGTCTTTATTAGCCAGCGGTAAGATTGGGTATAAATATGAGCTCCACCCACCGTTTGTTTTACATTCTTTTGGTATAAATGTGGGTTGTTTTTGGAAGTATTCAAAGTATGTATGATTTTTTTTTTATTTTTTTTATATCATTATGTCCTCACTCAAATCTCCGTTACATTTTTCTTACAAAGTTATCAAAGGTTTGGATCGTTGTTACATCTGCGTAGGAATACTCAGATAGTTGTTACATCTGCACGTTGTATAACACGTGTAAAATGTAATTTATGTTTGAAGGTTCACCTCCCAAATCTACGTCATGTTACTGTTGGAACATTTTTCTGTATAGCAGAAAGTAAGTCGGTCGATGCGGTAGTTGTGGTGGATGCCGACGAGTTCTAGGGACGGACGTAGGGCAAGGAGGAGCCCTTTATTGTTGTTGATAGGATATTTCCACGGGTGTGCTTGTTTCGAACTCCCTTGCAATAACTAAGCTATCCGATATAGGGGACTTGGAGTACAAGCGAGCCATACATTTAGAACGACGTGAAATGTATTTATTTATTTTTGTCTGTGTTTGTAATGATACTGAGTATTTATTTATTTTTTGTCTATACGATACTGATTATTTATCCTTATTTATTTTCATTTACATAGCCAAACTTTTTATTTTTTGACATTTAATTACTATTTCAACCGTTCCACCAAACGGTCAGCCAAATTTAAGTTTTTATCTTGGTAACCGTCGAGTAAATTGAATTAAGTCACCTAAACGGTCAGCGAATTAATTCTTAACAGTGCCATCGTCGTTGTATATAAAGTGATCAAACAGTGGGGTTAAAAGCCACAATTTACCACGCTTTAAAGGCACATAAAAATGAAACCGTGGACCGAAGAAGAAGAAATTACCGTGTTTTTGTTTGATTTTATTTTTTTTTCTAGTATTTATTAATGCAAGGTTTTTTTATTTACTTTACATTACAAACATACAGTTAATACAAAACCCTAAATAAATAATCGTTATACATATAAAACAGACCGTTAAAATAAATAAAAAAACACGAAAACATAGGGGGTAAAACAATAGAAACAATAAAAAAAAACACGAAAGATAATTAAGACTAACTTTTCATTCCATTAAAAAAAACATTTACACTGCAAAGCATCAGCAACACATGCATCAAAGCAAAATACCACCCACATGAAAACGAACACCTGCGCAAGCTACTCGTTAAGCCTAGCCCTCATCATTTGCCAAGCAGAGATGTGTTTAAACTCTTTCCTTTGCTTGCACTCATACTCGATTTGGGTTATTCCGATGGCCACGTCTTCTGGTGTGTCCGCAAAGTCACGCAGTGTTTGATTGTGGTAGGCGTTGAAGATTTGACACTTGGCATTCAAATCAGTCCATTTACGGTTGATCGAATCGATTGTTTTGTTTGAACCCCCTACCAAGCGATTGAACTCGTTTAGGATTCGGTACCACTTGTTAGTATCATGATTGCTATCTTCAACGAGTTGCCAGGCCACTACAAGTGCGATTTCTTCTTCTTCAGTCCAACGAGTTGGTGCCATTGGTGTTGTGTTCTTCTGATGGTCACAAGAACTTCAGTGTATTGTGTTACGGAGATTGGACTCGGTCGTACATTTATATGAAATTCAAATGGAAGTTCAATGTGGTGTAACTCATCTCGGGAATCAATTAGACAACGTGTTGGTCAAATGGAGGACTGGACGACTGCTCAGGAATCTAAGTCGTCTCAATTTGTCTAAGACGTCAAATTTAGTTGTCTCGGGAAGGCAAATAGATGTCTTGGGAAGCACAGTGAGTCAGAGATGTGACACGTCAGAGACGTCACAGAAGTTGGTCCGTCCGTCACTTTGACGTGTTAATGACGTGTCGGTAAAAATTATCATATTCTCTTTCAATTTCGAAAAAATAGATTATTTATCGTAATTTTTTTTAATTTAAATGATTTTCATGATAACTAATTGATTAAAATTTCTAAGTATGATAAACCGTAATGAAATTTATTTTCTTAGAAAATACTTATTTTTGCTGTTTTTACCATTTTTAATCAATAAAAAAACTATTTAAATTCATGTTAATCTGTTATAAAAGCCAATTAAGTTGAGAAAAATTATGGGAAATCTATTTTTACTATTTTAAATCTGAAAATAATCAATTTTAACCAAAATATTATTTTTGGATGATTACTTTAATTGTAGTTAAATGAATCTAAGTCGTCTCAATTTGTTTAAGACGTCACATATAGTCATGTAGAAGGTAAATAGCCGTTTCAGGAAACACAATCAGTCAGAGATCTGAGACGTCAGAGACGTCACAGAGGTTGATCCGTTACTTTGAAGTATTAATGAGTATTAATGAGCATTAATAACTATAAGACGTCAGACGTGGGTATATATAGTTGGGTTTAACCTAAGAAAATTTGTAACCCTCCCCATTATGTATTCTAAAAAAAAAAAAATTGTTATATCAAACCCTTCAGGTTTCCGATCCATGACGTTTTTAAATCCTCCTCTCTTTCTACCGAAGCCTACCGCCTTAGGTAAATGTTCGATTATACTTGGATCGTTGTTACATCTGCGTACAGCTACTTGGATCGTTGTTGCATCTGCACGTGGGTTAACCCGTGTAGAATGCCTCGATGATGTGGTGATCTACATTATTGGCAAGTTCATTCGCCTCCCAAATCTATGTCTTGGCGAGTTGGGATTTCCTTTACACACGTGTGAAGGAATTCCAGCCGGGCAAGCTGGGAGAACTTGCCAATTTTCTAATACACCGTCTGTAACTATCTGTCCGTACGTATTTTTGTTCATCATCAGTTGATGAAGATGAGATAGGACAGTCGGTGTTAAGCACACTGAGAACTATTGTTACGTAAAACGAGGCCTTCCTCTTCGGATATGCCTCGGTGGTCGACGTGTGCTAGGTATCAGATCCATGAACAATGGATCTTTGTCTATGTAGATCACATACATCCTTCTAAATAATGAAGGGTATGGATCTTTGTCTATGTAGATCACATACATCATTCTAGATAATGAAGGGTTGAGTATCCTCTCAACCCTCCCTACGTCTCTCGTCCCCTACTGCTACTACCACCACCCGAGGAAACATCTAACATTAGGATCTAGTCTTCAATAGTTGGTTAGACAGGTCAGTAGAGGAAACATCTAACGTTAGGATCCTCTACTGGCCTGTCTAACCAACTATTGAAGACTAGATCCTAATGTTAGATGTTTCCTCGGGTGGTGGTGGTGGCAGTAGGGGACGAGGGTCATTCTACCTTTTGTGCATGTCCACAAAGGACATATTTTGGAAAGCAAGCTTCCGGGTTTGAAACAACGGGTCATTCTTCTAAATCCTCCACCATTTCAAAAGGGTTTTATTGAAAATTTGGGAACCTTTTCAAGCACTTTTGAGTATGACCATAAAGGTAAGGAAAGAGCTGTTCCCGAGTTTCATTAAAGGAAGGAAAAAAAAGGAAAACAAAATATGGTGTGTTCTAGAGTTTCGTTAAACGAAGGAAAAGAAAGGAAATGGAAGGAAATAGAAGGAAAGTTGTTAAAATCATTTAGTTTAGTTTTCCTTCGCGCGATGGATCTGGTCTTCAATAGTTGGTTAGACAAGTGGTGTTATTGTGTTTACTTTGTTTCATAATTATGTAAGTTATGTAACAAGTTTATAAGAATTATCTCCACGTTTTAGTTATGAATTAGTGATCCGTATGATTTATGTATGGCAACATTATTTATTTATTTTTCGACTCCTGTCATGTGCACAAACTTAAAATAATTATTAATTATTATATTAGAAAAAATACGTCAAGCCATTGCAGAGTGATGACATGGCCGCTACATAACTGTAAGTAAAATATGCGGAGAACGTAAAGTTATGTTTACGTCAAGCTATTGCAGAGTGATTTTGTGGCCTCCGCAGAGTGATGACGTTGCTTCCGCAGAGTGATGACGTGGCCATCACATTTCTGTAAGTATACCAGTATACCATGCGGAGAACGTAAAGTTATGTTTACGTCAAGACAGCGCAGACTGATTTTGTGGCCTCCGCAGACTGATGACGTGGCAATCACGTTTGTGTAAGTATACCATGCGGAGAACCGGAGAACTTAAAGTTTTGTTTACGTCAAGACAGCGCGGAGTGATGACGTGGCATCCGCAGACTGATGACGTGGCCAAGACGTTTCTGTAAGTATGCCATGCGGAGAACGTAAAGATATGATTTCGTCAAAGGTAGCGCAGAGTGACGACGTGGCCACCACAGACTGATGATGTTGCTTCCGCAGACTAATGACGTGGCCATCACCTTTCTGTGAGTAAACCATGCGGAGAACGTAAAAGTTTTGTTTACGTCAAGACAGCGCAGAGTGATGACGTGGCGACAAATATTTTCATTAAAAATTTAATTTCTCTTTTCTGTATGGAAAATATGCGGAGAACGTAAAAGTTTTGTTTACGTCAATCCGCTGTCACAACTCAACCGAACCGAAATTAAATTTTTCATTAAAAATTTAATTTCTCTTTTCTACTATTAACCGAACATAAATCAAGGAACCATATCCTTGATTTATTCTCCATAACAATTGTAATAACGTGCCTTTATGTGTAGTTATTGTATTTCCTTTTTTATCTTTTGTACATTGTGTATATATTGTAATACTCAAATCATCTTGGCATAATATTTACCTCTAATATGGTATATGATCTACCTACACAATACAAGTGACACTAATATTTACAGTAATATTTTATTAAATGATTATGATTTAAAATTTTATTTCGAAAGTAATATATTAATTATGTTATATATATATATATGTATATGTTAAATATGAAAACACATAATTGTATTACAATAAATAAAAGTTTTATCTTTCTTCAACCTATACAACCCTATTTTAATCTTAAATTTAAAAACAAATAAATAATTTAAAAATATTTAAAATTAGAAAAAAAAGGATTTAATTTTTTTAAGATGACATTAGATAATAAGTTATATAAAAGATATTTTTTTATAACAGGATTTTCCCTTAAACATATCTTATAAAAGACCATTCAGTTTTAAGATATTGTTAGTTAAAAAGGAAATATAGCATTACGCTTAAAAATAATACAAACCATCGTAATTATTCATCATAACGAAACTTTTTAAGATATTGTTAGTAAATACGAATTATTGTTCATATTATTTTTTATTAAAAAATGCATCAAGAGTCTATTTTTATATTTTTGTTATAATTAATAAGTAGAAGTTATTTAATAAAAACAAGGTTAATTTACAAGTATTTAGGTTGAAGTAAAAAAGAAACACAATAATAATATTATGTCCAATAACATGTTGACACTTGTCCCTCAACATTGGTTGCCAGCTATGCATTTACTGACGTGTATTTGAAAAGGCATGGTCCACTCGAGGAGTCGTGTGGCAGGTGACGTCAGGCGTCAGAGGGATGTCTGCCATGATGACGGCCGACGTCTGACGGTTGAAGAAAATTTCGTCAGTTCGTGGGACACGTGTCGCCAAAGCTCACGTTTTGGTAATGAACCGTCACCCACGTTCTCCACCTTTTTCGATGCATTAATTGCAGTAGGTATATATATATATATATATGGTATATACATACCTCCGTCTCCTTCCTTCGTACACTATCAATTTCAAAAGTTTTCCCTTCTTAGTTCTTCTTCTTCGGCGAGGTTTTCCAAGATCCCTTCCCCTTTTCTCAGTTTCATAAACCTTTCCCCTTCACTTTCCATCCCTTCACTTTCCGTCTTCTCCGGCAAGGTTGTTGAATAAAACCACCATGTCAGAAAGTTCGAAGTCGGGAAAGTTGTTGAATAACACCATCCTCCATTGGGCGAAGAAAGCTTTTGACGATCTTTGTACGGCCATGGACTTTGATCCTTCTTGGGGTGTTGAGCTACCTAAGGCTGGTCAAACAGCCATGGATCACCCTAGTGGTAAGATTACACTGTATGGTGTCCACTTTTCGGGTTGTGGTTTCCAGTTGCCTCCTACTAAATTTCAGGTGGATACCATGGTTGAATATGGTATCCACATTACCCAACTTAGTACCTTTGGCATGCTAAGATTGGTCCATTTTGAAGCCTGTTGTAGAGCCATGGATTTTGAACCTACCTTCGAGCGGTTCAATGTATTCTATATGCTTGTCCAGTCTCAGTCCTGGTTCAATTTTGAACTGAGAAGTGCGGTGTCTCCGATTGGCACAGAAACTCCTAAGTCTTTCTACGACTGGAAGGAGATATTTTTTTACATCAACCGTGGGGTTATTCCTGTTGCCATGCCTTGGAAGGTCATGGAAGACCGCCAAAGGCCTCCTGATCATGAGGTGATGGATGGGTATGCTGAACAGGACTGGTATGTGAGGTTGACTCAGAATCCTTCTCCGTATGAGGTTAATACGTGTCCGGAGCCCATGTTGGTACACCTGGGTTTGAGTCGTGTGCGTATTCAGCATGGAATGGAGACTTACCTGCTGCCTAAAGGTACGTTCTTTATGCCCTAAAGTGTGACTTTCATGAGTTCTTATTTTTTTTGTTTGTTTGTTTAATGTTGCGCAGGGACTACTAAGCTGGAAGCTTTCTTGAAGCGCGGAAGCGCGATTATCAAGTGGAGAGCCACACACCCTGACCGTCTCAACCCCATAGACGGTATGATTGATAGGTTTTATCTTCCCAACTTGGTGGATCCTCCGGCGCATTTCAAACCTACTTGTGAGTATCCTAATCCTGATCCCATATCGTGCATACCCATACCCTTCACTATTATCTCTGATGATGAGGAAGCGTCCGGGTCGTCCAATGACCTGGTTCACCCTTCTCGGCTATGCGGGGCTGATGTGTCCAGTGGGCGTTGTAAGACAACGCCTGTAGGGTCTAAGGTGAATTTACCGCATCGTAGCTTTGATTATGTCTGAGTTTCTGACCAGCCTCATTTGGATATTGTCACACCCTCAAAATCCACTTGCGGAGTTTTACCGCGAGGCGCATGACAAACCAGGATCCAAACCAACGATCACAATAAACAAGTCTAACATGAACATAATGCAATTTCAAAACAATGTTTAAAATCCCCGTTTACAGCGGAAGCTTATTCAAAACAATTATTCAATATTAAACCAATATTCAACGTTTGTAAAACCATGCAACTCTAACTAGACGCCGTGCAGACGCGTGCGCCCTAGTTCCATTGTGCTACCTTAGCGACCTGAGAAAACATTTAAAAGTTTACGTCAGCACAAAAATGCTGGTGAGTTTACAGGTTTTGTATCCAAGTACCAAGTCCACCTGTCCATACTATAACAAATAGAAAACCAGTATACGCTAGCTAGGCGTACGTTTTGTTACTACCACGATTGGAAAACCATTACTAACGCGAATACCAAAAGTATGCCCGATGTATGTTCCTGTTGTTCCTGTTGTTCCTGTTTGAGACAATATGCACCCGCCGACCCTCCAAGTCGACGAGCGGGGTTGGTCACTCCCAATAGCGCTATTCACATTTCCCCGTTGTGCAAACCCGCACATTCATGGTTCCCCCGGGACTTCCAAAGATCGTGTAGTACACAAGAGAAACCCATAGTATGACAGTAGTTACCAAATAATAGTTTTAACACATGTTTTCTCCCCCGAAAGTATGAAACCAGTTTAAAAGAGGGGCCGTAAACTCACCTTAACGTGCAAGCAAAGAATCCGAACAGCAAGCAATATATGCTACCGACACCCTAATAACAGTGTCGCTCAGTGAGTATAGGCGTAATATCATTACCCATATAACTCGTTTGTCCAAGGCGTTTTAAATGTTCAAAAGTGTGTATGCGACGCCTAGTGATTCTACATGCAATAGTAAACCCTACGGACCCGTTGGTGAATACGTTGGTTACAATTAGTTTCTACATTCCGTATGTGTCTCAGACAAGTGTACTTCAGTTACATGTCAATTCCATACCACCTAAGACCTCAATTAAACACATAAGCACATAATACACAATCTGTGTTTTCAGGACAGATTGTGCGCCATCAAAACGAATTTATTTAAAATAGCAAACCAATGAGTTAACCTCTCAAATTTTTACTGAATTTACTTTGGGATTCACTCGACAATACCTATTTTTGTTTTGTCTTAATTCCAAACACAAAAATTATGAAAATTCGTACAACACAGCTATGTCCAGAAAATCTCCTCAACAGGTCAGTTTAGTAGGAAAATTCTTAAAAATTGTGTATTCATCCAAACGAGATGAATCCACTTGGAAAAGCTCTATTTTTCCAGTATTGACCTACTGTAAAAATTTCATAATCTAATTCCTTGTAAATCTCATGTTATGACCCTTTAAAGTTAACCCAATTTACAAATCCGAAAATCTGATATGACCCCTAATCAATTAAAATTCCAAAAACGACTCAAACGACGTCCAAATTCGATGGTTTTGCCCATTATGAAAAGCTAAGACCTTGTACGTTACAATCATGCAAAGAATCGATCAAATCAATTGTTTTCAAGCCACGAAACAGACCCTACAAGTCGACTTTCAGAATCTGTCCAGATTCTGATCGTACAATATCATCAATTATATCAAACCCTAGTTGCATATTATCAATCAATAATACCTAATAATCATCATACAACTTTCCTAATACCTATTCCCATCAGATCCTATTATCAAACATGTCAAGATCAAAGCTTTTAAGATCAAAACACCAATAACTTGCGCAACAAGCATCCTATGATGTTACTACGCGTTTATTAATAGGTTTAATCCGTTTAATCTTCAAAAAGACTCATGTTTTAATGTTTATTAAATCCAATCAGACCTGGACAAACTTGTTATAGGATTTTTACAATAAAACATAAAGTAAAAAGCGTAAGAAATCATGAGTTATACCCTTAGCTCTTCAAATCAATCAATCGCGCGCCTTGGAGCCTCCCAATTGATGATCTTAAGCCTTAGCAGGTGTTTTTGGAGTGAAATATTCGTGTGGGGCAGTAAGGGGGCGATTAGGGTTGAGTATGAGGGCTGCATGGGAGTTAAGGATGTTTAAATATGAGTTTGAGGCGGTTTAAACCCGTCAGGTGGCATCGAGCGGCCGCTCGGAGCCTGTGAGCGGCCGCTCACAGGTCCGGGTGGCGCGCTTTTGTTTCGTTTCGCCTCCCGACGCGTTATCCTTCGACGTTTTCGTTATTTCGAACCGTAACAAGTGTAACCCCATGCGTTAAGACCCTAATCAACCTCACGCTCCACTTTTAATAATTTTTATTAACGTGTTCGGTTTAGGTTCACATAATCACGTATGGTTTTCACATAAGTTTGTCAGATATCACCGAGACACATAAGTTTGTTATTCACCAACGTCCGAGGTTCACTAATCATGAAATCACATGTTAACTCACACAAGGAGTCAGAACCCGACCCACACAAGGAGTCAAAACATCTCATAACCCGAGATAATGCTCGTATGTCCTATCTAGCTATCTAGATAACCCTCGTTAAGTATAATATACGCGTGACTCGCTAAGGTAGACTTTAATCTAGACCATGTTGTTAACCAGAATTTGCCGGGTGTCACATCATCCCCACGTTAAAAGAATTTTCGTCCCGAAAATTGCACAAGTACCAAAAGAACAAAAGAAATAACGAAGGAAACAAACAAAAGATAGAAACCAAGAAGAGAGATTTACCCGAGTTGTCACATCATCCCCACGTTAAAAGGAATCTCGCCCCGAGATTCATTCAGCTGCAGAAGAGACATGTCTCGACTCGAACGCTTCCTTAGGAAAAAGATGAGGATACTTAGACTTCATCTGATCCTCCCGTTCCCATGTATATTCCGGTCCCCGGTCCGAGTTCCACCGAACCTTAACGATACGAATCTTGCTGTGACGCAGGCTACGAATCTTGTAATCAAGGATCTCCACAGGTTCTTCCACAATCCGAAGACGATCATCAACCTTGATCTCTTCTAGTGGAACGATGAGAGACTCGTCAGCCAGACACTTCTTCAAGTTTGACACGTGGAAGACGTTATGTACGTTACCGAGCTCCGTCGGTAAATCAAGACGATATGCCACCGGTCCAATCCGTTCCAGGATCGTAAATGGTCCGACATACCGTGGATTGAGTTTGCCACGCTTCCCAAAGCGTATGACGCCCTTCCACGGTGAGACTTTTAGAAGTACCTTGTCATTGACTTGGAATTCCAGTGGTTTGCGACGCTGATCAGCATAACTCTTTTGCCGGTCCCGTGCCGCCGCCAACCGATTTCGAATCTGTACGATCTTTTCCGAAGTTTCGTACACTAGTTCAGGCCCAGTGAGTTGACTCTCACCCACTTCAGCCCAGCAAAGAGGAGAACGGCATTTCCGTCCGTACAGTGCCTCGAACGGAGCCGCTTTGATGCTCGTGTGATAACTATTGTTGTACGAAAATTCTACTAACGGTAGATGAGCTTCCCAACCCTTGCCAAAATCGATCACACATGCCCGCAGCATGTCTTCTAAAGTTTGAATTGTGCGCTCACTTTGACCGTCAGTCTGTGGATGGTAAGCTGTACTCATGTCTAGTTGGGTTCCCAAAGCCTTGTGCAAAGACTTCCAGAAGTGAGAAGTAAAATGGGAGTCACGATCCGAGATAATAGAAACTGGTACCCCGTGCTTAGAAACAACTTCTTTCAAATAAAGACGAGCCAAACGATCCATGGTGTCGGTCTCCTTAATAGCAAGAAAATGGGCTGATTTCGTCAACCGATCGACAATCACCCATATCTTGTCATTCCCGCTTGGTGATTTAGGAAGTTGCGTGACAAAATCCATGGTAATCCGTTCCCATTTCCATTCCGGAATTTCAGGTTGTTGCAAGAGACCCGACGGTTTCTGGTATTCCACCTTGACCTTAGCACAGGTCAAGCATTTGCTCACGTATGAGGCTATGTCCGACCTCATGTTTGGCCACCAGTAAAGCACCTTCAGATCTTGGTACATCTTATCCGAACCAGGATGAATAGAATACCGGGACTTATGAGCCTCATCAAGGACAAGCTCCCGTAGTCCCCCGAATAAAGGAACCCATATGCGTTCTGCAAAGTAGTGCAGGCCATCAGGCCTTTGCTCGAGGTGCTTGTCGGCACCGTGCATGGTTTCAGCTTTAAGGTTTTCCTCCTTCAAAGCTCCTAACTGGGCAGAACGAAGTTGATCAGGTAACGACGAATGGATGGTGAGCTGCAACGCCCGAACGCGACGAGGTTTAGTTGATTCCTTCCTGCTCAAGGCGTCTGCTACAACATTCGCCTTGCCAGGATGGTACTTAATAGCACAATCATAGTCGTTCAAAAGTTCGATCCAACGGCGCTGCCGTATGTTCAAGTGTTGTTGGTCGAAAATGTGTTGGAGACTCTTGTGATCGGTGTAGATGGTGCATTTGGTACCGTACAAGTAATGTCTCCAAATTTTCAACGCGAAAACCACTGCACCCAACTCCAAGTCATGGGTGGTGTAGTTCTTCTCGTGCACTTTGAGTTGACGAGAAGCATACGCAATCACTTTCTCGCGTTGCATCAACACGCAACCGAGTCCATGAATGGAAGCATCACAGTAAACAACGAAATCATCAGGGCCTTCAGGTAAAGACAAAATAGGAGCAGAACACAGTTTGGACTTCAGTTCTTCAAACGCTGACTCTTGTGGTTCACCCCAGTCAAATTTTCTATCCTTCTGCGTGAGAGTGGTGAGGGGTTGAGCGATCTTCGAGAACCCCTGAATGAAACGACGATAGTAGCCCGCAAGGCTTAGGAATTGCCGCACCTCAGTTGGCGTCTTTGGTGCTCCCCAGTCCTTGATCGCTTCGATCTTAGCTGGATCGACATGAATCCCTAGTTCATTAACCACATGTCCTAGGAATTGAACTTCACGTAACCAAAAGTCACACTTTGAGAACTTAGCGTAAAGTTGTTCCCGTCGCAAGAGTTCCAAAACTAACCGCAGATGTTCCCCGTGTTCGGTCTCATTCTTGGAGTAGATCAGAATGTCATCAATAAAGACAATGACGAACTTGTCCAGATAAGGTTTGCAAACGCGGTTCATCAAGTCCATGAAAACCTCCGGTGCGTTCGTGAGACCGAAAGGCATGACCAAGAATTCGAAATGGCCATAACGTGTACGAAAGGCAGTCTTTGCAACGTCAGTTTCCCTTACTCGCAACTGGTGATAACCGGACCTCAAGTCGATCTTGGAATAATAACTAGAACCCTGAAGCTGGTCGAATAGATCATCAATACGTGGAAGAGGATAACGGTTCTTGACGGTCAATTTGTTCAGTTCTCTGTAGTCCACACACAATCGGAAACTCCCATCCTTCTTCTTAACAAATAAAATCGGGGCTCCCCAAGGGGAAGAACTTGGCCGGATGAAACCCTTGTCCAAGAGTTCCTGTAACTGACTAGACAATTCCTGCATCTCGGGAGGTGCAAGACGGTAGGGGGCCCGAGCAATAGGAGCAGCTCCCGGTACGAGATCGATACCGAACTCAACCTGACGATGGGGAGGAAGACCAGGTAAATCATCGGGAAACACATCAGGAAACTCGCGTACCACCGGAATGTCGTCGATCTTCTTTTCATCACCAGAGGAAACAGATAAAAGCGCCAATACGGCTGGATAACCCTTTCGAAGACACTTAAGGGCTTTCATGCTAGAGATGATGTTTAGCGGGACACCACCCTTGATACCGTACACAGAAAGAAATTCTCCATCAGGGAGAGGAATCCGAATAACCTTATCGTAACAGACAATCTCCGCGCGATACAAGGATAACCAATCCATTCCTACCACAACGTCAAAACTACCCAAAGGTACCGGCATAAGGTCGATGGGGAACGATAAACCCGACAACTCTAATTGGCACTCCCGAAGGATACTAGTAGCTTCGATCGTTTTACCGTCAGCCAACTCAATAATATACTTGGTCTCTAATGGTACGGGTACTACATCTAGCAGTCGACTAACATCCATGGATACAAAACTCTTGTCGGCACCAGAATCAAATAACACGCTAACAGAACGATTATTGAGAAGAAACGTACCGGTGACTGTGTCAGGGTCCTGTCTAGCCTCAGCGGCTCCAATGACGAAGGCACGTGCATTTCTGCCGCCGCCCCCGTTGTTCCCATTTCCATTGTTCCCACCCTGCTTCAGTTTTGGGCAATCCTTCTTGTAATGCCCAGTGTCACCACAGTTGTAGCATCCTTGTTTCCCTGTAGTCCCCTGAGTAGTCGGAGCTGAGCTGTTAGTCGAAGCCTGAGTCGATGGAAGTGTAGCCCGACAATCTTTAGCATAGTGGCCTGTTCGCTGGCAGCGGTGACAACGGTTACTGTCGCAGTTCCCTTGATGATGACGTCCACACTTGTTGCATTTGGGCAGTTTTCCCGCATAACCACCCTGCTTGTTACCCGAAGAAGATGAACCCCCATTATCAAACCTTTTACCCTGCTGTGTAGACCCAGATCCTTTCCCGTCGTTCTCCCACTTGCGCTTGTTGTTCTCTGGGGCCTTAACAGTCGAACCTTTCGCAGGCAAAATCCCCTCATTCACCTTTAAGTTGGTCATCCTATGGGCCGATCGAACTACCTCCGCATAAGTAGGATGATTTCCAGCAGCCACTAACCCTGCAATTTCCGGTACTAACCCTGATACATAGTGTTCAATCTTACGATACTCTGGCACGTGCAGATCGGGACACAGCACTGCCAACTCATTCCTCCTCACAGTATACTTCTCGATTTCCGATCCAGTCATCTTGAGGTTCCACACCTCATGCTCCAGCTTCTGTACCTCTTCCCTCGGGCAATACTCCCGCTTCAGCAACTGCACAAAGTTCTCCCATGGCATAGCATATGCCTCCCCAATACCCATGTTCTGGGTGATACCATTCCACCAAGTCAATGCCACGTCCTGAAATAACGCAGCCGAATACTTCACCCGATCTTCTGGGAGACAGTTACACATCAGAAATACCGACTCCACTTTCTCCAACCACCTAAGCAAGCTAACCGCACCCTCAGTGCCAGAGAATTCCTGGGGCTTGCAGTCCCGGAACATCTTGTAGGTGCACATGGGTGGGGGTGGGTCAACAGGACCACCTGAAATGAAACGTATGAGAACTACGAATAACGTAAACAAGGTTCACCAATGATGCAAAGAAAACGGATAAAACAACTTACCACCACCGTTGTGCCCTAACTGAAAGGCAGCTTGGAGTAAGTTGTTCAGATCATCCTGCGATAGGTTAACACCTCCACGACCACCAGCACCACCGCGACCACCACCACGTCCACCATTGCGACCACCTCCACGTCCTCCTCGCACTCCAGACATGATTCTGGCAGAAAGAACGAGAAAATTTAGTTTCGCAGATAAGGATAACCACTAATGTTCACAAGATCAAAGCTAGATCCAATCCAGGACTATCCCCTCAAACCCAGAGCTCACTAGGGCTTCCATGCATTTCGGTTTATGATTTTGTGTGCACCCAAAATGATAAACCGCTCTACATGGTCCTCCAAGTGTTCTCCTAGTTCAAAGTTCAAATCACCGAATATAGACTCTTAGCTATACACCGTAATACTACGGTAGTTTATGACAAGTGTTTCTATTGGAGTGCGAAAGGGAGATGTCCGAGCCTTGGACAAATCTCAAGAACACACGAGTTACCCCAATAGACCACACTGCCTAGGAAACAAGTAACCCAACCTGAGATAGAACGGATGATGTAACGTAGAAAGACCAATGATTTAGAGACACCCCGACAAGACCATACGTAAACCACTATAACGTTTAGTACCATGTGATCGTCTAGTGTGTGCGACTCGGCTATAGACTAGACCCTACATGCAGTCCTAGTTCACTATAACCATTGGCTCTGATACCAATCTGTCACACCCTCAAAATCCACTTGCGGAGTTTTACCGCGAGGCGCATGACAAACCAGGATCCAAACCAACGATCACAATAAACAAGTCTAACATGAACATAATGCAATTTCAAAACAATGTTTAAAATCCCCGTTTACAGCGGAAGCTTATTCAAAACAATTATTCAATATTAAACCAATATTCAACGTTTGTAAAACCATGCAACTCTAACTAGACGCCGTGCAGACGCGTGCGCCCTAGTTCCATTGTGCTACCTTAGCGACCTGAGAAAACATGTAAAAGTTTACGTCAGCACAAAAATGCTGGTGAGTTTACAGGTTTTGTATCCAAGTACCAAGTCCACCTGTCCATACTATAACAAATAGAAAACCAGTATACGCTAGCTAGGCGTACGTTTTGTTACTACCACGATTGGAAAACCATTACTAACGCGAATACCAAAAGTATGCCCGATGTATGTTCCTGTTGTTCCTGTTGTTCCTGTTTGAGACAATATGCACCCGCCGACCCTCCAAGTCGACGAGCGGGGTTGGTCACTCCCAATAGCGCTATTCACATTTCCCCGTTGTGCAAACCCGCACATTCATGGTTCCCCCCGGGACTTCCAAAGATCGTGTAGTACACAAGAGAAACCCATAGTATGACAGTAGTTACCAAATAATAGTTTTAACACATGTTTTCTCCCCCGAAAGTATGAAACCAGTTTAAAAGAGGGGCCGTAAACTCACCTTAACGTGCAAGCAAAGAATCCGAACAGCAAGCAATATATGCTACCGACACCCTAATAACAGTGTCGCTCAGTGAGTATAGGCGTAATATCATTACCCATATAACTCGTTTGTCCAAGGCGTTTTAAATGTTCAAAAGTGTGTATGCGACGCCTAGTGATTCTACATGCAATAGTAAACCCTACGGACCCGTTGGTGAATACGTTGGTTACAATTAGTTTCTACATTCCGTATGTGTCTCAGACAAGTGTACTTCAGTTACATGTCAATTCCATACCACCTAAGACCTCAATTAAACACATAAGCACATAATACACAATCTGTGTTTTCAGGACAGATTGTGCGCCATCAAAACGAATTTATTTAAAATAGCAAACCAATGAGTTAACCTCTCAAATTTTTACTGAATTTACTTTGGGATTCACTCGACAATACCTATTTTTGTTTTGTCTTAATTCCAAACACAAAAATTATGAAAATTCGTACAACACAGCTATGTCCAGAAAATCTCCTCAACAGGTCAGTTTAGTAGGAAAATTCTTAAAAATTGTGTATTCATCCAAACGAGATGAATCCACTTGGAAAAGCTCTATTTTTCCAGTATTGACCTACTGTAAAAATTTCATAATCTAATTCCTTGTAAATCTCATGTTATGACCCTTTAAAGTTAACCCAATTTACAAATCCGAAAATCTGATATGACCCCTAATCAATTAAAATTCCAAAAACGACTCAAACGACGTCCAAATTCGATGGTTTTGCCCATTATGAAAAGCTAAGACCTTGTACGTTACAATCATGCAAAGAATCGATCAAATCAATTGTTTTCAAGCCACGAAACAGACCCTACAAGTCGACTTTCAGAATCTGTCCAGATTCTGATCGTACAATATCATCAATTATATCAAACCCTAGTTGCATATTATCAATCAATAATACCTAATAATCATCATACAACTTTCCTAATACCTATTCCCATCAGATCCTATTATCAAACATGTCAAGATCAAAGCTTTTAAGATCAAAACACCAATAACTTGCGCAACAAGCATCCTATGATGTTACTACGCGTTTATTAATAGGTTTAATCCGTTTAATCTTCAAAAAGACTCATGTTTTAATGTTTATTAAATCCAATCAGACCTGGACAAACTTGTTATAGGATTTTTACAATAAAACATAAAGTAAAAAGCGTAAGAAATCATGAGTTATACCCTTAGCTCTTCAAATCAATCAATCGCGCGCCTTGGAGCCTCCCAATTGATGATCTTAAGCCTTAGCAGGTGTTTTTGGAGTGAAATATTCGTGTGGGGCAGTAAGGGGGCGATTAGGGTTGAGTATGAGGGCTGCATGGGAGTTAAGGATGTTTAAATATGAGTTTGAGGCGGTTTAAACCCGTCAGGTGGCATCGAGCGGCCGCTCGGAGCCTGTGAGCGGCCGCTCACAGGTCCGGGTGGCGCGCTTTTGTTTCGTTTCGCCTCCCGACGCGTTATCCTTCGACGTTTTCGTTATTTCGAACCGTAACAAGTGTAACCCCATGCGTTAAGACCCTAATCAACCTCACGCTCCACTTTTAATAATTTTTATTAACGTGTTCGGTTTAGGTTCACATAATCACGTATGGTTTTCACATAAGTTTGTCAGATATCACCGAGACACATAAGTTTGTTATTCACCAACGTCCGAGGTTCACTAATCATGAAATCACATGTTAACTCACACAAGGAGTCAGAACCCGACCCACACAAGGAGTCAAAACATCTCATAACCCGAGATAATGCTCGTATGTCCTATCTAGCTATCTAGATAACCCTCGTTAAGTATAATATACGCGTGACTCGCTAAGGTAGACTTTAATCTAGACCATGTTGTTAACCAGAATTTGCCGGGTGTCACAGATATAGTTGGTGAAGGGCCGGCGTATGGCCAGAAGGACAAGCGCAAGTTGCCGTCTTCTTCTGTTCCTGATACTTCGGACGTTCCTGATGCAAAAAAGCGCAAGTTGAAGGAGGTTCAGAAGAGCCCGGAAGCTACTTATGCTTTCAACATAACACCTCCACCGCAGCGTGATTCGGTGTTGAAAAAGATTGTGAAGAGCACTCCAGGTATCTGCTCTTAGTTAACCTTTTTAACTCCCCTTTTTTGTTCCTTGTACTTAATTACTCAATCCTCTACAGTGACAAGCCCGAGGGTGACGCCCTCTTCCGCGGGTTTGAGTGAGGAGGAAACAGCTCAAAAGCGTATGGCTGACAAGCTTGCGCATGGTTTAAAGGAAAAAGAACAAGACCAGGCTCGCCTCAGAGAGATCCAAGCTGGGAAAGAGGAGGCTGCTAAACGGGCTGCTGAGGAGGAGTTGAGAAAACAGGCTGCACAGAGAGAAACGGAGGAGTTGAGAAAACAGGCTGCGGTGAGAGAAGCCAAGGAGTTGAAAAAACAGGCTGCGGAGAAGGAGGCTTTGGAGAAGCTTCGTGCTCAGGAAGAGTTAATGAAAAAATAAGCTGCGGAGAAGGAAGCTTTGGGGATGGTTCGTGCTGAAGGTATGACACATGGTGGTTCATCTAGGGGTGACGCTGCGGGGGCAAGCGGTTCTGCTTGGGCCGGGGGTGATTCAATTTTTAAGCCAAACTGGCGTATACGGGAGAACTCTCGTTTTGCTAACCCGCTCACTGCAAAAGAATTTGTGTCCCATTGCATCCCGCCCCATGAGAGAAGGTTTCAAGATGGGTTGCCGAGATCACAACTTATTTCAGATTTGTGTGTTGGTTCCGCGCTCCAGATGGCTTCCATCGACGGTCTCATGCGTCGTGATATACAACTTCAACGCGACGCTGCAGAGGTAGAGCGGGCGAAGCGCTTCATTGCGAACGAGCGACAGCGTCTCAATGAAGCGGAGAACAAGTTGAAATCTGACGTTGACAGCCATTTGAAACTTGCGGATAAGGCTGCGGATGAGGTAAAGCAGTTGAAGGTGGAACTTGCCGAAAAACAAAAGGGATGGAACGAGAGGTGGAACCGCGCCAATAATGAACGTATGAAAGAGCGTGAGCAGATGCAGGTTTTGAATAATAAAAATGCCAAATTGGTTGCTGCTGCTGAAAACCACGCGAAAGTTGTTGAAGAACTTAAATCCAATGTTGCGGATACACGCTCTGAGCTCCAAGAAAAAGACAACAATCTGATGGCTGTTACGTCCCAGCTGTCCAATGCCGAACAGAAAAACCTTGCCTTGGTCAAAGAGAGAGATCAGCTTGTCCAGGAGAAGGCCTCCGCAGAAGAAGCATATTCTTCCGCTGTCACTGAAGCGGAGAGTGCTAAGAAGCTGCTTGAGGAGGCACACAGTGTGCAAAATCATTAATGAAACAGTTGTTGGATGAACAAACCAAGAAGTTGTGTGAGATGTTTACAGAGGTATCGTGATATCATCTTATTTTATGTAAATATACCTTAGTGAACCATTTTAAATAATTGTACTATCTTTGCTCTTAGGCACAAAACTCAATGTCTTCCAAGTCATCTAAACAAAAACAAGCAGGGGATGAAAAACAACCGAGCGATGACGAATATATGGTAAAATTTTATTTCACATTGCCGAACAAAAGTAAATATAAATAAATAAAGCCGGTTCATTTTAACTGAAAATTTGTGTTGTAGGTTAATCAGTATTCCAATGCTGATTGTTACAACGGAGACCACCAATTTGGAACAACAGTTTGAAGCCAATGATGTAACTTAAAGCTAAATTATAGGCTGCTTGTCTTTACGTTAATTTTTTTAATTCTTTAAACGTGAAAATTTATATATTAATTACTTTTTTTATTATAGAGTGAGAAGCCCAAAGCTGTCGAGTTGAGACGGTCAGAACTGACAACAAAGCCCGCATCTTGTATGCTTTCCCCGTTTACCGCTGGGAAAACCAAACCCAAAAAGAGGCTAATTTCAAAAGAGGAAGACAATAAAATAAAAGCAATCCGAGCCTGGTATCCAAACAATGAAAAAGGAAATGTGTGTTGACTGGGAATTTACTACCCCGAGACTTTTGGAGTACTTTGCTTGCTGATGATGATGATGGTTGGTTTTGCTCTGAGGTAACGAATAATAATTTTAGATTGTTTTATTGTTTCTAATTTTATAAATACAACGTATTAACTGAAATTGGGATTGTTTAACAACATATTTTCGGGTGGGCAAATCACCTGTATAAATCTAGGCTACCAACCGATCGCTGGAGCATTCTTCCTCCATATTTTCAACAGGGTTTGATTAACCCCCTTTCAAAAACCAGCTTTGGGGATTATTTTAACGGTTCTTCTGCACCGTATCCATCCATCCGAGATGTTGACGAGGTGTACGTTCCGATAAACGTTAAAGGTATACATTGGTTGCTTGGAGTTTTCAACCTACCAGAAAAGACACTAACCGTATACGACAGGTATGTCAAGTTTCTAATTTGGTATTATTGTGGTTATATACGTGCATTTTGTAATTTTGTATTATATTTTGGGACTTTCAGTTTATCGACTTCACGTACACTGGCACTGGATTCAAGAGAGTTTATCTGTCATATCAATTTTGCATTTGGCATGTGGTTACGGGAGCACAACTATTACAAAGATGACCGGCATCCAAACAAGTACTGGTTCCCGTTCCAAAATGTTTATCCGCCTGATGTACCTCAACAGGAAGGAGTACACGGTGATTGTGGCGTTTGGGTCTGCATCTTTCTAGATAGGTTGATTAATAAACGACCAATTAATCAAGATGAAGACCGCGTTCAAACTGCACAACAAATGAGGCATAGGCTTGCACTGTTGTTTTGTGATAACATTTCGGATGAAGATCTCGTGGTGGCGGAAACGTCTGGTCAGGAGTTATGTAATAGAGATGTTGAAATGGTTTGAACATTTTTTTATATTTAAACATATAAGTTTTGTAATATTATTAATATCTTTCTTCGGTTCCAAACATAAGTACACATACTAATACACTTAAAAAGGTGAATTTAAATGACTGTTGGAAATGTACGTTGTCTCACTCTGTCTGAGACGACAGATTGAGTCGCCTCGGGAAGGCAAATAGGCGTGTCTGTAAAATGGGACGTCAGAGAAGTCAGATATTTGACACGTCAGAGACGTCACAGCGTGTGATACGTCACTGTGTCGTCTAACAGAATCTAAGTCGTCACAGAGTATATAAATCACATAATACTTCACCAACATTTTACCAAAATTTGCAACCCCTATCCATTATGTATTCTAAAGAATATCCATTATGTATTCTAAAGAATTTATGTTTGTCTCATATATCAAACCTTTCAGCTTTCCAAACCATGACGTTTTTGAATCCGCCACCATTCCAACCCAAGCCTACAGGCTTAGAAAAATATTGTCCGATTATACTTGGATCATTGTTACATCTGCGTAGAGGTGCTTGGATCGTTGTTGCATCTGCGCGTGGGTCAACACGTGTAGCTTGCCATGCTGATGTTAGGGACAAAAAAATTTGTCCCTAATCATGCTCTGTCAATGAAGATCACAAACATCATTCAAGCAAATGCGTATCCTACTGCAACCGGATACGTCTCAGTAATGGATACGTCTTTCCCAAGAGATGGGAGGTGGCTATTTTGGTAAGTTTGACAAAGTCTTTGGCCAATTTGGTGATGGATACGTCTTGGTCATCGACGTGTGCTACGAGTTTGTTAATGTTGGTGTAATAGTATAGGTCTTGTAATATTTGTTGTGTTTTGAACATCAAAGTTGTTGTGATAATTGTAATATGTCATATATTAAAGGAACGTTGATTGGATTAAATAAACAATGTTAAATTAATATCAAAAAAATTTGCACGGTAAATAATGTTAAATTAAATAAAGCGACGGTTTCTAAAGCCGTCTCGGGAACCATGAAACGACTTTGAGTCGTCTTGGGAAGCGTCTCTCAATGCGTATAAATACCCCATTTCACTTCACAAAATTTGCACCATCTCTCAATCATCTAACCTTATAGCTTTCCAATCAATGACATTTTTATTTTTAAATCCTCCACTTTTCCAACCGAAGCCGACCGGCTTACGAATATATTGTCCGGTTCGGTTATACTTGGATCATTGTTACATCTGCGTACACCTGCTTGGATCGTTGTTGCATCTGCGCGTGGGTTAACCCGTGTAGAATGTATCGTTGATGTGGTGGTCTACATTATTGGCAAGTTCGATTCTTTGTCTATGTAGAGCACATACACCATTCAAACAAGGTTCAAAGCAAGTAAATTTGGAAAGTAATTTCCCCTCCCCTAGTGCTAACTACCGTGGGTGACGTGTGCAATGGATAGGTCTTGGTCGACGACGTGTGCAACGAGTTTGTGGTCGACGACGTGTACAAATTGTAATATTGTAACGTCCCCTCCCCTAGTGTTAACTATGTTCTGTGGTCGACGTGTGCAACGAGGTTGTGTATTGTTCATGTAGTCATTCAGTTTTTGTAATATTTTGTAGTGTTACAAATTGTAATATTGTAATATTTGGATTAATAAAAGCATAAATATTTAGTTAAACGAATCTAAGCCGTCTTAATTTGTCTAAGACATCACATTTAGTCACTGGAACCCATAACAGATACATTACATCTTTGCGCTGCTTAGATGACGTGTCACTGGAACCCACCAGACGTCTACGGAGACGTAACGGGGAAATGTGAAACGTCTCCACATGAGACGTCTTTTACACGTATGGGAAAATGTGTCACCATTTTTTATATAAGGCAACGACCATCTACCCATTCTCTCCATCCCATTTACAACACAAATACATTACATCATTCCCACATATCTCAATCCCATTTACAACACCACATATCGCAATCCCATTTACAACACAATTGTTCTGGAGGGTACGGTTTTTTATTGATATTGGGTCGATGTTACATCCACATGGAGTTTTAACAGTTTTGGGCGGGGATGAGCCGTGCTTAAAAGCATCCTCTCCTGTCTCATCCCCTGCTTGGCATCGCTTTTCTGGGGCCCAAAAAGCGGTGTCTTTGGATCGGTGTTACATCCACATGAAACTACTTGGATCGATGTTACATCCACACGTGGTATAACACATGTAGAATGCAACATTGTCACTGTAGTTTATAATATTAGAGAGTTGGTTGTCATTGGTAGTCTCAATCTCTAGTCTACCAAACCCAGACATTCCAACATACTCTATAGGGGGATCGACTTTCCAGGCAAACCATGTAGCGCAAGGCCATCCGGTGTTGAAGAATCGCATCATGTGATTAGCGACGTAGGCGACATCGGATGATGCGATTCTTCAACGTGCTACTTTGGAAATGAATCCTGGGTTGATCATTGGGTACCTTTAGATTTGGTACACATGTTCAACAGGTTGATTGATGTTCCCCTGTATGATTCAGATGGGTCTGAATCTGAATGCGGTCCTGAGTTCCCGGAGACTGGAAGAATGAGTTTCTGGGTCCACAAGCTATTGTTGACTTCAACAAAGCAATTGTGTGCGAAACAGAAACTTAATGAACTCTGCAACAAGAAACGGTGGTAGAATATTGGAATGGGATGGTGATCTCGGAAATAGATTGTCTTGTAACTCGAGAGATTGTATAGTTTGAATGACTAGTTTGGAAAAATAGTTGTTAAATAAATTTGTATTATTTGTTTTAAATAAATCTATCATTATTACATGTATTTACTTTTATTTTGGAAAACGTCTAGTAATAATACTAGTAGTATTAAAAAATATTGACGGCAAGAAGGTGAATTTAAACGACTGTCTGAGACGACAGATTGAGTCGCCTCGGGAAGGCAAATAGGCGTGTCTGTAAAATGGGACGTCAGAGAAGTCAGTGATTTGACACGTCAGAGACGTCACTGCGTGTGAACGTCAGATAAGTCAATGATTTGGACACGTCAGAGACGTCACTGCGTGTGATACGTCACTGTGTCGTCTAACAGAATCTAAGTCGTCACAGAGTATATAAATTGCATAATACTTCACCAACATTTTACCAAAATTTGTAACCCCTATCCATTATATATTCTAAAGAATTTTTCTTTGTCTCATATATCAAACCTTTCAGCTTTCCAAACCATGACGTTTTTGAATCAGCCACCATTCCAACCCAAGCCTACCGGCTTAGAAAAATATTGTCCGATTATACTTGGATCATTGTTACATCTGCGTAGAGGTGCTTGGATCGTTGTTGCATATGCGCGGGTAGATTGCCCTGGTGATGTTATGGTCTTCATCGTTTTGAGCTAAATCATTCTCTGTGAATGAAGATCACAAACATCATTCAGAGAGATGTGTTCAGGACAATCTTACCTGCAATCGGATACGTCTCGGTCGTCGACGTGTGCTACGAGTTTGTTAATTTTGGTGTAATAGTATAGGTCTTGTAATATTTGTTGTGTATTGAACATCAAAGTTGTTGTAATATTTGTAATATGTCATATATATTATAAAGGAACGTTGATTGGATTAAATAAACATTACATTCTTTTGGATTAAATAAAAAACACATATATACTTAAAATATTACATATTTGCGCTGCTTAAGTGACGTTTGAGTGGGACCCACCACACGTCTACGGAGACGTAATGGGGAAATGTGAAATGTCTCCACTCGAGACGTCTTTTACAGGTATGGGAAAATGTGAACCGACTCCACACAAAATTCAGCTCCCACGTGTTGCTTTTCTATTCGTCATTTTCCCCATCATCTTTAAATACTCACACGGTGACCACATTGTTGTGAATACTTGAACCACCACCACCACCACCACAATAATGACCAACATATCGTATCCGGTAGAAAACACAAATTGGTTACATCGAACAGGCCAGTCAAGTTTTTGGTCGACAAATGTTCTGGAATTTTACTACGACGGTGATAGTACGTGTTGTTTTTCAACCTATATGGGCACAACACCATTAACAAAAGACTGGTGGGCTACTCTTTTAGGTTATTACGGAAATGGTTTTATTCAAAATACGGTAAGTTCTGAATATTTCCTTAACCGTTATAACTATGAACATATAATTTTCAATTTATAATCTTTTTATTACACAGCATGTAAGTGCGTGGTGTAACTATTTGATGTCTTTAAGAGATACCGGCGGAGAGAGACAAACGTCTTTATCTACTAATCATCGTTGGTGTGTACTTCACCCCAATTTTTATACTCTGCTACTGGAACAAGATCATCATGCGCATGGATATGCAGATGGTTCAAGAAGAATGTATCCTCCCTTTTGGGAAATTGATACGGTATATATACCAGTTTCCTTACAGACATATAACTGGTTAATTTTAAAAGTTGACATGTCGTCGATTCAAGTAACTGCGTATTTCGAAAATACTTGTAGTGCGAATAACTGCGGTGACACGTTCTGTATTCATAGGAAAATTCACCAAATTCTTATAGAATTTGAGTCTGCGTTCTTATGGTTTCTAGAAGCAATAATGTACCGGAAAAAATCGGCTAGTGACCAAATACATTCTATAAAAATTTGCGGAGAAGTTATCTGGCCCGGCAACGAACAACAAATTGGTCGGCATTCAGGGGTCATAATTTGTATGCTGCTGCGAAATTTGGTTCAAAACAGGCCAATGATGTGGAAAGAAGCAAATCTTCATGATGCATGTATGAGATACCGTCGTTTTATGGCTGATGAAATTTATGCTGCCCGTTTCACACCGTCAAATATTTCAATCTAGCAAGTTTTTATCTTCTACTATTATTATGTATGTGCTCATTAATGGAAATAAAAAAGAAGCAAAATATATTTTGATGTGTTTTTATAAAAATAACATTCTAATAACAAAACAAACAAACACGACTAATCATCATCCAAGTTGACTGTCGAACACGTATTTTGAAGAACAAATTCTTGAAAGTTTTCTGGTTCGACATAAATAGGAGACGGTGTTTGACAAACATTTATGTTGGTGCCCGAATCACGCGTTGAGAATCTCGATTCAGATTGTGCTGGTGCTTTACATCGGTCTTGATGATGGCCATAACTTTTACAACGACTACAGTACACTGGTGTAGGTTCCTCACCTCGCGATAAGATTCTAGTGTTCTCACGAGGACGACCTGATTGTCGTTTTGTAATGTGCGGTGGTTGTAAATGTATTACGTCATCGGGTGTTTCCCATTCAGACCTGTGGGGTAGGGGATAGATCACCTCCTCATATGTTTTTTTGTATAGCTCATTGCTGTACCAACGAGAAGTATAATGACTACAATCATTTTCTTTTAAGAATCTTGATACCGCAATCATGTGCCCGCATGGGAAACCAGATATCTGTGGCACCCGACAACTGCATGTTTGATTCAGCATATCAACGAGGCCATTTTTCTTACCATCTTCAACCTGAAAACTGTAAAGCGCAACACCATAAACAATCCACGTCCTAGACCCTCTAATTTTTTTCTAAATTTTTCTCACCCCAAAGGGAGCAAGTACGTGGGTGTTTTCAATACCCTCCTTTCGACGTTGATAATACCATTGCTGAAGTTTTTGTCTAAAGAATTCAACAAGGTGGGTGATCGGATTTTTTCTTGCATGCTTGCATAATGCGTTTATCGACTCTGCACTGTTTGATGTCATATAATGATACCTTTTACCCGTGCAGTGTGCTCTTGTCCACTTGCTAAATCCGATATTTAACAAAGTATTTCTGACTCGCGGGAGCGCTGCACACAAGGAATTGAAGTTATCATCAAAATCAGATAGTCGATAAGCTTTACAAGTTTTCCACCAAAGGTCCTTTAATTCCTTCTTTTTTCCGAGGGTAGGTTTAAGTTGACCATAAGATGGCGACAACACAACCGTGAAAAGCACGGGAAAAACAGTACGTATCGCCAGGTCTATGGAATTCGCGCGATCAGAAATAATCGCCAGATCTTGAGGTTCACCAATACACTCTTTAAGCCTAGACAAGAACCATATCCAACTTTCACCATCTTCAGATTTCCCGATACCGAACGCAACCGGTAAGATTTGGTTGTTACCGTCCATTCCAACAGCAAGAAACAACATTCCTTTAAACTCACCTCGCAGGTGCGCGACGTCTATTATTATCACTGGTCTTAAACAATGAATAAAACTCCTGATCTATAACAAATTTAAAAAAAACACAAATAGTTAGTTTTATAAAAAAAAAAGTAAACTTGTAAGAAATTGTAAAAAGTTTGATACTAACAGTAGCACCAATGGAAACAAAAAGAATTTCAAACCGACTCTCCTCATCAGTGCGGATGTGAGTAATTGACCCCGGATTCGTCCTTTCCAAATTGTAGCAATAAAGCGGGAGCTCAGCAAAAGAATCTTTGCTGTTTCCTTGCAAAAGTCCAAGCGCGTAACACTTCCCACGCCATGCTTGAGAGTAACTTATGTCCACGTGAAATCTGTGTCGGAAATCTAGGACAATTTCTTTACCACGATACACACGACCACTATCTCTCAACTGGTCCTTTAATACGTTGTCAACAACTTTTGGGTTAGCTTGACGAAGATGAGGGTGAGTTTGAGTCTTGGAACATGTGTGATTATCATTAAAATACTTAACAAAAAACATTTTACCACCTAGGAAGGCATATGCCCTAAAACGCCAATCACAAACCTCAATGCAACATGATGCCTCATAACGTGTTTTACTGGATCTTTCTACTTTATAAGAGAAACATTCTGATAAACACAATTTCCCCAACTCAAGTTTCATTTCGTCCTTGTCGCGAAATATATAACCTTCAGGAAAACGACCAGACGACACAACTTTTCTTTTTCCTAGACAACTATGTGGGGTTGCGTTTTCAGTTGAAAAACCATTTAAATCAGGAGTAAAGTTTGCAGGAGGCGCATTTAAATCAGGAATTTTAAAATCATTTGGAGGAACGCAATTAGACGATCCGACACCACACTCGGAAACAACAATATATAGCTTGACTATTTCAAGAGGACTTTGCTCAGCCATTTTAAAAAGATAGGATACATCACGATCATTAAGTATGTCGATTGTATCATCAAACGTAGACATTTTATATGCTATACGTGTAATTGACGAAATCTGTAGCTTATCCAAGATATAAGCTAATAGACTAAGATAACACATGTTTGATTTTTCGATTTCAAGAAAACACCTTTTACTTTTTGAATCAACCACATATTCAACCTTCCCATTTACAACATCCAACTTCCCATTAAGGTATACAACAAAACGAACCATTATATAAAATTTATAACAAAATAAATGCTTCCTCCACTTAATAACAGAAAACAAAACTCCAAAAAATTAATGCTTGCACCAAAATAAATGCTTGCTACACTTAATAACAAACACTAATAAAATCCCGAAAACATAAATGTTGCTCCCCATAATATACAAATTCATCGGACGTACGTATTGTACAATGCACATCGGATGACATCTCCGCGCGTGAGTAAGTCGTCTTTCAGCAGCTCAAGTCAGAAATGTTGAGAGATCATGAAATCTCTTGCGGAGCCGTCTTTTGCAGGGTGGTGAGCCGTCAAGGAGACGGGGGATGAGACATCGGCTGACATTTTGCAGTGACTAAGTCGTCTTTCAGCACTCTCACGTCAGAGCTCTTGAGAGCACACGAAGTCTCTTGCGAAACCGTCTTTTGCAGGTTAGGAGTCGTCAATGAGACGGCTACAGATAAGCCGAAGGAGAAAATGTAGCCGGCTCGAGCCATGAGCCGGGAAGAGCTGGAACCGTCTCCCTCTCCTTCGGAGTGGTCATGTCGTCTCAAAAGACGTTTCGGAAGAGTATCGGACACGTGGCAACCATTCAGCGGTTCTTTTTGCCAGACGTCGTTGGAGTCGGTTCAGGGCCTCGGGAAGTGGGAAGCGTCTCACCTGAGACGTTTCCGCTGGCTAGTTTCGTAATTTAACCCGATCAATGGCTAGTTTCGTGATTTTCCCTAGGTCAATTCAAGTATTGTCGTGATCAATCCACCGATTATGAAACGATTCATCAGTTCACTTAATGGATCATAGATCGATCCAACTGATCACATATTAGATTGATGGATTATATTTTTTATGTTGTTCATGTAAATAGATTCCATAAAAAAATATCATCTATATATAAAAAAGCTTTATTGAGATAAGGTTACATCTTGAGGTCATAATTTGTTTAGTAGAAACCGTGTTCAAGGTTGACTATACTCCACCCACCTTGGGTCTACGCCTCTTTCCTGGAATTTCAGTCAGTGATGTGTATCTTTGACCATGAACAGGCTGTTAGATTTTTTTCACACCATGATATCCATAACTATGGTAATTTAACTGGTAATGATACTATCCAGACTCTAATCCTAGTTCACACCTCAACAATGTCTTTCCGTACTAGTCGGGCAGTTGAATCCTCGTCTTCCTCATCCTCATATTCACCACAATCATGCCGTCACTTTTCCATTTCTGAGATTGAAGTTGCAACCCAAAACTTTGATGAGTTATTGGTGATTGGACGTGGCGGGTTTGGCAAAGTTTACATAGGAGTCATCACTTGTGGCGAAATTCTTGTAGATGTTGCAATTAAGCGGCTGGAATCAACTTCTAATCAAGGAGCAGTAGAATTTTGGGCTGAAATTGACATGCTCTCAAATTTAAGGCACTGTCATTTGGTATCTTTAATTGGTTACTGCAATGAAAGTCAGGAAATGATCCTCGTATACGAATATATGTCCAATGGAACGCTAGCAGATCGTCTCCACAAGCGTCGAGCTTCTCTGACTTGGGTGCGAAGACTTAAAATATGCATAGGGGCGGCTCGCGGTTTAGGTTACTTGCACACTGGTACGGGTATTAAGCATGGAGTTATACATCGGGACGTTAAGAGCACAAATATATTGTTAGATGACAACTGGGCAGCTAAGATTTCGGACTTTGGTTTGTCCAAAATTGGTCCAACGAATCAGCCTTCAACTTATGTTAACACTTTGGTGAGAGGCACCTTTGGATATATGGATCCAGATTACTTTCAAACAGGCAGGCTGACTCGAAAGTCTGATGTGTATGCCCTTGGGGTGGTCATGTTTGAAGTCTTATGTGGGAAACAAGCAGTTGATAGTAGTATTGATGAGGAGCAATGGGGATTGGCAACATGGGCTCAGGACTCCATTAAAGAAGGAAGACTAAATCTGATCGTTGATTCTAATATAAAGGGGAGAATTTCTCCTAAATGTTTAAAGCGGTTTGCATTGCTCGCTGACCGGTGTTTGAATAGCCGTCCCAAGCAACGTCCTACAATGGCCGAGGTTGTGGTGGGTCTTGAGTCGATCCTATCCTTACAGGAGAAAACCGACGCTACATTGCTCATGAAAGTTTCTGATCGACGTCTACCGGCAATTCTCTTTCCATCAGATTGGGAATACTCAGGTATTATGTTCTTTTTAAATTTGTGTTATATTTCGTTGAAGAGTCCAACATTTATCTTTCCACTCCATGTGGAAAAGTTGTTATTACAAAACTTTGAATTTGAGTGGACAAGATGGTTGTGCACTCGTTTAAAATGGGTTTGGTCGGTCTTAACGACATATGCAACTTTAGCAATAGATTTTCATTCCAATTGGCGTCTGCCAACATTAGCGACACCGCAATATTCTGCTTCACCGTTAGAGCGAGATATCGTAGGCTAACGCTTCGATGAGCATGATATAAGATTATCCCCACGAAATACACACTGCGGACTTGTGGAACCCAGCTTCCATCAGAGTATGCCATCAAGGCATTGGAAGACGACTTGACAATAAGAATACCATAATCCATGGTTCCTTGTATATATCGAATGTTCTGCTTCTTGAAAGAAAAATGAGAGTCTCGTGGGTCATGCATAAACAAACAAACTTGTTGTATCGAATAACATATATTAGGTCAAGTGAACGTAAGGTACTGTTGGGCACTGGCGAGACTCCTGTATAAAGTTGGATCAAAGACCGGGGTCCATTGGAGGCACTGAGTTTGGATGATAAATCAATCGGTGTGGTAAACAGTTTGCAGGATAACATAGAGGTACGGACAATAATATCTTTTGTGTATTGCTGTTGAGACAGAAAAATACCAGGTTTATGTTGGTCCACTTTAGTTCCAAGAAAATGACGTAAGCGGCCCATACCACTCATAGCAAATTCTCTTCAGAGAGTGCGAATAAGATCATGAAGTAAAGTGTCATTAGATGTCGTTAAAACAACGTCGTCCACACAAAGCAACAAATAAGCAATGTTAGATAGGTCTTGCTAAAAGATAAATAAAGAATTGTCACAGGCACTGCTTTTGAAACCATGTGATGTAATGTAACTTGCAAACCTTGTATACCATGCACGAGGTGCCTGTTTTAGTCCATATAAAAGTTTCTTTAACCAGCACACAAAGTTAGGGTACTTTTTTCAGCATACCCAGTGGTTGATGCATAAAGATTGTTCCATTTAAATGTCTACGTAAGAAATCAATCTTAACATCCAATTGATGTATAGGCCATGAGCGTGAAATGACTAAGATAACACTATCTTAATAGTAGCGGATTTAACAATCAGGCCAAAAGTGTCTTAACAATCGATACCCACTGTTTGAGAATTAATTTAACCACCAAACGTGCTTTTATACTCTTCCAAAGACCCATCATACCTAAATTTATGGCAAAAAAGACATGCACCGAATGATACGTCGCTTAGTAGATCTGGGAACCAATTCCCAAGTTCCATTTTTCTATAACGCAGTAAACTCAATCTGCTTGGCATGTAACCAATTAGAATCAACAAACGCTTTGGCATAGGCAGAGTGAACTTGTGAAAGATTTGCGGTATGGAAATGTAGGTTTATAGGCTGTGGTTGGGAGGGGGTATTGGATTGGGTGGTCATGAGGTGCTCATTCGTGGGTTGAGGGGGTTGGACCGTAGGTATAGTAGGGGTTGGGCCGGTGGATTGGTGATGGTTTTAGGTCTTGTCCGACATGAGTAGGTGGGGATAGTTGGTGATCGGTGATGAACTAATAACGAGTGGGCTAAACAGGTAACCCAAGGGAATTAGGTTATCAAGGAAAGTGTAATACTTGGGATGTTGGGGAATTATGTAGGGAAAGGTATGTTCATCAAACATCACATGATGGGAGGCGTGGACCTTACCAGTCGTTGCATCAAAGTACCCGTATCCTTGAAAAATACAACGAACGGACCGAGAGTGAAGTTTGCGAGGTTGGGTGGCTAAGGTATTAGGTAACAAGCACATCCAAACATACGTAAGTGTTCATAATCGGGATGTCGAAGGTAAAGGAAAAAGGCGGTAGTGTAAAAACTCAATCGTTTAGTTGGTAAAATGTAATGTACATAGGTGACGGTGTGAAGGGCTTCCACCCAAAAGGCAGGTGGTAGGTTGGCATGAATTAGTAGGGTGAGAGAAGTGTCATTGAGGTGGTGGATCATGCGCTTATCCCAGCCGTTTTGGGAAGACGTTTGGTGACAAGAAAATCGTAATAAAAGACCATGTTGGTTGGCAAAATTTTTGAATGCATGATTATCAAATTCGCCCTTGAGGTCACATTGAAAACTTTTAATTTCCGATTAAACTAAGTTAATATAAGTTATTGAAATTGGGCAAAGGTACGTAGGGAAAGTATGGGATTAATACTTAAGAGGACAATTGTCAAAGAACAATCTCCTACGCATTGATAAAGGCAGCACCTAAATCTGATAGACTCAATGCATCGTATCCATATTGCCGTGAGTCTTACTGCTTTGTTCTGTAATGGGTCTAGGCCGTTGGGTTTGCAGCAAAATTTGGGCCACGTATGTTAGAAGTTTGATAATCAAGAAATGAAAAAAAGTCAACCGAAAAAGTCAAACGCAGAGAAAAGGCGCCAAGACAGAAACGACGTGTCGGTTTTTTAGTTATGTCGGTTAATGTAGATAACGGTTTAGTAACCGCCTTGTACTTGGGTATAAATACCCCTACTATGTATCATTTGTTTTTATGGGAATAATATTATGTATGGCAAGTTTGTTCCCATCCTCTGTTCCTTCATTTACGAATCCCTGCACATTTGGTTTGTGCATACTCAACATTGTTCATCCTAATCCTTTAACCAAGTATTATGAAGGCAAAGCAGGGAAATAACAACGTATTCATCAAGCTCTTTCCACTGGTCATACTCTGCGACTGTGATATCTGGTATAGGGGTGCTATCAATGTGGTTCGTGAATTTTTAGGCACCTACATGAGTGTGTATCTTGGTCTGAATGTTTGTGACAGAGTATGTTGAATGAGAGTACTGGGTTTGGTTGAGGATTCGAGTATGGCATCTTTATTTGTTACTTATATTAATAGTATCGGCTAATAGTTATGTGTTGAACTTGCAGGTGGTGGTACAAGTTTAAAATGGTTGGACAAATACTTATACACTATTGGTGAAAACCTAATAGTGCACCGGTTTGATTTTAACGATATCGTTTACGCAACCGAAAACTTCTCTACTGTTAATATGCTTATGGATGATGGAAATATTTATTCCATGTTCAAGGTATCCATAATCACATATTTAATTTCTTTTAGGCTTTGGCCCAAAAACTTACTTGATTTCTCTTTTCAGGGAAGGCTGCAAAATGGACGAGATATAGCAATTGTTGTACCTTTCAAGGGAAGCAAATTGATAGTGTATGAAGCATCAATACTTGTAAAGTTAGAACACGAAAATGTGATTCAGTGGTTTGGATATTGCATTGACGGAACAAGGGTGTACCTCCTCTTTGACTTTGCAGCTTACGCACCTATGACGAGCTTCATATTTGGTAATTCTTTCGATTTGAAATGCATTTCTCTTAATTAGGGTCTAGAGAGAGCACATTGCCACTCTTGGAAACCCCTGATAGTTAGTTACATTAAATTTGTTAGATCAAATTTTTAGAAGATGGCTGACTTGTCATTTGTGTCTGCAGATCCAACGTATAATCTTTTGGATTCGAATAAACGGTACAAAATAATCCTAGGTATAGCCAGGGCACTTGTATACCTTCACAAGCATGCTCCCATTCGGATCATACACTGTGATGTAAAACCTGCAAACATTCTTTTAGATGAAAGTTGTAACCCTAGACTGTCAGTTTTTCGGAAAGCATTGACAATCAGTGAGACAGACTGCATTTATGTTGAGGAAGTGCTTGGGACTCTGTAAGTACATAATAGTTCACTTAAGAACTATCATTCTTTCAATCATGCTTGTCTGTTGAAGTTTTTAAAATATTTTGTAACAAATCCATTAACGCTTCCAAGAAAGGAGTTTCTAGTTCACAATTTGTGAAGAAATATTGCATCCCAGATTAGTGTGTTCCATCTACAAAAAAAATTCTGTTCCCATGTCTTCCTTTTGAAATTCTGATAATTTGTATTGTTAACCCATGGCTAATACCTGCACACATGACAGGGGATACATTGCACCTGAATGTTTTATATCATTATGTTACTCAACTAAGGCAGATGTCTATAGTTTTGGTAAGTTGGTTCTCGAAACTGTAACCGGGAAAAGTGTACTTGATTTAAGTCGTCTAGCTAATGAGGAGGACCTTGGTATTCTACATTATGTAAGTTATATTAGATTTTAGGATGCTACACTTGTGCTAAAATAATACGTGTATATATATCATAAAAAGTAGATGGCTAGAAGCATTCCTACTTAAATCAAGCTCACACTTTCTAAAGCACATGGATTTTAATATCAACATATAACCAACTTCTTTTCAACTTACAACATCCTTTTTAATGTGACTTGTCAGCTTCTGAGAAAGTGTTTGATTAATGGAAATTAATAATGTTATTGTAATATTTTTGTCTTGTAGATCTAATTAATAGTATACACATGTTGAACTGGGACATGCTTTACCGTTGTAGGTCCAGAAAAATTTGTTTGAAGGGACATTTTCAGATGTAATTGATCCCAGAATTGATGTTGATTCAGTTTTGATGACAAAACTCGCAGAGATCGGGTTGTTGTGTATTCAAGAATTAGCAGCAGATAGGCCAACAATGGAGGAAGTTATTGGCATGTTGCTTGGCACCACGTCTCTAACTCTTCATGTGTCGAGAATGCGAGCAAGGATGATTAATGGCGTGCCTCGAGATATTCCTCCAAATTTGGGTTGGTGCATTGAAGATTATGATACTAGTGCGGTTGAAGACTTCATATCAGAGTTAGACCCACGGTAGTGTATTTCTTAAAATACAATACATGTAATTCTTCTTGTATCAAATTTTGTCCAGTCATTAGTCTTCTGCTTTTCTTTAATCGTGTCACACGAGTATTTTGTCTTCATGGAATTTGGTGGCTCTACAAAAAACCAGCACACGATTGTCAAGTACAGCGTGAAGAAAAGAAAATTATGAAATTCGAGTTCTTTTAGGTTCGGGTTGATTAAAATACGATTATGATTATAAAAGCCTAGTTTTTCGGTGTATTTTGATGCCATGTGCGTGTTATTGCTTTGCATGTATGTCTATATGCGGTTTTATGTGTCACTATTATACGTTTTTAGTTGTTTGGTAGCTTACTAAGAATAAATTTTAGTACATCATGTTTTCCAACTATTCTTGTGTGGCTATGTGCTTATGTATGTTTTAACTTAAATATTATGTCTAGATATGGTTTTCAAGTTGTGGGTCTAATTGGAAGCAGTCTCTCTATCTATATCCATTTGGATAGAGATAAGGTTACCCTACATTTCACTCGATCTCCACAGACTTTACCATTAACTTTGATGTTTGTAAGATTATACCTAGTAAGGTTGTTGTTGTAAATTAAAACATTCAAAATCAAAATGGCAAGTGGCAACATTCTATATTTATAATTCACTCATATTTATATTTCAACTGAAATTTAGAAATATAAAAAAATTGTGAGGATCAAATACAGATAGAGTTTTTTTTTTGAACGACCAACAAAACCATTTTTATTCTGAGGCTAGCAAGAAACTAGCACGACAAAAGCCCGAATACATCAAAACTGTTCTCCGAACAAACACACAACCAAATCAAAACATAACATATACAAACTGAACCAAAACATAAACCTATCCCATTTTTGTGGTATCAAACCTGCACCATGATTCCCAACTCATATCTGACATCCTGGCCCAGTGCTTGACCCAAAGAAAACTCATGACCTTGACTTCTTCCAAAACCGCCCGAGCCGAGGCCTGTTTCTGGCAGAAGACCGCATTGTTCCGGGCCCTCCAGAAACTCCAAATTGCCGTCAAAATCACCGCATAGAAAGCCTTCCTAGGTCGCTCACCCGTCAAGACCGAAGCATATAGCCGAAGAAGATCTCGAACATGGAAAATGAAAGACGATGGAACCTTACACCGTAGAGAGAGTTGCTGAAGGAGCTCCATAGTGAAGGGATAACCTGTAAAGATATGTTCCGTAGACTCGTTATATAACCCCCATAATTTGCACAATTGACAGGCGACTTGAACATTTCTGCAACTTGAATATTCCTGCGAGCTAAAGCCAATGCCGTTGGTAGCAGATCAAGGTTTGCCCTCCATGCCACTATGCACACCTTTATTGGCACCCAACAATTCCACTCAAACGTCTGCCGGTTCTTCATATTCGAGGCTAGGCCTATAAACGAACCGAACGATCATGAACTATTCGGCGGGAAGTTCGTTTATGTTCGTTTATTTAAATAAATGAACGAAAATGAACATACGTGTTGTTCGTTCATTTATGTTCATGAACGTTCGTTTATGTTCGTTTATATTCGTTCATTTATGTTCGTTCGTTTATTTTTGTTCGTTAATGTTTGTTTAATTAAACTTAACTTTATTTTTATTATTTATTTCCTTTTGTTAAGTATCTTAATTCATATGTTAGAAAAATTTAACCCTAACCATAACATTTTAACCATATCACTTATCAAATGCAATCCACACGTCACAGCCCCACATCCCTACTTCTCCGCACTCCACAACTCTACCTTCTTCTACTTCGGCATATCACCAACACAGCCTTGCCTCTAGCCTCCACAGCCCCGTCTCCAGCCGTCCACAGCCTCGTCTCCACTCTCTAGCCTCCATAGCGACGTTGTACATCCCCGTCATTTGATTTTGGTTGCATTGTGATGTATTACACTTGGTTGAATTGTGATGAATCATTATTAACTTGTTTTTGTTTGTGTTCGTTTATGTTCATTTTTATTGATCATTTGTGTTCGTTTATGTTCATGAACTGTTCGTTTAGGTTTTAAATGAACAAACATAAACGAACACGAACATGACAAATTTCTTAATGAACGAACACGAACACAAAAATGTGTTCGGTTATGTGTTCGTGTTCGGTTAAAATTAATTGAACAAACACGAACACGCCTGTGTTCATGTTCGTTAGGTTCGTTTACAAGCCTATTCGAGGCCTCGGCTAGGAGATGTTTAATACTCCTCGCTAAGAAACCTGTTGTGCCATTAGGGGTCCACGACCATGAATCCGAACCGAGGAAGTTACCACCTCATCCAAGGCAGCTAACAAACCGTCGATCACGGTCTCCATCTAGGTTCTGTTCCTAACCTATCTTTGGTCGCCTACATGGATGCTGATTGGGCTGGTTGTCCTGACACACGACGCTCCACGTCTGTCACACCCTCAAATTTCCACGTGCGGGGTTTTACCGCGAGGCGCGTGACACACCAGGATCCAAGTCAACGGTCACAATAAACAACACTATATGATACGTAAAAATGACATAAGCAAACCATTAAGTTTCATAAATGATCCATTGCTGCGGAAGCGTAAAACTTTATTACAACATGAAGTCAAAAGTACGAAAGTCTGAAAATACTAAATGAGATGCACATGAATCCTAGACGCCGTGAGACTCCGTGCGCCTATCGACAGCTGCTACCTTAGCGACCTGAGACAAACATGCTAAATACGTCAGCAAATAATGCCGGTGAGTTCACAGGTTTTTAATGAATACCGACTCCAAATGTATACCAATTCCAAGTGAAAATCGACTCCAACTGAATACTAACTCCCAAATGAATACCCATGATCAATCCAGACCACATGCATGCAAATCATATGAATACCTGTTACTACTGCGATTGGAAAACCATTACTGGACTCGAATACTGTGAATACTGAATACGTGCCCGAATGAATACTGAATACTGAATACTGTATACTGAATACTGAATACTGAATACCTAAGAGACAATATGCACCCGTCCGACCTCCAGTCGACGAGTGGGGCGGGTCAAGCCCAAATAGCGCTATCCACATTTCCCCCGTTGTGCATCCCCGCACATTCATGGTTCTCCCCGGGACTTCCAAAGATCGCATAGTAATATAATGAATACTCTAAAACATAATGAATACGTGAAAACATAATGAATACTCCAAAACCCAATGAATTCATGAATACCAAAACGTAGTTGACACACCTTTCATGAAAACTTAGTTGAAACGCCTTTTATGAAAACATAGTTGAAACAAGTTTAAAGAACACAGCTTGTTTTCTCCCCCGAAAATGTAAAACCAGTAAAAGAGTGGGGCCGTGAAACTCACCTTAGAGTGCGTCTTCTGATAACTAGAATTCCAACACGTGTATGATAATCCCAACTAATGACAACCTATCAATGAGTTTACATAAGTGTGATGACTACTAACCCGAAGGCTAACAAGTCCCCGATTGTCCAGATCTTGACTACGTGTGTTAAAAAGTGTGTTTAAACGTTAACCGGACATCCCAGACCGACCCGACATCCCGTTGGTGACCCATTACATCAATTAGTCATGCACATAAGTTTAGCACATAAGTTTCAAGCATAAAACACTTAGTTTGCATCAAAAATCTCATTCCGGACATCAGATGGTCGAATGTGGTTTTTCCCATTTCCACGTTCGCCCGTTTGAGCCTCGTTCGCCCGTTTTTCCCACATTTTGTTCCACGTTCGCCTGTTTGAGCCACGTTCGCCCGTTTTTCCCACGTTCGCCCGTTTTTCCCACGTTCGCCCGTTTTTTCCCACGTTCGCCCGTTTTTCCCACGTTCGCCCGTTTTTCCACGTTCGCCCGTTTTTTCCACGTTCGCCCAAATTTTATTCCACGTTCGCCCATTCGAACCAATTTTATTCCACGTTCGCCCGTTTTCATCAGCATTTTATAAAACGCACCAAAACGCATCTAAACGGTCCGAAAACATCACGAAACATTACCAATCACAACAGTCAACTATCATTAACATATTCCAACATAACCCTACCAATTTTATCCCGAAATCCGTTCGTTTTACAAGTTACCCGAAATAGCAAATTATGGAGATGTCACATCAAACGCATACAATCTTTACCCAATTAGGAAACTTTATGAAATCAATCAATAATCAACTTAATATACTCAGGTTATCATGAACAATAAACCCCCCAATCATATCCTTATCACTATCATCATGAACAAGCCCTAGATCTAACCCAAAATCCCCAAAATGAACATAACATCATCAATAATCAATTGTAACCTATCTCAATCATAAATCATCATCAATAACAGTCCTAGATCATTGTCATAACATCTATACAACAATTAATCATCAAACAATGCATAACATCACATAAAACACCATTAACACATGTTATTTTGTATGAAAACTCATTGTTTATGAATAGGTTTTGTTTAGAAAGATATTAGGAAGGTTTTTTTATTTATGAAAACATGTTTGAATCAGATCTGGACTCTTGGGGTTTAATGAAAACGAATTGAAATGCTTTAAAATGATTTAGAATGAAGAACATACCTTAGATCTTTGTGTAGAAGATGTTTGTAGGTTAGATTATAGAAAACAAGGGCAAAAACTCCTTCCCCAATGTTTAAAGTTGCTAGAGAGTGTTTTGAGGCGTTTAGGGTTTGTGAAATGGTGAAAAATGACAAAGTGTGGTATTTATACTATGTCCACATTCGCCCCTTTTTAATGGGCGAATGAGCCCTCCTTCGACCCTTCTCAGGGTCGAATGAGTCCTTCTGTGGTCGAAGGAAATCCTTTCCATCCCAGTTCCCAGGTTCGCCCCTTTACAAGGGTCGAACCAAAGCAATTTATCTCCTTCGACCATTCGAAGTGGTCGAACCAGAGTCCCTTTTTAACTAGTTTTCCAGTTTGTCGTGTTTAACGCATTCTAACACATCTTAACACATAAGCATGCAACCTTAGTCTATGTTTATCATATTTAAGCATGGATAATTATCTATATATCATTTAAACACATCTAAGCATATAATCCACCATACAACAATTAGTCTACACATACACTTAATTAGTTTATGTAATTCACCAACAACAGGACTCGTATCGTGTGTGTGTGACTAACCCAATGATCTCCCGAATCATTGTACCTTGGACAATACGGACTGTGTTCCGACTCTACTGACCCTGTCAAGTATGTTTAATAAACGTTTTTCGCTAAGGTAGACTTATGTGTTCATAAAGTGTTGACCCAAACATGCCGGGTGTCACAACGTCTGGTTATTGTGTATATTTGGGAGACAACCTTATCTCATGGTCCTCGAAACGCCAATCTACTATCTCCAGGTCGAGTGCTGAAGCTGAATATCGGGGTGTTGCCAATGTCGTGGCAGACATTTGCTGGTTGCGTAATTTATTGCTCGAGCTCCAGCACCCTCTATCGCGTGCCACGCAAGTATACTGTGATAATGTTAGTGCCATCTATCTCTCTGGCAACCTTGTGCAACATCAACGTACGAAACACATCGAACTCGACATCCACTTTGTACGTGAACAGGTTCAACGGGTCACATTCGAGTCCTTAATGTACCATCAAGACATCAAATTGCGGATATCTTCACCAAAGGTCTCCCTCGAGTACTGTTTGACGATTTTCGATCCAATCTCAACATCAGTCCTCCCGACGTTTCAACTGCGGGGGTGTAATAATATGTATATTTAGTATGTATATTGTATATTTAGAATGTGATAAATTGTAACAAACTCTAGTCAATCACTCCGTGATTTTAGGATCCATAGTCAAAGTCTTTGTATTATTTATATTCTGATTGAATGGAATGAAGGGACCATCTTCTCAAAATCTTATACTTTTCAATTATATATCAAGACTTCAGTTATACTTCAATTATATTATATATCCGGTGTTAATTCTACAAAGAGTTACTATTGATTATTATTCATCCTTTATAGTATCATGTTGATTCTTCATGTGGTAATTACTGTATGATCTGTATTTATGAAATATGACACTATTTGAGGAAATATATTCATTTGTGAATTTCAATTCAAAGAAAGGAATGTGATAGTAACTATTTTATATAATTGAAATATCAAATATGACACTTTTTGAGGATTCATGTGACAGTTACAGTTTTGTTATATTACTTTTAATTCTGTTAAATCACATGCAAGCATGAGTTCATCTATAATATGAATTGCTTTATGATCCTCACACTCTTAGGGTTTGTTGCTAGAAATTTCTCCTCTTTGGGTCACAAAGAAGCAAAAATGGTCAGTATGTTGGTAAGTGACAATTGTGTTGAAACATCCAACAAGGAACAAAATGTTAAATACTAGCTTTATGTAATCTTTCTGTAAGTTATGTGGACCATTATACCCTGTGGACAGTATTGCAGAGTTCTTGACACCCAATCACCAAATGATCGCCCGGGAAACCACTAGCATTGAATATTTTCAGAGTCTGTTAAATTCCATTTTTTTGCTGCTTCAGCCAGGTATGCCAATTTAAAACTGTTCTCATGTAAAGTAAATTACACTTTTATCTTAGTTGATCTCCACTATCAGTATAAGGAATCGGTCTCAAAAAGCACTCAAGGTTTAAACGCAGAATTTCTTGCTAATAATAGTCCAGTTCAAGAATCAAACAGAGGAGTTTAGAGAGAAATTAGTGCAGGAATTGCTAGAATCTTTGAACGGTTGGATCCTACTTTACAAGTAAGAATGAAGTGAACTGGAACTTTTTTCAAAGGGAAACATACACAATATCATGCATTAGATCCGCCCTTTCATGGAAAATTTATTGAGTTTGGAAAACTATGCATCTCTAAGTTGCTTCAGGGTGTCTGTATCTGTTCAGGTTAGCCATATGATCTCAGTGATTGTTACTGCATTAGCTCTTTCAAATGAAAACTTTTTCAACATTTGCCATGTAGTCCTTCAATTCCAAGTTGGGATGGGTCTGGGTGAATGTTAGAGGTGGCTATATTGACGGGCCAGGCGGGTTTGGTGACATGCACAAAGGGTTCTGGTTAAAGACGGGTCATGTGTTGGCACTGCGGTCAGGTTGACCTGCAAAGACCTTGCTTGCTTGTTGGAAAACTTACATAATAATCGTCGCAATGCCTTTCAGACATGAACCTCACATGCCTCCAAGTCCTTGTACTTTCTGCAATGAACGGTAACAGAAAACGAAATCAAGGAAAAAGAACCGGGCATGTGTTTGACACAATTCCCTTAAACAGATTCGTCGTCTGTTCCCAGGGTACACCGGTTCGAAACAATGACGATGGTGCACTGCCGGACTATCTCACTTGCCTGAAAAATAATCGATACTTGGTTGCTACTCTAGAGTTATGAGTGTTGCAAAAGTTTCTTAGTGAATATTGCTCATGTATATTCTTATGTGTATTTTCCCATATCTCATATATGACACAAAAGTCTCTAATATATACAAGAGGCAATGGGGAATGAAGAGACTAACATAATTAGACACTTAATGTTAGTCTTAAAACTATAATCAAGTATCATAAGTGTTTCTTCAATTCACCACATGAAGAGTTATACACTTAATTTTAGTTTTAAAACTATAATAAAGTGTCACAAATAAATTAACTCTATTAAAGAGTTTTTCCTCAATAATTATAATTTCACTAAATTATAATTTCATTTACTTAAAACTCCATTCACCTTCTAAACTTTCCAACAATCCCCCACATGAATGGAGATTTATCAAAACACGCATATTTCGAACAAACCCCTATATGAATAGGAGTCATTCTGAGAAGCAACCTCATTCCGATTAAATTTCAACAGTTGAGTTTTGCATACGATAGGTAGGTGTGACCCTTTGAACCTTCGCTTATGAAACGCACTTAGCCCACTGGCTTTGAGTAGAACGCGATGTCTTTGAACTCGTCTGCCGTTTGTGTGGACGACAATACGCTTCACACAAGACTCTCCCTGACAACGTCAAGTCCTCATAGTTGTGTCCGTTATGGTCATGGACACGTGCCTGGTTCTGCGAGAGCTATTAAGTATTGTGCCCCAACAATACCCTTCGAAGCGACCCCACTTCTCTGTCACATAGGTGATCTACTAGGACTGGTTACCTCAGTCAGATCATTAAAAGCTATAAGCTTAACCTCAACCTTGTCACTTTTTAGGAATGGACTAGGAAGCTTATTAAATCTTATAGTAAACTCCCTTTTTAATATGTGGGGTTTTCACCAACTCTCCCCTACAGTGACCTTCGCCAGTTCATACAATTAGGTTGTCCTATTGAACTCAGATCTTGGGATCTCCAGTCAGCTGAGTTAGGTTTCCTTCGCATAAACCTAGCCTTTAACGGGCTTTAGCCCCATTCCCATTGACGACTTCTGAACTAACTCTCTGCTTGAGCCTTTTGTTAGCGGATCCGCGATGTTATCCTTTGACTTCACATAGTCAATAGTGATAACTCTTATAGAGATTAGTTGTCGTACCGTATTATGCCTACGTCTTATATACCTGTTCTTACTGATACACATTATGATATGAGCTCTGCCAATTTCCGATTGACTATCACAACATATGCATTGGGCCAATACCGACTTCGGCCACCTAGGTATATCCTTAACAAATTGACGTAGCCATTTTGCCTATTCATCCTCTAAAGCGATGAATTATGATTCCATCGTGGATCTAGCAATAAACGCTTGCTTAGATGATTTCCATGTCATCGCAGCACCTCCAAGTGTGAACAAATACCCACTCGTTGCCTTGGAATCATTCGTGTAAGATATCCAATTCGCATCACAGTAACCTTCAATAACTGCTGGATATCTTTTATATTGCAGCTCGTAATCTCGTATGTATCTTAAGTACCGAAGCAACTGGGTCACGCAATTCCAATGAATTGAACTTAGTTTGCCCGTGTATCTTCTTAGCTTGCTTGCTAAGTCTGGTCTGATACAACTCATCAGATACATCTGGCTGCCAATAATTCTTGAGTACTCTAATTGGTTAACAGGCTCACCTCGATTCTTAGCTAGACGTTGACTTGTGTCAATGAAAGTTCTAGCCACATTAGAATCATTTCCATTGAACTTCTCAAGGATTAATGAAAATTCTAGCCACATTAGAGTCATTTCCATTGAACTTCTCAAGAATTTTGTCCGCATAATAGGACTGACTTAAAATAAGTCTGTTCTAGGTTCGTGTGATTTGTACTTCCCAAAATCACATCCGTTCATATCAAACCTTATATTTTCAAATGCAAGTCACCTCCACACTTATGTGTTTATTGGATAACTACCAAATGGGGTGATGAAAGTTTCTTCCTTTCATATGTAGCTTGAAAACTTCTCAAGTACCATTTTTACATCCCTACGGATTATTTCTTAAATGGCTCTTCCCCCCACATTGCTTGCACTTTGATTAAGTTTGAGTAATATCACTCGTGATGATATTAGACACCCGTGATAAGATAGCGACTATCTATATCTTTGTGTTATTTAGGTCATCCATTATATTACTCAACCCATATTTCTCACACGAACCGTTTTCTGAGCTATATGAATTCTCCTCATATTCAGCTAAATAGTATCATTACCAATGAACTATTTATTCGGTCCTTTTGAGTCATCATTTTTAATGAATTATATATTTGCTTTTACAAAATTCATTCTTATGTCGTCACATATGTTTGAATGTTAAAAGTTAATTTAATCTCCGTGGAGCATCTAAATTAACAAGTATTAGTCTAGCATGCTTTAGACTATAAATACTTAGCATGTGAACAGAAGATGCATCAATCTGATTCTTCACAGCCTTAAGAGATAACTCATTATCTCTTCCTAACATTCATGTCTTAGTTTAGACACAAAATGAGATTTTGTTTACCATTCCAAAACCTTGGTTTAAAGAATGCTTCAAAACCATAATTCATTCCATCCATTAGGATCAAGACTCATTTGCCTTTAATCTCCAAGGCATCACCATTGACTCTTTAGGACTTAAACATAAGTCTTAATATAAGTCACTTTGATGAACATATTCATCATCAACAAGTCAATTAGATTGACACTCAACTACATGACATTCACATATGCCTAAATGATATGTATATATTTTGTTGAAACTATTTATTGGGTAACTCTCCCAAAATATATCACGAATCCTTCATATAATTCAACTAACAATGATGGTTTGTAGAGACTCTACACATCCATCACCATTCTAAGTCTTTTATAATAAATTTCGCAATATTTATCAAAGACTTATGAATAATAACATATATTTCTATCATATGTTATAGTCATCAAAACTACATTTGTGCATTGCTACGTAAATGCTCTCAACATTAGATGACATATCTCGGTTCCGTGCATTTAACTTCAATACACTTTCCACGTTGATCATGATTATCTTAATGGGAATGGATGAAGAGTTTTTCCTCTTAGTCACTTAATTAGAGACTTAATTTAAAATAAAGGCTCTAATAAATTGACATAAGAGCTCTAATAAAGTAACATAAAACTTTAATTAGAAAACATGAAACTCTACTCAAGAGTTTACTCTTATTTCAGAAAACATGAAACTCTACTCAAGAGTTTACTCTTATTTCCATGTATCTTCTTTCTATATATCCAAATGAGGCACAAAGCCTTCCATTATATAAGAACATGGATATATGAAGAGTCTTCATAATTAGAGACTTAATTTGAGACATAAAGACTCTAATAAAGTGACAACAAATGAAACCCTCTAATCAAAGACATAAAACTCTACTCAAGAGTTTTAGTCTTTAACTCACCAAATTAAGGACTTATTAATAATTATAATTTATTAAATTATAATTTCAATATCATCCATTCACCATATTAAGATTCCAATTAATAATTATAATTTATCAAATTATAATTTTAATATAATCCAAACTATATATAACATATTACATATATATTTAAACGGATTATAAGGATATATAAACATCAAATCTCAAAGTGTTATTCTCTTCAACACTTTATCGTTCGACGAAATAATACCAATTATATCGTCTCGTGGCATGTTTCGAGGTACTCCCTCAATACACTGTTCAAAACAACAAAGTTGTTTATACTTAGCTACTCACAAGTAGTCGAACCAGTAAATATATCCAAAACAACATCAAGTTGTTTTACACTAAATAGTCTCTCTAGACTATTATATGGTTCAAGTCATCATACTTCTCATACAAGTATCAAACCATATATAATTTGTAAAAGACATGTTTTACTCATACAACACATTTCTACTTTTACAAGTATTTTCCATAAACTATACATATTTATGTTTTGATTACAAATCAAAACCATAAACTCTAATATAGTTTTATTATTTAAACCATTCATAACTCACTAGTTAGAGTATATGGTTTTCATTATTAACCATATCTAATTCGCTCATTAGAAACTATATGTGTACCATATAAACATATACGGTTACAAAATTAACCATTTCTAACATACTTGTTAAAATACAAACGATTACACGTTAAAAATAAATGATTATCCAAAATCGTTTTAAATATCAGTGATATTCTCAACCGTTTCTAACATGTTTGTTAGAAATACATGATTATGACAATCATTTTAGACCTTATTGGTTTATATAAAATAAACCATTTCTAACACGCTCGTTAGAAAATTGAACCATCTAAATGGTATTAACTTCGGATTTTCCAAAATATACCTGTTTCAAACTCGCTCGTTCGAAACCGTCGAATTTTAACCAAACTGGTTCAATGTTGATTATTTTCCAAAATAATCATTTCTAACCCGTTTGTGTATTTTGTACAATAATCTTTTCTAACACATTCGTTAGAAATGTAAACATCTTATTTGCCTTTACAAAATCATCAATTTCTAACACGCTTGTTAGAAAATCAATATATAAGTTTAAAGATTAAACTTTAGATTTTGTAAATAATTATTTCTAATACGCTTATTAGAAATTTTCCATGACACGTTATTCTTTCAACGTCGTCGATTCTAACACGCTTGTTAGAAATACATGTTTCAAAACCTTTTAATTTTCCAATACTCTTATTAGAAAATGTAAACATTTCAAATACATTGAAATTATCTTTCTAATATGCTTAGAAAGAAAACATTATCAAATGTTTTTCATGGGTTTACAAATATTATGACTTTTCTAATACTCTCATTAGAATTTTAGTATTTAAAAAACGTCTAAATATATGTTAATAATCGGGTTTATCTAAACACGACCCAAAACCCATGAACCCGAAAGACCATGAACATTCGGATTAAAGATTTCACTCCAATCACAAATTTAATCCGATTCGATGTACCACAACATATTTCAAAGAAAAATATTTACAAACTTTCGCGAACCAAAAAGTCCTTAAGAAGAAGGTTTAAAGATTGGTTCCCAATCTACACGAAAGTCTGTTTTACTAATCTGTTTAAGTTTGTTGGAAAACTTACATAATAATTGTCGCAATGCCTTTCATACATGAACCTCACATGCCTCCAAGTCCTTGTACTTTCTGCAATGAACGGTAACAGAAAACGAAATCAAAGAAAAAGAACCGGGCTTGTGTTTGACACAATTCCCTTAAACAGATTCGTCGTCTGTTCCCAGGGTACACCGGTTCGAAACAATGACGATGGTGCACTGCCGGACTATCTCACTTGCCTGAAAAATAATCGATACTTGGTTGCTACTCTAGAGTTATGAGTGTTGCAAGAGTTTCTTAGTGAATATTGCTCATGTATATTCTTATGTGTATTTTCCCATATCTCATATATGACACAAAAGTCTCTAATATATACAAGAGGCAATGGAGAATGAAGAATCTAACATAATTAGACACTTAATGTTAGTCTTAAAACTATAATCAAGTATCATAAGTGTTTCTTCAATTCACCACATGAAGAGTTATACACTTAATTTTAGTTTTAAAACTATAATAAAGTGTCACAAATAAATTAACCCTATTAAAGAGTTTTTCCTCAATAATTATAATTTCACTAAATTATAATTTCATTTACTTAAAACTCCATTCACCTTCTAAACTTTCCAACATTGCTCATGTTTAAAAAATCATCATAATGCTTTAATTAGTTATGATCAATTGATCATCAAAACGATTTTAGTACACTAATAATCTAACCTTTAAATAAAATGATTCAGGAGTTTATATGCTTAAAATCTAGACGTTGGAGTGAATATCAAGCTGTTTGACGCTTCGAACCATTTGACCATTTTGAGATACTACACCCAAGTTGACCCGTTTGTCAAAAAGTGCCACCTCTAGTACTGAATATAGATAAATTATTACTTAAAGTTGCTGTAGTGAACATTTACTCTTTCTGGCAACCTTAAACATTAGACAGTGGGTTGTGAACGACCCGACTCAAATTTTTGTGGGATGTGATTCTGTTTCACTGGGGAAAGGAAGTTGAAAAATAAATTACTTTCAACGTTGATATTAGCAAAGTGGCGCATATCGAACTTACCATTGCATTGATGAATGGATGGTTGGTTTATTTGTGTCTTGCAATAACTATATCAGGCATTGTTCCAATTTCACTTATGTTTCTAAAAGCAATTGGTTTTTTTACATTAAAATGAACAACCTTTCATGTTTTTGCCTTGTACCTCGTGAACTAATTTGTTTATAATGTAACAAACTTTATTTCGTTACCTCAATTGACATGCAAGTAATTGCCACTTTTCATTATTTACCCCTTAAATCCTATCAAAAATCGGCGCTACTTCACTTCTTTCTGGCAGCAGTTCAATTGGGATGATAACGAAATAAAAGTTTGTTATTATATCTTGGTGCAATGAATCTCTTGTTTAGGTGTATATCATTGACATACATAAAAACAGGATGTCATGTTGGTATGGAATGATGATATATTATACTATTTCTTCTTCGTTTGCGTGAGTATTTGAAGTTCGCTTTGTTGATTGAAGTTTAGATAGATCAATTCAAGTATCGTCTTGATCAATCCACCGATTATGGAACGATTCATCAGTTCAATTAACCGATCATAGATTGATCAAATTGATAACTTATTATATTGATGGATTTTTTTTTTATGTTGTTCTTGTAAATAGATTCCATCATCAAAATTGCATCTAGAAAGAAGCTTTATTGAGATAAGGTTACATCTTGAGGTCATAATTTATTTAGTAGAAACCGTGTTCCAGGTTGACTATACTCCACCCACCTTGGGTCTACGGCTCTTTCCTGGAATTTCAGTCATTAATGTGTATCTTTGACAATAAATAGGCTATTAGATTGTTTTCACACCATCATCTTGTATTTCAATAACTATGATCATATAACTGGTGATGATACTATCCAGACTCTAATCCTACTTCACACCTCAACAATGTCTTTCCGTACTAGTCGGGCAGTTGAATCCTCGTCTTCCTCATCCTCATATTCACCACAATCATGCCGTCACTTTTCCATTTCTGAGATTGAAGTTGCAACCCAAAACTTTGATGAGTCTTTGGTGATCGGACGTGGCGGGTTTGGCAAAGTTTACAGAGGAACCATCGCTTGTGGCGAACTTCTTCTGGATGCTGCAATTAAGCGGTTGGAATCAACTTCTAATCAAGGAGCAGTAGAATTTTGGGCTGAAGTTGAGATGCTCTCAAATTTAAGGCACTGTCATTTGGTATCTTTAATTGGTTACTGCAATGAAAGGCGGGAAATGATCCTTATATACGACTATATGTCCAATGGAACGCTAGCAGATCGTCTCCACAAGCGTAGAGCTTCTTTGACTTGGGTGCGAAGACTTAAAATATGCATAGGGGCGGCTCGCGGTTTAGATTACTTGCACACCAGTACGGGTATTAAGCATGGAGTTATACATCGGGACGTTAAGAGCACAAATATATTGTTAGATGACAACTGGGCAGCTAAGATTTCGGACTTTGGTTTGTCCAAAATTGGTCCAACAAATCAGCCTTCAACTTATGTTAACACTTTGGTGAGAGGCACCTTTGGATATATGGATCCAGATTACTTTCAAACAGGCAGGCTGACTCGAAAGTCTGATGTGTATGCCTTTGGGGTGGTCATGTTTGAAGTCTTATGTGGGAAACAAGCAGTTGATAGTAGTATTGATGAGGAGCAATGGGGATTGGCAACATGGGCTCAAGACTCCATTAAAGAAGGAAGGCTAAAGCAAATCGTTAATCCTATTTTGAGGGGGAGAATATCCCCTAAAGGCCTGAAGGAGTTTGCTCTACTAGCTGACCGGTGTCTGCATAGCCGTCCCAAGCAACGTCCTACAATGTCCGAGGTTGTGGTGGGTCTCGAGTCTATCCTAGCCTTACAGGAAAAAAACGAAAGTACGTTGCTCATTAAACTTTTTGGTAGAAGGGTACCGCCATTTCTCCTTCAATCCAATCAGGAAAACTCAGGTGTTTTTTACTCTTCAGATTTCCATGTCATGCATCTAATTGTTGAAAGAGGCAACCTTTGGTCTGACTGAACAGGTGTTGGGTGGATCCAGTTAGCCTGCAAGAAATTTTTATTAATATTTACCAAACAATTAATGTGTTAATTTTGATTGATTAATGAACTATATATATTTTTACAATAATCAACTTAAACCTTTGAATTAATAGATTTGAGAATGTTGTAGCAAGACAAATTTTGTGCAACTTTCATTTTCTGTGACCAGTCCCCTAGCTATTTGCTATTTTGTTTTATTATTTTGACCAAGACAAATTTGTGAAAAAATGCAACTCCAAGCAATTCATTCCGTGTGTAAAAGTCGAAATTGCCACCCTTGTGTGTACAAGGTATATTTATGTATTATATATCCACTGAAGTGTCAAAGCAAGGACAAAATGTTTTTTTTGCTATTGGTTTTGCATTATATATCCACTGAGTGCATCTTATAAATGATCTATTCCTTTTCTTTCATCATATTCATTTCTTGTTAATAGCTATTAATTATTTATGGAACTTGCAGCTGGAGGTACAAGTTTGAAATCCCTAGACCTATACCTCTACACTCTTGGAGGTGAAGACAGAATAGTACACCGGTTTGATCTTAATACTATCGTTTATGCAACTGAAAACTTCTCTGAAGCTAATAAGATTTCGTTCGACGGAAATAATAAGTCCGTGTATAAGGTATCTATATGTTCATGCTTTAACCATTATTTGCTCGAAACATCTAATAGGTTTATCTTTCCGCAAGACTACTAAATATACAAGTAGATTTGCCATTTTTTGATCCTTATTATTACATGTACAAGGTACTCATAATTGCACGTGTCATTTTTTGATCCTTATTATTACATTTCTCTTTTTCAGGGAAGGCTACAAAATGGACAGGATATAACAATCACTCAATATCCTAATATCAACAAATCCTGTATGAATGAAGCATCAATACTTGTAAAGTTTGAACATGAAAATGTGATTCAGTTGCTTGGATATTGCATTCACGGAACAACGGTGTACCTCCTCTATGACTTTGCAACTAATGCAACTCTCGCTCGCTTGATTTTTGGTAACTTTTTTCAATTCGACAAACATTCCTCTTAATTAAGGTTATTAATTCCTTGGTTCAACATAGAGCACATTGCAACTCTTGGGAACTCCTGATGGAGTTTTAGAGTACACAATTAGTGTTGTTAGTCTGAACTTTCTACCAATAAATGTCTGATTTGTAATCTCCATTTGTAGATCCTATGTGTAATCTTTTGGACTGGACTAAGCGATACAAAATAATCCTAGGCATAGCTAGGGCAGTTGTATACCTTCACAATCAAGCTCCCATTCAAATTATTCACCGTGATGTTACCGCGGCAAACGTTCTTTTAGATGGAAATTTTGACCCCAAACTGTCAGGTTTTTGGGTTGCAGTGACAGTCGAAGATGAGACTGAGAACATAGAGGTTGATCAGGTTTTTGGGACTACGTAAGTACTTAATCATAATTCACTTTAAGTACTGTCATTTTTCATCTCATGCTCATCAGTTGATGCCTTGTATTTTTGTATCGAATCCATTGCATCCAACAAAGGAGTCACTTATTGGAATCTGCAAGTGCAGTTGTAACTGTGACCACAATTAGTCAAGGGAAATTGCATCCTAGATTAGAGTTTTCCATCCACATGCATGTTTCTGTTCCTATGTTTACGTTTGGAATTCTGACAATTTGTATTGTTGATCACCCATGGCTAATACATGCACATGTGACAGGGGATACAATATTGCATCGGATTGGCACACAGACCTACGACTGTCAACCAAGACAGACGTATATAGTTTTGGTTTGCTGGTTTTCGAAACTTTAACCGGACAAAGAGGATACGATGCATGCCTCCTAACTAACAACCAGTACAAGATACTTGTAAATTATGTACGTATGATTAGATTCTATGATGGTACAATTGTGCTTGTATAATCTGTATCTGTATATATAATATACTAAAACTAATCACTTCCTAAGCGCATGCATTTTATATCAATCAACATTTAACGAACTTCTTTTCAACTCACAACATATTTTTTTAATGTGATCACTTGCCAGCTTCAGAAAAATGCTTCGTCAGTGGAAATGCATCTTGTTATTTTGTCTTTTTGTTTTGTAGGTCTAATAAATATTTCTATACATGTTTTTGAATTGTGACTATATATATATGTTGCAGGTCAAGAGAAATTGGTTGGAAGGAACATTGTCAGATATAACTGATCCTCGAATTGACGTGGATTCAACCTTGGTGACAAAATTAATCGAGATTGGGTTGTTGTGTGTTCAAGAAGATGCAACATTTAGGCCAACAATGGAGGAAGTTGTTGACATGTTGCTTGGCACCTCATCTCTAACTTTCCCTTTGTCGGAATTAATGCGAGCAAGGATGATTATCGTTGAGTCTCCAGATTCGTCTCCAAGTTTGGATTGGTTACTCCCTGAAGATTATGATTACTGCGCAGTTGAAGAGTTTATATCAGAGTTATGCCCCAGATAGTGCATTGAAGTGATGCAAAGTGCATGTCTTAAAATACCACACGTCTACTTGTTGATCAAATTTTGTCCAGTGACGATTCTTTTTAAAAGTGGCATTGGCAAGTGCCAAATTAACCATGGTTAAGGCACTCATATTTATGATCTTCCAACAATCTTTTTCATGTCTATGTCTACGTTGTTACATGTAAATTTCCATCTCTGATTCTACTAAAATGTCTTCAGCTAAAGTTTTAAAACTTGAACATATACTAAGCATGAATATCAATATGAAAAGATTAAAATACCACTACTATATTTTATCGCACTATAATTTGTTGTGAATTGGTAATCAGAGAGAGATATAGACAAGAAAGAGATGTTGGACAAAAGCCTTTTACAAATAAAAGATAAAGACAATTTATAGTGTTTAACAATTCAAACAAAAGGAAGCAGTGCACGTGATCCGGCTGTCTTGCTTGTTGCTTGTTTGTGAATTTGCAGCAGTTAACTCCAAGGTTTGACTTTCCTTTCTAACATCCCTAATTTCCTCCAAGGTTTGACTAAAAATACTCCAAAAAACTTTGAAACAACTTGAACATATACTAAGCATTTGTAGAATATTCAATCATGATCGCGACCTCACATATTAGAACACTTTATGTTCATATATAGCTTGTACTCCGATAATATCTGCATTGAAGGAATTTGTGAAATTATTGCGACCAATCGAAAAACCAATAATCCCTGCATCATTTCTTTCATATAATTTTTTTTTAAATTGAGGCATGGTGGTATGGTGCCGCCCCTGACAACGTGTGGTTTTGGATTCAAATCCGTGTAATTGCAAGGTAAAGATGGAATTAAAATGTTAAAAAAGCTTTTGTTGAAAAAACAAATCCTTAATTTCACCATATATTCGAAGTGGATTAATGTATAACTACAAGAATTTAGAGCTTTAGCGGCGACCCGCCAAAGTGTCGCCGCTAAAGGTCAATTTTAACCAAGCCATTGATCAAATAAAGATGAACGGTCCAGATTACATCATACGAAGGCTATTAGCGGCAACACCGTCGCCGCAAAATGTCAAAAAAGTTTTAACCCTATCCGCCTTCTCCTTCTTCTTTCCCTCTCTTTCTTTTTCACACCTACCATCTCAGCTCTCTCTCTCTCTCTCGACTCTCAGCTCTCTCTCATCTTTAGCAGCTCTCGCCTTCTCCCTCCTTCTCCCTCTCTCTTTCCCCAACCAACGGACACCCCACCACCGAGCAACCCACCACTACCGGAGCAAACCCCCACCATCGGACTCTCTCCCTCTACTCTCTCTCTCTCTCTGCTCTCCTCTCCCCTCTCCCTCTCATAAGTATTGTTTTTTTCTTTTTTTTTGTTTTGTTTTGTGTGTTTTATTTTATTTTCTATTTTTTCTTTTTAATTTTTTTTGTGTTTTTTATTTTTTTTTCAGTTTTTTTTTCAGTTTTTTGTTTATTTTATATTTTTTCTTATTTTTCCTTTTATTTTTTTTTTCAGTTTTTTCCTGTTTTTTGGTTTTTTTTTTTTTTTTTTTTTTTTGATAATTTGTTTATGTTTGTAGGAAAGGACCGGTCTAGGGAAGAACGTGAAGTTTGTCGCCGCTAAAGGTTAGTCGCCGCTATTTTTTTTTATTTTTATGCTTTAATTAGGTTAGTATATATATATATATGTATGAGTATATTTATGAATGTATGTATGTGTGTATGTATGTATGAGTGTATGTATGTATGTATGTATGAGTGTATGTATGTATGATTATATATATGAATGTATGTATGTGTGTATGTATGTATGAGTGTATGTATGTATGTATGTATGAGTATATGTATGTATATATGTGTGTATGTATGTATGTATGAGTGTATGTATGTATGTATGTATGTATGTGTGTATGTATGTATGTATGTATGTATGTATGTATGTATGTATGTATGTATGTATGTATGTATGTATGTATGTATGTATGTATGTATGTATGACCATCATTAGGTCTAAGTGGCAATGATTAGATCTACCTGACCATCACTGGGCCTAACTGACCATCATTGGATCTAATTAGTCATCACTGGGTGTAACTGAGTAACTGACCATCATTGGATCTAACTGACCATCATTGGGCCTAACTGACCATCACTGGATTCAACCGACCATCAGTGGTGTAATTAACCATCATTGGATCTAATTGATCATCAATGGATCTAAATGACGATCATTGGTTCTAATTGACCATCATTGGATCTAACTGACCATCATTGGGCTTAGCTGGCCATCATTGGATCCAACTTACCATCATTGGTGTAGTTAACCATCATTGGATCTAATTTACCATCATTGGATCTTATTAACGATCATTAGTTCTATTTAAGAAAAAAGGAGACGCCCAATGTTGTGGAAATTATAGAGGTATTAAGTTGTTGGGTCATACTATGAAATTATGGGAGAGGGTGATTGAGACTAGATGTGACATCCGTCACTTTTATCCTATTATTATTACACATATATAAATATACATTTTTTTTATCTCCTATCTTATACGTCACGTTTTATCCTTATAATAATAATAATAAATAATAATAATAATGATAATAAGAATACCCACATTTTAAAACAAATCCAAACTCCTGAGCCCATTATGGTTGTAGCCCAGCAAATCTGCCCAAGCCCAGATCAGAAAGGAACCGGCCCAACCCCTCAGATCTGGCCCACTTGTGGCCCTCTCCCCTTACTGTTTTACAAAAAAAATTGTGTGTTCCAGCCGTGATTCGAACCCGGACCACCTCATACACACACACGCACACTAACCACCTGAGCCACACATGCATGTTGATTTTAATCCAGTCTTAATTATATTTAACCCCTTATTAACTGATGCATCTTCTTTCCCTTGCCTCTGCTACTGTTACGCGATCCAGACAAGAAAAGGGGGGAAATCAGTCAACAAGTTTGACCAACAATTAATGATTCTTATGCATTCGCCCAAGACCATACGTGAATCACGAACAATCACAATCAATTATTTCCAATTATGTACAATTAACGCGTCAACTCTTAAATACGTGGTCAAACAATTCCAATTCAATAACCAGATCGTCACCCTATAAATTGAATGATTCTGGACCTCCTCTACTCGCCGAAAATCAAACCCTCATCTCCAATTTCTATTAACAAATCGTTTTTAATCAAGAATCAAGCTCGTTTGACTTTTTCGTTGACTGATTCAAATCACACGAACACCCACTGTAAGCCACGATTTATTTAATGTTTTTGTTGTTCGGCAATCAACAAACAATAGCCCCATGAAATCAGAGGCTATTGTTTGTTATTAGTGATTATTAGAAAATCTAGGGTTCTTATGTCAATTTTGGGGATAAACTGGAATGATACAGTGTATTTAATTTAATTAAACAAGGGATAATCACAACCACAGGCCTTGGCCAAGTGGTTGTGATCGTTGTTGTTGACTGAGGGCACCGGGTTCGATTCTTGCTGGGCGTCCCTTTTTCCACTCCTTTTAGCTTCTTTTTTTTTTTTGAAACCAAATTAAATATATATTACATTTAAATCTTATAAATTCATTTTTAAATATTAAAACCTTTTTAAAAATTCTACAAAAATTATTTTTAGTTAATCTGACGAAAGAGTTTTATCTACAATTTTTACTTTTCTGAAATTCATTTATTTAATATTTATAATAATTAAATCAATTTTACACTATTATATTTATAAAAATCCATTAAAATATCAAAACGATCTCATAAATTTCCACAAAAATTATCCTAAGTTTTTATAACATTAATCTTTTCAGAAATGATTTTTATTTCCGAAAAATCATTTATTTAATATTTTTAATCAATTTTTGTTAGTTTTAATCATAATTAAATCATGAGTAAAGATCCGGTACAAATAACTTTTTTGGTAAGAACTGTAAGAATCAAAGGAGGGTATTTTTTTTTTATTTTTTTTTTCAAAATTTTTTTTTCCCATATTGTTAAACATGTATTATAGTATTGAAAACTAAAAAAAAAAAATAAAAAAAAAAATTTGGTGTAGAGTAATTACGTGTAGAGTAATTACATAATTACTCTAGTGTAAACTAATGTATTTACCTTAATGACGTAATTACACTAAAAAAAAATTTTTTTTTTAATTTTTTTTTTGTATTATTCATCTAGAAAGAATGTTTAAGCACATGGGAAAAAAAAATTCTAAAAAAATAAATAAATTTTTTTTACCCCCTTTGATTCTCACAGTTCTTACAAAAAAACTATATGTATTTGATCTTTACTCATTAAATCATAATAAATCCAATTTTCAATATTTTTGTACCAAAATTTTACATAAATTATTTCTATTCATTTGGAACCGAAATACAATTTTTAATTCAGAAATTCTTTGATTTTAATATTTTTGGATATTAAAGTCATATTTTGACAATTTGAAATAATTAGATTAAATATTCTATTTTCAAGAAAATAATTTTATAAAAATTATTTTCATACTCAAAACCTTATGTTATGATTATATTCAACTTAAGATTTTACAAAGAGACTTTTATTTATTTATTTATTTCCTATATTTAATAAACAATCTGTTTATTAATCAAATAAACGTTTATCCCCAATTCGAAGCCCTAGAAATACATATATCCTAGAGTTATTTCCCTTACACATTATCGAATACTTTAGGTTGATCATTTGGGAGTAATCTGAATTCATATTTCGTTGTCCAAGTCCAATTTCAAGTTATTACGTGAACTGTGAGTATTCCTACCCCTTTTTGCTTTTATACATTTTTGGGGTGTTACATGTACACTATTACAATTTCAAATACAAGTTTACATTTTTACAATACAATTCTAGTACTATGTGCATTGCTTACAACGTGCTTTATGCTTAGACAATACATGTGGATTACATTTGTTCTTAGTGAAATCATTAACATGGTACAAGCCGACCTTAACATTGGATAGCGCTATTTGGATTGACAACCCGCCTAGATTGATTCTCCCCCTTTTTCATCGGAGAATCCGTGGCCAGTGTTAAGTTATCATCCATTTATTGGTTGAGTACACTACAGTTCATACAGTACATTATACAGTCACAGGGTTGATTTCGCTCATTTGTATGATACATAGTTTACATATTTGCACTGTAGCTTGCACTTGAATTGTATAACTTTTTAACCTACTATATATATATCAAAACTAGGAATGCTCACCAACATTTCATATGTTGACCAAATCTATTTTGTACATGTTTCAGGTGCAGTTTGATCTAGTGCTTTAGCAAGAGACATTTAGTGCTTTATTTTATTTCAGTCATTTCCATATTTACATTTCATTTAGACAATGTAATTTCCATTATCATGTAAGACAATTCTGGTTTATTCAATAATATTTACATTTTAGTACCATGTGCTTTTGAACAATCGTCACTACGTGGCACCTCGATGATTCCGCCATCGGTTGGGGTGTTACAGATTGGTATCAGAGCCATGGTTATAGGGAACTAGGTTACTAGACAGAAAGGCCTAGACTATAACCGAACTTTAACTTGCATGCATAATATTTCCTGAATTACCCTACCCCTCATTTCCCTCTACTTTCCTTCTTCTATCTTTCCCTTCTTCTCTTTCTCCGTACTTCTCATCTTTCATCATGGTGCATAGAGATGGTGTCCTACAGGGAGTGGGAAATTTACATCATCATAGAACGGGAGCAGTACCTTTTATGAAGACACTCTTAGACATAATACTTACTCTTATTTTGCTCCTTCAAAGTTGTTGAACTTTAATGAGTGTGATAAGGACACGTGCAATCTGGAAGGGTGGACGCCTGTACACTGGGTTTTCTGGCATAGGCAAGCATAGCGTATAAATCCATTTACGGACCTGTTATGCTTACCTGGGGATTCCTGGAGTGAGTGTCCACTTATAGGCTAAAGCATGTCTTCTTTGATCACCATTGAGTTCAATTCCTTTGAAAAGTCAACGTTCTTGTTGGGCTTTACAGCTAGACAAGGGCACTCCAAGCATCTTATGCAAGTTTTACAATAATACTCTCTCGTTTCATATACAATATCCTATATATCATGATTTTCATATATTGCTTACAAGTCATACTTTCATAATCATTTGTACAGTTATACACTCACATTTTCTAATCTCATGATTATTCATTGACTACCTCATAGATGTCTGCTCGCCGCATGCTCCGTGATGCCAGCCAACGCCCTGTTCGTGCTTCTGGACGACGTTCTGATCGTCGCCTCGCATCTTTAGTCGCCGAGCAAATTGCTGCAGTGATCCCAAACCTTGTAAGTGAGATAACCCAGAATAGTAACAGTGCCAACACAGGGAGTACGACTCAATTTCGGTGCACTTTCAAACACTTTAACTCCTGCAACCCCACAAAATTCACTGGTGAGGAGGGTGCTACTGGCCTCCTCCAATGGTTTGAAAGCATGGAGAGTACTTTTGTGAACAGTGAATGTCCTGATGAACTCCGCGTTCGCTATGCTACTAGTGTCCTTCAAAAGGGAGCGTTAACATGGTGGAATGGCGAAAAACGAAATCGAGGAGCTGATGTTGCTTTATCTTTATCTTGGGCTGAAGTTAAGGAACTCATGATCGCCAAATTCTGCCCGAGGAACGAGATCAGAAAACTGGAGGAAGAGTTCCATGGACTGAAACAAAACAGTGGTGAGAATCTTGCGTATAATACTCGATATCACGAACTTAGCATACTGGTTCCACACATGGTCACCCCAGTCTCTCGAGCAATCGAAAAATATATCGAGGGATTACCTGACCTGATTCAAGACGTTGTCACCGGAAGCAAAGCCACTACGGTAGAAGAAGCCATTCAACTTGCAGCCACATTAACAGACAAACACGTAAGGCAAGGAAACTTGGTTAGGAAGGGCACCAAGACACCTACTGAGAAAACCACCAATGTTGAACAACCTAAGACTGTTTTAGCAAAGGCCGCCACTACTGCTTCGAACTCTAAGAAACGAATGGGCGATAATCAGAACCATGCTGTTGTTGATCCGGTGGCTCAGCCTCCTATCAAGAAAGCCTACACGGGAATCCATCCTCAATGCAACACTTGCAAGTATCATCACCCTACAAATCTTCCATGTCGTCAATGCACTAGATGTGGAAGGTTTGGACACTTTGTCACTACTTGTCGAGTAATGGTTGGGACACAGGGTAATCATCAAACAGCTGCCCAGAACCCACTACAGATTACTAACGGTCGGGCATGTTATCATTGTAGAGACCCTAACCACATGCTACCTCAATGTCCCAAATTGAACAATATAAACCTGGTGGCACATGGACAAGCTTTCAATATCGATACCAATGGAGCAGACGGTCAGGATGACGTTAATCCCACTAGTTAAGCCATGGATGAAATCTTCCCAAGACTCGAGAAATCCAATACTCGTGTTTTCATTTTCTTGATCCTATTATCATTTTGTACCCAATTTTGTCGCACTCATTAGCATACAACATCTAGAAATTTCCTTGCATACTATTGTGTATTAACACAGATTGGAAATTTATCATATTGATTACATTTATCATACAAGACTCTACCTTACATTTATTTGAAACGTTTGGACTTAACACTTGATCTTACAAAGCTTTTCTAAGAAAAACATCATTGCTTGATTGAAACTAGATTTTTTCCCTTAATTTGACTACGCATTGAACATCTAATTATTCATAATACTCGTAAACATTTAATTATTCATGATAACACTTACACTTAATGGTTGTAGTACTTACAAACTTGCTTGCATAAACATGCTATCAATTTGCAACCTATGTGTATAATAATTGCTGCACTTAATAGAGGTCATCATGCCTTTTTCAACAGTCGGGAGAGGCCCTACAACCTGCTCCACGACTGGTGAAGGCTATCGAACATACTCAACGATTGGTAGAGGTCACTATATCTTTTCAAACAGTCGGGAGAGGCCCTACAACCTACTCCACGACTGGTGGAGGCTATCGAACCTGCTCAACAATCGGTGGGGTCATAGAAGGACGCAAAACTTTAATGTAAGGTAAATTGATGATTCCGGTCCGGAACGTAATCATGAATTTACAGGTACATTAGGGTAGTGTGAAATTCTATTAGAGTTTTTGGTAGGCATCCAGTACGTTTTCAAGGTATCAAAGGTGTGGTGGGTTAGCTGCGGTACACCCTGTATACAAACACTAATGATGCATTGAAAGTGAGACTGGAAGTCGGACCAGGAACAAACTCTGTTTACTTGGTGGTTCAATTATAGTCAATCAACTCGTACATTTATTTTAGGATTCCTGAACTTGCAATTTAAGTGATTTACTAGATTCTTATTCCCCTTCTTATTCGAGACGAACCTAATCCTTAACTCACACCTATCAAACCCCTTATCTAGATCATTCAAACCACAGTTATTTTAATTTTACCCAAGCATCCATAACCCTATGTTTCTAAATAACTTCGGGACGAAGTTTCTAAAAGTAGGGGATGCTGTGACATCCGTCACTTTTATCCTATTATTATTACACATATATAAATATACATTTTTTTTATCTCCTATCTTATACGTCACGTTTTATCCTTATAATAATAATAAATAATAATAATAATGATAATAAGAATACCCACATTTTAAAACAAATCCAAACTCCTGAGCCCATTATGGTTGTAGGCCAGCAAATCTGCCCAAGCCCAGATCAGAAAGGAACCGGCCCAACCCCTCAGATCCGGCCCACTTGTGGCCCTCTCCCCTTACTGTTTTACAAAAAAAATTGTGTGTTCCAGCCGTGATTCGAACCCGGACCACCTCATACACACACACGCACACTAACCACCTGAGCCACACATGCATGTTGATTTTAATCCAGTCTTAATTATATTTAACCCCTTATTAACTGATGCATCTTCTTTCCCTTGCCTCTGCTACTGTTACGCGATCCAGACAAGAAAAGGGGGGAAAACAGTCAACAAGTTTGACCAACAATTAATGATTCTTATGCATTCGCCCAAGACCATACGTGAATCACGAACAATCACAATCAATTATTTCCAATTATGTACAATTAACGCGTCAACTCTTAAATACGTGGTCAAACAATTCCAATTCAATAACCAGATCGTCACCCTATAAATTGAATGATTCTGGACCTCCTCTACTCGCCGAAAATCAAACCCTCATCTCCAATTTCTATTAACAAATCGTTTTTAATCAAGAATCAAGCTCGTTTGACTTTTTCGTTGACTGATTCAAATCACACGAACACCCACTGTAAGCCACGATTTATTTAATGTTTTTGTTGTTCGGCAATCAACAAACAATAGCCCCATGAAATCAGAGGCTATTGTTTGTTATTAGTGATTATTAGAAAATCTAGGGTTCTTATGTCAATTTTGGGGATAAACTGGAATGATACAGTGTATTTAATTTAATTAAACAAGGGATAATCACAACCACAGGCCTTGGCCAAGTGGTTGTGATCGTTGTTGTTGACTGAGGGCACCCGGGTTCGATTCTTGCTGGGCGTCCCTTTTTCCACTCCTTTTAGCTTCTTTTTTTTTGAAACCAAATTAAATATATATTACATTTAAATCTTATAAATTCATTTTTAAATATTAAAACCTTTTTAAAAATTCTACAAAAATTATTTTTAGTTAATCTGACGAAAGAGTTTTATCTACAATTTTTATTTTTCTGAAATTCATTTATTTAATATTTATAATAATTAAATCAATTTTACACTATTATATTTATAAAAATCCATTAAAATATCAAAACGATCTAATAAATTTCCACAAAAATTATCCTAAGTTTTTATAACATTAATCTTTTCAGAAATGATTTTTATTTCCGAAAAATCATTTATTTAATATTTTTAATCAATTTTTGTTAGTTTTAATCATAATTAAATCATAATAAATCCAATTTTCAATATTTTTGTACCAAAATTTTACATAAATTATTTCTATTCATTTGGAACTGAAATACAATTTTTAATTCAGAAATTCTTTGATTTTAATATTTTTGGATATTAAAGTCATATTTTGACAATTTGAAATAATTAGATTAAATATTCTATTTTCAAGAAAATAATTTTATAAAAATTATTTTCATACTCAAAACCTTATGTTATGATTATATTCAACTTAAGATTTTACAAAGAGACTTTTATTTATTTATTTATTTCCTATATTTAATAAACAATCTGTTTATTAATCAAATAAACGTTTATCCCCAATTCGAAGCCCTAGAAATACATATATCCTAGAGTTATTTCCCTTACACATTATCGAATACTTTAGGTTGATCATTTGGGAGTAATCTCAATTCATATTTCGTTGTCCAAGTCCAATTTCAAGTTATTACGTGAACTGTGAGTATTCCTACCCTTTTTGCTTTTATACATTTTTGGGGTGTTACATGTACACTATTACAATTTCAAATACAAGTTTACATTTTTACAATACAATTCTAGTACTATGTGCATTGCTTACAACGTGCTTTATGCTTAGACAATACATGTGGATTACATTTGTACTTAGTGAAATCATTAACATGGTACAAGCCGACCTTAACATTGGATAGCGCTATTTGGATTGACAACCCGCCTAGATTGATTCTCCCCCTTTTTCATCGGAGAATCCGTGGCCAGTGTTAAGTTATCATCCATTTATTGGTTGAGTACACTACAGTTCATACAGTACATTATACAGTCACAGGGTTGATTTCGCTCATTTGTATGATACATAGTTTACATATTTGCACTGTAGCTTGCACTTGAATTGTATAACTTTTTAACCTACTATATATATATCAAAACTAGGAATGCTCACCAACATTTCATATGTTGACCAAATCTATTTTGTACATGTTTCAGGTGCAGTTTGATCTAGTGCTTTAGCAAGAGACATTTAGTGCTTTATTTTATTTCAGTCATTTCCATATTTACATTTCATTTAGACAATGTAATTTCCATTATCATGTAAGACAATTCTGGTTTATTCAATAATATTTACATTTTAGTACCATGTGCTTTTGAACAATCGTCACTACGTGGCACCTTGATGATTCCGCCATCGGTTGGGGTGTTACACTAGACTTAGGAGGGAAACTCAGGTTACGGTAAACCAATTCGGTTTCATGCCAGGGAGGTCAACGACGGAAGCGATACACATTTTAAGGAGATTAATGGAAAAATATAGAGAAAAAAAGCGAGATCTCCATATGGTATTCATTGACCTTGAAAAGGCATATGACAGTGTGCCACGTAGATTGATTTGGGATAGTTTAGAGGGTAGAGGAGTCCCTGGGAAGTACATAGACGTAATTAAGGATATGTATGATAGAACTGAAACTAGTGTCCACCAAGGGTCTGCATTGAGTCCGTTTCTCTTTGCGGTAGTCTTGGATGAGTTGTCTAAGTCGATCTAGAAGCCAGTGCCATGGTGCATGCTTTTTGCAGATGATATTGTGTTAGTTGCAGAAACTAAACAAATTTTGAATGTAAGGTTAGAGGAGTGGCGAGAAGCTTTAGAGGGAATGGGTTTAAGGATTAGTCGCTCAAAGACGGAGTATCTCTATTGTGATTTCAGTGGGGTTAACGACGACGAGGACACTCATATCACTATTCAGGGTCAGGTTGTCCCGCAGGTAACTAGGTTTAAGTACTTAGGATCATTTGTCAAAAAGGATGGGGATATAGATAGTGACGTAACACATCGCATACAAGCTGGGTGGTGTAGGTGGAGAGCAGCCACAGGGGTATTGTGCGATAAGCGGTTCCTAAATAAATTGAAAGGGAAATTTTACAGGATTGCAATTAGACCTGCTATGTTGTATGGGACAGAGTGCTGGGCAATCAAGAAGACGCACGCACGCACGCAAGATGGAGGTCGCAGAGATGAGGATGCTTAGGTGGATGGGCGGGCACACAAGGCTAGATCGGATTAGAAACGAGGTCTTTAGAGAGAGGTTTGGAGTGGCGAGGATATCAGACAAGATAAAGGAAGGGAGATTGAGATGGTTTGGACATGTGAAGAGGAGACGAACGACAGCGCCAGTTAGAGTAGTGGAAGCATGCGTTGTAGAGGGGATAAGGAATAGGGGTAGACCTAAATTGACCTAGGATGAGCGAATTAGACACGATCTCATACAGTTGCACCTCTCTGAGGACATGGTCCAAGAAAGGAGTTCGTGGAGAAGTAGGATTAAAGTAAGTGACTTTTAGGATTTGACACTTAGGTAGCATAACCGGGTATTGTGAGACCTTAACTATAGGATTTCTAAATCTATTTTGATTTATGTGTCTATTTATCCTGTTTTCTTAAGTAATGTGAAACTTACATGGGGTTGTCGTCTCTTTACATATTTGTATGATGTTCAATGTATTATATTTTTATGCACTATCTTACTAGCTTATTCCTGCACTTGGTCTGTTAGCCGATAGCGAAATATCCCTGTGGTGCTTGTCTCTTTACTTGTATGCTTGCCTGTCTTCTGTTCTTTCTTTTTGAGCCGGGGGTCTCTCTGGAAGCAGCCTCTCTATCCTTATGGGTAGAGGTAAGGTGTGCCTACATCTCACCCTCCCCTGACCCTACCAATAGTTTTTACTATTCATGGGATATACTGGGTTTGTTTGATTGATTGATTAGTTCTATTTGACCATCAACGGGCCTAATTGACCATCATCGGGTCTAATTGACTATCATTGGGTCTAAATGATCTTCATTGGGTCTAAGTGACAATGATTGAATCTACCTGGCCATCTTTGGGCCTAACTGACCATCATTGGATGTAATTGACGATAAAATATTTATAGTTACTAGTTTTGTTTCTTTTAACTGAAAGTGTGGCAGGGTAGTTTTTGAAAAAGTGTAGTTGTAGGCCTAATTTGGCATAGTGTTAATTATCGTGGCTAATATGGTAGAAATTTAGTCTCAAAATTTACCACTGATTAACTACCATATATATATGCATTACGCTTTAAAATAGGTCCCTAAATTTGATACCGCTAAGGTGGTCACAATTCAATAGGTTTGTTGCTTTTTTATAATTTAGAGTAAACTGCCATTTTCGTCCTTGAGGTTTGGCACTTTTTGCCAGTTTCATCCAAAAGATTTTTTTTTTCTCAACTGGCTCCACTAGTTTTCAAATTCTTGCTGGTTTCGTCCAAGTGCCTAACTCCGTTAGTCAATCTCAGTTAACTGAGGGGTAAAGTTGTCAATTCAAATATTATCTGTATTATAATAATAATAATAATAATAATAATAATAATAATAATAATAAAAAAATCAAACACAATAATGGCCATTTAACCCACAACACACAATCCACCCATCCCACCTTCATTCTCTCGCCCTCATCCCACCTTCCAATCCACCCATCATAATCACCTCCCAAATTCACTTCCAACAACCACCATTATCGGCTCATCCATGCTCGGACCTCATCACCTGAACCGGACTAAACCCACTCGAATCACCACCAACCAGCCCCAAACAACATCACTTATCGCCTATCTCTACCCGTTTTTGGGCTTTGCCGGACCATCACCACCAAAGACCACTGATCGGACCTCAAAACACTCGAACCCAAGCCAATAAACCATCCTGCAGCCACAATCGGACCACCACACTACTCGAACCAACAACCCCCGCCCACGGCTTCTGCTCTCCTTCGTTCCAGTCACAATACGCCGCCGCCACCATGGGAGGTGGTCGGCCGGCTCCTACCACAGGGAGAAGAGAGAGAGACGAGTGAGGGTAGAGAGAGAGAGAGAGTAGAGAGAGAGTGTTGCGAGAGAGAGAAAGAGAGAGAGAGAGAGAGGTTTGGGATTATTATTCTTGTGTTGGGTATAAAGGAGGGACAGATTAGGGGATGTTTGGATGCGGGTGTAGGAACTAGCTAGAGGGGTGTTTGGTGACAAGTTTAATAGCAGGAATAAAAGGTGTTTGGCAACAATAAAATGACAAAACTGCCCCTCAATTAACTGAGATTGACTAACGGAGTTAGGCACTTGGACGAAACCAGCAAGAATTTGAAAACTAGTGGAGTCAGTTGAGAAAAAAAAATCTTTTGGATGAAACTGGCAAAAAGTGCCAAACCTCAAGGACGAAAATGGCAGTTTACTCTATAATTTATTATTTTTTTTACTTCTTTCTTATTATTTTTCTCACGAATTTACCATAAAAAATAAACGGTGTCAAAATTTGCAACTGATTAGTTACCTTATCTTATAATACATATTTTGGTGTAAAAATGGTTTCTAAATTTGCTACCATTTTTCTAGGTAGCAACTTTTGGTGACAAGATGTTGGTAGGTGATAATTGTGTTGAAACTTCCAACCAGGAACAAAATGTTACATTAGTGAAAATACTAGCTTTATGTAATTTTTCTGTAACTTATCTGGACCATTATACCCTGTGGACCACTAGCAGTTGATAAGCATTCATTTTCAGAGTCTGTTAAATTCCAATTTTTTGCTGCATCAGCCAGGTATGCCAATTTAAAACCTCTCATGTAAAGTAAATTACACTTTTATCATAGTTGATCTCCACTAGAGTATAAGGAATCAGTCTCAAAAAGCACTCAAGGTTTAAAGGCAGAATTTCTTGCTAATAATAGTCCAGTTCAAGAATCAAGTAGAGGAGTTTAGAGAGAAATTAGTGCAGGAATTGCTAGAATCTTTGAACGGTTGGATCCTACTTTACAAGTAAGAAAGGAGTAAACTGAAACTTTTTCAAAGGGAAACGTACACAAGATCATGTATTAGATCCGCCCCTTCATGGAAAATTTATTGAAAACTCAGTAGGGATTTGAGTTTGGAAGTAAGAAGTATGCATCTCTAAGTTGCTTCAAGGTGTCCCGATCTGTTCAGGTTAGCCATATGATCTCAGTGATTGTTACTGCATTAGCTCTTTCAAATGAAAACTTCTAAAGTGCCGTGTTTCTTAGACTGCAACAGTTGCCATGTAGATGCTGTCTTGGACTGATTAATGGGTCCTTCAATTCCAAGTTGGGATGGGTCTGGGTGAATGTTAGAGGTGGCTATATTGACAGGTCAGGCGGGTTTAGTGACATGCAAAAAGGGTTCTGGTTAAAGATGGGTCATGTGTTGGCACTGCGGTCAGGTTGACCTGCAAAGACCTAGCTTGCTCATGTTTAAATAATCATTATGCATAACTAATGCTTTAATTTGTTATGATCATCAAAACCATTTCAGTACACTAATAATCTAACGGACCTTTAAATAAAAATGGTTCAGGAGTTTATATGCTTAAAATTTAGTATTGAATATATAGGTAAGTCAAAAGTGCTACGTCTAGTACTGAATATATAGGAAAGTCATTACATAAAGTTTCTGTAGTGAGTATTTACGTTTCCTAGCTACCTCAAACATGACATTGGGTTGTTAACACTCCGACTAAAATTTTTGTTGGATTTTATTTTTTTTACAGAACAGGATCTGATTCTGTTTCACCGGGGAAACGAAGTTGAAAAATGAGCTACTTTCACGGTTGATATTAGCAAAGTGGCATATAACGAACCTACCATCGCATTAATGAATGGGTGGTTGGTTTGTTTGCCTGTTGCAATAGCTATATCTGGCATTGTTCCAGTTTCACTTATGTTTCTAAAAGCATATTGGGTTTTCCCTTTAGCCTATGATTCATCTATTCTGTTAAGATTACCAAGACAAGATGGTGAAGAGATGGCAAGAAATTCTTACATTAAAATATAACCAACTTTCATGTTCTTGCCCTTGTATCTAGTGAACTAATTTGTTTATAATGTAACAAACTTTATTTCATTACTCAATTGATATGCAAGTTATTGACACATCAATATTTACCCCTTAATATTCTGTCAAAAATCGGTGCTACTTTACTTCTTTCATGGTAGCAGTTCAATTGTCTTAAATGATAACAAAAGTTTGTTCTATCTTGGTCCAATGCATCATTATTTTTATTTTTTTTTATCACCAGTTTAATTGTCGTAGACGGTAACGAAATAACAGTTTGTTTACACTAAATGAGAAAAAAAAAGTTTGTTCTATCTTGGTGCGATGAATCTCTTTTTTATCGCAACATTATCTGTATATCTAATATTGGATTTCCTATAAAATGTTTTTGAGAAGGAACAAACAAAGACTTTTAGACTTTTAGGTGTATATCATTGACATACATTAAAACAGGATGTCATGTTGGTATGATTCATCAGTTATCACTTAATGGATCATAGATCGATCCAACTTTAAGAAAAGGTTACATCTTGAGGTCATAATTTATTTAGTAGAAACCGTGTTCCAGGTTGACCATATATAGTCTACCTTGGGTCCACGGCTCTTTCCAGGAATTTCAGTCATTAATGTGTATCTTTGACAATGAATAGGCTATTAGATTGTTTTCACACCATCATCTTGTATTTCAATAACTATGATAATATAACTGGTGATGATACTATCCAGACTCTAATCCTAGTTCACACCTCAACAATGTCTTTCCGTACTAGTCGGGCAGTTGAATCCTCGTCTTCCTCTTCCTCATATTCACCACAATCATGCCGTCACTTTTCCATTTCTGAGATTGAAGTTGCAACCCAAAACTTTGATGAGTCTTTGGTGATCGGACGTGGCGGGTTTGGCAAAGTTTACAGAGGAACCATCGCTTGTGGTGAAATTCTTTTGGATGCTGCAATTAAGCGACTAGAATCTGGTTCTAATCAAGGAGCAGTAGAATTTTGGGCTGAAGTTGAGATGCTCTCAAATTTAAGGCACTGTCATTTGGTATCTTTAATTGGTTACTGCAATGAAAGTCAGGAAATGATCCTCGTATACGAATATATGTCCAATGGAACGCTAGCAGATCGTCTCCACAAGCGTCGAGCTTCTTTGACTTGGGTGCGAAGACTTAAAATATGCATAGGGGCGGCTCGCGGTTTAGATTACTTGCACACCGGTACGGGTATTAAGCATGGAGTTATACATCGGGACGTTAAGAGCACAAATATATTATTAGATGACAATTGGGCAGCTAAGATTTCGGACTTTGGTTTGTCCAAAATTGGTCCAACGAATCAGCCTTCAACTTATGTTAACACTTTTGTGAGAGGCACCTTTGGATATATGGATCCAGATTACTTTCAAACAGGCAGGCTGACTCGAAAGTCTGATGTGTATGCCTTTGGGGTGGTCATGTTTGAAGTCTTATGTGGGAAACAAGCAGTTGATAGTAGTATTGATGAGGAGCAATGGGGATTGGCAACATGGGCTCAAGACTCCATTAAAGAAGGAGGGCTAAAGCAAATCGTTGATCCTATTTTGAGGGGGAGAATATCCCCTAAATGCCTGAAGGAGTTTGCTCTACTAGCTGACCGGTGTCTGCATAGCCGTCCCAAGCAACGTCCTACAATGGCAGAGGTTGTGGTGGGTCTTGAGTCTATCCTAGCCTTACAGGAAAAATCCGAAAGTACATTGCTCATCAAACTTTTTGGTAGAAGGGTACCACCATTTCTCCTTCAATCCAATCAGGAAAACTCAGGTGTTTTTTACTCTTCAGATTTCCATGTCATGCATCTAATTGTTGAAAGAGGCAACCTTTGGTCTGACTGAACAGGTGTTGGGTGGATCCAGTTAGCCTGCAAGAAATTTTTATTAATATTTACCAAACAATTAATGCGTTAATTTTGATTGATTAATGAACTATATATATTTTTACAATAATCAACTTAAACCTTTGAATTAATAGATTTTAGAATGTTGTAGCAAGACAAATTTTGTGCAAGCTATTTGCTATTTTTGTTTTATTATTTTGACCAAGACAAATTTGTGAAAAAATGCAACTCCAAGCAATTCATTCCGTGTGTAAAAGTCGAAATTGCCACCCTTGTGTGTACAAGGTATATTTATGTATTATATATCCACTGAAGTGTCAAAGCAAGGACAAAATGTTTTTTTTGCTATTGGTTATGCATTATATATCCACTGAGTGCATCTTATAAATGATCTATTCCTTTTCTTTCATCATATTCATTTCTTGTTAACAGCTATTAATTATTTATGGAACTTGCAGCTGGAGGTACAAGTTTGAAATCCCTAGACCTATACCTCTACACTATTGGAGGTGAAGACAGAATAGTACACCGGTTTGATCTTAATACTATCGTTTATGCAACTGAAAACTTCTCTGAAGCTAATAAGATTTCGTTCGACGGAAATAATAAGTCCGTGTATAAGGTATCTATATGTTCATGCTTTAACCATTATTTGCTCGAAACATCTAATAGGTTTATCTTTCCGCAAGACTACTAAATATACAAGTAGATTTGCCATTTTTTGATCCTTATTATTACATGTACAAGGTACTCAGGCTAGTGGGTAAGCAGACATCAAAAAACCCATGTCTCAGTGCCATGTAGGCTGCCACATCACCAAAGTGGTGTCTCACCATTCTTGAGACATGGGTGGGGTGTACAGACATGAAAAACCCATGTCTCAATCATTTAATATATTTTTTTTTTCTAATATCCTATTCTAAAAATAATAATTTCACAAAATCTTCAACAACAACCAGAAAATCAAATAAAATAATTACATAAAGCCATAAAATTTATAGCTTTATTTCAAACAAAATATTAAACCCACCTCAGAAACAGGACTATAATAAGATGGATCAGACAAATGAACCGGAAGCAACCCATGGGTCTGGCTCCGACCCACCTGGTTCACCTTCTCCCCCTTCTTCTTCCTCGCTGACACCGGCCGTCCGCCGCCGTCAAATTCCAGCGACCCACCACCACCAACCTTCAATCTCGACGACGGTGTCATTCTCCATGACGGCGCCGGAGTACTAGATCTGGACCCACCACCACCAACCATCTAGCCGTTACCCAGCGTTAAAAAAAAAAAAAAAAGGAAATTATGCTATTGGTCCGTCCCTCATGTCCGGTGAAGAACGGGGAGACGGGGGTAAAGGGGACGGGGCAGGGTGGGGCGGTGTACAGATTGAGACGGGGCAAAAAAAGGAGGACGGGGCTTGTTGGATGTCTGCTCACCGAGTAGTCTCATAATTGCACGTGTCATTTTTTGATCCTTATTATTACATTTCTCTTTTTCAGGGAAGGCTACAAAATGGACAAGATATAACAATCACTCAATATCCTAATATCAACAAATCCTGTATGAATGAAGCATCAATACTTGTAAAGTTTGAACATGAAAATGTGATTCAGTTGCTTGGATATTGCATTCACGGAACAACGGTGTACCTCCTCTATGACTTTGCAACTAATGCAACTCTCGCTCGCTTGATTTTTGGTAACTTTTTTCAATTCGACAAACATTCCTTTTAATTAAGGTTATTAATTCCTTGGTTCAACATAGAGCACATTGCAACTCTTGGGAACTCCTGATGGAGTTTTAGAGTACACAATTAGTGTTGTTAGTCTGAACTTTCTACCAATAAATGTCTGATTTGTAATCTCCATTTGTAGATCCTATGTGTAATCTTTTGGACTGGACTAAGCGATACAAAATAATCCTAGGCATAGCTAGGGCAGTTGTATACCTTCACAATCAAGCTCCCATTCAAATTATTCACCGTGATGTTACCGCGGCAAACGTTCTTTTAGATGGAAATTTTGACCCCAAACTATCAGGTTTTTGGGTTGCAGTGACAGTCAAAGATGAGACTGACGACATAGAGGTTGATCAGGTTTTTGGGACTACGTAAGTACTTAATCATAATTCACTTTAAGTACTGTCATTTTTCATCTCATGCTCATTAGTTGATGCCTTGTATTTTTGTATCGAATCCATTGCATCCAACAAAGGAGTCACTTATTGGAATCTGCAAGTGCAGTTGTAACTGTGACCACAATTAGTCAAGGGAAATTGCATCCTAGATTAGAGTTTTCCATCCACATGCATGTTTCTGTTCCTATGTTTACGTTTGGAATTCTGACAATTTGTATTGTTGATCACCCATGGCTAATACATGCACATGTGACAGGGGATACAATATTGCATCGGATTGGCACACAGACCTACGACTGTCAACCAAGACAGACGTCTATAGTTTTGGTTTGCTGGTTTTCGAAACTTTAACTGGACAAAGAGGATACGATGCATGCCTCCTAACTAACAACCAGTACAAGATACTTGTAAATTATGTACGTATGATTAGATTCTATGATGGTACAATTGTGCTTGTATAATCTGTATCTGTATATATAATATACTAAAACTAATCACTTCCTAAGCGCATGCATTTTATATCAATCAACATTTAACGAACTTCTTTTCAACTCACAACATATTTTTTTAATGTGATCACTTGTCAGCTTCAGAAAAATGCTTCGTCAGTGGAAATGCATCTTGTTATTTTGTCTTTTTGTTTTGTAGGTCTAATAAATATTTCTATACATGTTTTTGAATTGTGACTATATATATGTTGCAGGTCAAGAGAAATTGGTTGGAAGGAACATTGTCAGATATAACTGATCCTCGAATTGACGTGGATTCAACCTTGGTGACAAAATTAATCGAGATTGGGTTGTTGTGTGTTCTAGAAGATGCAACATTTAGGCCAACAATGGAGGAAGTTGTTGACATGTTGCTTGGCACCTCATCTCTAACTTTCCCTTTGTCGGAATTAATGCGAGCAAGGATGATTATCGTTGAGTCTCCAGATTCGTCTCCAAGTTTGGATTGGTTACTCCCTGAAGATTATGATTACTGCGCAGTTGAAGAGTTTATATCAGAGTTATGCCCCAGATAGTGCATTGAAGTGATGCAAAGTGCATGTCTTAAAATACCACACGTCTATTTGTTGATCAAATTTTGTCCAGTGACGATTCTTTTTAAAAGTGGCATTGGCAAGTGCCAAATTAACCATGGTTAAGGCACTCATATTTATGATCTTCCAACAATCTTTTTCATGTCTATGTCTACGTTGTTACATGTAAATTTCCATCTCTGATTCTACTAAAATGTCTTCAGCTAAAGTTTTAAAACTTGAACATATACTAAGCATGAATATCAATATGAAAAGATTAAAATACCACTACTATATTTTATCACACTATAATTTGTTGTGAATTGGTAATCAGAGAGGGATATAGACAAGAAAGAGATGTTGGACAAAAGCCTTTTACAAATAAAAGATAAAGACAATTTATAGTGTTTAACAATTCAAACAAAAGGAAGCACACGTGATCCGGCTGTCTTGCTTGTTGCTTGTTTGTGAATTTGCAGCAGTTAACTCCAAGGTTTGACTTTCCTTTCTAACATCCATAATTTCCTCCAAGGTTTGACTAAAAATACTCCAAAAAACTTTGAAACAACTTGAACATATACTAAGCATTTGTAGAATATTCAATCATGATCGCGACCTCACATATTAGAACACTTTATGTTCATATATAGCTTGTACTCCGATAATATCTGCATTGAAGGAATTTGAGAAATTATTGCGACCAATCGAAAAACCAATAATCCTGCATCATTTCTTTCATATAATTTTTTTTAAATTGAGGCATGGTGGTATGGTGCCGCCCCTGACAACGTGTGGTTTTGGATTCAAATCCGTGTAATTGCAAGGTAAAGATGGAATTAAAATGTTAAAAAAGCTTTTGTTGAAAAAACAAAATCCTTAATTTCACCATATATTCGAAGTGAATTAATGTATAACTACAAGAATTTAGAGCTTTAGCGGCGACCCGCCAAAATGTCGCCGCTAAAGGTCAATTTTAACCAAGCCATTGATCAAATAAAGATGAACGGTCCAGATTACATCATACGAAGGCTATTAGCGGCAACACCGTCGCCGCAAAATGTCAAAAAAGTTTTAACCCTATCCGCCTTCTCCTTCTTCTTTCCCTCTCTTTCTTTTTCACACCTACCATCTCAGCTCTCTCTCTCTCTCTCAACTCTCAGCTCTCTCTCATCTTTAGCAGCTCTCGCCTTCTCCCTCCTTCTCCCTCTCTCTTTCCCCAACCACTGGACACCCCACCACCGAGCAACCCACCACTACCGGAGCAAACCCCCACCATCGGACTCTCTCCCTCTACTCTCTCTCTCTCTCTGCTCTCCTCTCCCCTCTCCCTCTCGTAAGTATTGTTTTTTTCTTTTTTTTTTGTTTTGTTTTGTGTGTTTTATTTTATTTTCTATTTTTTCTTTTTATTTTTTTTTGTGTTTTTTATTTTTTTTTCAGTTTTTTCTTTATTTTCTATTTTTTCTTATTTTTCCTTTTATTTTTTTTTCAGTTTTTTCCTGTTTTTTGTTTTTTTTTTTATTTTTTGATAATTTGTTTATGTTTGTAGGAAAGGACCGGTCTAGGGAAGAACGTGAAGTTTGTCTCCGCTAAAGGTTAGTCGCCGCTATTTTTTTTTTTAATTTTTATTCTTTAATTAGGTTTGTATATATATATATATATATATATATATATATATATGTATGAGTATATTTATGAATGTATGTATGTACGTATGAGTGTATGTACGTATGAGTGTATGTATGTATGTATGTATGAGTGTATTTATGTATGAGTGTATGTATGTATGTATGTATGTATGTATGTATAAGTGTATGTATGTATGTATGAGTGTATGTATGTATGTATGTATGTATGTATGACCATCATTAGGTCTAAGTGGCAATGATTAGATCTACCTGACCATCACTGGGCCTAACTGACCATCATTGGATTTAATTAGTCATCACTGGGTGTAACTGACCATCATTGGATCTAACTGACCATCATTGGGCCTAACTGACCATCACTGGATTCAACCGACCATCAGTGGTGTAATTAACCATCATTGGATCTAATTGACCATCAATGGATCTAAATGACGATCATTGGTTCTAATTGACCATCATTGGATCTAACTGACCATCATTGGGCTTAGCTGGCCATCATTGGATCCAACTTACCATCATTGGTGTAGTTAACCATCATTGGATCTAATTTACCATCATTGGATGTTATTAACGATCATTAGTTCTATTTAAGAAAAAAGGAGACGCCCAATGTTGTGGAAATTATAGAGGTATTAAGTTGTTGGGTCATACTATGAAATTATGGGAGAGGGTGATTGAGACTAGACTTAGGAGGGAAACTCAGGTTACGGTAAACCAATTCGGTTTCATGCCAGGGAGGTCAACGACGGAAGCGACACATTTTAAGGAGATTAATGGAAAAATATAGAGAAAAAAAGCGAGATCTCCATATGATATTCATTGACCTTGAAAAGGCATATGACAATGTGCCACGTAGATTGATTTGGGATAGTTTAGAGGGTAGAGGAGTCCCTGGGAAGTACATAGACGTAATTAAGGATATGTATGATAGAACTGAAACTAGTGTCCGGGCGTCGGTAGGAGATACTGATTCCGTCCCTGTGGAGGTGGGACTCCACCAAGGGTCTGCATTGAGTCTGTTTCTCTTTGCGGTAGTCTTGGATGAGTTGTCTAAGTAGATCTAGAAGTCAGTGCCATGGTGCATGCTTTTTGCAGATGATATTGTGTTAGTTGCAGAAACTAAACAAATTTTGAATGTAAGGTTAGAGGAGTGGCGAGAAGCTTTAGAAGGAATGGGTTTAAGGATTAGTCGCTCAAAGACGGAGTATCTCTATTGTGATTTCAGTGGGGTTAACGACGACGAGGACACTCATATCACTATTCAGGGTCAGGTTGTCCCGCAGGTAACTAGGTTTAAGTACTTAGGATCATTTGTTCAAAAGGATGGGGATATAGATAGTGACGTAACGCATCGCATAGCTGGGTGGTGTAGGTGGAGAGCAGCCACAGGGGTATTGTGCGATAAGCGGTTCCTAAATAAATTGAAAGGGAAATTTTACAGGATTGCAATTAGACCTGCTATGTTGTACGGGACAGAGTGCTGGGCAATCAAGAAGACGCACACACGCACGCAAGATGGAGGTCGCAGAGATGAGGATGCTTAGGTGGATGGGCGGGCACACAAGGCTAGATCGGATTAGAAACGAGGTCTTTAGAGAGAGGTTTGGAGTGGCGAGGATATCAGACAAGATAAAGGAAGGGAGATTGAGATGGTTTGGACATGTGAAGAGGAGACGAACGACAGCGCCAGTTAGAGTAGTGGAAGCATGCGTTGTAGAGGGGATAAGGAATAGGGGTAGACCTAAATTGACCTAGGATGAACGAATTAGACACGATCTCATAGAGTTGCACCTCTCTGAGGACATGGTCCAAGAAAGGAGTTCATGGAGAAGTAGGATTAACACTATGTTCCAGAGTTTAAAAGTAGAAGGAAAGGAAAGGAAGCGGAAAGAAAGGGGGACAATTTTGTGTTCCAGAGTTTCATTAAAGGAAAGAAGTGGAGGGAAGAGGAAGGAAAATTCCTCCAAATAACAATCCTTCCAAATTGGAAGGAAGCGGGAGGAAGGGAAAGTAAGAAAAATATAAAGTAAATCATTTACCAATTTACCCTCTCATTTAATCTATAATAAAATCTTACAAGGGTATAATTGTAAAATATACGATTATTTTCTCTTCCTTTCAACTCGGGAACACATAAAATCTTTAGTTTCTTTTCTTTTCCCTTCAACTCGGGAACACGAAATAAAATTATATATTTTCCTTTCTTTTCTCTCCTAATATCCCTTTCTCTTCTTTTCTTTTATTTAGTAAACTCGGGAACACAGCGTAAAGTAAGTGACTTTTAGGATTTGACACTTAGGTAGCATAATCGGGTATTGTGAGACCTTAACTATAGGATTTCTAAATCTATTTTTATTTATGTGTCTATTTATCCTGTTTTCTTAAGTAATGTGAAACTTACATGGGTTGTCGTCTCTTTACATATTTGTATGATGTTCAATGTATTATATTTTTATGCACTATCTTACTAGCTTATTCCTGCACTTGGTCCGTTAGCCGATAGCGAAATACCCCTGTGGTGCTTGTCTCTTTACTTGTATGCTTGCCTGTCTTCTGTTCTTTCTTTTTGAGCTGGGGGTCTCTCTGGAAGCAGCCTCTCTATCCTTATGGGTAGAGGTAAGGTGTGCCTACATCTCACCCTCCCCTGACCCTACCAATAGTTTTTACTATTCGTGGGATATACTGGGTTTGTTTGATTGATTAGTTCTATTTGACCATCAACGGGCCTAATTGACCATCATCGGGTCTAATTGACTATCATTGGGTCTAAATGATCTTCATTGGGTCTAAGTGACAATGATTGAATCTACCTGGCCATCTTTGGGCCTAACTGACCATCATTGGATTCAATTGACGATAAAATATTTATAGTTACTAGTTTTGTTTCTTTTAATTGAAAGTGTGGCAGGGTAGTTTTGAAAAAGTGTAGTTGTAGGCCTATTTTGGCATAGTGTTAATTATCGTGGCTAATATAGTAGCAATTTAGTATCAAAATTTACCACTGATTAACTACCATATATATATATATATATATGCATTACGATTTAAAATAGGTCCCTAAATTTGATACCGCTAAGGTGGTCATAATTCAATAGGTTTGTTGCTTTTTATAATTTATTATTATTATTTTTTTACTTTTTTCTTATTATTTTTCTCACGAATTTACCATAAAAAATAAACGGTGTCAAAATTTGCAACTGATTAGTTACCTTATTTTATAATACATATTTTGGTGTAAAAATGGTTTCTAAATTTGCTACTATTTTTCTAGGTAGCAACTTTTGGTGACAATATGTTGGTAGATGATAATTGTGTTGAAACATCCAACTAGGAACAAAATGTTACATTAGTGAAAATACTAGCTTTATGTAATTTTTCTATAACTTATCTGGACCATTATACCCTATGGACCACTAGCAGTTGATAAGCATTCATTTTCAGAGTCTGTTAAATTCCAATTTTTTGCTGCATCAGCCAGGTATGCCAATTTAAAACCTCTCATGTAAAGTAAATTACACTTTTATCATAGTTGATCTCCACTAGAGTATAAGGAATCAGTCTCAAAAAGCACTCAAGGTTTAAAGGCAGAATTTCTTGCTAATAATAGTCCAGTTCAAGAATCAAGTAGAGGAGTTTAGAGAGAAATTAGTGCAGGAATTGCTAGAATCTTTGAACGGTTGGATCCTACTTTACAAGTAAGAAAGGAGTAAACTGAAACTTTTTCAAAGGGAAACGTACACAAGATCATGTATTAGATCCGCCCCTTCATGGAAAATTTATTGAAAACTCAGTAGGGATTTGAGTTTGGAAGTAAGAAGTATGCATCTCTAAGTTGCTTCAAGGTGTCCCGATCTGTTCAGGTTAGCCATATGATCTCAGTGATTGTTACTGCATTAGCTCTTTCAAATGAAAACTTCTAAAGTGCCGTGTTTCTTAGACTGCAACAGTTGCCATGTAGATGCTGTCTTGGACTGATTAATGGGTCCTTCAATTCCAAGTTGGGATGGGTCTGGGTGAATGTTAGAGGTGGCTATATTGACAGGTCAGGCGGGTGAATGTTTGGTGATATGCAAAAAGGGTTCTGGTTAAAGACGGGTCATGTGTTGGCACTGCGGTCAGGTTGACCTGCAAAGACCTAGCTTGCTTGTTGGTTCAGGCCCACACTCTAAAATATGATAATTAAGAACAATATGAAGAGATCAACAAGTAACAAAGGAAATCTGCACTTTCATTCAATAAACTCATGGACTTTAAATACACAAAAAACCCATCAACTACTTGCATAAAAATAGGAACTAAAATACATGTTGAAAACCCACGTCCAACATTCAATGGTCCTTGAAACTCGGTCAACAATGACCAAACACCTTAACGTGCATATTATTTTGACCCACTAGCAACCGACTTGACCCGCAACCAATCCGGACCAACCCGAAATGACCAGTGAACTTAACCCGCAACATCAAGATTAACCCAACATTCACCCCCTTAATCTTGATGTTGGTTCTTGCATCTTTCTTCTTTCGTTGTTGCCACTTGCTTGCTTTCATTATTGCTATCCGAATCACAACGATCCGATCTTTCTACATGCTCTTTCTTCTTTCTACGAACCACTAAAATTCGATTCTTTCTAACTTTCTATTCGAACCATACGGTTCGGTCTTTCCTTTTCTTTACGAACAACACGTGTCCGCTCCTATCTTTCTTTCGGTTGTCGAACTTTCTTTCTTTCACATCGACACCCATTCTTTCTTTCTTGTGGCTTGCTACTTTCTTGCAACGCCACCGGTCTCTTTCTTTCTTTCTTACGAGGCCATCTTTCTTTCTCAAGAAGTGACGCCGGCCTCTTCTTTCTTTCTTCTTTCTTTTGGCGCCTCTTCTTTCTTTCGGTCTACTGTGAACCGCTTCAGTCTCGGTCTTTGGTTCACATATTCGGTCTAAACTTTCAAGCCGTTTGGTCTAGTACGGCTTCGGTCTCTTCTTGTCGGAACAAGCTTCGGTCTTCTTATCACCGGTTCTTCTTATCCGGCGATGACGGTCTATCACGATCTTCAACCTTCCGCTGCGATTCTCAAGAAATCGCTGCTTCCTTGTTCTTCTTTCCCGTTCTTGGCTGCTACACTAAAAAAAACAACAAACATGCTTCGAACAAGCCATGATTTATTTGTGAATGCTTTGTATTTGTCTGACTTATTCCATACACTTTGAATTTTGTGGTGCTTTCAAGAGTTAACTCTACACTTTGCTTCCTTTACACTACACGGTCTGGCAATATTTTCTTTCTTTTGTTCAATCACCAATGACCTCCTTTATTCAAACTTCCACAACCTCTCTTTCGTTTTTTTTCTCTTAATGGAAATCACCGTCACATAAAACGCTGCTCTCCTCTTGAACGACTCTCGAACACACTATCTTCTCAACCTCGCAGTTTAGAGGGCTGCACCCCTTCTTCTCATGATCGACTCTCAAAACGGCGAATACCGTCTTCACTCGCTCTGATACCAAATGTTGGTTCAGGCCCACACTCTAAAATATGATAATTAAGAACAATATGAAGAGATCAACAAGTAACAAAGGAAATTTGCACTTTCATTCAATAAACTCATGGACTTTAAATACACAAAAAAACCATCAACTACTTGCATAAAAATAGGAACTAAAATACATGTTGAAAACCCACGTCCAACATTCAATGGTCCTTGAAACTCGGTCAACAATGACCAAACACCTTAACGTGCATATTATTTTGACCCACTAGCAACTGACTTGACCCGCAACCAATCCGGACCAACCCAAAATGACCAGTGAACTTAACCCGCAACATCAAGATTAACCCAACATTCACCCCCTTAATCTTGATGTTGGTTCTTGCATCTTTCTTCTTTCGTTGTTGCCACTTGCTTGCTTTCATTATTGCTATCCGAATCACAACGATCTGATCTTTCTACATGCTCTTTCTTCTTTCTACGAACCACTAAACTTCGATTCTTTCTAACTTTCTATTCGAACCATATGGTTCGGTCTTTCTTTTTCTTTACGAACAACACGTGTCCGCTCCTATCTTTCTTTCGGTTTTCGAACTTTCTTTCTTTCACATCGACACTCATTCTTTCTTTCTTGTGGCTTGCTACTTTCTTGCAACGCCACCGGTCTCTTTCTTTCTTTCTTACGAGGCCATCTTTCTTTCTCAAGAAGTGACGCCGGCCTCTTCTTTCTTTCTTCTTTCTTTTGGCGCCTCTTCTTTCTTTCGGTCTACTGTGAACCGCTTCAGTCTCGGTCTTTGGTTCACATATTCGGTCTAAACTTTCAAGCCGTTCGGTCTAGTACGGCTTCGGTCTCTTCTTGTCGGAACAAGCTTCGGTCTTCTTATCACCGGTTCTTCTTATCCGACGATGACGGTCTATCACGGTCTTCAACCTTCCGCTGCGATTCTCAAGAAATCGCTGCTTCCTTGTTCTTCTTTCCCGTTCTTGGCTGCTACACTAAAAAAAAACAACAAACATGCTTCGAACAAGCCATGATTTATTTGTGAATGCTTTGTATTTGTCTGACTTATTCCATACACTTTGAATTTTGTGGTGCTTTCAAGAGTTAACTCTACACTTTGCTTCCTTTACACTACACGGTCTGGCAATATTTTCTTTCTTTTGTTCAATCACCAATGACCTCCTTTATTCAAACTTCCACAACCTCTCTTTCGTTTTTTTTCTCTTAATGGAAATCACCGTCACATAAAACGCTGCTCTCCTCTTGAACGACTCTCGAACACACTATCTTCTCAACCTCGCAGTTTAGAGGGCTGCACCCCTTCTTCTCATGATCGACTCTCAAAACGGCGAACACCGTCTTCACTCGCTCTGATACCAAATGTTGGTTCAGGCCCACACTCTAAAATATGATAATTAAGAACAATATGAAGAGATCAACAAGTAACAAAGGAAATCTGCACTTTCATTCAATAAACTCATGGACTTTAAATACACAAAAAACCATCAACTACTTGCATAAAAATAGGAACTAAAATACATGTTGAAAACCCACGTCCAACATTCAATGGTCCTTGAAACTCGGTCAACAATGACCAAACACCTTAACGTGCATATTATTTTGACCCACTAGCAACCGACTTGACCCGCAACCAATCCGGACCAACCCGAAATGACCAGTGAACTTAACCCGCAACATCAAGATTAACCCAACATTCACCCCGTTAATCTTGATGTTGGTTCTTGCATCTTTCTTCTTTCGTTGTTGCCACTTGCTTGCTTTCATTATTGCTATCCGAATCACAACGATCCGATCTTTCTACATGCTCTTTCTTCTTTCTACGAACCACTAAAATTCGATTCTTTCTAACTTTCTATTCGAACCATACGGTTCGGTCTTTCTTTTTCTTTACGAACAACACGTGTCCGCTCCTATCTTTCTTTCGGTTGTCGAACTTTCTTTCTTTCACATCGACACCCATTCTTTCTTTCTTGTGGCTTGCTACTTTCTTGCAACGTCACCGGTCTCTTTCTTTCTTTCTTACGAGGCCATCTTTCTTTCTCAAGAAGTGACGCCGGCCTCTTCTTTCTTTCTTCTTTCTTTTGGCGCCTCTTCTTTCTTTCGGTCTACTGTGAACCGCTTCAGTCTCGGTCTTTGGTTCACATATTCGGTCTAAACTTTCAAGCCGTTTGGTCTAGTACGGCTTCGGTCTCTTCTTGTCGGAACAAGCTTCGGTCTTCTTATCACCGGTTCTTCTTATCCGGCGATGACGGTCTATCACGATCTTCAACCTTCCGCTGCGATTCTCAAGAAATCGCTGCTTCCTTGTTCTTCTTTCCCGTTCTTGGCTGCTACACTAAAAAAAACAACAAACATGCTTCGAACAAGCCATGATTTATTTGTGAATGCTTTGTATTTGTCTGACTTATTCCATACACTTTGAATTTTGTGGTGCTTTCAAGAGTTAACTCTACACTTTGCTTCCTTTACACTACACGGTCTGGCAATATTTTCTTTCTTTTGTTCAATCACCAATGACCTCCTTTATTCAAACTTCCACAACCTATCTTTCGTTTTTTTTTCTCTTGATGGAAATCACCGTCACATAAAACGCTGCTCTCCTCTTGAATGACTCTCGAACACACTATCTTCTCAACCTCGCAGTTTAGAGGGCTGCACCCCTTCTTCTCATGATCGACTCCCAAAATGGCGAATACCGTCTTCACTCGCTCTGATACCAAATGTTGGTTCAGGCCCACACTCTAAAATATGATAATTAAGAACAATATGAAGAGATCAACAAGTAACAAAGGAAATCTGCACTTTCATTCAATAAACTCATGGACTTTAAATACACAAAAAACCATCAACTACTTGCATAAAAATAGGAACTAAAATACATGTTGAAAACCCACGTCCAACATTCAATGGTCCTTGAAACTCGGTCAACAATGACCAAACACCTTAACGTGCATATTATTTTGACCCACTAGCAACCGTGACCCGCAACCAATCCGGACCAACCCGAAATGACCAGTGAACTTACCCGCAACATCAAGATTAACCCAACATTGCTCATGTTTAAAAAATCGTTATACATAACTAATGCTTTAATTTGTTATGATCATCAAAACCATTTCAGTACACTAATAATCTAACCGCGGACCTTTAAATAAAAATGGTTCAGGAGTTTATATGCTTAAAATTTAGTACCGAATATATAGGTAAGTCAAAAGTGCTACCTCTAGTACTGAACATTAGGTAAGTCATTACTTAAAGTTTCTGTAGTGAATATTTACGTTTCCTAGCTACCTCAAACATGACATTGGGTTGTTAACACTCCGACTAAAATTTTTGTTGGATTTTATTTTTTTTTACAGAACAGGATCTGATTCTGTTTCACCGGGGAAACGAAGTTGAAAAATGAACTACTTTCACGGTTGATATTAGCAAAGTGGCGTATAACGAACCTACCATCGCATTAATGAATGGGTGGTTGGTTTGTTTGCCTGTTGCAATAGCTATATCTGGCATTGTTCCAGTTTCACTTATGTTTCTAAAAGCATATTGGGTTTTCCCTTTAGCCTATGATTCATCTATTCTGTTAAGATTGCCAAGACAAGATGGTGAAGAGATGGCAAGAAATTCTTATATTAAAATATAACCAACTTTCATGTTCTTGCCCTTGTATCTGGTGAACGAATTTGTTTATAATGTTACAAACTTTATTTCATTACTCAATTGATATGCAAGTTATTGACACATCAATATTTACCCCTTAATATTCTGTCAAAAATCGGTGCTACTTTACTTCTTTCATGGTAGCAGTTCAATTGTCTTAAATGATAACAAAAGTTTGTTCTATCTTGGTCCAATGCATCATTATTTTTATTTTTTTTATCACCAGTTTAATTGTCGTAGACGGTAACGAAATAACAGTTTGTTTACACTAAATGAGAAAAAAAAAGTTTGTTCTATCTTGGTGCGATGAATCTCTTTTTTATCGCAATATTATCTGATATTGGATTCCTATAAAATGTTTTTGAGAAGGAACAAACAAAGACTTTTAGACTTTTAGGCGTATATCATTGACATACATTAAAACAGGATGTCATGTTGGTATGATTCATCAGTTCACTTAATGGATCATAGATTGATCAAACTGATCACTTATTAGATTGATGGATTATTTTTTTTTTTTTTTTGTTCATGTAAATAGATTCCATAAAAAAATATCATATATATATATATATATATATATATATATATATATATATATATATATAAAAGCTTTATTGAGATAAGGTTACATCTTGAGGTCATAATTTATTTAGTAGAAACCGTGTTCCAGGTTGACCATATATATAGTCTACCATGGGTCCACGGCTCTTTCCAGGAATTTCAGTCATTAATGTGTATCTTTGACAATAAATAGGCTATTACATTGTTTTCACACCATCATCTTGTATTTCAATAACTATGATCATATAACTGGTGATGATACTATCCAGACTCTAATCCTACTTCACACCTCAACAATGTCTTTCCGTACTAGTCGGGCAGTTGAATCCTCGTCTTCCTCATCCTCATATTCACCACAATCATGCCGTCACTTTTCCATTTCTGAGATTGAAGTTGCAACCCAAAACTTTGATGAGTCTTTGGTGATCGGACGTGGCGGGTTTGGCAAAGTTTACAGAGGAACCATCGCTTGTGGCGAACTTCTTCTGGATGCTGCAATTAAGCGGTTGGAATCAACTTCTAATCAAGGAGCAGTAGAATTTTGGGCTGAAGTTGAGATGCTCTCAAATTTAAGGCACTGTCATTTGGTATCTTTAATTGGTTACTGCAATGAACAGCGGGAAATGATCCTTATATACGAATATATGTCCAACGGAACGCTGGCAGATCGTCTCCACAAGCGTCGAGCTTCTCTGACTTGGGTGCGAAGACTTAAAATATGCATAGGGGCGGCTCGCGGTTTAGATTACTTGCACACCAGTACGGGTATTAAGCATGGAGTTATACATCGGGACGTTAAGAGCACAAATATATTATTAGATAACAACTGGGCAGCTAAGATTTCGGACTTTGGTTTGTCCAAAATTGGTCCAACGAATCAGCCTTCAACTTATGTTAACACTTTGGTGAGAGGCACCTTTGGATATATGGATCCAGATTACTTTCAAACAGGCAGGCTGACTCGAAAGTCTGACGTGTATGCCTTTGGGGTGGTACTGTTTGAAGTCCTATGTGGGAAACAAGCAGTTGATAGAAGTATTGATGAAGAACACTGGGGTTTGGCAACATGGGCTCAAGACTCCATTAAAGAAGGAAGGCTAAATCAGATCATTGATTCTAATATAAAGGGCAGAATATCTCCTAAATGTTTAAAGAAATTTGCACTACTCGCTGACAGGTGTTTGCATAGCCGTCCCAAGCAACGTCCTACAATGTCCGAGATTGTGGTTGGTCTTGAGTCGATCTTAGCCTTCCAAGAGAAAACCGACAGGACATTGCTCATCAAACATTTTGGTACAAGGGTACCGACATTTTTCTTTCCACCCAATCTGGAAAATTCAGGTATTATGTCCTCTTTTGTTTAAATTAATTGTTTACTTTTGTTAAAATAACATGTAAAAAATAAAAATTTTAAACTTTTAATAGACAATCTGAGGATGTTATATATATGCATTACAGTAGACTGTGGACGACTTTAATCTGTTGTATCCATTCCCCTTTTTGCTATTTTTTTTAATTCAGGAAAAAAGTTTTAATATTAGAATACACAACCCAAATTGATACATTTTTGAATAAAAGTAGAAACTGCGAGTCTGTGACAATTATATGGAATGTTTTTTTTTAGCTGATTGTTGCAACTGCAGAAAAGTTTGTATTTCCATAAAGAGTTAATTGCAGTTTTCGTCCCTGTGGTTTGCCTAAACTAACAGGTTCAGCCCAGGCTTAACACCCTGAGTACCTGTGCTTTCATTTTCTAACAGTTTAGATCCCTCGACCTAACGGCCGTCCATCTGCCGTTACATCACCCCCACGTGCAGCTCACGTGAGGGGTACTCTGGTCATTTAAAGTCTTTAATGAAGGGCAGTTCGGTCATTTCACCCATGGAATATGAACGTTAAATTTGAAGAAGCAATCTTCTTCTTCCCCAATTCCACTTCAAAAAACCCTAATGTGTAATCCATTGTTTTACTCCAATTCGAGATCAACAATGTCCAATTGGAGCTGAAATTATCATCTACGAACTGGAAGATGGAGTGATGTTCCTCCAATTTTGCAGATTTTGTTATTTGTGTTGTACTTTGTTCATTGTAATGAATTTGAATTGGAATGAAATGAAAATGATTATGTTAGTTAAACATTGCATACATTTCATTCATAGCATTCATACATAGCAACTTGTTACATCGGCATCATGCTTTGGTTGTTCATCACTTCCATTTGTTACATGTTTCACTTACAGTGATTATCATCATTAGAGCATGAATCAGACCGACGCTCATCTTCATACGGGTCGTGGTACCACTCATCATCAGAGTCTGCATAATCCCAGGCTTTTTTCAAAATCTCAGGATCATAATCGTCATATGGATCAGCTTCTTCCTGTTCCTTTTTTGTCTTTCCTTCATGATCATGTTCATCATCAGCAACATCTTGTTGATTATCAATCAGTAGCTCTTCAAACTGATTGAACTGCACATCACTCTCATCAACAGCATGTTTTGGTTGTTCATCACTTCCATTTGGATCATCTTCATCATCAGTAGCATGTTGTGGTTGTTGATCTTGTGGTTGTTGATCTTGATCATCAACAACATCTTGTTCCTTTGGATCTTGATCACTAGCAGCATGTTCATGTTGAGTGTGTTTGGTTTTTAGTCTTTTGTTTTTTGTTTTTTTTTATCCATCTTACTAATTCGATTGTATGGTTATTTGCTCCCTTTTTGTGCTCTATTTATAGTGAATATGGCCGTTATACAGGGCAATATGGCCGTTAAAAATGACATTCTATTCATGATCATATTGACCCATTTGCATACTTGACCCATTTTACTTAGGGGAAATGGAATCTAATAATCCCAACTTTAGGGGGTTGGAAGGCAGCAGTCCCAACTTGCAACTTGTACCACAGCAGTCCCAACTTGTCAACTATTTAATTTGGTTGGTCCCAGACTAACTGGGGTTAACTTTTCTGTTAAATGCCACGTGGGCATCCCACGTGGCAGTCCTACGTGGCAAAAAATGCTGGTCTGTCAAAAAAAGGGTGGGGCCATGTCCACGTCATATATTTATAATGTTTTAATGTTTTAAAAAAAAAGAGGGGCCCACAAATTTAATAATAATAATAATAATAATAAAGAATTATATATATAATATATATATATATCTTCACCCCTACATCTTCTTCATCATCATCTCTTCATCATCATCATCATCTTCACCCCACCACCATCAACCACCGCCACCGCCGCCATCTGCAACCACCTCCACCGCCTGAACCCACCATTCTTCTTAAAACCCCATCAATCGTCATCACCTAAACCCTAATCTGAAACCACCGCCGCCATCAACCACCTGAAACCCTAATCTGAAACCACCGCCGCCATCAACCACCTGAAACCCTAATCTGAAACCACCGCCGCCATCATCCGTATGGGCAAACAGGTTATCATCTAATGATCGAGTTCGATTTTCTTCAAACTATAAACATCAACTAAACAATAATGATATGAAAATTTACAAAGACAGTAGTTTATGTTTAATTAATTAATAGGGGTGGACATTCTTGGTTAAGCCACCCTGTACATTGGTGAAGAACCCTATCTGCTCCTGCCGGTATGGTTCCACAAAATAGAGTATGTTGTTGTCTTTTTATCAGAAGAGCTCTTGAAGAAGACGAACGCATCACGTCCGTAACTGTTGCTCCGCCATACGGAGGGTGGTGGTGGTGTTTGTGGTTTGTGGTGGTGGTTGTGGTTCAGTCGGGTCAAGGAGACGGGGGTCATGAGGTCGGGTCAACAGAGGAGGAGGAGGAGGAGGGAGGGTGGTGGTGGTGTTTGTGGTGGTGAACAGAGGAGGGGGAGGAGGGAGATGGTGTTTGTGGTGGTGTTTGTGGTGGTGTTGGTGGGTGTCGTCGGAGATGGTGGTGGTGGTGTCGTCGGAGATGGTGGTAGTGGACAGTGGTGGCAGGTGGTTGTTGTGGTGAAGATGATGAAGATGTAGGGGTGTATATATATATATATATATATATATATAAATTCTTTTTTATTATTATTTAAAGATTTTTTTTTTAATTAAAAACAAGTGGGACCCATGTTTTTTTTGCCAACTGGACAGATTTTGCCACGTAGGACTGCCACGTGGGATGCCCACGTGGCATTTAACAGAAAAAGTTAACCCCAGTTAGTCTGGGACCAACCAAATTAAATAGTTGACAAGTTGGGACTGCTGTGGTACAAGTTGCAAGTTGGGACTGCTGCCTTCCAACCCCCCAAAGTTGGGATTATTAGATTCCATTTCCCCTTTTACTTAAACCTATGACCCATTTGCGTATTGACTCATTTGCATACTTGACCCATACTTGGCTGCAACCATTAACCACATTATACCTTGACCCATTTGACAAGCAAACTACACTAAGCAAAACCATTCAACTGATCCAACATCTTAACAAACTGACCCATTTGACTTAAACTGACCCATTTGACCTAAACCATTCAACCATCTTGTTTTCATAGGATGCAACCATTAAACAAACTGACCCATTTGACATAAACCATTTAACCATCTTGTTTTCATAGGCTGCAACCATTAAACAAACTGACCCATTTGACTTAAACCTATGAAAACCATCCTGTTTTCATAGGCTGCAACCATTAACAAACTGACCCATTTGACTTAAACCTATGACCCATTTGACAACTATTAAGAAACTGATAATACTATACTCTCTGTTGTTCATTAACCTTGTGACTGATTCCACTTCATTAACCTTGTGACTGATTCATTCTTCATCTTCATCAAAACATGACTTTCATTAATTTCATTACAAAACATTAACATACAATCATTGACAATAACAATATGACCCTGCACAATAACATTAACATACAATCATTCACAATAACAATAACATCAACATATGACTCATACACAATAACATTCATTCATTCATAATATTCATTTCATTACCAAAACATTCATCCATAATATTCATTTCATTACTGAAACATTCATTACATAATATTCATTCTTCATCTTCATCAAAACATGAGTTTCATTACTTTCATTACAAAAAAAACATCCACCAAACCTAGAAACCATGACTGCACAACCAACAAAAAAAACATCCAAGACCTGCACATACCCTAGACCTGCACATACCTTACACATGCACATACCCTAGACCTACTTCATAACAAAATACATCACCAAAAACATCAAAATAAACACCAGACCTAGTTTCAGCTTCTGATTTCCTTGCACACATTCTTCTCACATTGTCTTCATGGTTTCGTATGGTGGCCAACAGAGCAGGTATCAACACAATAGGGTTTGTACAAGTAGGGGGGTCCATCCAATCAACGAAACCACATCCATTTGTGCAACGATGGTACCTACGTCCTGGATGCTCATTCGTCCATGAAATTCTGAGCTCTGTTGTTGCTCCACACCTGCACATCACCATTGTAGTTTGGTTGTCCATGTTGATTGTGATTATTGAATCAGTGGATTGAAGATAAGATGAAGATTAGGGGATTAAATAGGGAGGGAAAGTTAATTTTCTGCAGATATTTTCGTTAAGATTTTTTTAATCAAGGTGAAATGACGAAAATACCCTTCGATTTCGACTTGAAATGACCCAGATACCCCCTCCATGGGTGAAATGACCAAACTGCCCTTCATTAAAGACTTTAAATGACCAGAGTATCCCTCACGTGAGCTGCACGTGGGGTGATGTAACGGCAGATGGACGGCCGTTAGGTCGAGGGATCTAAACTGTTAGAAAATGAAAGCATAGGTATTCAGGGTGTTAAGTCTGAGCTGAACCTGTTAGTTTAGGCAAACCACAGGGACGAAAACTGCAATTAACTCTTCCATAAAATGTTTTGAATATTCAACTTACGTCGGTCTTAACCTCTTTTATCCTTTTTCTTTTGTCTTGCCATATAATTTCTTATTGCATCTGTAATATTTGACTGCTTAAAATTTTTGCAACATACAGTTTTCAAATATGTAGATTGAAAAGGTCAGGGTATGTGTAAGTTTGGTGTTAGCTAAATGGCATTGTCTGCATCTTTTAGTAACTGAACTCAGAACAAATACAGCTTCTTCTAAATGACATATTCCCTTTCTTCCATCATATTAATTTTTAGTTAACAACTATTTATATATTGAACTTGCAGTTGGAGGTACCAGTTTAAAATCGTTGGACGTATACTTCTACACTGTTAATGAAAACGTAATAGTACACAAATTTGATTTTAATGCTATCGTTTATGCAACTGAAAACTTCTCTGAAGCTAACAGGCTTGCACATTCCGAACAAATGTACAAGGTATTCATAATTATACATTTATATTCCTGATTTAAGGTTGTAACCTTGATTTACTATAAATGCATACTTCGTTTGGCTTTTCAGGATATGACTTCTGCCCCTATATATTCCATAATCACACATCGTTGCCTATCTATTTATATATTTAATAGGTTCTACCGCTCTGCCAAAAACTTACTTGATCTCTCTTTTCAGGGAAGGCTACAAAATGGACAAGATCTAGCAATTGCTCGACCTTATTCTGATGCCAGAAGCAAAAATGTAGTGAATGAAGCATCAATACTTGTAAAGGTTGAACATGAAAATGTGGTTCCATTGCTTGGATATTGCATTGACGGAACAAAGTTGTACCTTCTCTATGATTTTGCACCTTATGTAACTCTGGCTGGCTTGATTTTTGGTAATTCTTTCAATCTGAAATGCATTCCTTGTAATTAAGGTCATTAATTTCTTGGTTCTACAGAGAGCACATTGCAACTATTGGGAACTATTGATAGTTGCATTAATTTTGTTAGATCAAATTCTAACAGACACCTGACTTGTCATTTGTGTCTGCAGATCCTATGTGTAATCTTTTGGATTGGAATAAACGGAACAAAATAATCCTAGGTATAGCCAGGGCACTTGTATACCTTCACATGCATGCTCCCATTCGGATCATACACCGTGATGTAAAACCCGCAAACATTCTTTTAGATGAAAGTTGTAACCCCAGACTGTCAGGTTTGGGTTTGCATTGACAATCAGTGAGACGGACTGCATTTTTGTTGAGAGTCTGCATGGGACTGTGTAAGTACATGATAGTTCACTTAAGAAATGTCATTCTTTCAATCATGCTCGTCTGTTGAAGTTTTTAAAATATTTTAACAAATCCATTAACGCTTCCAAGAAAGGAGTTTCTAGTTCACAATTTGTGAAGGAATATTGCATCTACAAAAAAAATTTTGTTCCCATGTCTTCCTTTTGAAATTTTGATAATTTGTATTGTTGACACATGGCTAATGCCTGCACATATGACAGGGATACATTGCACCTGAATGTCTAGATACATCATTTTGCTCAACTAAGGCAGATGTCTATAGTTTTGGTATGTTGGTTCTCGAAACTGTAACCGGGAAAAGTGTATTTGATTTAAGTCGTCTAGCTATCGAGAAGAGCCTTGGTTTTGTACAATATGTAAGTAAGATTAGATTTTATGATGCTACAGTTGTCCTAAAATAATATACTCCCTCCATCCCAATTTAAATGTCCATTTTTCCATTTTTTGTTGTCCAAAATTAAATGTTTATTTCGAAAAATAGAAATGCAATTTACAGTTTTGCCCGTAAAGGACAAAACACAATCAAAGATTTGAGGATATTATTGTCATTTTACCACATACAAACAAAAGATTTATTGTTTGTGAGCCCAAGACATTTAAATTGGGACGGAGGGAGTATATGTATATATATCCTAAAACGTAGATGGCTAGATACATTCCTACTTAAATCAAGCTCACACTTTCTAAAGCACATGGATTTTAATTTTAACATAAAACCAACTTCTTTTCAACTTAACATCCTTTTTAATGTGACTTGTCAGCTTGACAGCTTCTGAGGAAGTGTTTGATTAATGGAAATGAATATTGTTATTGTAATATTTTTGTCTTGTAGATATAATTAATTGTTATATACATGTCGAACTGGGACATGCTTTACCGTTGTAGGTCCAGAAAAATTGGTTGGAAGGGACATTTTCAGATGTAATTGATCCCAGAATTGATGTTGATTCATTTTTGATGATAAAACTCGTGGAGATTGGGTTGTTGTGTATTCAACTCTCAGCAGCAGATAGGCCAACAATGGAGGAAGTTACTAGCATGTTGCTTGGAACCACGTCTCTAACTCTTCATGTCGAAAATGCAAGCAAGGATGATTAATGGCGTGCCTCAAGATATTGTTGGCCCCAGAACTTGATTCTTGCAGCGGATTAATCAATGTAAACACACGTAAATAAGACACAAATTGAAACGAATGATATTATATGAATGGATAGGAAGTATTCGATACAAATGATTAATAAACAAAGACAATTCTGGTAGTTTTGACAAGAGGATTGTTGATATGTTACAATCTTGATAACTGAAACAGTTTGCCTTATGTTTTGTATATATATGTTTCGAATGGTTGTGTCCCTTCTTGAACCGTTGTGTCTTTTCTGTCCCACCGGTTTCTTTTAGTGTATTTGGCGGCAAAATAACTATATTAACTGGAAGGGTATTATCGTCCTTTTGCAGCATCTTATACTTGAAACAATCTTCTAAACCTTGGCCTTCTTTCTGATCAGTTTTCTGCTTGTTTGCTGCCTTGAATCAGTCTTTTTGTATGCAGCCGTATAGTCTTGATCATTGAATTCATCCAATGTGTTTTGACCCATTTACTTCATACATTACTTAACTAATCTAATAAACCTATATATGTTCTACATAATACATAATACATACATTTACATAAGTTCAACATTCACAATAAACATAAACATACTAAAGTTATATTTACAAATCAACACTCGCCCCTAAATATAACTAGGGCTCATGGGACTTGTTGGTAGTGTTTCAATGGCTTCTTTGAGGGCTATTTCGGCTTGTGTGAAGTCGAAATTTCTTCTTTTCATGAACCTTTTTGCTGCCCTCCAATCACCACCCATGTACAATGCATAGTCTTCTTCATTTGGCTTCAATTCTTTGCTTGACGATTGAGCATTCATAGACATGTTTGGTGATGTATTTACCCTTCTAACTTGACTACTTTCATGCCTTTCTTTTATCATATTCTCGGCTGTTTTCCGGGCATTTTTATGGACAAGGTATTGCCAATCTAATACATCAAGATATTGTGCATACAAGATTCTCATCATGTCCTTGTCCTCATAGTCAAAACCCAATTCCTTTGCTATCACAACCCATATATTATACATAGATACCCGTTTATGTCCACCTTCTCTTTGCACCATTATGTACAAATCATACAACTCAACATACTTCCCATTTTCAAACCTTGGAGGAATTGGTCTATTTGTTATTCCTAGGAATTCCTTTAGAAACCAAGAAACCATTTGTATAAATGGTCCTTGAAGGATGTTTCTATGTGCCCAAGGAAATTCCATATCATGTATGATATCCAAGAACTCAATGCATTTTTCAAGTGAATCAATATATATGTTATTTACAACATCATCCATATTATTTATAATACCTTCGGCTTCGGCTGAAGCATATTCAAAATAATTGTTCAAGTAATTTTCTTTTGATCTTATGTGATCACTATCATCTTCCAATTCTTTTGATATTGCTTCTCTTGATTCACTTGTGTGTTCAATAAATCGAAATTACATGCTTTTGTCCTTGAACATATTTTCTACAATACAAAAGTTTCCCACAATTTTTACTACAAAACCTTGTAGTTTAAGTTGTGGAAGACTTAGTATATTGTCCTCCAAATCGGTTGAATAAAACACATTTGGTATCACCAAATTTTGATCTTCAACCAATACACTAACAATACCAACCCCTCTAACAAACACAAATTCTTTCTTGATTCTACTTTCCACTCCAAACGATTTTTTTTAATTTAAGAAAGAAATCTATGTTACCTGAAATGTGATTTTGTATGTTTGGACTAACGTACCACATGTCTTTCCACAAGCCAACATCGGATCCTTGAAGAATATAATCTTCACCATTTCCAAAAAACTTCTCGGGATAATATGAAATCCCCGTGTTTATGGCATCCCTTATCAATTGTGCGCTTTCTTCCCTTTCTTTTATGCCACAAGCCCCTATAAGATGACCCGGTTGCTTGCAATAAAAACATTTTCTCGTCTCAATCCCCCTTCTTCTTAATTCTGCTTGTCTTTCTCTTCTTCGTCTATAACGTGCCATGTATCTTGGCCTTGATCCCGAGTATGAGATTCTTGATGAGTCAGACATAGTGTGTTATGTTCGGACTGTTTAGTGACAAAGAAATTTTCTGATATGGTCTTGACAGAAACAGAAAAATAACTATACAACAATATTTACGATGGGAATTTATAATTCAAACTAAAAAACTTCCAGAATGCTACTTCAATTTGACAACCAAAGACGGACCCATGACTCGTGGTTACTGGTTTTATAATAGAAACAATAACTGCTGAAACAGACTAACCAGATTTAGAGTGAACCGAGTTGTTTATGAACCGTATTATGATGAATGATAAAAAAAACTTTGGACAGAAAGATTCGAATACACACAAGAAAGAATCTATCACGAAAATGAACAATAAACAGAAATTTACAGAAACAAACCCGAATATGATAATTGTCATGAATTGAACAAGAGAACCTCGCTCTGATACCATTTTGTTGGCCCCAAAACTTGATTCTTGCAGCGGATTAATCAATGTAAACACACGTAAATACGACACAAATTGAAACGAATGATATTATATGAATGGATAGGAAGTATTCGATACAAATGATTAATAAACAAAGACAATTCTGGTAGTTTTGACAAGAGGATTGTTGATATGTTACAATCTTGATAACTGAAACAGTTTGCCTTATGTTTTGTATATATATGTTTTGAATGGTTGTGTCCCTTCTTGAACCGTTGTGTCTTTTCTGTCCCACCGGTTTGTTTTAGTGCATTTGGCGGCAAAATAACTATATTAACTGGAAGGGTATTATCGTCCTTTTGCAGCATCTTATACTTGAAACAATCTTCGAAACCTTGGCCTTCTTTCTGATCAGTTTTCTGCTTGTTTGCTGCCTTGAATCAGTCTTTTTGTATGCAGCCGTATAGTCTTGATCATTGAATTCATCCAATGTGTTTTGACCCATTTACTTCATACATTACTTAACTAATCTAATAAACCTATATATGTTCTACATAATACATAATACATACATTTACATAAGTTCAACATTCACAATAAACATAAACATACTAAAGTTATATTTACAAATCAACAGATATTCCTCCAGATTTGGGTTGGTGCATTGAAGATTATGATACTAGTGCGGTTGAAGACTTCATATCATAGTTAGACCCACGGTAGTGTATTTCTTAAAATACAATACATCTAATTCTTTTTGTATCAAATTTTGTCTAGTCATTAGTCTTCTGCTTTTTTTTAATCGTGTCACACAAGTATTTTATCTTTTCATGGAATTTGGTGGCTCTACGAAAAACCAACACACGATGGTCAAGTACAGCGTGAAGAAAAGAAAATTATGAAATTCGAGTTATTTTAGGTTCGGGTTGATTAAAGGGAAAATCACGGAAATAGCCATTGACGGGTCAATTTACGAAAATAGCCGGCGGAAAAGTCTCGGGTGAGACGCTTCCCACTTCCCGAGGCCCTGAGCCGACTCCAAAGACGTCTGTCAAAAAGAACCGCTGAATGGTTGCCACGTGTCCGATATTCTTCCGAAACGTCTTTTGAGACGACATGACCACTCCGAAGTCGTGGGAGACGGTTCCAGCTCTTCCTGGCTCATGGCTCGAGCCGGCTACCAATCGGTTCGGCTTACTTTGTCGGAGACGTCTTTAGCCTATCAAAAAAAAATTTTGTTTACATTTTTTTTTACCTTTCAAGTTTGGGTATAAATATGAGCTCCACCCACCGTTTCTTTTACATTCTTTGGGTATAAATCTCAGTTGTTTTGGGAAGTATTCAAAGTATGTATGAATTTTTTTTATTTTTTTTATATCATTATGTCCTCACTCACATCTCCGTTACATTTTTCTTATAAAGTTATCAAAGGTTTGAATCGTTGTTACATCTGCGTAGAAATACTCATATAGTTGTTACATCTGCACGTTGTATAACACGTGTAAAATGTAATTTCTGTTTGAAGGTCCACCTCCCAAATCTACGTCATGTTGCTGCTGGAACATTTTTCTGTAGAGCAGAAAGCATGTCGGTCGATGCGGTAGTTGTGGTGGATGCCGACGAGTTCTAGGGACGGACGTAGGGCAAGGAGGAGCCCTTTATTGTTGTTGATAGGATATTTCCACGGGTGTGCTTGTTTTGAACTCCCTTGCAATAACTAAGCTATCCGATATAGGGGACTTGGAGTACAAGCGAGCCATACATTTAGAACCACGTCAAATGTATTTATTTATTTTTGTCTGTGTCTGTAACGATACTGAGTATTTATTTTTTTGTCTGTGTCTGTAACGATACTGAGTATTTATCCTTAACTAGTTCTAACCAATTCTGCTTTCCCACATCACATCACTTCACTTATTTATTTTCATTTACATAGCCAAACTTTTTTGTTTTTACATTTTTACACCGTTTTAACATTTAATTACTATTTCAACCGTTCCACCAAACGGTCAGCCAAATTTAAGTTTTTATCTTGGAAACCGTCGAGTAAATTGAATTAAGTCACCTAAACGGTCAGCGAATTAATTCTTAACAGCGCCACCGTCGTTGTATATAAAGTGATCAAACCGTGGGGTTAAAAGCCACAATTTACCGCGCTTTAAACACACACAAAAATGAACCCGTGGACCGAAGAAGAAGAAATTACCCTTGTGGTTTGCCACAAGGATGCGTCGAACGACCCAGAAATTCAACTCCTCCCCCGGGACGATGGGTCGGCCTTCCTCCCCCAGTGGTTTTGGGCTCGAGTGTTTAGCGACTTCGCTGAACACGTTGGCCACAACACAAACAAGACTGTCCGCGACCTCCAGTTCAAGTGGGGCGACCTCAACATCAAATGTGAGATGTGGACCACCCTATACGAGCAACAAGTGAAGGACGATCCGGAGCTTGACGAGGAGTTGGCTATCGAATTCACTCAATATGAGTATGAGGTTCGATACGGCAACGCTTTTGACCATGTCGAGGCATGGCGAATGTTGCGCAAAGTTTAAGTGTTTTTCTTTGTTTTTAATGTATTTTTTTAGTATTTATTAATGCAAGGTTTTTTTTTATTTACTTTACATTACAAACATACGGTTAATACAAAACCCTAAATAAATAAACGTTATACATATAAAACAAACCGTTAAAATAAATTAAAAAAAAACACGAAAACATAGGGGGTAAAACAATAGAAACAATAACAATAAAAGATAATTAAGATTAACTTTTCATTCCATTAAAAAAAAGATTTACACCACAAAGCATCAGCACCACATGCATCAAAGCAAAATACCACCCCCATGAAAACGAACACCTGCGCAAGCTACTCGTTAAGCCTAGTCCTCATCATTTGCCAAGCATAGATGTGTTTAAACTCTTTCCTTTTCTTGCACTCATACTCGATTTGGGTTATTCCGATGGCCACGTCTTCTGGTGTGTCCGCAAAGTCGCGCAGTGTTTGATTGTGGTAGGCGTTGAAGATTTGACACTTGGCATTCAAATCAGTCCATTTACGGTTGATCGAATCGATTGTTCTGTTTGAACCCCCTACCAAGCGATTGAACTCGTTTAGGATTCGGTACCACTTGTTAGTATCATGATTGCTATCTTCAATGAGTTGCCAGCCCACTACAAGTGCGATTTCTTCTTCTTCAGTCCAACGAGTTGGTGCCATTGGTGTTGTGTTCTTCTGATGGTCACAAGAAATTCAGTGGAGTGTGTTACGGAGATTGGACTCGGTCGTACATTTATATGAAATTCACATGGAAGTTCAATGTGGTGTAACTCATCTAGGGAATCAATTAGACGTGTTGGTCAAATGGAGGAGTGGACGACTGCTTGGGAATCTAAGTCGTCTCATTTTGTCTAAGACGTCAAATTTAGTTGTTTCGGGAAGGCAAATAGACGTCTTGGGAAGCACAATGAGTCAGAGATTTGACACGTCCATGACGTCACAAAGGTTGATCCGTCACTTTGACGTGTTAATGACGTGTCGGAAAAATTATCATATTCCCTTTCAAGTTCTAGAAAATAGATTATTTTTCGTAAATTTTTTTTAATTTAAATGATTTTCATGATAACTAATTGATTAAAAATTTCTAAGTATGATAAACCGTAATGAAATTTATTTTCTTAGAAAATAGTTATTTTTGCTGTTTTTACCATTTTTAATCAATAAAAATACTATTTAAATTCATTAAATGTGTTTTAAAAGCCAATTAAGTTGAGAAAAATTATGAAAAATCTATTTTTACTATTTTAAATCAGAAAATAATTATTTTTAACCAAAATATTATTTTTGGATCATAACTTGTAAATTTAGTTAAAGGAATCTAAGGCGTCTCAGTTTGTCTAAGACATCACATTTAGACATTTCGGGAATGTAAATGAGTCAGAGACCTGAGACGTCAGAGACGTCACAGAGGTTGATCCGTCACTCTGACGTGTTAATGACGTGTCGGAAAAATTATCATATTTTCAATTTCTAGAAAATAGATTATTTTTCGTATTTTTTTTAACCTAAATGATTTTCATGATAACTAATTGATTAAAAATTTCTAAGTAGGATAAACCGTAATAAAATTTATTTTCTTAGAAAATAGTTATTTTTGCTGTTTTTACCATTTTTAATCAATAAAAATACTATTTAAATTCATTAAATCTGTTTTTAAAGCCAATTAAGTTGAGAAAAATTATGGAAAATCTATTTTTACTATTTTAAATCAGAAAAATAATTATTTTTAACCAAAATATTATTTTTGGATCATAACTTGTAATTTTAGTTAAAGGAATCTAAGCCGTCTCAGTTTGTCTAAGACGTCACATTTAGTCGTTTAGGGAAGGTAAATAGCCGTCTCGGGAAGCACAACGAGTCAGAGATCTGAGACGTCAGAGACGTCACAGAGATTGATCCGTTACTTTGAAGTATTAATGAGTATAAGACGTCAGACGTGGGTATATATACTTGGGTTTCACTTAAGAAAATTTGTAACCCTCCTCATTATGTATTCTAAAAAAATTAATATCTCAAACCTTTCAGGTTTCCAATCCATGACGTTTTTAAATCCTCCTCTTTTTCTACCGAAGCCTACCACCTTGGGTAAATGTTTGATTGTACTTGGATCATTGTTACATCTGCGTACAACTACTTGGATCGTTGTTGCATCTGCACGTGGGTTAACCCGTGTAGAATGCCTCGATGATGTGTTGGTCTACATTATTGGCAAGTTCATTCGCCTCCCAAATCTATGTCATGGCGAGCCGGGATTTCTTTTACACACGTGTGAAAGAACTCCAGCGGGCCAACTTGGGAGAACTTGCCATTTTTCTAATACACTGACTGTAAGTGTCTGTTCGTACATATTTTTGTTCATAATCGGTTGATGAAGACGAGACAGGACAGTCGGTGTTAAGCACACTGAAAACTATTGTTACATAAAACGAGGCCTTCCTCTTCGGATATGCCGCGGTGGTCGACGTGTGCTAGGTATCAGATCCGTGAACAATGGATCTTTGTCTATGTAGATCACATACATCATTCTAAATAATGATTCAAAGCAAGTGAACCTTGGAATATCCTATCAACACTTCCGCCCACGTCCCCTGCTGCTACCACCACCACCCGAGGAAACATCTAACATTAGGATCTAGTATTCAATAGTTGGTTAGACATTTACGTTGTGTTCCCGAGTTTCATTAAAGGAAGGAAAAGAAAGGAAAACAAATGGTGTGTTCCCGAGTTTCATTATAGGAAGGAAAAGAAAGGAAATGGAAGGAAATAGAAGGAAAGCTAGTCTAACATTAGGATTTGGTCTTCAATAGGTGGTTAGACATTTATTGTGTTTAGTTTGTTTGATAATTAATAAGTTATGTAACAACTTTATAAGAATTATGTGCAGGTTTTAGTTATGAATTAGTGATATCTATGATTTATGTATGGGGCAATTATTTATTTTATTTATTTATTTTTCCAGTCCTGTCATGTGCACAAACTTAAAATAATCATTATATTAGAAAAAATACGTCAAGCCATTGCTGAGTGATGACGTGGGCACCACATTTCTCTAAGGACATTATACGGAGAACGTAAAGTTACATTTACGTCAACCTATCGCAGAGTGATGACGTGGCCGCTACATCACCGTTAGGAAAATATGCGGAAAATGTAAAGTTAGCTTTACTCCAAGCCATCGCAGAGTGATAACATGGCCACTACATCACTGTTTGGAAAATATGCGGAGAACGTAAAGTTAAATTTACGTCAAGCCATCGCAGAGTGATGGCGTGGCTAGCGCATCACTGTAAGGAAAATATGCAGAGAACGTAAAGTTATGATGACGTTGCCTCCGCAGACTGATGACGTGGCCATCACATTTCTCTAAGAATACCACGCGGAGAACGTAAAGTTAGATTTATATCAAGTCATCGCAGAGTGATGGCGTGGCTAGCGCATCACTATAAGGAAAATATGCGGAGAGCGTAAAGTTATGATGACGTTGCCTCCGCGGACTGATGACGTTGCCTCCGCATACTGATGACGTGGCCATCACGTTTCTGTAAGTATACCATGCGGAGAACGTAAAGTAAAATATACGTCAAGCCTCCGCAGACTGATGACGTGGCCACCACATTACTGTATGAAAAATATGCGGAGAAGGTAAATTTTGGTTTACGTCAATCCACTGTTACAACCGAATCCAACCCAATATTTCATTAAAAAATCAATTTCTCTTTTCTACCTACACAACCCAAGCCTATCCAATAATTAATTTATCTTTTCCAGCTACACAATCCAACCTACACTAATATTTACAGTAATATTTTATTAAATAAATATGATTTAAAATTATGTTTTATTAGATAAAATATTATAAATAATAAAAATAATAATTTTATTTCGAAACTAATATATTATTTATGTTAAATATATAAATATGTTAAATATAAAAACACATAAGTGTATTACAATACTTTAAAATAAAATAAAAACATTAAAAAGTCATACATATAATATTAAAAATAATTAAACCAAACATATTATAATATGGAACAAACGGTTGAGGAAAATAATCACCATAGTGTATAGTCATAAAAAAATAATTTTTCTCTCTTCAACCTATACAACCCAAGCCAATCCATTTTTTCAGTCTCATTCACAACCTAACCTAGAGCCATATTTTATTAGAAAAACATAAAAATAATAATTTTATCTGGAGTATAATCAATTATTTAATGTTGGGTTGTGACGATGATCCGGTTGAGCAACTATTCAGTTTTTTCACTGGTATGAAATATAGCATTACGCTTAAAAATAATACAAACCATCGTAATTATTCATCATAACGTAACTTTTTAAGATATTGTTAGATTTTTTATATAATGTGAAAAATACGAATTATTGTCCATATTATTTTTTATTAAAAAATATTCCTGCAAGAGATTATTCGACTCCATGGCACGCCATCTTCTATTGTTTCAGACACAGACCCACGTTTTCACATCAAGATTTTGGAAAGGCTTCCAAAAAGCATGGGGTTGTAAGATGGCTATAAAAACACTTGCATAACATGTCATGTGGTAGTTGGAGTCGGATAATTGGTTGTTGGAGTTGGGTCACGATCGGAGATGGTCGGAGTTTCGTCGGGTTTGTTTAGGACCAATGATGGAAACGTGGATTGTCAAAGGAAGGTAAGAGGTTAGTTTGGTTACCGAGACTGTTTGGGTTCAATAACGGATAGGGATAAGCATCGGTTGGTAACTGGTGGAAGATGATAACTAATGGTGGTGGGTTGTCGGGTTATGCAGTGAGCCGGAGAAGGTGACCGACCTGTATTTGGTCAGTGGTGGTAACCGGTGTGACAGGAAAACAAAAGGGACGTCATGGTTTGGTTGCTGGAACTTGGTCGGAAGTGGTGACCGGTTGGAGATGATGACCGGTGTGTCTTCTTTCTCTCACGTCTCTATTTCTCTCTATCACTCTCTCTCACGTAACTCTCTCTGCATTGTTTTCTTTCTTTTGTTTGGTGCATGATCTATCCTTTACCTTGCTTTATTTATAATCAAAGGCATGCATGCATGTGTGTTTAGTAATGATGATGAAGAGGATAGGTGGAAGGCAGGTGGTGTGTGTGCGTGAGTTTTAAGCTCATATTTGAGCTGTACTAAATGTGCTGTCCATTCTCTAGAAGTGAATTTCAATTGTGCAGTGTACTTGTTCATGCCTTCATTGGAAGTGTTGACATAATTCTATTCTTTATATTAATTATTTAGTCTATTATTATTAGTAATTATTTGATTAATTATAATTATATAACTTCTAATTTGTTGTAGTCTAAGATCTAACCGATATATTTATATAACCTGAATTTTTATAATACTTACATAATATCTAGATTCGTAATAACATACCTATAACATTTTCTCGGACACATTTAGTCAACTTATGTTTTGATTATATTTTATTTATTTTAGTTTATATTTTGTCGGATATTACAATTATCTCCCCCTTAAAAAATTTCGTCTTGAAATTTGTAGGTTATATATAAGGGAATTTATATAACATATGTCATTATAAGGTTCATACTTTGTTCGAATTAATTTTACTAATGTTCAAACATATTTCGGTATATGAAGTTGATTCATGGTTTCTTTCGTAATTTCTTGTTCATATTAGCTATAATTTATTTCATATATTATCCTAACAAATTATTTAGATTATTAATATATTTAATTAGAAACCTAATCTATAAGATAGGAATTCCAAAAGCGCACATTTGTGCCTGTAATTCACAATTATGTTCATGACCATAATTGTTAATTACCTTACAACTGCACTCTACTGGTCCTCCCAGCAGACAAGTTAATTACATATCTAATCATGCAGAAACTTAACAGAGAGTCATATATAACAAGATGACAATTTGGACTATCATGTCCCACATATATATTTAACCATATCTATTGGTCAGAATAAAAAGTAATCAGACATGTTTGTAAAACAAAATTCATGGTTACCTGGACTAAGGGCTCTAAGTCTCGAACAAACTAGGATATACTGAACGAATCGACTCTTCAGTTTCCCATGTAGCTTCACGTTCAGAGTGATTCTTCCAAAGGACTTTAACGAAAGGAATTACTTTCCTACGCATAACTCGTTCTTGTCTATCTAAGATAGCCTCTGGTTCTTCTTCATATGACAAATCTTTGTGAATCGAAAGTGACGGATAACTAATGACATGGAGCAGATGATAATTATATCCTCTTAATAAGGATACATGAAAAACGTTATGAACATGCGAGAGCTGAGGTGGTAATGCTAATCGATAAGACACTTCTCCAATTCTTTCAAGAATTTCAAATGGACCGATAAAACGAGGATTAAGCTTTCCCTTGATTCCAAATCTGCGAACGCCACGCCAAGGTGATACTTTTAAGAATACGTGGTCACCAACTTTGAATTCAAGTGTTCGTCTATGTTGATCAGCATAACTCTTTTGCCTATTTTGAGCTTCCTTTAATCATTCCCAAGCTATAGTGACTTTCTCATTTGTGATTTGAACTATCTCTGGTCCTTCAATAATTTTCTCTCCAACTTCTTCCCAATTGATAGCTGCTCGACATTTTTGACCGTATAATAATTCGAATGGAGCCATACCAATACTTGCTTGCCAACTATTGTTGTAAGCGAATTCAACAAGGCACAAGTATTCATCCCAATTACCACTCCAATCTAACGCACATGCTCGGAGCATATCTTCTAGCGTTTGGATGCTTCGTTCGGATTGTCCATCTGTCTGGGGATGAAAAGCAGTACTGAACTTTAGACGTGTACCCCATGCTTTTTGGAAGCCTTTCCAAAATCTTGATGTGAATCGTGGGTCTCTGTCTGAAACAATAGAAGATGGCGTGCCAACAATGGAGGAAGTTATTGGCATGTTTCTTGGCACCACGTCTCTAAGTCTTCATGTGTCGAAAATGCGAGCAAGGATGATTAATGGCGTGCCTCGAGATATTCCTCTAGATTTGGATTGGTGCATCGAAGATTGGGAAGGCTTTCATGTTGTACTCAAGAATGGCAGAATTAGGATATGAGGTGGCACAAAGTAATGCTGCCTCATATCCTAATTCTGCCATTCTTGAGTACAACATTTGCGGTTGAAGAATTCATATCAGAGTTAGACCCACGTTAGTGTATTTCTTAAAATACAATACATGTAATTCTTTTTGTATCAATTTTTGTCTAGTCCTTAGTCTTCTACTTTTTTTAATCGTGTCACACGAGTATTTTATCTTCATGTAATTTGGTGGCTCTACAAAAAACCAACACACGATTGTCAAGTACAGCGTGAAGAAAAGAAAATTATGAAATTCGAGTTCTTTTAGGTTCCGGTTGATTAAAATATGAGTATGATTATAACAGCCTAGTTTTTTGGTGTATTTTGATGTCATGTGCGTGTTATTGCTTTGCATGTATGTCTATATGCGGTTTTATGTGTCACTATTATATGTTTTTAGTTGTTTGGTAGCTTACTAAGAATAAATTTTAGTACATCATGTTTTCCTACTATTCTTGTGTGGTGCTTATGTATGTTTTAACTTAAATATTATGTCTGGATATGGTTTTCAAGTTGTGGGTCTCATTGGAAGCAGTCTCTCTATCTATATCCAATTGGATAGAGATAAGGTTAGCCTACATTTCACTCTCCACATACTCTACCATTAACTTTGATGTTTGTAAGATTATACCCGGTAAAGTGGTGGTTGTTGTAAATTAAAACATTCAAAATCAAAATGGCAAGTGGCAACATTCTATATTTATAATTCACTCATATTTATATTTTATATTTCAAATGAAATTTAGAAATATAGAAAAAATTGTGAGGATCAAATACAGATAGAGTTTTTTTTTAACGACTAACAAAACCATTTTTATTCCGAGGCTAGCAAGAAACTAGCACGACGAAAGCCCAAATACATTAAAACTGTTCTCCGAACAAACATACAACCAAATCAAAACATAACACATACAAACTGAACCAAAACAGAAACCTATCCCATTTTTGTGGTGTCGAACCTGCGCCATGATTCCCAACTCATATCTGACATCCTGACCCAGTGCTTGACCCAAAGAAAACTCATGACCTTGACTTCTTCCAAAACCGCCCGAACCGAGGCCTGTTTCTGGCAGAAGACCGCATCGTTCCGGGCCCTCCATAAACTCCAAATTGCTGTCAAAATCACCGCATAGAAAGCCTTCCTAGGTCGCTCACCCGTCAAGACCGAAGCATATAGCCGAAGAAGATCTCGAACATGGAAAATGAAAGACGATGGAACCTTACACCACAGAGAGAGTTGCTGAAGGAGCTCTGGTGTGCTCTGAGCATACATAAAATACGCTCGCGCAACTCGTGTTTTAAATTTATAAAAATGATTTTAATCTTAACATTAGAACACACATTAAAGGGCAAGCGCACCCTGTCACATATGTAGTAAAGCATAGATAAGAACCAAGTATCGATCCATGGACGCGCGCGGAGCGATTGTACTGAACCGTTGTCACTGATTTACCGGTAAGAAAAGATAGTGAATGTTTGTTTTAACTAATTTAATCTAATTTAAACTAAGCATAGCAAATATATATATAAGACTCCAAATAGAAAATAGATATATAAAGACTTGTTTTCATACAACCTAAGCATGTAACTAAGTTTGAATAGAACCAAACACTTAAATCAATATTCCTATTTTCCGACAGTTAGTGTCCCTTTCGGGCATCCTAACATGACAACTCTTCGGAAGGCTACCACGATAACACATGCTAACCACCTAAACTTGTTCATTAGCGAGCAATTGATATGCACTCATGTAAATCCTTAAATATAAGTTAGTATCACCTTTCGGGAGTCCTCAACCTCACTCAATTGAGAAAGCTACACTGATAAACACAATATAGCCACAACAACGAGCATAAACTAGATTCATACACAATCAATCTCATCTTGCACACTTTGAACATAAATCTACTAAGAAAGAGATTTCAACCAAAATCTCTAAACAAAGATCATTAATCATGTCAAAGATGCGCAATAACACCATTTAGCCGATTAAAGCTATTTTACGTGCAAGTCAATACTCTCGGTTATTATTGAAACTACCTTTTAGTAATCCAATACCCGGTTACAGTTATTAACTTTGTTAACAAAGCATAAACTAGGAGTTTTTAACCATATCTAACCTATACTTTGTTAATCCTCCAAAGGCACAACAATATCAAACGAGACTACAACAACAGGAGAGTTTACATACAAATCATGAAGATTCAACATGAACATAAAGCTTAATGATTCATTCAAACAAAACAACATACAAACGATAAATAAGAACAAGCTAAGTATTGTTTTTACCCGTAGGTTTACAAATACTAATCATAACAACATAAAGCTTCAAAATCAGATTTGATATAATATTAGGTCAAGAATCAAACCATAAACAAGCAAGGTTATGATGGATTGGATGACGTTAATTGACTTGGATTGCTTCCTAAGCTTGTTAATCGGCTTCACAACAGCTTACATGCCCAGAAAATCGCCCAAAATGGCCCCAAAATCGCCCAAAAATCACCCAATACCCTAAAAATGATGTTCTGCTCTGTTTTATAGAACTGTCAGATCTCGCACGGGCTGGTGCACGGGAGTGCACCTGGGAGTGCAAGCATGCCTGCACGGGCTGGTGCACGGGAGTGCCAATCTGGTCTGCACGGGAGTGCCACCAGGGCGCACGGGAGTGCCAACACCTGCAGATTGTGTAGAATGTGCAGAATGTGAAGAAACTGTCCGTTTTTTTACCCGGTTTGCTTCATGGACACCGTTTAAGACCTGTAATCATAAAGATACCAAATAAGTACCAATTCATCATGTATAAGGCCAAAAACATATATAGATGGGAGTTAAATTGGGGCTTTTATATGTATAAATTGACGCATATCAAGCTCCATAGTGAAGGGATAACCTGTAAAGATATGTTCCATAGACTCATTATATAACCCGCAGAATTTGCACAATTGACAGGCGACTTGAATATTTCTGCCAGCTAAAGCCGATGTCGTTGGTAGCACAGCAAGGTTTGCCCTCCATGCCACTATGCACACCTTTCTTGGAACCCAACAATTCCACTCAAACGTCTGTCGGTTCTTCACATTCGAGGCCTCGACTAGGAGATGTTTAATACTCCTCGCTAAGAAACCTGTTGTGCCATTAGGGGTCCGCGACCATGAATCCGAACCTGAGGAAATTACCACCTCATCCAAGGCAGCTAACAAACCGTCCAGCTCCGAAAGTTCCCTGGCTAACAACGAGTTCCTCCGCCACTCCCAACAGTACCAAGTCCTCTCTGCATCCCTTTTTACCCTATCAGCAACCGAGCAATTTTGCCTCTTTTCCGGCGCAAACAGTGGTGGAAAACAAGAGGCTAAATAGTCCGAACCAATCCAAAAATCCTGCCAGAAAAGAATATCATTGCCACGACCAATGTTACCTTTCAGCAAATGTTTGGAGTCGATATGAAGGTTTTCGAGCACTGCAAGCGCACTGGAAATCTGTTTCCAAGACCCGCCGATGGACAGACTGACCGTTATTGGGTTCCAAGCCCAAGAACCACCATGGATTGCCCACACGACTTTCCTCCAAAGGCTATTAGGCTCAATCTTGAAAAGCCACCACCACTTGCATAATAAACTCATATTTGCATCTCTCAACGAGCCAATACCAAACCCGCCATATTCAGTAAGGGCGATTACGTGTTCCTACACGGCCCAACTCATTTTTCTACCTCATCATTGCCTCCCCAAAAGAACTGTAACAACCCGGCACAGACCCCAAAAATTTTTCGCGATTATTTTAATAGAAACCAATAATGAGCGAGCCGGTTAGGCGCGAAACTAAAAACCGAACCGAATAATATAAACAATATTATTATAATACACGTTACGAGGCCGAGTTTAAACGCGATACGAACCCGAACCGACTCAACTTGGTGAGTCATGAAGGGAGGACACTTGTCCTCCCCTCACCTTGACACCTCCCTTCCTTTTGTTTTATAAAAACAACACTCACAAACATCTGTGTGTTCATCATCACAAATACACACACATATACATGATAGAGAGAGAGAGACTTGGAGAAGAGGAAAGAAGGGAGCCGGTGGCCCTCCGCCTCCGGCCAAGCTCCGGCAGCCGAGCTCCTCCACCCACCCCTCACCTCCTCAACACCCCTCACCTACTATTATTACTGAGCTAGTTAGAGAGAGAACAAGATGAGAGAGAAAGAGAGAAGCCGAAGGGAAAAGAAAGAGAGGACTCGGAACCAAGATGGAAGAACACGAAGGTGAGCAGGAAGATGTTGGGGGTTCTAATCAGAACCAGATCTGATCTCGGAGGAGGGTCACGAGGTGGTGGGTTCTGTCTATAAGGGTGCTCGTCAGCAATGATTGGACCGAAGGTTGAGTTGTGGCGGTTAATGATGGTTACGGTGGTCAGAGGTTCAGGACAGGTCTAGATGGTGGGGGCTCGGTGGTTCGTAACAGAGGGTTGGAGGTGGTGTCGAGTGGTGGCCGTTATGGTGGTGGTGATGGTTTCGAGGTGCTGAGCAGCGGTAGTCACAGATGGTGACGACGGTGATGCTGGTTTGGTAGTGGAGACGACTAGGAGATGGCAGCAGTTAGGTTTGCTGGTTGTTGATGCAAGGGTCGGGTCAAGGGTCGGGTTCAGCTCGGGTCAACAAGCTGGTCAACATAAGTCAACCGGGTCAGCCCGGTCAACACGAACCATAATCCGAAGAGTTAAGGTATAACCGAACCCGAGGACTCGATAAATGTATTTATTTATAAATTAATTATATCTAATTTGGCGTGGGGGACTTGGCGAGCTTATTCGGACCAAGGCTATAAGTTAGATGAGATAATAGTTTGACATCTCGCTTAGAAGATTGGATATTGATGCTATTGACCTGGAACTTTAAGTATTCGACTTAGGATGTTTTGACACTCGGCACATGATGTGGAAAGCGATATACCTAAACTTTACCTTGGACATTTGAACTTGGGTATTGAACGATGGGATTAAGACTCGGATATAGTAGAATATATACATACGACAAGTATAGACTTATATATAAATTAGACTAGTAGTAGTGACATTTGGGACTCAAGACTCGGACACTTGACTTGACCATAATAATAAAACATAAGGTTTTGATCGAGACATGAGCGATAACTTACCTACCTAGATATATATGGAAACCTCGGACTTAAATTATTATTGGAACAAGAATTTGGATATAGTGACGACAAATAGGACTCAGGCCTGACTAGAACAAACTCACGACAAACCATTTGATATGAACACATATATAAATAGAAGCGAATTATAGTAGCAATATGGATTAGAACTCAAGACATCGACGCCTTGGAAATAGTTAGAACTAATTGATATTTATGCTACCATAGTATATAATCATCCTAGATTACAATATCTTGTACTTGGGTTTAAGAAGCAAACTTGATGTTAAGGACTTGGAATACAAGGACACAATGTATACAACGAGCAAACGCCACCTATAGACTGAAACCATTACCTAATACGTACGAACGTATATACTTGCGACCATTGGGAAATATGAACCTACAATAGATATAAAGCACTAAACATAGAGTTGCATTAGATAGAAATCATATGCTAAAGCTCGTCCCCACGCATGACCTTTGTAATTAAACCAAAGACTAATAACATTGTCGATATTAGGATTCGCTCAGGAAGATATCAGAATGCGATGGCAGACACTTATTTTCATATTATTACGACCGTATTACATCCAGGTGAGTCTCGTGAACCATCCCCTCTTTTTGTATTTTAACTGTTTTGGGGTGAATACATGCTTCCAGTGCAGAACCAGTTGAATGTGATGAACCAGATGATGTGACAAGGTGCTCCCGATACCACCACACTCATCAACCCAACGGGAGATTGGGCCGCTTGATATGTGGGTAGCGCTACTTGGGGAAACCCCCGCACGCAGTGGACTCGGAAGCCCGGGAAACCCTCCGCTGTGGTATGTGTCACGTATTTTGCCATGGGAGTCCATAATGGGAGTAGATGGATCCATTGTTAGGATTGAGGTGTGGCTTGTACATCGCTATATGATAAACTGTTTTAACTTGTTAACCTTGCTTTGGAATAATAACTTGTTTTGAAATAATAAACCATGTTTTAAACTAGTTAAACGCACGCACGGACTCACCAACATTATTGTTGACCCAAACCTATTTTAAGCATGCGTTCAGGTACCTGATTGAGTTAGAAGGAAGGAGCAGCTGCAACTCGGAGCATCCCGACGGACGAATCGGAAGGCAAGCGTGAACCGTAGATATTACCTAGAGTATTGTATTAAGATGCACATTGTATAGACATGTTGACTATTATTATAAAAGAATAGTTATTTATAACGCTTCCGCTGTTTGCTTGCATTATAAGATATTTGACACCAATCTGGAATTTCGACCAGGCCCACCTTGGTCGGGTTGTGACAGTTGGTATCAGAGCAAACAGCTGAAGCGAATAAGAATTCCATTAAGCTTCGGTTGTAAACCCTAGGATCCTAACCCTTAAAAGTCGCAGAGTTTATTTCGGTTTGGAGAACCGAAACGTAACGGATAAGCTGGAGATGCAACAAGGTGATACCGAAGGAGTCGACCACGGGTACTGAACACATTAGGATGAGACTTAATCAAAAACACGTGAGTAAACTAGAGAGAAGATGAGATATCATGATTTTTATAAAGAATATACTTGGATTCTTAAGTGAGGCGAGGAAATGATTATGGTCGCGAACATAATCATGAATCCGCAGGCGCAAAGGCATTTCGGGAATATCTTATTAAAGATCGTGAGAGTCGAATCAATACTCTAAAACAAGAAACTTGTCTAAACCACGACTACCTGCTACAAATAAGTTAGGAATACACCTTACCTTTGTGTTACCTAGTTTTCTAATCATGATGTTATTCGATAGATAGTAGATTTGAACCCAACAAGTGATCTTCTCTTGTTTCGTAGAACATTTTTATCAAATTATCTGCGTTGAACTCCTTGTTGGTGTAACAAACATCTTAAACGTCTACTTCGAAGGACCAAACTCGTGCTCAATGCCCTCTTTATTGTTACAAAACCTTACATAGATATTCAGTTGGACTCAAAAATTGTTCAATCAAATCATTCGAAACGTCGTGCATAACCTTTTCGGTTTGGAAACCTCTTGAAATACTATTTTTTTTCTAAGTGAATTAGACTCCATTTGTCGCATTTTCCTTGATTCTTACTCGTAAAATCTCGAAACTCCACGGATACTTTAACAAAATTTGTGGACAAAATTACCCAAATACGTTGGGAAACATGGTCATCTTTCCGTTTATCATCCAAAGAGCTCTTAGATATTAAGTTATAAACCATTTTGGTAACACTTGAGTGCAAAAACTTCAATGCTCGTTCCTTGCTAGATAGACGGTTAGGTTCTTTCAGACTGTAATACCTCATGGAACATACGTGAACGCCAAGAAAACCTTAGTTTACTCGACGATCATTCTGAATCTATGTTAAGATTTCCTGATTGTTATCCAAAATGTTGAATTTCTTTCCAAATTCTAAGCACAAACATACCTACTATCATAATTATCAGACCTAGAAGAATTAAACCATTTTGGATATTCGAGACGACCTTGTACCATAATCCCCGTGATACCCCTACCTCTATTCATATGTAATGCAACACCTAGCTCCTTTGGAGAAATTTTAATGATACACTAGTGAATGATAGGAGATTTTCACATAGATTTCACGGTTAACCTGGCCAATCTAACTTAGAAACCCTTGAATTGCTAACCGCAAAACAAGAAACAACCTAAAGAGTATGATCCTCCTTAGCAAACCCCCTCTTCATTTGTACCAAAACCATTAATTCAGAGCCAATCGAAACGTTTATGTGCCTCAATACTATCACAAGTTTTCTAAAACTTGCATTTTGATCATTCGCGCAAAATATCCTCAGAAAATGTAACACTCTAATGTAAGGTAAATTGGGATCGCCAATTTACCGGTACGTTATGGTAGTGTAGAATTCCACACGGAATTTCGGAAAAGATCCCAGTTCGTTTTTGAAGTACCAAAGGTGTGGTGGGTTGGCTGCGGTACACCCTATATATAAACGCCGATGGTACATCAAGAATGAGACTGGGAATCAATTCAAAATTGTAAACCTTAAAAAAAAAAAAAAAAAAAAAGAAGACTTCTGGTAAGTTTCTGGTGTATCAAAGACGTGGTGGGTTAGCTGCGGTACACCCTATATATAAGCGTCAATGGTACGTCAGAACTAAAACTGGAAGTCCGACCTAGAATAAACTCTAGTCTGTCTTCGGACGTTGCGTTAAACAAAAATCATTTCTCTGTTATTTTTGGCGAAACTATCATTTTGATCAAATATCACAATCCCTACAAGGACGGTGCGCTCGATGTGAAAGCAAAGAAAACATTCAATCTTCTCCTTTCCAGTAAAACTCTTCGGCCCAAACTAGAAGGTACCCTTTTATTTGACTGACACTGAAATCTTCCGGGAATCTGTTTATAAACTCGATTGCGGTAAATGGAAACGCCCAAACCATTTTGATCCCTTATTGTGAACGACAAGGAAAACACTTGATGTAAGCAGTATTTCTTTACCAAAGCCCAAGTGACGTACAACTTGGCAAGTCTGAAGTCAGTTTCCGGTTGCTCGTCAATTAGTAAACCTTTCCTTCCTCCATATGGTGTTGATTCCATTGGTCGATAAGGAGATAAAACAAAATCGTTCTCAAAAACCACTCAAACAACCAAAGATCGGAGAATTTGCAGATCCTGTTTCCATGATTTCCATGTCCAAACTGTTTATTTACCCATCCTGACGACTGTCAAGTCACCAATTTGGTAAATCTTCCTGTATTTGGACACCCTATCGGATGAGCCAATCTCCATACCTTCATTTTGTAAATAGGATTGTTAAGTTTTAAAGCCCCTATTGTTCGTATGAGCCACAAACCTATTTTGAAAAACATAGTATGACCGTATAGAGCTCTAGTATTGGTTATTCTTGGTGATTTTGTGGTAGGTTTTAAATTATTTTTCCATTTTCCTGTAGTGAGACATGTCTACCTAGCAATAAACTCCTATCCATGAGTGACGCTAAAGAATCAGATAACCTTAACAAGCTGTGGGAACCGTAATTGAACTACAAGATATAACCCCAACCATAATTTCGCGGACGAAATTCTTATAAGGGGGGAAGAATGTAACAACCCGGCACAGACCCCAAAAATTTTTCGCGATTATTTTAATAGAAACCAATAATGAGCGAGCCGGTTAGGCGCGAAACTAAAAACCGAACCGAATAATATAAACAATATTATTATAATACACGTTACGAGGCCGAGTTTAAACGCGATACGAACCCGAACCGACTCAACTTGGTGAGTCATGAAGGGAGGACACTTGTCCTCCCCTCACCTTGACACCTCCCTTCCTTTTGTTTTATAAAAACAACACACACAAACATCTGTGTGTTCATCATCACAAATACACACACATATACATGATAGAGAGAGAGACTTGGAGAAGAGGAAAGAAGGGAGCCGGTGGCCCTCCGCCTCCGGCCAAGCTCTGGCAGCCGAGCTCCTCCACCCACCCCTCACCTCCTCAACACCCCTCACCTACTATTATTACTGAGCTAGTTAGAGAGAGAACAAGATGAGAGAGAAAGAGAGAAGCCGAAGGGAAAAGAAAGAGAGGACTCGGAACCAAGATGGAAGAACACGAAGGTGAGCAGGAAGATGTTGGGGGTTCTAATCAGAACCAGATCTGATCTCGGAGGAGGGTCACGAGGTGGTGGGTTTTGTCTATAAGGGTGCTCGTCAGCAATGATTGGACCGAAGGTTGAGTTGTGGCGGTTAATGATGGTTACGGTGGTCAGAGGTTCAGGACAGGTCTAGATGGTGGGGGCTCGGTGGTTCGTAACAGAGGGTTGGAGGTGGTGTCGAGTGGTGGCCGTTATGGTGGTGGTGATGGTTTCGAGGTGCTGAGCAGCGGTAGTCACAGATGGTGACGACGGTGATGCTGGTTTGGTAGTGGAGACGACTAGGAGATGGCAGCAGTTAGGTTTGCTGGTTGTTGATGCAAGGGTCGGGTCAAGGGTCGGGTTCAGCTCGGGTCAACAAGCTGGTCAACATAAGTCAACCGGGTCAGCCCGGTCAACACGAACCATAATCCGAAGAGTTAAGGTATAACCGAACCCGAGGACTCGATAAATGTATTTATTTATAAATTAATTATATCTAATTTGGCGTGGGGGACTTGGCGAGCTTATTCGGACCAAGGCTATAAGTTAGATGAGATAATAGTTTGACATCTCGCTTAGAAGATTGGATATTGATGCTATTGACCTGGAACTTTAAGTATTCGACTTAGGATGTTTTGACACTCGGCACATGATGTGGAAAGCGATATACCTAAACTTTACCTTGGACATTTGAACTTGGGTATTGAACGATGGGATTAAGACTCGGATATAGTAGAATATATACATACGACAAGTATAGACTTATATATAAATTAGACTAGTAGTAGTGACATTTGGGACTCAAGACTCGGACACTTGACTTGACCATAATAATAAAACATAAGGTTTTGATCGAGACATGAGCGATAACTTACCTACCTAGATATATATGGAAACCTCGGACTTAAATTATTATTGGAACAAGAATTTGGATATAGTGACGACAAATAGGACTCAGGCCTGACTAGAACAAACTCACGACAAACCATTTGATATGAACACATATATAAATAGAAGCGAATTATAGTAGCAATATGGATTAGAACTCAAGACATCGACGCCTTGGAAATAGTTAGAACTAATTGATATTTATGCTACCATAGTATATAATCATCCTAGATTACAATATCTTGTACTTGGGTTTAAGAAGCAAACTTGATGTTAAGGACTTGGAATACAAGGACACAATGTATACAACGAGCAAACGCCACCTATAGACTGAAACCATTACCTAATACGTACGAACGTATATACTTGCGACCATTGGGAAATATGAACCTACAATAGATATAAAGCACTAAACATAGAGTTGCATTAGATAGAAATCATATGCTAAAGCTCGTCCCCACGCATGACCTTTGTAATTAAACCAAAGACTAATAACATTGTCGATATTAGGATTCGCTCAGGAAGATATCAGAATGCGATGGCAGACGCTTATTTTCATATTATTACGACCGTATTACATCCAGGTGAGTCTCGTGAACCATCCCCTCTTTTTGTATTTTAACTGTTTTGGGGTGAATACATGCTTCCAGTACAGAACCAGTTGAATGTGATGAACCAGATGATGTGACAAGGTGCTCCCGATACCACCACACTCATCAACCCAACGGGAGATTGGGCCGCTTGATATGTGGGTAGCGCTACTTGGGGAAACCCCGCACGCAGTGGACTCGGAAGCCCGGGAAACCCTCCGCTGTGGTATGTGTCACGTATTTTGCCATGGGAGTCCATAATGGGAGTAGATGGATCCATTGTTAGGATTGAGGTGTGGCTTGTACATCGCTATATGATAAACTGTTTTAACTTGTTAACCTTGCTTTGGAATAATAACTTGTTTTGAAATAATAAACCATGTTTTAAACTAGTTAAACGCACGCACGGACTCACCAACATTATTGTTGACCCAAACCTATTTTAAGCATGCGTTCAGGTACCTGATTGAGTTAGAAGGAAGGAGCAGCTGCAACTCGGAGCATCCCGACGGACGAATCGGAAGGCAAGCGTGAACCGTAGATATTACCTAGAGTATTGTATTAAGATGCACATTGTATAGACATGTTGACTATTATTATAAAAGAATAGTTATTTATAACGCTTCCGCTGTTTGCTTGCATTATAAGATATTTGACACCAATCTGGAATTTCGACCAGGCCCACCTTGGTCGGGTTGTGACAAGAACACCCTCTGAATCCGATCAAGGGATGAAATAACCTGGGCAGGTGCTTTAAACATAGAGAAATAATATAAGGGGAGGGAGTTGATCACCGATTTCAGAAGCGTGAAACGACCACCGAAAGAAACGTTCTTCGACTTCCAAATTGATAAACGGCTTGTGAATTTGTCACAAATCGGAGCCCAATTCCTAACTAGATTCATGTTTGTTCCCACGGGAATGCCCAGGTGGATGAAAGGGAACCGACTAGCCTTTTTGGAACAAAACCCAAATCCAATCCCAATCCCGTCCCAACAAAACCTGTAAGGACAAAAAGGATTGAAGAAACCACTTTTGCAAGCCTTAGTCTAATTCCTATTATGCCAAAAATGCCAAGTATAGAAACTGCTGAAGAACAAAATTCAAAGTGTTGAAGAAGAAAAACATCAAGTGCTAAAGAGTAATGATCAGAAGTTCTGAAGTCAAACCAGACAAGTCAACTGAAGAACTGTTGAAGACAAACTACTCATCAGTAGTTTGTCACTCATCAGATGTTTTGATAGAAGCTTCTCACCGCCTTTGAACTTAAGTAGTTTAGTTTAATATTAGTATTCTTAGATCTTTTGTACAAGTATCAATGCTACAGCCTGTTGTAGTATTTCTACTTATTATATTGCTTCAATACTTCTCTTGTACGTTTACTCTTTGTCTATAAATAGATAGGTTCATCCCACTATTTTAGACATTCCTTTTGTAGTTATTGTTTCCAATATATCTGAGAATCATTGAAGCATTTACTGTTTTATTCGTTAAACTGTTTTAGATTCTTACTTACTGTTTTAGTTTCATAACTCAAGGGGGAGTATTTATTACTGCTTAAAAATACATCTTTAACTTGAACACTTAACTTATAATCTTCTATGCAAATTACTTTGATAGCTTAAATATGCAAGTGTTCATGATAAGAACTTGTTAAAACAAGAAACTGATCCAACAATTGGTATCAGAGCACTGGTTCATTTGATCAAATATCAATCTAACAAATTGAGAATTAGACACATGCTCTTATTGATATTCAATATAGGATTGCAGTTCACTTTTTAAACAATCCATCACTTTAAGAAATCTTTGATCAATCTTATTTCTTAAAAATGGACCCTCATAACACTAGATCTGCCAATAAACCTCCTATGCTAGTCAGAAATGAATATAATATCTGGCAAAGGAGATTGGCACACACTTTATCTCAAACAAAAACTGGGTGTTGGAAGTCTATTATGTATGGACCTCGTAAACAGTATTAACAGATCTAGAAACTAAAGTAGAAAGACCTAAAGATCCAGAAGACTACACTGAAAAAGATTTCTTAAAACTTGAGCTGGATGCTAAGGCATTCTCTATGTTGGCTATGGCTCTCCAAATGAAATTTATGCTGGGCTTTTGCATTGTGAAAGTGCCAAAGAGCTGTGGGATTGCCTCAAAAAGTAGTTTGGAGGAACTGATGAGGTGATAGCCAACACTAGAGAAATCCTAGCTCAACAATATGAAACTTTAACTCATGTTAATGGAGAGACTTTAACACAACAATTTGAAAGATTCTCTTCATTAATATTAGAGTTAAACTTAAATGGTCAGACCTATAAAAACTCATCTATGCTTCATAGATTTTTAAGGTCTTTACCATAAAAATAGGAAACTTATTCTATAGTTCTCAGGTCAGGACCAGATTTTGATTCTCTCTCACTCACAAAACTTCATGGGAGATTACTCACTTTTGAAAGAGAAATCAATCAAAAGAAAAAGTTACAAAACTCTGGAAAAACTGTTGATGACTATATTCCAGGTAGCACAACACTCTTAGGACAAAACTCATCTTCTTGTTCTAATGATTTTGGGTCTAGTGAATACATTGACATAACTGCTGGGATCTCATCAAAAAAGTCATATCCAGCTTATGACAATGATGAAAACTGTCAAACTACTGATAACATGTGTTTTTTAATGGATAACTTAAAAAATTTCAGTAGTGATGACCTAGAGGAAATGGATATACTACACCAACTGGCCATGTTAAGCATAAAAACTAACAAATTTTATAAAAGGCCAGGAAGGAAATTTCTAGGACTGAACAGTTCTACAAAAATTGGTTTTGACAAATCTATATTAAGATGTTACAAGTGTCAAAAGTTGGGACACTTTGCTAGAGAGTGTAGAAGCTCTAGCTTTAACCGATCACAGTCTGGAAACCAATCAAACCCTAGTTACAATAGGAACTTTGGAACATAGGGAAGTGCACATTTTGTACAGGCACAAGCTCCACAAATCCAATATGTGCCACAAGTACAATATGTTCAGATGCATGCTCATCAAATGCAGAGTCAACAACAGATGACTTCCATTCCTGCTGCTCAACAACCTCCATCAGCTCAATAACCCACTCAACAAAGTCTTTTCATAAATGGATATGTTGACTGGAGCAGTCTTCCTTTTGATACAACTGAATGCAGTCAAGATACAAACAACAAAATGTTTGACATCAACTAGGGTCAACCTGATAATGGCAGAAAGAATTTTGCCTTAATGGCTTTTGAGGGATGCTCTTCTAATACTGCCTTATCTCAGGTATCTAAAGAATCTCCTTTAAAGCTTTGCTCAAAATCAAGCAAAGAATCATTTGCTTTAATAAGAGAGACCAATGTGCATCTACAAGGCAAAGCCAATGACTCTAAAAGAAAATTCACTCAAACGAAATGTGATTTAGAAAGAAAACTTGCTTCAAGGACAAAAGAAATTTCTAATTTGACTAACAATGCTATTGAAACCCAAGCACAAATAAAAAGCATGATACAAAACCTAGAAAAGTCAGAAAAGAGCTTGCTGACACCAAGGTTTATTGTGAAAATTGGGTAGAGTCACGTAGAGGTTTCCAAATGCTTCTTAACAAACAAACTGCATCAAATGTTAAGTTTGGCATTGGATACAATCATATAGAATCACCAACTGATTTTACTCCCAAAACTGCTGATGATGGGAGTAGAATAGTTCAAAAACAAACTTCGGATATGAAAGAATGCACATCTTTTCATCAGAACTTTCTTACAAATGAAAAAGAAAGTCCTTCAGAAGTTGAATTAACTGACATTGGCTCATCAGTAGTTTCATCTACATCAGGAGTTGAGACCCTGAAAACAACTGATGACCAAATTCCAGATTTAACAATAGTCAGTACTTTGCCTTCCAAAACTCTTAAAAATCAAAAAGGAAAGGCAAAATCTTGTGAAATTTGTGGTCTGTTTAACTACGAAACAGAATTTTGTAGATATAGAAAAGGAAATCAGTACAACAAGAAAGTTTTTCAAATGGTTGTGGGAAAACAAATCAAACAAGATTTTGAAAATACTTTCTTTCCCATCAAACAGCAACCAATCAACACCTTTTCTCAGAGAAAGACTAAATCTCAACCACAGTCTTCCTCTCAAATTTCATTTTCAGAAGTTAGCCCTAAGCCATCAGCAGTTTCACAAACTACTGAGGTTAAAGATTTGATAAATTTGGTTAAACTTCTGATGACCAAAGTTGATGGTGAACCTCAAAAAGGTCCCACCATTGTTTTCAACAATAAATCCATTAACAAAAAGACATGGATTTTTAAAATTGGTCAAAAACAAACTGCTACTATTCCTAAGAGTACACCCAAAGCCAAATTGGCTTGGTTCCTAAATCTAACTAATCTACTCTTTGTGCAGAGGGTCTCTAGAGGTCTAAATAGCATTTGGTATGTTGATAGTGGAGGCTCAATGCACATGACTGGATGCAGGTACCTGATCAACAATTTCATAAGTCAAAGAGAAGGATTTGTGTCCTTTGGGAAGAATGCAAAGGGATATGTGCTAGGATATGGCAATGTATCCTCAGACAAAATGCAGTTTGACGAGGTCAATCTGATTGAAAACCTTGAGTACAACTTGCTAATATTAGCCGATGATTATGCAATGTAGTTATTAGTGTGTATATCTATATTAGTCAAATTGATTCCCTTGTATATCTGTGATATTGTTTCCATAATTATCTCTAGGGTTATCTCTTGTATTCTCCCCTATATAATGGGGTATCATTATTCAATAATGCACACAAAAATTTATACCAATCATAATATCTTTTATGGTATCAGAGCTACGGCTCTGATAACCCTAGCTCTTTTCTTTCACCAGGCTTCGGCCGCTACAACCACCCTCTTGCCGCCGCTTTCTTTTTTCCCAAACCCGCCGCTGCTCCTATTTTTCATTCTGCCACTCTGCAACCATGACCAAACTAGATCAGGAATCATCTTCCTCTGCCAAACCTTCTGCCCTCCACCCTGCATACTCAGTCACGAACATCCAGTCCAAGATTCGGACCGTGGATGGTTCCACTGTGACGTATTCTTCTTGGGTGAAGATGTTTATTCTTCACGTCGCTGCTTACAAAGTTGCTAATCACATCGATGGCACTCCCTGCCCCGATATTGTTGCCCCTGAATACGAGACCTGGAAGGAACTCGATGCGCTCGTACTGCAATGGATTATCAATACCGTGTCAGACAAACATCTAATTTGTAATGAAATGAAAAATATATAATATAATCATAATCAAGTTATTGTTGGGAAAATATTAGCGAAAATGATTCACTATAAATGATTTTCACTGATTTATAAGTATGTGTTCTATGGTGTGAGAGTTTCACAAAGGAATCAAACCATATTCAAATCGAAGTTAAGATAAATGAGATATCGAATATCGAAGTTGAATTTTTCGTAAAATAATTGTTGTTTTGACTCTTTCAAGAATCCTTATGGAACCCTTGAATATGTGTCATGATTTGTATTAATTTGACATTAGCATGTCATGAACTAGCTATGAAGGTTTTATTTGACTCATAAAATGATTTTAATTGTGTTTAAATAAATAAATTAAAAATAGAGTTTTGAGATGAGTATAAAAGAAACCTCATGATTCTATTTTCCATACAACAAAGAAAAGTGTGAAAGAGATATACTAGAGAAATTATTTTAGCAAAAGTATTATAGAATTTAGAGAGGAGTACTCTCTAATTCTTCCACCATCACCAATTTCATCCTTTTGTTTTCCATATAAATTGAAAACACCTAAACCCGATGTAATGTTGGGCACGAGAGCCATCTTCAGTAGTACTCATTAGGGGTGAGCAAATTAACGCTACAACCGATAACCAAACCATACCTGACATAACCGAACTGATTTTAGCTGATAACCAACAAAACCAATGGTTATAGTTATGAAATTTCTTTAACCGACCGAGCGGTTATTGTTATGTTTATGGTTATGAAGCTTTGGTTAACTGATATAATCGAACTGAACCAGAATTGTAATCTTAAATTATGTAATACATTAACCATGTAGAGTTTTTTTATAATAATAAAAAGTATGTTATTAACAAAGTGATCTTGATTTAGTGCTCTTTTTTATGATGAATTAAACTTGTAATCAGGTGCTTAGGTATGTTTTTTTTGCCAATATCTTATTAAAACGAATCCCATATTGGTAGTGTAACTAGAAAGTGTAGTCTTGAATGCCTTATAAATGATAACTCAAGCTAAATTCAACATTGTAGTTTCTTAGAGCCATGGTTTTTAGTTTTATACTTTAGCCGAAAGTTAGTTTTACTTGACTTTTTTGGTTAATAACCAAAATAATCATAACCGAGTAACCATAACCGAAGTTTGATTATGGTTAAGGAAATTACATAACCGAACTAGCGGTTATGGTTACGGTTAATGGTAAAAACAAAACCAAACCGACCCAGTACACATACTATTGCGATTGTTGTACCATAGAAGACAGACTGTCTGAGAGGAGGCGCAAAATCTATTTTAAGAGGAGCGTTTCAAATGCTTGCCTCATTTTAGTGTGCTTATTGTTGTAGTCATGATGCATGATTGAAGACTCAAGACGAAGAAGGCTCAAGTTACGGATATTCCAAGAATGCGGGTTGAAGTTCCTACTTGAGACACAACTTGTATCGAATTTTGTATAAAAACTGTATTTTTATATTCATTTTTAGAGTTTTGTAAACGGTATTGTATTTTCATATTTCTTAAGTAAAACGAAAGTATCGTTATTATATTTATTTTGTTATCAAGTTGATAAAAGGAGAACCAATTTCATGCCGTTATTTGATCATCACTAATGCAAAATGAAAATTTATATAGGTTTTAAAAATGAGTAGAAGTGTATAAAAATTGAGGTGAAAGTGTATAAAATTTGAGGTGAAAAATGGTTTGAAATGTAAGGTTTATATAGGTTTTAAAAAGTTGGATTTAATAATTTATTTTTTTATTTTTTTGAACGGTCACTTTTTGAAAGGTAATAATTTCCAACAGTTAGTACACGTGGCGAATTATTATTGGTGGGGTGGAGGATGGTTCGAGCGTGAAATATTTCACGGGGCAATGCTTAGCGCCCGTTTAACCTAGAGGGGGTGGTGTTTGGGCTTGAATGGGGAGCGAATTTGCCCCTTCCGCACTCATTTACTATGCCACTACGGGTGGTCTTATTTGAAACTAGAAATTGTATTTATTATTTTAATGTCTGAATATTAAAAAAAGATGATTATGAAAAAATCTATTTTACTTGCATCAGCATCAAAACATTTTTTTTTGAACGACAAATCACTTTATACATAAATATAAATGGCCAGCTAGATGCTGAAATATAACAGAACCCAAAACAAAATGAAACTACATGACAGTTACTGCAGGTTCAAAACATCAAACATGGCCATCGGCCCAAGAGATTTTTGGCAGCTTGGTTCTATGAAACACCCAAAGAAAAGCTTCTTCTTTAATTCGCTCAACCGTGACCCGCACTGGTTCAAATCTGTCCTCAAATGTCTTCTGGTTCCTTGCCAGCCACAATCTCCAAAACGTAGCTAACACAACAGTATAAACTATCATTTTCCACCTCTTCGATCCCGGAGCACTCGTCACTTTTCCAACCATATCTACAACTGAAAGACACCCTGGAGACCAAGGAATCCTTATCCATGCGAGCACGTTCCAACAAATCGACCTAGCCCATATACAACCCACAAGAGCATGGTCGGCGTCTTCGATATCAATGTCGCATCTAGCGCAATTATTATTATTTTATTCTAAATCTATATTTATAAACTCAAAAACACTTCAACGTCAACCGTCTTCTTGGCTTCTCTGTTGGTCTCCAGCTGTTTAAAATACACATGGACTCGGTAGCAGCACCGTCATTAATGTCTGCAATCGAAGCATTTGACTGACATTCATGATAACTCTCCCACTGTAAATTCTCTATACTTACTTTTCAATTATATATCAAAACTTTAATTATACATCAATTATAGATCCGGTGATAATTCTACAAAGAGTTAATATTCATCCTTTTTAGTATTGTGTTGATTCTTCATGTGGTAATTACTGTATTTTCTTGGGAAATATATTCATTTGTGAATTTCAAAGAAGACACTTTTTGAGGATTCATGTGACAGTTACACTTTTGTTATATTAGTATATTACTTTTAAATCTGTTAAATGATATATGTATGCTCTTTTTCATCACTTAGGTAACCACATGCAAGCATGAGTTTCATCTATAATATGAATTGCTTTATGATCCTCACACTCTTAGGGTTTGTTGCTAGAAATTTCTTCTCTTTGGGTCACAAAGAAGCAAAAATGGTCAATATGTTGGTAGGTGACAATTGTGTTGAAACATCCAACCAGGAACAAAATGTTAAATACTAGCTTTATGTATTCTTTCTGTAACTTATCTGGACCATTATACCCTGTGGACACTATTGCAGAGTTCTTGACACCCAATCACCAAATGATCGCCCGGGAAACCACTAGCATTGAATATTTTCAGAGTCTGTTAAATTCCATTTTTTTGCTGCTACAGCCAGGTATGCCAATTTAAAACCGTTCTCATGTAAAGTAAATTACACTTTTATCTTAGTTGATCTCCACTATCAGTATAAGGAATCGGTCTCAAAAAGCACTCAAGGTTTAAACGCAGAATTTCTTGCTAATAATAGTCCAGTTCAAGAATCAAACAGAGGAGTTTAGAGAGAAATTAGTGCAGGAATTGCTAGAATCTTTGAACGGTTGGATCCTACTTTAAAAGTAAGAATGGAGTGAACTGGAACTTTTTCAAAGGAAACGTACACTATATCATGCATTAGATCCACCCCTTCATGAAAATTTATTGAGTTTGGAAGTAGGAACTATGCATCTCTAAGTTGCTTCAGGGTGTCCGTATCTGTTCAGGTTAGCCATATGATCTCAGTTATTGTTACTGCATTAGCTCTTTCAAATGAAAACTTTTTCAACAGTTGCCATGTAGATGCTGTCTTGGACTGATTAATGGGTCCTTCAATTCCAAGTTGGGTTGGGTCTGAGTGAATGTTAGAGTGGCTATATTGATGGGTCAGGCGGGTTTGGTGACATGCAAAAAGGGTTCTGGTTAAAGACGGGTCATGTGTTGGCACTGCGGTCAGGTTGACCTGCAAAGACCTTGCTTGCTCATGTTTAAAAATCATCATAATGCTTTAATTAGTTATAATCAATTGATCATCAAAACGATTTCAGTACACTAATAATCTAACCTTTAAATAAAATGATTCAGGAGTTTATATGCTTAAAATCTAGACTTTGGAGTGAATATCAACCTGTTTGACGCTTCGAACTATTTGACCATTTTGAGATACTACACCCAAATTGACCCGTTTGTCAAAAGTGCCACCTCTATTACTGAATATATAAATAAATCATTAGTCATTACTTAAAGTTTCTGTAGTGAACATTTACTCTTTCTGGCAACCTTAAACATTAGACAGTGGGTTGTGAACGACCCGATTTGTTGGATTTTTATTTCTTTACAGAACAGGATGTGATTCTGTTTCACTGGGGAAAGGAAGTTGAAAAATGACGGTTGATATTAGCAAAGTGGCACATACCGAACTTACCATTGCGTTGATGAATGGATGGTTGGTTTATTTGTGTCTGGCAATAACTATATTAGGCATTGTTCCAATTTCACTTATGTTTCTAAAAGCAATTGGTTTTCTTACATTAAAATGAACCACCTTTCATGTTTTTGCCCTTGTATCTTGTGAACTAATTTGTATATAATGTAACAAACTTTATTTCGTTACCTCAATTGACATGCAAGTAATTGTCACTTCATTATATACCCCTTAAATCCTGTCAAAAATCGGTGCTACTTCACTTCTTTCCTGGTAGCAGTTCAAATGTCTTAGATGATAACGAAATAAAAGTTTGTTATTATATCTTGGTGCAATGAATCTCTTGTATGTTTAGGTGTATATCATTGACATACATAAAACAAGATGTCATGTTGGTATGATTCATCAGTATGAAATCACAATGGCCAACTTGAATTTCATTATAATGTTACAACCCTTTAAATACAAATGACTAGACTAACAATATGGAGAGAATTACTCTTCTAAGCTAAGAAACTATTGACTACATAATTACACTATTGACTACATAAACATTAACTACATTGATGAGTAGGAGGATATTGCTCCAGGGAATATGCTATTGTTTAATACCCCCGTTAATACAAGTTGGTGGTGGACCAAGACGAAGCATTGTGCGAAATTTTTCAAACAACGGTTTTGGCAAACTCTTGGTGAAAATGTCGGCGACTTGTTTGTCGGTTGTGATGAATGTTGTGTGAAGCTTACCGGCAGTTACCAATTCACGAACGAAATGATAGTCAATGTCGATGTGCTTGGCTCTTTTATGGGATATTGGATTTTGACTTAAAAATAGGGCACTCTTGTTGTCACATAACAGTGTCGGTCGACCCGGTGGAAGAGCATGAAGTTCCCAAAGAAGGTGAGTTATCCAAATAATTTTTGCTGCCGTATTTGCCATGGCACGGTATTCTGACTCACAGCTGGATCTGGACACTGTTGGTTGCTTTTTAGCACTCCAAGAGACTAAGTTCCCTCCTAAGTAGATACAATAGCCATATGTGGATCTTCGTGTGTCGATACATCGAGCCCAATCCGCATCTGAAAAACCTAGTAAAGTAGTGTTAGGTGGACGATCAAATGTTAAACCATGTGATAAGGTGCCTTTAACATAACGAAGAATCCTTTTTACTAGCCGGAAGTGATCGGTTGTGGGATTTTGAAGAAACTGGTTAGCTTGGTTAACGGCATAGGAGAGATTAGGACGGGGATGGTGAGATATTGTAGAGCGCCCACGAGAGAGCGATAAAGAGTAGGATCATGCAAGGGGTTGCCGTGAGAGCTGAAAATATCTTTGGATGTGAGAGGAGTGGCAACCGGTTTTGAGTCAAGTAAACCGGCTCGAGTGAGGATGTCGTGGGCATATTTAGATTGGTTTAGAAATAGACCCATTTTTGTGTGATGAACTTCGAGTCCGAGAAAGAAATTTAGAGAGCCAAGGTCCTTAATTTTAAATTCTTTGTTTAAACATGATGTGAAGTTGTTGATGAAATGTTCATTATTCCCGGTGATATGATGTCGTCAACATAAACAAGAAGATAAATTAAGATACCTTGGTGGTTGTAAACGAACAAAGATGTGTCGGCTCGACTGTTGTGAAAGCCACGATTGAGAAGAAAGGAGCTTAAGCGCTGAAACCAAGCACGTGGTGCTTGTTTTAAACCATAAAGAGCACGGTTGAGTTTACACACATAGTTGGGTCAGTTTGAGTCTTCAAAGCCTGGCGGTTGTTCCATAAAAATGGTTTCAGTGAGATGGCCATTGAGAAAGGTGACGTGTGCGTAACTATACATATTTTACAATGGATTTTAACACACGTTTTGCTTTATTATTTATAAAAATGGTTTAGACCTTAATATTAAAACACACACAATAGGGCAAGTGTACCCTGTCATATATGTAGTAACGTACAGATAAGAACCAGATATCGATCCATGGACGCGCGCGGAGCAATTGTACTAAAACTATGTCCCCGATTTACCAGTAGGAAAAGATAAGTGTGAGTTTTGTTTAAGACTAAATTAACTCTAAAACATGTAAATAACTTAACTACTACTCCAAATAGAAAATATAACTATATAAGCTGTAATATGCCAATCCTAGCATGTCATCTATATAAGAAATAAAGGCGTGATCAACATTCCCATTTTCCCGACAGTTAGTGTCCCTTTCGGGCATCCTAACATGACAACTATATGGAAAGCTAACGCGAATACACACGTTAGCCACCTCAAGTCGTTTATTAGCGCGCAGCTGATATGATCTCATGAGAATCTTTAAAGAAGGGTTAGTATCACCTTTCGGGAGTCCTCAACCGCACTAGCAAAGGAAAGCAATACCGAATACACAATACGACCACCGAGACTAGCATAAAGTAGAGCATTTCACAACCTATTCCATTTTACTAACTTTGAACACAAATCTACTAAGATCGCTATTTCTACCAAAATAACTAGCAAAGATTATTAACCGCGTCAAAGATTAGTAACAACACCATTAAGCTTTTTAAACTCTTTTACGTGCCGGTAAACATTAACCGTGTCAAAGATTAATAACAACACCATTAAGCCTTTTAAACTCTTTTACGTGCCGGTAAACATTTATAATCATTATCCGAGTGACTTTAACCAAACCAATACCCGTTACAGTTTCATGGTGTAAACTTTATTAACAAGTTAACTAGTTTACTACCGGACGATTAAACGGACGGTTTTCTCAACAAGTAATCCGCCTAACACATTCGATAATCATCAAAGTCATCCAAACACAACTACAAATCTATCAACAACGAAACAAGGTTGCATTATGATCATCAAGATTCAAACATGAAAAACGCCAAATTTATACAAAACTTGATTTCACGCAAATGATTGTTTTAACTACTAACTACTACTAATGTTCTTGCCCGTAGGCGTACGATTAACTAAAATAACATCAATGTAGCAAACAAAATCAGATTTGGATCTAAGAAAGCTTAAAGGATCAAACCATAAGATTGTAAAGAGATGGATTGGATGATGAAGGATGGAACGGATGGATTCCCGAGCTTGTTCCACGCCTATGCAGCACTTCGTTAGCCCTGAAAATCGCCAGAAATCGCCCCCCAAAGATCCAATATTTGATCAGTGGGCTGAATGGGGGTTTTATAGAAGAACAGGGCCTTCGAGCGGCCGCTCGAAGCCTGTGAGCGGCCGCTCACTTTACAGCCAAGTGGACCAGTTGCTCGATTGCTGACGTAGGCCTTCTAGAATGTTTCTAAAAATATCAGGATGAGCGAGCGGCCGCTCGGTGAGAGTGAGCGGCCGCTCAATGAGAACAGCACGACAGCGCGATCTTTAAAATTGCATATAAAATCGTAGAAAAATCGTTAGGAGGTGTTCTTTATATGCCTGGAAAGCTCTCGGAGCGTAGAACAATTCCTATTTGAAAGTCGAAGTCGGATTTTGGGTTTTAGAAGGGGTAAAAATGATCCGAACAACTGCTGCGCAAAAGTTCTCCTGATAAAGGGCCGAAATCCTTGTTTTTCTTCGGGTTTGCTTCCGGGACATCGTTTAAGACCTGTAATCATAAAGATACCAAATAAGTACCAATTCCTGTGTATAAGGTCAAAAACGTCTGAAAACGGGAGTTAAACGGGGACTTTTATATGTGTAAATTAACGTATATCAAACCTCCCCACACTTGAACTTTGCTTGTCCTCAAGCAAACACTTAAACAGAAAATAAACGAAAAACTCGCCAAGTGGCAACAAAGGCAAAATATAGCCTGTACAGATGATAATAGACAAGCCAACAAAGATATATAAACAGGTGATAAGATAACTAAAAAGCAACGACTCACATCCGATCTACAAGCACGCTAACCCGTACACGACTCACAATGTTCACACACACTCGGTTTTATTTATGATACATACGTGTAATGTGTATGTGTAAATCGCTCCATTGCCAAGACAATGAATCGTGCAATATCATAAGCTTGTCAAAAAATCTAGTCTTCACCAACTAACGTGTGAAAAAGCACAAATCAGGAGGTCTTTTACGGGTTGTAATGTTAGGCAAAGGTAAGGGTGAGGAATGGATATTTAAAGTGACAAATCGGCTAAAACCCGGCGGTTATGTCTAAATAATATCAACTAATACAACTGTACAAAACAAACGCGAATATAGGCGATTTTTATTTTCAATCGAGCTAACTTATAATTCTTAACTTTAAAGCTCTAAAAACTGCTCGCATACTGCTAATGCACCCTATTTTAGGGTGTTCTATTTTTCTGGATTTTTTTTTTTTTTTTTTTTTACATATATATATATATCTATGATATATATAATGAACTGAAACTGATTATATAATCAACAAACGGGTTCTAAATATATAAACCCGAACACGAACTATTTACAACACATAAACTAGTAGAACAATAACCTAAACCGAGTTTTAACACAAAAGGTTAAAAAGAAAAAGGTTATTTGGTTTAGTGGAGAAATGGTGTGGTAAATAAGAAAAAACACGGGATTAGGTTCAACATGGTTAACTAGTGGATAATATATTGGTGCGGGAAACAGATAGAACGAAAAGAAAAGGCTAAATCAAAAGGGTATCCTAAATGCCTCAATCATGTTCGTACAATCTCACACGTATCTGGTCTAAACAAGTATACTAGTGACAAGTTCTAAACTGCACAAAACATCCGGCTCACTCGCAAGCATGTCAAAGAAATGTAATCTATTCTAAGGCTCAAACGCTCACGTAACCGGAAGGAAATGGGTGCAAGTGTACGAATATAACACGCTCGTATCTCATCTGTTTGTCGCGCCTCGAGTTGTCTTTATCAAAATTTAGTTAGGCTTGATGTTTATATGAGAATATATACATATATGTACTTTTAAAGGTTTTTTTTTTTTTTTTTTTTTTTTACACACACACACATATATATATATATATATATATATATATATACAAGAGGACAAACACGATTATAATCCCTCCCCACACTTGAACTTCACATTGTCCCCAATGTGACAATAGAAAGCGTTTATTAATTAGCTATCTATAGTGGGAAAAAGGAGAATAATACTCCCCTGGTATCGAAGAAACTCCCGGGTAAATGGACGGCATGAGCCCCGATAACGGTGCTCGCCAGTTCCCTGCAACATGAACATTCTTGACAAAACAAACTCATCAAATACACCCATTCATAGTCACGCTTATTCAAACAAACCAAAAATTACTGAAACTTAAAATGCGGAAAAGTAAATAGTTCAAGTACCAAAAACAAAATAAATCCATGGGTGCTTGCACCCATATACAGTACCAACAGGAATATCATAAACAAAATAGTACCATCTTACCAGCAATTCTTCAATCCTCATCATCATGGCGAGTCCCTGATGATCCCGCTGCATCACCACCTCGCCTCCGCTTGTCCCCCGGATGTCCCCTCTGTGGGGGATTCCCAAAATGGTTTGGGAAACAAGCATGAAATTCAGAGACAAGGTAGTCTAGGGTCGCCCCTTGATGCTGTAGGGACTCGCCATGCTGGTATAAAGTGTCGCGCGTTTCTGTTCTGAACGCGCCAAACTCATCATAGAAGTCCTGAGGATGCTGGTAGTAATACTGGTGCTGGTGAGGCAGTAGAGGCTCCTGCGGGTGTGGCTGCTGCTGCTGCTCATGTGGCAGCTGTACTGGTGACTGCTGCTGCTGTGGTGGCTGCTGCTGTTGTGGTGGTGGAAGTGGGTCCCAGATCACATTATTGTGCCCTTTTAACCGGCACCTCCCATCTTCATACTCATGGAGGATCCCCATGTGTCTGAGTGTATCTAGGTCGACATAGGATCCTCCTCTAACCCGAGTAAGGGTGTTCCTTGCTGCCTTAAGGACACCCATTGATCTAGCAAGCGCCGTCACATATTCTCCACCATAGATCATACTGCCCGGTTTCCCCCTGCTGCTGTAGTAAGAAAATAAGCTAGTAATGCAGCTAAGTTAACCGGTTGGTCACTTACCAGGGCGTACAAGAATAATAAATCTGGAGTGGGGCAGTTGGTGGAACTTTCTTTCTTTGCAGCCACCGTTCCACAGAGAACCTTTTGGAATACACGAAGCAATGGGTCAATAATCTTAGTCGCTTTTGACCCTTGGGGGTTGTATTCTTGAAGCCCCGTCAGTTGAGCCCAAAAATTGTTTCGCAATTGGTTGTCGTCGGGGAAGCTATACATAGCTTCATTGAAGCTATCATCGTAGATCTCTTCCTCGGTATAAATCCCTAAGTGGTGACCCAGCTCCGCGACTGAAATGTCGCGCCAGATGCCACCAAGGCGAAACTGCAACCCATGTATCCCATTTGCTTGAAAATTCCGTTCTAAATGCTTTCTTGGCCTTCGATAGGTCAAGGTGGAGAAGAATTCAAGAGTTATCTCCATGAAGACCGGTTCGTTTATTGAAAGCAGGTTCTCTAGTGGCTGGTCCATCCATTCCCTTAGCCGCTCCTCTTGATTTACCTCAGCTAGAGTATCCCAACAAAGCCTACGCGGAGTGGCAATCATATCCCTTCGCGCATTTAGCTCTTCAAACTTCTCTAGACACCCGCGTTCTTTCGGGTTCGACGGGTCAAATCTCAAAAAGCGGTGCACCATCTTTTTCTTGAAGATTTGAAATGGGATTGAAGGGTTTGATGTTGTTGTTCTTGAGAGCAAAACAATTGAAAGAAATGGGTCAATATGAACTGAGCGGCCGCTTGTAGTGTTTTAGGGTTGGTATTTTTGAGTTTTAAATGTGAAATACCAAGTTTACCCCTGAAAAAGCTGTGCAGTGCCCGTTGAGCGGTCGCTCGCTCTCATTGAGCGGCCGCTCGCTAATTTTTTTTTTTTTTTTTTTTTGAACAGAACTGGGTGTTTTGGAGCGGGCCGCTCGGAGCCTCCGAGCGGCCGCTCAATGTGTCTGCACGTGCAATTTTTCTGCAGTTTTTCACCAAACGACGCCTGTACTTGTCCGTTTTGACCCAAACAACCAACATACCTGTTTTAAGATGCTTCTTAGTACTTTACCTCTGTTGTGAAGCGACTTTCCACATCTTTATAAGGCGCGAATCGAACCTGCAAAGACTAAAAACAAACTACAAAGAACAAGTTAAAATTAAAAATAAGTTAACTACAAAACTATTCTAAGTTATGAACCTATATACAATTTGGCGCGCTCATACACGCCGTGCTATATTTATTAACGAGTCGCTAGCTAGACTCACTTCCCCACACTTTATGAGGCGTGTGGGGCGTAGAGATCGATTTCATCTACGGTTTGGTCAACCGGTCCTTCAACATAGACTTTTAGGCGATGACCGTTGACTTTGAAAGTCAAACCCACAGAATCTGCGATTGCGACAGCACCGTATGGATATATTTCCTTAACAGTGTACGGTCCTGTCCAGCGGGATTTCAACTTTCCAGGAAAGAGGCGCAGGCGAGAATTATAAAGCAAAACTAAATCGCCTACCTGAAAATCTTTCTGGCTTTTCAGGCGACTGTCGTGCAGTCTCTTTGTGCGCTCTTTATATAATATCGAGCTCTCATAGGCCTGCTGCCTAAGCTCCTCCAGCTCATGAATCTATAAGAAACGGGTCTCACCGCCGGTCTTGAGATCCAAATTCGCCGTTTTAAGAGCCCAGAATGCCCTATGTTCCAACTCGACAGGGAGATGACACGCTTTGCCATAGACCAGCCGAAAGGGAGTCATCCCAATAGGCGTCTTGTAGGCAGTTCGAAAGGCCCACAGCGCGTCATCAAGCTTGTCAGCCCAATCCTTGCGGTTTTGATTAACCGACCGCTCAAGGATTCGCTTCAATCCACGGTTCGTGACCTCCACCTGTCCACTTGTCTGTGGATGATACGGGGTGGATAACCTGTGCTGGACGCCATAACGTGCTAACGCGCGATCAAGCTGCGCATTGCAGAAATGCGTGCCACGGTCACTAATTAGTGCCTTCGGGGCACCAAACCGCGAGAACAAGCCTCTAACAAACCTCACTACTACTCGGGCATCATTTGTGGGTAAGGCTTGCGCCTCCACCCACTTTGACACATAGTCAACCGCCACGAGTATGTATTTATTACCCCGTGAGGAGGGGAATGGTCCCATGAAGTCTATGCCCCAAATGTCAAAGACCTCACAGACTTGGATGGGATTTTGCGGCATTTGGTCGCGTGCCGATATGTTCGTCGCCCTCTGGCACGAATCACATGCACCGACCAGTATCTGAGCGTCACGGAAAAGTGTGGGCCAATAAAACCCGGAGTCTAACACCTTTTTGGCAGTGTAATTAGCTCTGTGGTGACCTCCGGTAGGCCCCTCGTGACAGTCGCGCAAGATCTGCGCCGCCTCAACCCCGAACACGCAACGGCGAATCAGCTGATCCGCCCCGACCCGGAACAAAAATGGGTCATCCCAGAAGTAATGCTTTAGGTCCGCGAAGAACTTCCTCTTTTGCTGGTGCGACAATCCTTTGATGAGGATCCCGCACGCGAGGTAGTTCGCAAAATCCGCGAACCATGGTGATACATCTTCCATCGACTCGACGCTCATCAAGAACTCGTGGGGAAAGTTGTCATTAATGGTATCCCACGCGCAGTTCTCGGCATCATCATGCTCGAGCCTGGACAGATGATCAGCAGCGACATTCAGGGCACCCTTCTTGTCCTGAATCTCTATATCGAACTCTTGCAGCAGCAAGATCCACCTAATCAGGCGCGGTTTCGCGTCCTGTTTGCTGAATAGGTATCGGATCGCTGCATGGTCCGTATAGACAATGGTCTTCGACAGCACCAAATATGATCTAAACTTGTCGAATGCAAATACTACAGCAAGAAGCTCTTTTTCAGTCGTGGTGTAATGCTCCTGAGCATCATGTAGAGTCTTACCCGCGTAGTAGATCGGGTGGAAGTGCTTGTCCTTCCGCTGTCCCAAGACCGCCCCTATCGCGAAGTCACTCGCGTCGCACATAATCTCGAATGGCAGCTCCCAGTCGGGTGCTACCAATATAGGGGCCTCAACAAGCAAACGCTTCAGAAGGCCAAATGCCTTCACACACTCTGCACCAAACACAAACGGTGCATCCTTTTCCAACAAACGGGTCATCGGCCGGGCGATCTTTGAAAAGTCTTTGATGAATCGCCTGTAAAATCCCGCATGACCCAGAAAGCTGCGGATCGCTCTGACAGAGGAGGGTGGAGGGAGCCTAGAAATGATATCTACCTTGGCAGGATCAACCTCCAACCCACTTTGGGAGACCTTATGCCCCAGGACTATTCCTTCCTTCACCATGAAGTGGCATTTTTCCCAGTTTAGCACAAGACTGGTCTCCTCACACCTCTGAAGCATCCGCTCCAGGTTCCCCAGACATTGATCGAACGAACTCCCAAAAACGGAAAAATCATCCATGAACACCTCCATGGAGTCCTCGATCATGTCATGAAAAATGGCAACCATGCAACGCTGGAAGGTCGCCGGCGCATTGCACAGCCCAAATGGCATACGCCTGTAGGCGAATGTGCCAAAAGGGCATGTGAAGGTCGTCTTATCCTGGTCCACAGGATCGATAGGGATCTGAAAGTATCCAGAGAAACCATCAAGGAAACAGTAATACAACTTCCCCGACAGTCGTTCCAACATCTGATCGATGAATGGAAGCGGGAAGTGATCCTTGCGGGTGGCGTCATTGAGCTTGCGATAGTCAATGCAAACTCTCCACCCCGTGACGGTCCTCGTAGGAATTAACTCATTCCTATCATTTGTGACCACCGTCATGCCACCCTTCTTGGGCACGACGTGCACAGGACTAACCCAAACAGAATCCGAGATGGGATATATCAATCCAGCATCAAGCAGTTTAATCACCTCGGATTTAACAACATCTTGCATGTTCGGGTTCAAACGCCTCTGGTGCTGCGCACAAGGCTTGTAGACATCCTCCATCAAGATTTTATGAGTACAGAAAGAGGGATTAATCCCCTTGATGTCTACGATCTTCTAGGCAATTGCCCGTTTATGAAGTTTTAAAACCCTCAACAACTCGCTCTTTTCTTCCACAGTCAATGAAGACGATATGATCACCGGTAGACGCCCCTCCTCATCCAGAAATGCATACTCGAGATGCGGCGGGAGCTCCTTCAGCTCTAGAGACGGTGGATCCTCAACAGACGGCTTCGCCTTCTCCTCTTCCTCTCGCTCAATTTCCACAAAACGCTCCGGACTTTGGGAACCATCATCACCGATCTGATAGACCGGCTGCTCATCTATATGGCCCTCCTGCATAATGCCATCTAGGCTCCCACACAACAGATGTGTGTCCGAAACATCTCTCTCCCAAGCACCTCTGACATGAGAGCTGACACACCGGTCTACTATATCAAGATAGAATAGTGTATCGTCTTGGCTCTCAGGATGGCACATCGACCTCTGAATGTCAAAAGTCACGTGCTCATCATTGACTCGGAGTGTGATCTGGCCCGCAGCCACGTCAACAATCGTCCTTGCCGTGTTAAGGAAAGGACGTCCGAGAATCAAAGGGACTTTAGAGTCCTCATCCATGTCTAGGATAACAAAGTCCACAGGGAAAACGAATTTGTCAATCTTGACAAGAATATTTTCTACAAACCCTCGTGGATACTTGATCGAACGATCAGCGAGGCGAATACTCATCCTGGTGGGTGAAGGTTCACCCAGATCCAACTTCTCGAAAACCTTATAAGGCATAAGGTTTATGCTGGCCCCCAAGTCCGCGAGTGCATTACTGACAGTCATATCACCTATCAGACAAGGGATGGTAAAGCTACCAGGATCGCCCATTTTCATGGGCAGTCTATTCTGCAGAATTGCAGAGCAGTTCTCGTTCAACAGAACGCAGGACAGGTCCTCAAGTTTTTGTTTATTTGTGAGGATGTCCTTCAAGAATTTGGCATACTTAGGCATCTGTGCTAAGGCCTCAACAAACGGGATGTTTATATGTAGCTGCTTGAACAGCTCGAGAAATTTCCCGTATTGCGCCTCGTCTTTCTGCTTCCTAAGTCTACCAGGATATGGAACAGGAGGAGTGTAGTCTGTGACTGGCTTCGGTAGCTGTGCTGTACTTGCTGGGACTCGCCTAGCGTGCACCTCGTCCGAAGACTCAGTCTGGACCGTCTCAGTGATCGGTGGTGAGCCCGATGTGTCTGGTCCCGTGGTTTTACCACTCCTCGTCATAATGGCATTAACATGCCCTCTTGGGTTCGGCTCAGTGTTGCCTGGGAGACCACCTTGCTGTCTCTCAGACATCATCTTTGCCATCTGGCCAACCTGGTTCTCTATGGCCTGCATCGACGCCTTTTGGCCCCTCATTTCTCCCTCATAATTCGTGAAACGCTCCTCATGCTGCTGGTAGCGCTGCTCAGCGATCTGATTGGAATTAGAGGTGTTGGTAAGGAGCTGAGACATCATCTCCTCCAGCTTAGACATACCATGAGGGGCGTGCTGCTGGGAGCTGCTCCCGGCGCCCTGGTTCTGGTATTGGTTCGGTCTCTGCTGGGACGATTGACCACGACCCTGGTATGGCTGTTGGTTGGACTGGTAGGACTGTTGGTTGGACTGGTAAGGCTGTTGGGACTGGTAGGACTGTTGTGGTGCGACGGCTCTCTGCTGGAATCCGAGAGGGTTCTGATTGGAAGTACCAGATCTCCACCCGAAGTTCGGGTGATTTCTCCAACCCGGATTATAAGTGTTGCTGTAAGGGTTATTCTGGGGTCTCGTTTGATTACCCATGTAGTCCACTTCCTCGTGGCCTGTATACATCACCCCCTGAGCACACGAGCCAGGCTCGTGAGATACCCCGCACTCCACACACAAACAATCGGACTGTGCTACGTGTTGCTGAGAGTTATCGAATCTCGTAGCAAGAGCCGCTATCTGTGCCGAAATCGCCGTATAGTTATCCACGGCATGCACACCAGCCTTGGCAGATGAAGACCTAGATCTATCATTCTGCCGGGATTTAGATTTTAGGGACGCCTTCTCAATAATGCTCCACGCTTCCCTAGGAGACTTTGTTCCGATGTCTCCCCCAGCGTATACATCAAGGCGTTCCTGAGACGCATACCCGAGTCCCTGATAAAAAGTTTGCACCAAATGCCTTTTCGAAAGCTCATGGTGCGGGCAACTCAAGAGTAGGTCTTTAAACCTTTCCCAGGCTGTGTATAATGATTCATCGTCATCCTGACGAAATGTCATGATGCGATTCCTCAGTTTTTGTGTCTTTTCAGGAGGAAAATACTGCTGCATGAATTGTTGTGACAACTCTGCCCAAGTCGTGATCGACCCTGCGGGTTGTGACAGAAGCCAAGTCCGGGCTTTGTCCCGCAGTGAGAATGGGAAGAGTCGGAGACGGATAGCATCATCGGAGATGCCCGTCATCTTAAAGGTGGCTAAAACCTCTAAGAATGCAGCAATATGTCGGCCTGGATCCTCGTGCTCCAGTCCACCGAATTGCACCGAGTTTTGTATCATATTCACGATACTAGATTTGATCTCGAAATGGTCCGCCAAAATAGCCGGACGGACAATACTCGGCGCGAGTCCATCTCCTCCTGGACGACCACTATCATTCAGCGGAATGTCGTCATCCGCCATGATAATGTCGCTGTGGGCGTCCGACCCGTTGTCGTCGGCCAGATCGTGCCTCGCCTCCTCAATTGGGACCTCAACAATAGGAGCAGCAATAAGAATATCAGAAACAAGACGCAATTTATGAAGTCTAATCCGCTCGCTTCTCCTCAGGCGCCTTAGCTCCTCGTCAGAAAGATCACCAGAAGACCCTGGGTTTGTGGACATCAACCTGCATGTAAGAATGATACAGTTGCAACAGGCGAATATATGACAAACCCAAAAAGGCGATAAAAGACAGAAAAATAAATAAATGAAATAAAGAATAACTAAATTCATGCGAAAATAACTGAGCGCAAATATATTCAAGAAAGTCAAATATAAACAAATAGAATCAATAAAATGAACAGAAATAAGCAGACTAAGCCTAAAACTAGACAAAGAATGAAATCAATAATTAGTCCAAATACGAACAAATAAATCTAATTAATCAAATAACGAACAAATCAAATTCATAGACAAACCAATTAATCCAATATTCAATAAATTAAATCTATCAACATCCTAATGAACGAAAAATCAAATCAAACAATCCTATAAGCAGATAAATGATCGAATCTATATGCAACCTATAAACCAATCTAAAATTAATCCAATATATCAACAGACAGATAAATCTAATAAAAATTTAAATAATCATATATGCAAATAAATTAATGAAATAACGAATCAAAGAAGTATAAACAAGTATTCACAAGCATGTACACTGGTAAAAAGTTGACTCGGTTCGTTCCTAAAGCTCGTCGCGTCCCCGGCAACGGCGCCAAAAACTTGACGTGTGCGTAACTATACATATTTTACAATGGATTTTAACACACGTTTTGCTTTATTATTTATAAAAATGGTTTAGACCTTAATATTAAAACACACACAATAGGGCAAGTGTACCCTGTCATATATGTAGTAACGTACAGATAAGAACCAGATATCGATCCATGGACGCGCGCGGAGCAATTGTACTAAAACTATGTCCCCGATTTACCAGTAGGAAAAGATAAGTGTGAGTTTTGTTTAAGACTAAATTAACTCTAAAACATGTAAATAACTTAACTACTACTCCAAATAGAAAATATAACTATATAAGCTGTAATATGCCAATCCTAGCATGTCATCTATATAAGAAATAAAGGCGTGATCAACATTCCCATTTTCCGACAGTTAGTGTCCCTTTCGGGCATCCTAACATGACAACTATATGGAAAGCTAACGCGAATACACACGTTAGCCACCTCAAGTCGTTTATTAGCGCGCAGCTGATATGATCTCATGAGAATCTTTAAAGAAGGGTTAGTATCACCTTTCGGGAGTCCTCAACCGCACTAGCAAAGGAAAGCAATACCGAATACACAATACGACCACCGAGACTAGCATAAAGTAGAGCATTTCACAACCTATTCCATTTTACTAACTTTGAACACAAATCTACTAAGATCGCTATTTCTACCAAAATAACTAGCAAAGATTATTAACCGCGTCAAAGATTAGTAACAACACCATTAAGCTTTTTAAACTCTTTTACGTGCCGGTAAACATTAACCGTGTCAAAGATTAATAACAACACCATTAAGCCTTTTAAACTCTTTTACGTGCCGGTAAACATTTATAATCATTATCCGAGTGACTTTAACCAAACCAATACCCGGTTACAGTTTCATGGTGTAAACTTTATTAACAAGTTAACTAGTTTACTACCGGACGATTAAACGGACGGTTTTCTCAACAAGTAATCCGCCTAACACATTCGATAATCATCAAAGTCATCCAAACACAACTACAAATCTATCAACAACGAAACAAGGTTGCATTATGATCATCAAGATTCAAACATGAAAAACGCCAAATTTATACAAAACTTGATTTCACGCAAATGATTGTTTTAACTACTAACTACTACTAATGTTCTTGCCCGTAGGCGTACGATTAACTAAAATAACATCAATGTAGCAAACAAAATCAGATTTGGATCTAAGAAAGCTTAAAGGATCAAACCATAAGATTGCTAAAGAGATGGATTGGATGATGAAGGATGGAACGGATGGATTCCCGAGCTTGTTCCACGCCTATGCAGCACTTCGTTAGCCCTGAAAATCGCCAGAAATCGCCCCCCAAAGATCCAATATTTGATCAGTGGGCTGAATGGGGGTTTTATAGAAGAACAGGGCCTTCGAGCGGCCGCTCGAAGCCTGTGAGCGGCCGCTCACTTTACAGCCAAGTGGACCAGTTGCTCGATTGCTGACGTAGGCCTTCTAGAATGTTTCTAAAAATATCAGGATGAGCGAGCGGCCGCTCGGTGAGAGTGAGCGGCCCGCTCAATGAGAACAGCACGACAGCGCGATCTTTAAAATTGCATATAAAATCGTAGAAAAATCGTTAGGAGGTGTTCTTTATATGCCTGGAAAGCTCTCGGAGCGTAGAACAATTCCTATTTGAAAGTCGAAGTCGGATTTTGGGTTTTAGAAGGGGTAAAAATGATCCGAACAACTGCTGCGCAAAAGTTCTCCTGATAAAGGGCCGAAATCCTTGTTTTTCTTCGGGTTTGCTTCCGGGACATCGTTTAAGACCTGTAATCATAAAGATACCAAATAAGTACCAATTCCTGTGTATAAGGTCAAAAACGTCTGAAAACGGGAGTTAAACGGGGACTTTTATATGTGTAAATTAACGTATATCAAAAGGCGTTATTGACATCTAATTGTCGAAGAGACCATTTGTTAATGGTGGCGAGACTAAGAACAACCCGGATAGTGGAAGACTTGATGACTGGACTAAAGGTGTGAGAGAAGTCTAGACCCGGTATTTGAATGAATCCTTAGGCCACAAGACGTGCTTTTTAGCGATCAATGGATCCATTAGATTTATATCCATTTAGAACCAATAATGTTGGTGCTAGCGGGTCGAGAAACAAGGGTCCAAGTTTGATTAGCATGAAGAGCTTTTAGTTCTTCATGCATTGCTTGAATCCATTTAGGATTTTTTAGAGCGGTTTTGATGCCTTTTGGAATGTGGGAAGTGAATAAAGAGTGATGTAGAGGATGAGTGGTGGTTTGAGAGAGATTAGCAAAGTGTTTGGGTTTGAAGATCCCGTCCTTTGCACGAGTGATCATGGGATGAGTGTTAATGGGTTGGTTGGTAGTGCAGGATGATGCGGAAGGTGAAGTGGGTTGGTCGATTTGGTCAGATGATGGAGAGTTTGTGGGCCGGATGGTGGGGAGTTTGGTGGGCTTGAGTGAGTAGAAGGGGAGTGGGCCGTGGACAGAGGGGCAGATGGTGGGCTGGGTGGAGGTGAGTGAGATGGGCTGGATGTGTTTGTTGGGCTGGATAAGGGTGATGGAAGTGGACTGTTTAGGGGTTCATCGAAAGGATTAGGGGGCGGTATGTCATCACAGAAAGGTGTGGTTGGTTTGGGTGAGTTGGAGGATTTTGGTATTGTTGGTGAGGGTGTTTTAGGGTTGGTAGGAGTGGGTATGAGTTCCTCAAAATTGGTAATGGGTAGGTTAGTATTATTGGTTGATGTCGAGTTTTGGTGAAAAGGGAAAATGTCTTCATCAAATTTTGCATGTCGGGTTGTGTAGATACGACCCGATTTTGGTTCAAGACACCGAAAACCTTTATACTTAGGACTATAACCAATGAATATGCACGGAGCACTTCTTGGTTGAAGTTTATTTTTTGTGTAGTCTCTAAGTTAGGGAAAAACAAGACAACCAAAAATACGCATGTTTGAGTAAGTGGGTGGTTGGTTGAACAAAACTTCAAACGGAGATTTATTGTCAAGAAGTTTTGTGGGTAGGCGATTTATAATATAGGTGGCGGAGGTGAAGGCATCAAACCATAGGTTGGGTGGAGCTTTGGCATTGAACATCATAGCTAGACCAGTTTCGGTTATGTGACGGTGTTTTCGCTCGGCCCTCCCATTTTGTTCGAGTGTGTGAGGGCATGATAAGCGATGATGTATGCCGTGTTGTTGAAAACATGTTTGCACTTGATGATTGGTGAATTCGGTGCCACCATCACTTTGAAAAACTTTACATTGGATAAGAATTGATTTTGAACAAATGTTAAAAAAGTGGTGAGGATGGTAAAGAATTCGGACTTGGCTTTTAATGGATAAAACCAAGTGAAGCGGGAATAGTCATCGATGAAGATGACATAGTATCGATAGCCATCTGTGGAGGGCACATGTGCGGGTCCCCAAAGGTCACAATGGATGAGGTCCAAAACATGTTGTGCACGTTTCGGATTTTCAATAAATGGCAGATGTTTTACTTTTGATAATTCACAAGATTCACATAATCTTGGTTTAGGTAATATAGATGTAACAAAGACACGACTATGTTTGTTTAAAGTAGAAATTGTATCAAAAGAAACATGTCCTAGGCGACTACGCCATTTATTGCATGAAGCACGAAGGTGCGATGCAGAAAGCACAGCAACAAAAGACTTGTGACCTTGGGTGAGAACATAGAGACCATTTTTGCACGTGCCTTTAGCTAGAACCTCCGCTGTTTTTCGGCCCTGGATTTGAAAAAAATTATTAGAAAACAACACATCAACCGGAGAATCATTCGTTAACCTACTAATTGAGAGTAGATTTTTTGTAAGATTTGGAACAACTAAAACATTTTTTAATGTTATAGAATCATTTAATTTAGTGTTTCCAATATGAGAAACGGATGATGATTTTCCGTTCCCAAAAGTAACACGAATGCTACCATTGTGGGATTTACAATTATGTAAACCAAGAATTGAGGGCAACATATATGTTGTAGCACCTGAGTCAGCGGTCCAATCTGGAGAACTGGAGGCTACATTGCATTGAGCAAGAAAGGCCTTGGCAAGATTGGCATCAAGTGGGATCGATTTTTGGGCAAAGGAGACGAGTTGAGGACAAGTGCTCTCATAGTGATCGGTTTGGCGAGAAAGTTGGCAATGTGGAGGTCTTTTGGTGTAGGAAGGGTTTCGGCTTCTAGAAGAAGAGACACGACCTCTTCCACGAGATGAAGAAGGAGAACGGGTGTGGGAATTTTTGGTCGGGTGGACATAGAATGTGGCTTGGGATGATTGAGGACCATGGAGTTGTTGAATAAACATCTCTTGATTCTCGGCATTAGCCAAGAGATCACGAAATGAGGGAGCTAGGTGAATGGTTCTTTGAGAGGTGGACAAATTTTCAAACGAGGCGCCGAGTCCACAAAGGAACCAATGGCGTTTGTCCTCATCACTTATGGGATGACCTATAGCCGAAAGTTGGTCGGCAAAAGCTTTGAACTTTCGACCGAATTCTGAAACCGAAGAGGTTCCTTTTTGAAGGGTTCGAAGGGAGTCTTTAAGAATGTGGATTCGTTCAACAGAGGAGTGGCTATAGGCATCGGCTAGGGCTTTCTAAACGGCTTTGGCCGTGGTATGTCCAATGGTTTCGGCCATGGCTTCTTGGGTTAGGGTAGAATTGATTAGGAGAAGAACTTTCTGATCGGCTATTTGCCAATTCAGAAAATCGGGGTTGACCACAGGTTTGTTGTCGGTTAGAATAGTTTCGGGTGGTGAAGGGGTGTCTCCGGTTACATGGCCTAGAAGTTTGATATAGGAGAGGACCGGAGTAACTTGTTTCTCCCATGGAAGATAATTGGTAGAGGTTAGGAGTGGAGAGGGATTGAAGTTGGATTGGTAGCCATGGGAGGAGTTTAGGAATGGACCGAAAGAAAAGAAAGAAGAATATTGCTAGAAGAAAGGATCTTGCAATGTTTTAGGCTGATACCATATGAAATCACAATGGCCAACTTGAATTTCATTATAATGTTACAACCCTTTAAATACAAATGACTAGACTAACAATATGGAGAGAATTACTCTTCTAAGCTAAGAAACTATTGAGTACATAATTACACTATTGACTAGAAACTATTGACTATATAATTACACTATTGACTACATAAACATTGACTACATTGATGAGTAGGAGTCCATGGAATATGCTATTGTTTAATAATCACTTCACTTAATGGATCATAGATCGATCCAACTGATCACTTATTAGCATAGTTGTTAAAAGCCATCGCCTCTTGCGCCTAAGCCCATTTTTTAGGCAAGGCGATGCATTTGCGCTTTGAGTTGAGGAAATTGCGCTTTAATTCTCCAGGTCATGGTTTAGGCGCAAATTTTAGCTAGATTACCAAATTCCGGAGAGTTTCTAGCCAAATTCGTTAAATTATGGCTAGATTTCAGCCAGATTTCTACTTTTATTCAAGGAAAACTACTTTTATACACTAATAGATCAATATTTTAAAACTTTTGATACTAACTAGATGTAAATAGTAATATTTTAATATATTTTTACTTTATTTTCTTGTTTGCTTTTTTTTAATCTCAGGCCCTCGCTTTTTTTGCGCCTTTGATAACTATGCTTATTAGATTGATGTAATTTTTTTAGGCACGTTTATGTGTTTATAAAAAAATATTTTATTTACTAAAAAATGTAAATAGATTCCATAAAAAATATCATCTATATATAAAGAGGCTTTATTTTAGTTATCTATATATAAAGAGACTCAATCGGCCTTCCTTTCGGAACGCTTTATTTTAGACGACCCGCTTATGGTGAACGAGATTATGGAGCGGTTAAAGAAAAAGAATAGGAAGGAATTTATGTTAAAAATAGACTTCGAAAAAGCTTACGACAGTGTCAATTGGAATTTTTTGATTTCTATTTTAGCTCAAATGGGCTTTCCTTCGAAGTGGTGTGAGTGGGTGAAGGGTATTTGTGCTTCCTCTAGAGCCGCGGTTTTAGTTAACGGATCTCCCACTTTTGATTTTAACTGTGAAAAGGGGCTTCGTCAAGGCGATCCTTTGTCGCCTTTCCTATTTTTAATTATCATGGAAGCTCTTTCTTGGCTTTTAAATAAGGCGGAGGAGATTGGCGTCTTCAAGGGAGTTAATTTATCCGATGATGGTGTGGGTATTACTCACCTTTTTTATGCGGATGACGCCCTTATTATGGGTGAGTGGTCGATTGATAACATTAAATGTATTGCACGTATTCTACGTATTTTTTTATATATGTTCGGGCCTTCGGATCAATCTTCATAAGTCAAATATCTTTGGAATTGGTACGGAGGATTTTGAGGTTGACAATATGATGGAATTTTTGGGCTGTAAAAGAGGTGCGATGCCTTTTAGTTATCTCTGTATCAATGTTGGTGCCAAGATGACTCGGATTAGTCAATGGGAGCCGGTTCTTGAGGTGATTAGAAATCGTCTTGTATCTTGGAAAGCCAAACATTTGTCCATAGGAGGTCGTTTAGTGCTTATTAAATCGGTGCTAGAAAGCCTTCCTGTTTACTATTTATCGCTCTATAAAGCTCCAAAAGCCGTCCTTGATAGTATGGAGAATATTATGCGTCGGTTCTTGTGGGCCGGTTCTAGTGTCGATAAGAAGATCGCGTGGGTCGCTTGGGATATTGTCACATCTCCGAAAAAGAAGGGGGGGGGGGGCTGGGAGTATCTAATTTACAACATGTTAATGAAGCGCTCTTGTTAAAGTGGATTTGGAGGTTTAAACATGGTGGAAACAGTTTGTGGAAGAGGATCATTGTATGTTGTCATGGTTCGAGCAGGCCCCGGACGCTACTACCTTGTAATAAATCGCACAGCAGCTGCTGGAAACAGATTGCAAAAATTGGAGATTTGAAGTTGGCGAGCGGGGTTTTGGTCAAGTCGGTATTTACGGCTGAAGTGGGAACAGGAACGGATACTTATTTCTGGAGCGATGTCTGGTTGCGTGAAGCCCCTCTCATGGTCATTTATCCGAGCTTGTTCATAATTGAAAAATGTAAGTGGGCAAAGGTTTCGGATCGGATTCGTTACTATAATGGCACAAAAAGTGTTGTTTGGGATTGGCATGTGACCCCTGATTCATGTTGGAAGATTTACAAAGGATATACGCAAATCGAAAACAAAACTGATAAAGATTGATAATATTATTGATAATTGATCGTATATAATACAAAGAAACTGCTTCGGTTTTTTTTGGTTTGATAACAAAACTTGATAACCGAACAAATGTGTTATACAATACATATATATACTAAGTTAACCGACGCGTTTGTTGATGTGAACCGACGTGTCTTGAAGTGAACCGGTGTGACTTGAGTTGACCGACATGTCTTTATAAAACAAACCGGTATCGATATGTTGAACCGTTGTGATTGTTAGTACATGATGTCCCTAGGCTAGTATATCAGTTGTTTGGACGAGTTTCGGGGTGTTTGGAGATGTTTGTACGCGTTTTGGAGGGTCCGGGAAGCTGCATGCGATTAGCCTTCAGTTACACGCGATCAGGGCCTTAATCGCGTAACTGTTCATGCGAGTAGGCCTTGTGTTCTGGCGATTAGCCCTAATCGCCCCACATGGCCTTGCTGATCGCGTATTTGCTGCTGTACGTACCCGGGAGGTATAAATAGGCCCAATCATTGCCCTAATCATTAGTTCTTGCCTCACACACTCTCCAAACACCCTCCCAAGGTCTGTAAGGTCTGATTTGATCTCTGTAAACACTCGTGCTCTGTTTTTAGTGATTAATCGATAATCTTTTGACCCGTGTGTGTGTTGTGATTACTCGTTTGTCTTAGTTTCATTATCGTATCTGTTGTTAAAGCTTATTAGAGGGATTCCGCACCTCTAGTATAAACCCCGTGATTGTTGGATTTAGCGTTATTCGATCCTACAAGTGGTATCAGAGCCGAGGCTCTTATCACGGGTGTTTTAATAACAAAGACGAGCAAAAACAGGTTGTTTTTGGTGTAAAAGTTCAGATTTTTAAGCAAAAACCTGTTCTTATTTTTGAAACTTTGAGTTTTTGTCAAAAACCCATCTTTTTCAATATCTTGGTGTGTGTTTACGGTTAAAAACAAGTGTTTTTGATTAGGGTTTGCTCTAAAACTGTTTTGGTAACTTGTCTAATCATTTGGGATCAAAATACAATGTTTTAGATAAGATTTTGAGGCAAAATAGGTGATTTTTGAGCAAAAGTGCGGCAACAGATCAGATCAGGCGATTACGCAGTCCAAATCGCACAAACCTTTCACACGATTAGGGTTCTGCTAGCGATTAGCCCCTAATCGCTACATCTGTTAGTACATGATGTCCCTAGGCTAGTATATCAGTTGTTTGGACGAGTTTCGGGGTGTTTGGAGATGTTTGTACGCGTTTTGGAGGGTCCGGGAAGCTGCATGCGATTAGCCTTCAGTTACACGCGATCAGGGCCTTAATCGCGTAACTGTTCATGCGAGTAGGCCTTGTGTTCTGGCGATTAGCCCTAATCGCCCCACATGGCCTTGCTGATCGCGTATTTGCTGCTGTACGTACCCGGGAGGTATAAATAGGCCCAATCATTGCCCTAATCATTAGTTCTTGCCTCACACACTCTCCAAACACCCTCCCAAGGTCTGTAAGGTCTGATTTGATCTCTGTAAACACTCGTGCTCTGTTTTTAGTGATTAATCGATAATCTTTTGACCCGTGTGTGTGTTGTGATTACTCGTTTGTCTTAGTTTCATTATCGTATCTGTTGTTAAAGCTTATTAGAGGGATTCCGCACCTCTAGTATAAACCCCGTGATTGTTGGATTTAGCGTTATTCGATCCTACAAGTGGTATCAGAGCCGAGGCTCTTATCACGGGTGTTTTAATAACAAAGACGAGCAAAAACAGGTTGTTTTTGGTGTAAAAGTTCAGATTTTTAAGCAAAAACCTGTTCTTATTTTTGAAACTTTGAGTTTTTGTCAAAAACCCATCTTTTTCAATATCTTGGTGTGTGTTTACGGTTAAAAACAAGTGTTTTTGATTAGGGTTTGCTCTAAAACTGTTTTGGTAACTTGTCTAATCATTTGGGATCAAAATACAATGTTTTAGATAAGATTTTGAGGCAAAATAGGTGATTTTTGAGCAAAAGTGCGGCAACAGATCAGATCAGGCGATTACGCAGTCCAAATCGCACAAAACTTTCACACGATTAGGGTTCTGCTAGCGATTAGCCCCTAATCGCTACATCTGTTAGTACATGATGTCCCTAGGCTAGTATATCAGTTGTTTGGACGAGTTTCGGGGTGTTTGGAGATGTTTGTACGCGTTTTGGAGGGTCCGGGAAGCTGCATGCGATTAGCCTTCAGTTACACGCGATCAGGGCCTTAATCGCGTAACTGTTCATGCGAGTAGGCCTTGTGTTCTGGCGATTAGCCCTAATCGCCCCACATGGCCTTGCTGATCGCGTATTTGCTGCTGTACGTACCCGGGAGGTATAAATAGGCCCAATCATTGCCCTAATCATTAGTTCTTGCCTCACACACTCTCCAAACACCCTCCCAAGGTCTGTAAGGTCTGATTTGATCTCTGTAAACACTCGTGCTCTGTTTTTAGTGATTAATCGATAATCTTTTGACCCGTGTGTGTGTTGTGATTACTCGTTTGTCTTAGTTTCATTATCGTATCTGTTGTTAAAGCTTATTAGAGGGATTCCGCACCTCTAGTATAAACCCCGTGATTGTTGGATTTAGCGTTATTCGATCCTACAAGTGGTATCAGAGCCGAGGCTCTTATCACGGGTGTTTTAATAACAAAGACGAGCAAAAACAGGTTGTTTTTGGTGTAAAAGTTCAGATTTTTAAGCAAAAACCTGTTCTTATTTTTGAAACTTTGAGTTTTTGTCAAAAACCCATCTTTTTCAATATCTTGGTGTGTGTTTACGGTTAAAAACAAGTGTTTTTGATTAGGGTTTGCTCTAAAACTGTTTTGGTAACTTGTCTAATCATTTGGGATCAAAATACAATGTTTTAGATAAGATTTTGAGGCAAAATAGGTGATTTTTGAGCAAAAGTGCGGCAACAGATCAGATCAGGCGATTACGCAGTCCAAATCGCACAAAACTTTCACACGATTAGGGTTCTGCTAGCGATTAGCCCCGCGTCATGACTCTGCTAGTCGGATTACCAATCACATTTTGCATCGGATGAGTGTCGTGAATCCGAGATTCCGGATGTGCCGGCACTGGATCATCCGAATGCAAATTTAGGTTCTCCAAACCTTGAGATATATTTGTCTCAGCTGCGCTTGAACTAGAGGGAGCTGCGGGTTGCATATTAAAACCGGAGAGATCAATCCGAAGACCTATCCCTGGAGCTGCTGAAGAAGAAGGACCAGCTTGATTGTTTCCTGTCGGATTAACTGGAGCTGTAGTGGTAGATTCACCATTTCCAGCTTGTTCCTCAGTGAGAGTTTCATGAGACTCTGCAAAATCGTCGTCGGAAGATGAAGATTCGAGAACCTCTGCTGACGCTTCCTGAAAAACTTCCTCAACTTCTGCTGCTGCGGTTTTATCGGGGGGACCCGTGGATGCAGAGGCATCAGATGGAGCAGGCGCAGGTGCATTAACCACGATCGGACGCATTAGCGGAGAGCTAGCTGCGTTTTCACATTCGTAATACATTTGCGCTACAACATCATCCACCAAATTCTCCACGTTGAAGGAATCAAATAGACCCTTATAGTCGAACAACCAATCAGGTCCAACACCAGGTGCATTGGCAGTATAACGCTGAACATCGACATTAAGCCAATCTTCAACGTTGTTGGTTCTTTTGTTGTACACTCTTTTGTTGGGAGTGCTGTAACCAACAAAGAAACCTTCTTCTGCCTTTGCACCAAACTTCCCATCGGGATGTATCATGGTGCATGGAGCTCCGAAAGGTTCCAGAAACTCTAAATTCGGTTTTCTTCGGTTCAGAAGCTCGTAAGAAGTTTTTCCAAGCTTCTTTACCGTTAGGACCCTATTCAGAGTATAACACGCGCAGTGAACTGCCTCGTTCCAGAAGATCACAGGCAAGTTCGAAACAGTCCCACCTGGTTGCTATGAAGAGGATCTTACGTTATCTAAAGGGTTGTCCGACCAAAGGTCTTTGGTACCCTAATGACGATAAGTTTGACCTCATCGCTTTTAGTGATGCTGACTATGGCGGATGCAAGACAGACTTAAAATCCACATCGGCTGGATGCCAGTTTTTGGGACCAAGACTAGTCTCGTGGCAGTGCAAGAAGCAAGCCTCAGTCGCCTTATCCACCTGCGAGTCGGAAGCATCGAGCTGTTGCTCCCAGGTTCTTTGGATACAGCAACAAATGAGAGACTACGGTTTGAAATTTCTTAATACTCCCATTCACTGTGATAATGAGTCCGCTATAGCTCTTGCTAAAGACTCAGTTAACCATTCCAAGGCGAAACATATCTTGGTTAAGTATCATTTCATACGCGATTGCTATGAAAAGAAACTTATCGATATGGTAAAAATCCACACAGACTACCAACGTGCCGATTTATTCACCAAAGCTTTTGACGGTCCACGTTTTGAGTACCTGTTAATCTTAAACGGCATTAAAGTTAAGCAGGATTAGATCCTCATCGGTAATCGTTTTTGTAAATATTTTTCTTTCAAAAATCAGAAAAATCCAAAAATATTGTCTTTTCGCAAATTTTTAGATTTTTAGGGGGAGAAAATTTCAGAAAAATACAAAAACATTCAGAAAATGCAAAAATTCAAAAAAAAAAATGAGAAAATTCCAAAATCAAAAAAAAAAAAAATTTGAAAAATGCAAAAATGAGTTTCTTTGGTGAAAATGGGAAGATGATATTAACCAATCAGTCGGACTGTCTGGACCCTTATCATCTTAAAAATATTGGAACTGATAGGTAGCCTCTACAATGATGTGTCGGTAGGCTCAAAATCATTTCCAAGTTCGGCACGGTGATATAAACCTAAATCATCTGAATCATGTGTGGATCAACGTGCGTTGGCATATGGTCTTGGTACCGAAATCTCGTTTGATAGCATGCCAAAATCCGAGGTTTCATGGTCTTTAAGAGGTTGGTTCATCCGGGGTGAACTGGACGTCTCTCAGAATAAATAGGAGTGGCACACGTGTCGTACGTTGGGGTAGCAGCCTACGACTGAGACACCCCTATGTCATTTCCGGAAAAAAAAAAAAACAAAAAAATAGAATAAATTCTGATCAGGAGACGTCCGGGAATCCTAAAAGAGCAAAAAGATTCATATATGCCAAAACCCTATTCTCAATGAGAATTCGCTCTAAGGTATCAAATCATATACCTAAAGCATCGTACCGTGAAAAATCAAATATACAGTATTTGACTTGAACCCTGGTTTGGATCTCACTGGTCTCTCTGTTGCAGCGTTTCTGCAGACCTGATCACCACTGAGTCCACTCCTTGTAAAATACGGATGACAACAGCTTACTCACCGGTTACGAGGAAGCTTTGTGCATGACTTGATACGGGAATGTGTCGCGTGGCGGGGAACACCTTGTATCTCAGCCTTAATATTACCTTAAACGTATCTAATGTGCCTAGCGATAAAACTTGATTTTGAGTTTAGGTGGACAACAATATCGACAGTTGTTGTAGGATGCTTATTGGTAATTTAAGCGAAAACTGAAAATATAAGGGTTCTAGTAATGTCCGTACACTGATATGATTCCCTAACCGTTGAAACTCGCAAAAATATGTTAGTGTACAGTTAGTTGATCTCCCGTTTTATTTTATTTATGCTTAGTTTAGCGTAGTTAATCATTCTTGATTGCCGATGTTGGAATTCTAATCCATTGTAATCTTACTTCTTCAAAAATAAAACGCCGAAAAATAAAATGGACAACTAATTGGAAACTTGTGTTTTGCCGGGTCAAAACCGTATTTTTATCAAGTACAAGGGTGGAAAATGGAATATTTTCAAGTATCTGAGTCATCATCTGAGTCGCGTGTCAAATCGGGTTGAAAAACGCATGTTTTGAACCTTAACGGGTCAAAAATGCAAGTTTTGGTGCTGCAGGGGCAATTTGGTAAATTGTGTGAAAAATTTATGCATTCAGAAGCCTACTCGCATATATACTTAAGCGAGTAGCTGTAATCGCGTGTCTTAACAAGCGATCATGATGTAATCGCGTATAACTAAGTCTACTCGTGTGGTTATATACGCGATTAGCCATACTCGCTTGCTGATTGTCTGTATGTGTCTACTCGCGTGTTTTTAAGGGCGATTAGCCATAATCGTTTCTTTCTTCATGCGATCAGATACCACTCGTATACTAGTTCACGCGATTATGCACAGGTATATAAGGGACAGTTAACTCTTTTGTTCATCATTCTTTCAAAACACACAACAGTTCCTGGTTTTCCCTCTATACCCGTAACATCCCAAACCCTTGCCAAAATTTATTTTGATCCTTGAATATTGCTCTACATTATCTAGGTAATTCATACTCATCATTTTAGACCAAATCATCACGTTTTATGGGGTCTAATATGTTGTTCTTGAGCCGTAACCCTAACTTATGAGTTCTTAATTGTTTGGGTCAAATACATGTTTGTTAACCTCTAATGTTGATGAGGGTTTCTTGATCGGCACCCTTAGGTTCTATTGGTGCAAAGTCTTGACCCATAACATCACAAAATTAGAAAACCCCAAATTTAAAACTTGAAGAACCCTAGTTGTTAAAACCGTCAATTTAACCCATGTTTTTGTTATAATTGCATAATAGTTCATAGGGGTTTTGTTGTTGGGTTGTTTTAGGGTTGAATGCAACAAAAATCCAGACACGAATCAAGATTTTTCAAAGTTTGATAAGTTGGTTATGGTACTATACTGTCACGCGATTAGGCCTTCTAATCGTGTGAACAGTATCACGATTGGTGACCCTTGTTGGCTAATCGCATGAACAGTGTAGCGATTAGCAGTCCACTCGTGTGTTTTGAGATGCTGATCGCATGAATAGTACCACTAATCGCCTATAACAGGCTGATATCAAATTTTTGTCCGATTTTGTCCGTTTTTCATATCCTTGATCTGTCTTTGATGTTTTTATGGTGTGTTTATCTTGCAGAATCATGCAATACGGTACTTCGGCCAAGCACAACTGTCTTGCCTTCCTCGGACTGGTAAAGAAGCAGGAGTGCAAGCGTTTTGAAGGCATCATCGAGTACTTGAAGCGCTCGAAGATACACTATGCCATATCTTCAGACTATGCGGCCTACAAGAACATTCTCCAGGAATTCTATCAGAATGCGAGTGTCGATGTCAGCACAGTTCCAGCTACTATCAGAAGCACGGTGCAACGAAAGGAGGTTCTTATCACTGAAGATATGATTCGCGAGATTCTTAGATTTGGTGATGATAAAGATGATCCAATCGTTTTCGATTCCATTTTGATACGAGGTGGATTCCTACGGATGAAGTATACGGGTGATGTGCGTGCGCAGGAGATGTTACAAAAGGGTTGTCTTCCTCCTGAAATGAAGTATCTGACGCACGTGGTGCTAAAGTGTCTCGGACCTCGCAGAGGAACATTCGATGCTATCAAAGACATTTTGGCATCGGCGATTGTTGCATTGACGTTGAACAAACCGTTCAACTTCTCTGGGATGATTATGCATCACCTCAAGGAAGTGATTCTGCGAAAGCCGAAAGATCCCTTTATTGTTTATCCTCGCTTTCTGCAGATGATCCTTGACAATCAGATCCCGAACATGGTGAAACGGGTAGAAGAGCTGATTAACATAAGGAAAATTGATGAGGTTGAGATGAAGAGAATGTTGCAGTATACGAACAAGCAAAAGTCTGAATATCCTCCTAGTCGTAGACTGTTTGCTTTCCTGATGAGAAACGACTATGTGGCACCTCCAGGTAATAGATGGAGGCATGATGACAGTGATTCAGAGGACGATATCCAGATTCATAGACAGGTATTCAAGGATGATGATAACATTGGGAGACCCACAGTTGCTTTGGGACCCAATGAACAGGGCAATATGGGTGATACTGGAGCTAGACAAGATGATGATATGCTTGATCCTGATTTGCTGAACATAGATGAACCATCAAGCTCAGGCAAAGGCAAAGCCAAGATTGATGAGGGCCCGGTTAATATTGAAGATGTTGATGAAGATGATGATGACTCAGAGCGTACCGAAGATGAATCACCTGATGTACTGACACTTGAGAAGGATAGAGCCCGCGCGGCTGCGGCAAGAGAGCTCGCAAAAGATCCCACTTTCACTCCTGTCAGTGATGATCTTGTTGCGGATATTGACGCTGAACTTAGCACGCCACCTCCTCAGAAGAGACAAAAGACAAAAGCGACGAAAGTTAGCAGGGGTCAAAAGAGAATGTCTGATAAGGCAGCTGCGACTGAGAGGACGCCTAAGAAAATGAGGGGAAGGCGTATGAATCTCCCAGAAACTTTTGGACTACCTGCTTCTTCTTCTGTATCAGCAACAACAACAGCAGCAACAGAAACAACAACAGCAGCAACATCGACTGTCCCACTCTCGTCCAGTGCAGCTATGCCTGCGAGTGTGACTATGTCAATGCCTTCATCGGTAATCTTCACTGAGCCAGTCTCAGTTACCGTTGAAGCGACAGGTTCACAGTTGGCTGCTAATCCGATAGGTGACAGAATACGGATGATGAAAGAAGCAGCAAGATCGTCAGCTGCTAGACCTTCGACCCAATCCTCATCTTCGACTCCAACAACCAACGAACAGCTCCAGCGCCAAATCAAAGAGCTTACTGCTTTAGTGGCCGCCCAAGCACGGGAAATGGCCGAAATGAAGAGCAAAAACGCCAACATAGAGGAAAATGAGACGGCGATGTTGGAACTGATTGGAGACACTATCACAGCTAACACTGAGCTGAGAGCCACTGTCGACGCACTTACTTTATCTAATCAGCAAGTCTTGGAGTCGAACAGGCAGATCATGGAAACACAACAGCAGCTCATGGAATCACATCAGCAGCTAATTCAGTCGAATCGTGATCTCCAGCTCGCAAATGTGAACAACAAGCGTCGAATCACCAAGTATAGGAAGCAAAACATAAGGCTAAGGACTAGGTTGAATGCGCTGACTGGAACTCAACCTAGACTTACTGGTGGTTCGGAAGCTGGAGCTGGTACTGCTGGTGATGATGATGATGAGGATAGTGAAGAAGATGATGATGATGAAGAGGAGGATGATGAGTCTGATGATGATGATGACAATGATGGTAAGGGTGATGGTGGTGATCCCGGAGCCACAGGCGGTGGTGGATCAACAGGCGGGTCTGCATCGGGACGAACTAAGAAAAGTCACGATCGCAGAGGCAAGGATCCCAAGGCAGGTTCTTCTGCTCAGGGGGAGCCAGCACCGATGATAAGCAAGATTCAAGAACTTCGCGATAAAGTAAGGAAGAAAGCGATAGTTCTTGTTGAAGACGTGGAGCCTTTGAACTGTTACTTTGCATATGATGACGAAGGCAACTTGCTTCCACCCCCTGCCATGCCTGAGTACGATCTGGAAGAAGGAGAGATTCCACCAGAGATGACATCGGAGGACATGACCAAAGTATATGGCTTTGCATCTGGAGAATCTTCCAATGCAAGCCAAAGCGTTCCTCCTGAGATGCATCCAGAATGCAACGAAGTGGATCTCGAAGAAGGAACCAGCGTGCCGACCCCTGAGTATGTTGTAAATGACTCGGGCGCTGGAATTCCTAATATTGATGAAGAGATGATACGTGAGGCTGAAGAAAAGTTGAAAGCCGACTCTACTGAAGTCCCTGATGCTGTTAAGATTCGACATGACAAGATCAGAGAGCGGTATCCCCAATGGTTTAAACCTGAAGAGAAGAAAAAGCCAGTTGAGCGAGCTTCCATCTTCAAGAAGCGTCTGTCGAAGATGTCTGGGAATGTGATCAGCTGGGCGTATGTGAGCCAGACCAGAATGCTCGGGGTTAAATGGCAGGAAGGCGTATTGTACTTTGAGAATTTCAAAGACATTCTGAGCCTGCCGTTCTGGTACATTCGTGACTTAGTTCGTCTCAACTATCCGTTATATGAAGAGAAATCTGCTCCTCTTAAGGGTTTTTACACGAAGCTGAAGCGAGAGAGCTCAGAGGGATGGAAAGAGTTGATGCCTCAGTATCCCAGATCGTATCAGACAGACAAGATTCATCCTTTCACCTTAAAGCCTATCTGGGAGCACAAGATCAAGCCGCCAAAGTGTGTTTCAAGGATTCCCATTATCCCAGTTGAACAAGACTTTTCTTCGAAGCTGTATTATTGGCACTATGATGCAGCGACCACTGAAGCTGTGATAGTCTTGAGCAACAGTCCAAATCCGTGCAGAAAGATAAGGATTTGGGATCCTATGTGGCTGATAAATTGCTCAGAGAAGGACGTAGAGACGTTGTACCAACATCCGATCATGCACTTACCAGCCGAAGCCGATCAAGCCATGAAGTTTCAAAGGGTGATCCAGTTTTGCTATGCCAACAAAGTTCATGCAGGATGTGATTGGTCAAGAATCTCAAGGGTCAAGACAAAGTCAAGCTAAAGTTGAAGACGGATAATGCTGCTGGTTATTTTGCTTAGTTGTATTTGTTTATGTTTATCAAGTCTGTAAAGTTGTTTGCTTTTGATATAAACGATGTCTTTTGTTTAAGTCTGTACGTATACTAGCCTGGTCCAAGGGGGAGTCTGTTAGTACATGATGTCCCTAGGCTAGTATATCAGTTGTTTGGACGAGTTTCGGGGTGTTTGGAGATGTTTGTACGCGTTTTGGAGGGTCCGGGAAGCTGCATGCGATTAGCCTTCAGTTACACGCGATCAGGGCCTTAATCGCGTAACTGTTCATGCGAGTAGGCCTTGTGTTCTGGCGATTAGCCCTAATCGCCCCACATGGCCTTGCTGATCGCGTATTTGCTGCTGTACGTACCCGGGAGGTATAAATAGGCCCAATCATTGCCCTAATCATTAGTTCTTGCCTCACACACTCTCCAAACACCCTCCCAAGGTCTGTAAGGTCTGATTTGATCTCTGTAAACACTCGTGCTCTGTTTTTAGTGATTAATCGATAATCTTTTGACCCGTGTGTGTGTTGTGATTACTCGTTTGTCTTAGTTTCATTATCGTATCTGTTGTTAAAGCTTATTAGAGGGATTCCGCACCTCTAGTATAAACCCCGTGATTGTTGGATTTAGCGTTATTCGATCCTACAGTGATGATTATATAATATCTAGCTTATAATTATTATTACGTCCAATACCCTCCCTTAAGCTAGATTGGTAGTACATTCAACATATTTCGTAATCTTGTGAAGTCCTTTTGATGTAATGCCTTGGTGAAGATATCTGCTGCTTGATCTTTAGTGTTACAAAACTTTATCTCCACGTCTTCAGTCTTGATTATATCCCTTATAAAATAATATTTTACTCTTATGTATTTGCTTTTCCCATGTTCATTATATTTGGTCTTGTATATCCATTTGACTCCCATGGGCTTTTGATCCTTTGGTAAATCAACCAACTCCCAGGTTTCATTCTTTTGTATAGATTCTATTTCTCTCTTCATTGCTTCCTCCCATTTCTCATCCTTACTTGCTTCATCATAATCAATTGGATCTGAGTCAGTGTAGAACGCAAAGTTTGCAGCTTCTTGATGTCTTTGGTATAAATCCCGTACTTCTGGACTGCTTAATGGTTGAGTTCTATTATGGATGCCGTCCAATGTTCGTATCTTTAAAGGTGGACTTTGACTAGATGTTGTAGCGTCCAAGTTTTCATCTTCAATTTGTACATCTGGCTCTTTCTGTCTTTCCATTTCTAAAGTGTTTTGTAATGGTGAATTTACTTCTCCTTTTAAGACATGATCTTCCGTATTATGTTCACTGCTTTCCGTGTTCTCATTATCATTAAGTGGTATAATATCCTCTTCTTCATTTTCTTCCCAAGTTCTTTTCTCATCAAATATGACATCTCCTGTTCTTACTTCTCGTCTGTCTTGATCATTAAATGAAATAAATATATTTCTATTTCCTGTCATATGATTACTACATCCGCTATCTAAATACCAACAACTTGTATCCTTATCCTCTTCCATATTGAATATCATGAACATACTATCTTGTTCTGGTTGACTCTTATTGTCTTCCTTATATACCATTGCGGATTCATCTTCCTCATTTTCTTCCTTATGTGGACAATTTCTAGCTATATGACCAAATCCTTGACAATTATAACATACGATGGGTCCATATCTCCCTGATCTACCTCCTCTTCCTCTTTCTCTTCCTCTGTAGCTGTTACTATATCTATTCCCTCTTTTATTTCTTACTTGAGTCCCGTCTTGTACTTGGAATGCTTGATCTATGACGTGTGTGTCATATTGCTTAAGTCTTAATTCATGGGATTGTAATATTCCCATAAGTTCTTCAATTGATAATTCTTCTAAATCTTTGGACTCTTCTACAGCTACTACTACTGACTCATATTTTCTGGTCATACTACGCAATATTTTTTCAACTACTCGCTTATCACTTATCTCTTCTTCATTCATTCTTAACTGGTTAACTATTGTGGTAACCCTATCAAAATATCCTTCTATCGTTTCTGTTTCTGACATTCTTAGGATGTCAAATTCACATCTAAGGGTTTGTAGTTTTACTGTTTTTACTCGACGTTCTCCATGGTATGATTTGTATAATATTTCCCATGCTTCCTTAGATGTTCTTGCATTTGCAATTCTTTCAAATATTGTTTCTGTTGATGCTTGGAATAAATAATGAAGTGCCTTCTTATCTTTCTTATTTTGTTCCTTATGTTCTTTTCGTAAGGCATCATTTGCATCGTTGGGTAATTCTCTAACACCATCCTCTACCACATTCCACAAGTCTTGGGACTCCAAAAGCACTTTCATTTGAATGTGCCAATGATAATAATTCTGTCCCAAAAGTTTTGGAATTTGGGTTTGTACCCCTCCTTGTGTTGTCATGTTCCCCTCTTCCCTTTTAAAAAATTCTATTTATATATTTATACTTAAAAATAAGTATTCGACCAAAAAGAAATGGTCTGTTTTTTTTTTCTTAAAAAAAACGATATACAATCTACTGTTTGACTTTTTCAAAAGTCAAAGAAGTTTATGAATTGTTAATTACTTTACTGGATTCGATAATTTTCCCGCCAAAAACAGAGGATAAGACAACAAAGCCAAAAACAGAGTGATCCTTTTTTACTATTATTCCCGATTCGATTTCGTGATTTTAACAAAACTATTTGTGTGAATCTTTGATAATCAATAGCCTTATGATCTTCACACAAAAATAATAATGAACGTAGTATAACTAACTCTGTTTTATGTAAAAGAAATCGAAGTTCGAATAAGAGAATTAGGGAATTTTACAGATAGATTTTTCTTGTGATTTTGATGATGATTCTCTGTCGAAGCAATGAGTGTAAATTCTTTGCAGTTGTATCGTTCCTTCGGATGCTTTTGGATGATCCGTTTGTTCCTCTGTTTTTCTGTTCGTATGTAACCACCGGATTAACAATTGTTCTTGATTAAATCTTCGTTTGTTGGCTCTGATACCAGTTTTGTTGGAAGATTTACAAAGGATATACGCAAATCGAAAACAAAACTGATAAAGATTGATAATATTATTGATAATTGATCGTATATAATACAAAGAAACTGCTTCGGTTTTTTTTGGTTTGATAACAAAACTTGATAACCGAACAAATGTGTTATACAATACATATATATGCTAAGTTAACCGACGCGTTTGTTGATGTGAACCGGCGTGTCTTGAAGTGAACCGGTGTGACTTGAGTTGACCGACATGTCTTTATAAAACAAACCGGTATCGATATGTTGAACCGTTGTGATGATTATATAATATCTAGCTTATAATTATTATTACGTCCAATAATTCACAAGCTGAGCTCACAGAATTGTTTCATCTATTGCAAGACATTTACAATTTTAATTGCATTGTTGGAGTTGATAAGTGGAAGTGGAAGCTGGCGAGTGATGGCCAATTCACAGTCTCTTCGGCCAAATCGGCTCTTAATACCTCTAACGGTGGTGGTGGTTCGATGATAAAATGGAAGGGTTGGGTGCCATTGAAGTGTAAAATCTTGGTGTGGAGACTTTCTCGTAATAGGCTTCCCACAATTGCGGAGCTTATAAAAAGAGGAGTTAGTATTCAGCAGACGGATTGTTACTTTTGTCAAGGTGATTTGGAGACTTCCCTCCATTAATTCACGGGCTGCTGGTATTCTCAAGAGGTCTGGAATAGAATAGAGGTGTGGTGTCGCATTCCGCATGGTTTCGCTTTTGATGTCATTGATATTATTCGAGCTCCGGAGAACCGAATGTACTCTAAAGATACTAGATCCACTCTTCGGGGTATTGTTTACACCACGCTTTGGGTACTATGGAATGAACGCAACAACCGGATTTTTAACTACAAGAGAAGAAGGCCTATTGAGGTGGTGCAACAAGTTAAATCCACGGCGTATTTTTGGATTCGAAATAGGTCTAGGTGGGAAACTATTGATTGGAAAAACTGGTGTATTTATCCTTTAGGATGATGTTGTGCTCGGTTGTTTTTTCGCTCGCCAGGTCCTTTCTTTGAGGACTTTCGAGTTTTTGGTTAATGAAATTCTCTTTTCAAAAAAAAAATATAAAGAGGCTTTATTGAGATAAGGTTACATCTTGAGGTCATAATTTATTAAGTAGAAACCGTGTTCCAGGTTGACCATATATAGTCTACCTTGGGTCCACGGCTCTTTCCAGGAATTTCAGTCATTAATGTGTATCTTTGACAATAAATAGGCTATTAGATTGCTCATGAAAATTTCACACCATCATCTTGTATTTCAATAACTTTGATCATATAACTGGTGATGATACTATCCAGACTCTAATCCTACTTCACACCTCAACAATGTCTTTCCGTACTAGTCGGGCAGTTGAATCCTCGTCTTCCTCATCCTCATATTCACCACAATCATGCCGTCACTTTTCCATTTCTGAGATTGAAGTTGCAACCCAAAACTTTGATGAGTCTTTGGTGATCGGACGTGGCGGGTTTGGCAAAGTTTACAGAGGAACCATTGCTTGTGGCGAACTTCTTCTGGATGCTGCAATTAAGCGGTTGGAATCAACTTCTAATCAAGGAGCAGTAGAATTTTGGGCTGAAGTTGAGATGCTCTCAAATTTAAGGCACTGTCATTTGGTATCTTTAATTGGTTACTGCAATGAAAGTCAGGAAATGATCCTCGTATACGAATATATGTCCAATGGAACGCTAGCAGATCGTCTCCACAAGCGTCGAGCTTCTCTGACTTGGGTGCGAAGACTTAAAATATGCATAGGGGCGGCTCGCGGTTTAGATTACTTGCACACCAGTACGGGTATTAAGCATGGAGTTATACATCGGGACGTTAAGAGCACAAATATATTATTAGATAACAATTGGGCAGCTAAGATTTCGGACTTTGGTTTGTCCAAAATTGGTCCAACGAATCAGCCTTCAACTTATGTTAACACTTTTGTGAGAGGCACCTTTGGATATATGGATCCAGATTACTTTCAAACAGGCAGGCTGACTCGAAAGTCTGATGTGTATGCCTTTGGGGTGGTCATGTTTGAAGTTTTATGTGGGAAACAAGCAGTTGATAGTAGTATTGATGAGGAGCAATGGGGATTGGCAACATGGGCTCAGGACTCCATTAAAGAAGGAAGACTAAATCTGATCGTTGATTCTAATATAAAGGGGAGAATTTCTCCTAAATGTTTAAAGCGGTTTGCATTGCTCGCTGACCGGTGTTTGCATAGTCGTCCCAAGCAACGTCCTACAATGTCAGAGGTTGTGGTGGGTCTTGAGTCGATCTTAGCCTTCCAAGAGAAAACCGACAGGACATTGTTCATCAAACATTTTGGTACAAGGGTACCGACATTTTTCTTTCCACCCAATCTGGAAAATTCAGGTATTATGTCCTCTTTTGTTTAAATTAATTGTTAATCCGTTACTTTTGTTAAAAAAACATGTAAAAATAAAAATTTTAAACTTTTAATAGACAATCTGAGGATGTTATATATATGCATTACAGTAGACTGTGGACGACTTTAATCTGTTGGAATCCTTTGCATAAATAGGGGGTTTATCATTTTACAAATTTCATTTGGGGGGTATTGGGGAAAAAACTAAAAATGGTGATGCCTTAGTTTGAATTGGCGGTATCAAATTAATGTGTACAGTGATGCCGCCGAATGAAATGTTGTATTCATAGATGCCTTAGTTTGATTTGGCGGTATCACCTCAATTGGGATCCTTACTTCATTGATACCGCTAATGTGTAAAGGTGATACCGCCAAATCAAACTAAGGCATCTATGAATACAACATTCCATTCGGCGGCATCACTGTACATATTAATTTGATACCGCCAATTCAAACTAAGGCATCACCATTTTTAGTTTTTTCCCCCAATACCCCCCAAATGTAATTTGTAAAATGATAAACCCCTATTTATGCAAAGGATTCAATCTGTTGTATCCATTCCCCTTTTTGCTATTTTTTTAATTCTGGAAAAAAAGTTTTAATATTAGAATACACAACCCAAATTGATACATTTTTGAATAAAAGTAGAAACTGTGACAATTATATGGAATGTCTTTCCATAAAATGTTTTGAATATTCAACTTAATTACTTCGGTCTTAACCTCTTTTATCCTTTTTCTTTTGTCTTGCCATATAATTTCTTATTGCATCTGTAATATTTGACTGCTTAAAATTTTTGCAACATACAGTTTTCAAATATGTAGATTGAAAAGGTCAGGGTCTGTGTAAGTTTGGTGTTAGCTAAATGGCATTGTCTGCATCTTTTAGTTACTGAACTCAGAACAAATACAGCTTCTTCTATATGACATATTCCCTTTCTTCCATCATATTAATTTTTAGTTAACAGCTAGTTATATATTGAACTTGCAGTTGGAGGTACCAGTTTAAAATCGTTGGACGTATACTTCTACACTGTTGATGAAAACACAATAGTACGCAAATTTGATTTTAATGCTATCGTTTACGCAACTAAAAACTTCTCTAAAGCTAACAGGCTTGCACAATATTCCGGACAAATGTACAAGGTATTCATAATTATATATTTATATTCCCGATTAAAGGTTGTAACCTTGATTTACTAGAAATGCATACTTCGTTTGGCTTTTCAGGATATGACTTCTGCCCCTATATATTCCATAATCACACATCGCCTATCTATTTATATATTTAATAGGTTCTACCACTCTGCTAAAAACTTACTTGATCTCTCTTTTCAGGGAAGGCTACAAAATGGACAAGATCTAGCAATTGCTCGACTTTATTCTGGTAAACATGTAGTGAATGAAGCATCAATACTTGTAAAGATTGAACATGAAAATGTGGTTCCATTGCTTGGATATTGCATTGATGGAACAAAGTCGTACATTCTCTATGATTTTGCACCTTATGCAACTCTGGCTGGCTTGATTTTTGGTAATTCTTTCAATCTGAAATGCATTCCTTGTAATTAAGGTCATTAATTTCTTGGTTCTACAGAGAGCACATTGCAACTATTGGGAACTCTTGAGTCTTGATAGTTGCATTAATTTTGTTAGATCAAATTCTAACAGACACCTGACTTGTCATTTGTGTCTGCAGATCCTATGTGTAATCTTTTGGATTGGAATAAACGGTACAAAATAATCCTAGGTATAGCCAGGGCACTTGTATACCTTCACAAGCATGCTCCCATTCGGATCATACATCGTGATGTAAAATCTACAAACATTCTTCTTGATGAAAGTTGTAACCCCAGACTGGTAGGTTTTGGGTCAGCATTGACACTCGATGAGACAAACTGCGTTTCTCTTTCAGATGTGCCTGGGACTCTGTAAGTACATGCTAGTTCACTTGAGAACTGTCATTTTTTTAATCTCATGCTCGTCTGTTAAAGCCTTTAAACATGTTAACAAACCCATTAACACTTCCAAGGAAGGAGTTTCTTATTCACATTAGTGAAGGAATATTGCATCCTAGATTAGAGTTTTCCATCTACATGCATGTCTCTGTTCCTTTGTCTTCCTTTTGAAATTCTGATGATTTGTATTTTTTACCATGTCCAATACCTGTACATATGATAGGGGATACATTGCACCCGAATGTCATATGTCATTACGTTGGTCAACTAAGGCAGATGTCTATAGTTTTGGAGTGTTGGTTTTTGAAACTGTAACTGGGAAAAGCGTATCGGATATATCACGCCTAGCTCTTGAAGACAAGACCTATAGTTTGGAAAAATATGTAAGTATGATTAGATTCGATGATACTACAGATGTGCTTGTATAATATATATATATATAGGAAAGTATAAATTGAAAACCCCTTGAGTTGAGAAAACCCATGAAAACTCAAGTTACAATTTTTTTTTTTTTGAAAAATTAAGCGTTTTGAGTAAAAGAAATGCCGATTTAAAAAAAAATTGTAACTTTGCTGTAATATACTTGTAACCGATAAATTACATATGTAACACAACAATTTTTTTTTTTTAATTCTTCAGCACTTTTTTTTACTCAAAATACTTAAAACGTGTTTGTTACATTGTATAATTTTTCCAAAAAAAAGTTTTGTAACTTGAGTTTTCGTGGGTTTTTCAACTCACGGGGGTTTTCAATTTATCCACGCCTATATATATGTGTGTGTGTGTGTGTGTAGCTATATCTATACTACTATAAAATACGTTTGAGTGCACCATTATAATTTACCTCAAAGATTAAGACGCCTAATTTAACACAAATTTGGTGCGTAAGGTACGAGTAATGTATGCAATACTTTCTAATTTGCCCCTACTTCTCCTAGCTAATACATTATGTAGTAAACTCCTAACTATACATTATTTATGTATATAATAAGTTTTTCTCAAATGAGATTATTTAATACTTTATTTTTGTATATAATAAGTTCTATCACATGAGATTTATATTATGGTGTACGTGAGGTGTTAGCGTTTGCGTGAGGTGTGTTTTGTATGAGTATATGTGTGCATGAGGTGTAGGTGATGTGTTTGTAGATATAAGGTGTATGTGTGTGTGCACCAAATACTTAAGAGAAGTGTGTACCTGTGTATACAAGATGTTCTCCTTTAAGGGGTTTGATAAGGAGTGAGGTTGAGGTGGTGATGATGAAACCATGGGTTGCTAGAGTTTATGAGGTGGTTTGCACTCCGCCGCATTGCGGATGTTGGATATATAGTATGTCCGATGTAATTAAAAGTCGAGGTCAACATAACCCAACCCGGTACGATCTGAAGAGTTACACGTTGGTACACGAATCAGATAAGCTCATGTGTTGGTGGATTATTATTTATGAAATAATAATAGTTTTGAACTCGAGGGACTAAATAGTAAAGTTTACACTTTGACTAGTCAAATGGTCAAGTGTATGACTTTGACTAATTAATTGGTCAAGTCCTTGACTAGTCAATGGTCAAGTGAATGACTTTGACTAATTAAGTGGTCAAGTGCCTTTTATCTTTATAAATAGGTGTGATAGAAACTCTAAACACACATGTTTTGAAAAAGATAAAACAACATAACACTTGTCTCCTCTCAAGATTTGCGGCCACCCTTAGGAGCCGCCGCCCCTTTGTCCGCCGCAAACCACCACCATTGCCGCCTCCGCCTTGCAAAGTGTTGCTATCGGTTGGCCAGTGCTCCGGTGTGAATATTCTACTAGCGAGGATTCGTTGTAACTCGTGTGTTACAATTCCGGTGTAGTCGTCAAAGGTTGATTACTAAACCCCCTATGGTTGTTTATAATTTATTTGTTTATACGCGTTTAACCAAGATCCTGATTGGGAATATTTTGTTAATTGGATTAATAAAATTAAACACATATTATATATATATATATATATGTAAATCGGCTCATATTATATATTGTATATAATCGATTTTATTAATAAATAAAACTGCTTCCGCTGTGTATTTGATACCATGATTCTCAACAGTGGTATCAGAGCCACGGTTACGCGCGTATAGATGGTAAAGTTATAATTTTGATCTATGTTTTATTTGTCAAAAATTTATTTATTTTTTTGACAAAAAATCAAAAGCTTTTTGTTGTCCATGGATTGTGATGTGAATCGAGCCCTAGGTATTTTGACCCTTGTCATGGTTGTGTTTGTGATGTTTTATTTTTTTTATTGATTTGTATTTTTTATTACGGATATTGGATCCGGTGTAATAGATAGGATTAGAATAGATTTGTTTTATTTTTATTTCAAATTTATTTGTAATCCTACAAGTACAAGATCAAGACGAAGATAAAAAGGCGAACAGGTTCCATGAAGATAGAGATCTCGGGTCAAGTGGGAGCTATATAAAAAATAGTTTTGAAACCCTTTTGACTGGTTCGTTTCGTTTCTGGCTAAAACGAAACGGACAACCTATTAGGGGCTCGATTCGTTTAATTTTATTATTATGTTTTGTGGTTGTGGTTTATTTATTGTAAATAATTTAGATAACCCAAAATAAATAAAATTTTCACAATCATGGCAACGGTTTTATTAAAACAAGTTTTATAAAAACTGAAAAGCATATTTAATAAAAAGAGTTTTATTAATATTAAAACAAGTCCATTCGCGATAATACGACCAACATAGTTTAAATAGGGTATTTAAAACTATACCGTGTCGAGTGTTGAAAGAAGTTTCAATTATCACGAACAATATAAAATTGGATTTTATAAACTGTTGTGTGACTCACATCATGCTAACGAGTCATTAAATATATTTATAGTAAATATTAAAAAATAAATCCCAATTTTAAAATTGATGTTTCATGCCACCCTTAACGAGTTAACACTCCATTCTATATCGAACCCAAATGTTAGTGCTGACCCTGCATCTGGGCGTTGATCATGAGTGAAGGTAATCATCGCGGTTCCTGTGTGACATAGGCCGGTGTTACAGTTAACAGTAAAGGACCAAACATCGCTTGTTAGACAAGTGGGCATAGTTGGGGTTAAACATACATCGCTTTTAGCGATAACCCCAAAAAGGAGAGTTGTGTAGTGGACACAATTAACAATCGTTGTTTACCTACCTAATCGTGCCAGTGGACAGTGCTAAGCCAGTTCATTGTGTATTGATGAATCGGGATCTCATTCTAATTAATTTTGCTTTCTGGGTCATAAAATAATTAGGATACTTAAAACATGAAATATTAATACATTAAATTTTGAACTTTGTAGATGTCAACTGAAAACAATTCCACCTCCCATTTCTCTCTCAAGTCCATCTTAGAGAAGGACAAACTGAACCACTCCAACTTCATGGACTGGCACCGCAACTTGAAAATTGTTCTCAAAGCGAAGAACAAATTGTATGTTCTTGAAGAACCAGTCCCTGATGAACCCATAAATTCCAAGAGTGAGCTTTATAAAACATGGGCTAAGCATTTTGATGACTCTTTGAAAGTCTCATGTCTGATGCTGGCTTCCATGATCCCTGAACTTCAAAGGACAATGGAGGACATGGATGCATATGACATGAATCAGCATCTGATGGAAATGTTCCAACAAAATGCTCGCCATGAGAGGTTTGATGTGATGCGATCACTTATAACCACTCGTATGCAGGAGGGTTCACCAGTTGGCACTCATGTGCTAAAAATGAAGGCATATGTTGATCACTTGGCTCGTCTGGAATCCCCCTTGAGCGATGAGTTAGCTGGGGATATCATCCTGAACTCATTGCCCAAGTCATACGACCAGTTCATTATGAACTATAATATGAATGGGATGGAGAAGACACTTGCAGAACTGCATCAGATGCTCAAAACTGCTGAGGTAAACATACCTAGCAAAACTGCACCAGTGCTGATGATCAGGGAGGGTCAGATTAAGAAACCTAAAACCAAGAAGAGGGGTTATCAAGGCAAAGGGAAGGGAAAGGGCAAAGCTGTTGCCAACAAGAAACCTTTGAAAGATGCCAAATGTTTTCATTGTGATGAAACTGGGCACTGGAAAATGAACTGTGCTAAGTATTTAGCTGAACTGAAGCAAGCCAAGGCTTCTGGAGGAGTGTCCTCAGGTATATATGTTATTGAAATCTTTGTTTTTTCTGGCAAAACATGGGTGTTTGACACAGGATGTGGTTTCCACATTTGTAATGTTTTGCAGGGACTAAGAAAGATTAGAAAGCTGAAACAAGGTGACTTGGAGGTCCATGTTGGCAATGGACAAAGAGTTGCAGTGAAGGCAATAGGAGAATATGTTCTTTTACTACCTTCTGGTTTGGAATTTGTTTTGAACAATGTTTATTACATTCCTAGTGTGACTAGAAATATTGTTTCATTTCATGCTTTGCGTAGACAAGGTTTTGATTATCGTTTTAATGGTGAATTTATTTCTGCTTATTTTAACGATGTATTTTACTTTGATGCAAAACCTAACAATGGGATCTATGAGATAGAAATCCAAAACGATAACATATTATGCAATATCTCCCATAAACGTAATAAATTGACTTTAATGATACGTATATGTGGCATTGTAGACTTGGTCACATAAGTGAGAATCGTGTTAAACAACTCAAAACCGCAGGAATCCTGGATTCCAAAGGTTCGGAGTCGTTTGGAAAATGCGAATCATGCTTAAGTGGAAAGTTAACAAAAGCACCTTTTTCAAATGTTGGAGAAAGAGCTAATGATCTGTTAGGACTTGTACATACAGATGTATGTGGTCCATTCAGAACAATGTCAAGACATGGAGAAAGATACTTTGTTACATTCACTGATGATTTCAGTAGATATGGTTATGTTTATCTTATGAAGCATAAACATGAAACTCTTGAAAAGTTCAAGGAATACCAAAACGAAGTAGAAAATCAGCTAAATAGAACTATTAAAATGCTTCGATCAGATCGAGGCGGTGAATATCTTAGTCAGGAATTCATCGACCATCTAAAGGATTGTGGAATAGTTTCACAACTCACTCCACCTGGAACACCGCAACATAATGGTGTGTCAGAGCAGAGAAATCGAACTCTATTAGATATGATTCGATCAATGATGTGTCGAACAAACCTTCCAAAATCCTTTTGGAGTTATGCTTTGGAAACTGCCGCAAGACTTGTGAATATAGCTCCAACGAAAAAGGTTGATAAAACGCCCTATGAGATATGGCATGGAAAGAAACCTCATGTATCCTACCTTAAAGTCTGGGGATGTAATGCTTATGTCACTCTAGAATCTTCGGATAAACTAGATCCCAGAGTCGAAAAAGTGGTTTTCGTTGGATACGATAAAAAGATCGGTTACCTGTTCTACCACCCCACTGAAAATAAGATTTTCACCAAACGCAGAGGCACTTTCTTAGAGGAAGAGCTTCTGGCGCAAGGGATTGGAGATAACCATGTGGATCTTGAAGAAATTCGAGAATCACAAGTGACTGAACCAGCTGTTCAGACAGAACCAGATGTAACTGATCCAGTTGTTGAAGTTGAGCCTGAGAGGACTCAAGAAACAACAGAAACACTAAGTGTTCGAAAAAGTATTAGGGATCGTCGTGCACCGGTAAGGTATGATGATATCTTCATGATTGATGAAGCTGAGCCTACTACTTACAAAGCTGCAATCTTGGATTCAGAATCCAAGAAATGGCAAGAAGCCATGAATGCAGAGATGCAATCCATGTATGATAACCAAGTCTGGGATTTGGTTGATCTTCCTACCGAATGTCGGACTATGGGAAACAAATGGATCTTCAAGAAGAAGACTGACATGGATGGGAATGTGCAAACCTACAAAGCAAGGCTTGTAGCGAAAGGTTTTACTCAGACTCAAGGAATTGACTATGAGGAAACTTTCTCGCCGGTAGCCATGCTTAAGTCTATTAGAATTCTACTTGCCATTGCTGCATATTATGACTATGAGATATGGCAGATGGATGTCAAAACCGTGTTCCTTAATGGACACTTACTGGAAGATGTCTATATGGTTCAACCTGAAGGTTTTGTCGATCCAAAGAATCCTAATAAGGTGTGCAAGCTAAATAAATCCATCTATGGATTAAAGCAAGCATCTCGCAGCTGGAATCTCCGTTTTGATCAGAAAATCAAAGAGTTTGGTTTTATCAAGAACGAAGATGAACCGTGTGTTTACAAGAAGTCTAGTGGGAGCTATATTACTTTTCTTATATTGTATGTAGATGACATACTAATCATTGGAAACAATATCCCTATGCTTAAAGATGTTAAGACCTGGTTGGGTAAATGTTTCGCAATGAAAGATCTTGGTGAAGCCGCTTATATTCTGGGAATAAAGATTTATAGAGATAGATCAAAACGGTTATTGGGTTTGAGTCAAAGTACATATATTGATAAGGTCTTACGACGCTTCTCAATGCAAGACTCAAAAAGGGGGCTCTTGCCCATGGCATATGGAACCATTCTTGATAACAAACAGTGTGCAAATACTGAAGAGGAAAAGAAGAAAATGGAAGGTGTTCCATATGCTTCTGCGATTGGTTCCATCATGTATGCCATGTTATGTACTAGACCTGATGTCTCGTATGCTCTTAGCATGACGAGTAGATATCAACAAAATCCAGGAGAGAGTCACTGGGCTGCAGTGAAGAACATTCTTAAGTACCTGAGAAGGACTAAGGACATGTTCTTAGTATATGGAGGACTGGAGGAGGAGCTGTCAGTTAAGTGTTATACTAATGCAAGCTTCCAGACTGATCGTGATGACTCAAGATCACAAACGGGATATGTTTTCATTCTGAATGGTGGGGCTATTACTTGGAAGAGCTCTAAGCAAAGTGTGGTTGCTCAATCCACCTGTGAATCAGAATACATTGCTGCATTGGATGCTGCAAAGGAGGCTGCCTGGATGAAGAAGTTCATTACCGATCTCGATGTTGTGCCTAGCATAAAGAAACCAATCGAGATACTGTGTGACAACACTGGTGCCATTGCTCTTGCAAAGGAACCAAGGTCACGTCAGACCGCAAGGCATATACTCAGAAGGTTCCACTATATTAGAGAAATAGTAGAATGTGGAGACGTCGTGATGAACAAAGTTCATACAGATCTAAATCTGGCTGACCCCTTTACTAAGCCTTTACCTCAAGCTAGACATGAGGAGCATGCTGGAAATATAGGGCTTAGAGTTGTTAGACAATGGGCATGATCTGTAATTAGTATTGGTGTTTTATTTTGAACTATAACAGTTACATTGAATATTTATTTGATTTAATGGGTTAAATGCAAATTTAAATATTTTGTGACCGTGTTCATTATTTGTATGTTTAAATCCTTGAATAAGAGTATTCTAAATATCCGTAGTCGATCAAATTACATGGGAATGAATTTGAATGTAAGACTATTGTGAATTGAGATGATTGTATTCATAAGATGAATAACTCAATGGTTTGAGAATCATAATTCACAGAAATCATTAGGGAATGATATTGGATGTAACTCGCTTCAAAACGATCTCCATGGATCTGTGTCATGAGATGTTTTGATATTGACATGTTCAATCTGTCTTTTTTCCTAAGGCACATATTAAACTACATTGATCAAGGACTATCCTTGATGTTATCTAACACTGTCCTGAAACATGGGTGGCAATAAAGGTAGCGTTAGGAGAAATCCAAGATTAAGTGGAAGTTGTATGACGCTGATGGAATTCTGTACTTCTATAGGATTAGAAGTCTAGACATTCTGGCGCCCTCGTTAATTCAAACTGGTATAAACGCGTGGCCACGCTCGGACTAAGGTAGTTCGTTAGACCACTTTGAGTTAGAGACAAGAATAGAGAATGGTTGATCACTGCATAAGAATGAATGATCCATGTCTTATGATCAACGGATGTCTATACAGAAGGGACTTATTGATAGAATTATCAGGACTATAGTATTTGGTTAAATAAAGCATTACTTGAACTCAAAGAACTAGTTGACGACTGTAAAGTGTCATACTGGTTTGGGTGCAATGCGATGCAGCTAGGCGTCCAACTCTGCACACGTTGACTCATTTAATTAAAATCGTCCAAGTGGGAGATTGTTGGATATATAGTATGTCCGATGTAATTAAAAGTCGAGGTCAACGTAACCCAACCCGGTACGATCCGAAGAGTTACACGTTGGTACACGAATCAGATAAGTTCATGTGTTGGTGGATTATTATTTATGAAATAATATTAGTTTTGAACTCGAGGGACTAAATAGCAAAGTTTACACTTTGACTAGTCAAATAGTCAAGTGTATGACTTTGACTAATTAATTGGTCAAGTCCTTGACTAGTCAATGGTCAAGTGAATGACTTTGTCTAATTAAGTGGTCAAGTGCCTTTTATCTTTATAAATAGGTGTGATAGAAACTCTAAACACACATGTTTTGATAAAGATAAAACAACATAACACTTGTCTCTTCTCAAGATTTGCGGCCACCCTTAGGAGCCGCCGCCCCTTTGTCCGCCGCAAACCACCGCCATTGCCGCCTCCGCCTTGCAAAGTGTTGCTATCGGTTGACCAGTGCTCGGGTGTGAACTTCCTACTAGCGATGATTCGTTGTAACCCGCGTGTTACAATTCCGGTGTAGTCGTCAAAGGTTGATTCTAAACCCCCTATGGTTGTTTATAATTTATTTGTTTATACGCGTTTAACCAAGATCCTGATTGGGAATATTTTGTTAATTGGATTAATAAAATTAAACACATATTATATATATATATATATATATATAAATCGGCTCATATTATATATTGTATATAATCGATTTTATTAATAAATAAAACTACTTTCGCTGTGTATTTGATACCATGATTCCCAACAGCGGAGGCTCTTGACTAGTATCCTACAAAGTAGATGCAATGCTATTTAAATCAAGCTCACACCTAAACATATGGATTTAAATATCAACATATGACCACTTTCTAAACATATGGATTTTAATGTGACTTATCAGCTTCTGAAAAGTGTTTGATCATCGAAAATGCATATTGTTATTGTTATTGTATTATTTCGTTTTGTAGGTCTAATTAATGGTTTTTATACAAGTTGATTGTGACATGTATAATTGTTATAGGCCAGGAGAAAATGGTGGAATAAAACACTCTTAGATATAATTGATCCCAGAATAATTGTCGATTCAAGCTTGATGACAAAAGTCCTTGAAATTGGGCTGATGTGTATTCAAGAAGTTGCAAGTAGGCCAACAATGGAAGAAGTTGTGGAAATGTTTCTTGGAAACTCGTATCCGTATATGTTTGCATCGGAAAGTCCATGAGCATGGATGATTAATCATGGGATGTGATTTACTATTCCAGATCCGGTTTAGGTTATCTCGGATGAAGATGAAAGTAGTGATAAGAGTGCAGCTGAAGAGTTATGCCCACGATAGTGCATTTCTTGAAGTGCCATACATGTAGTTGTTAATCATAAAACTTTGACTAGTCACTAGTAGTCTTCTTTTTTAATTTTTATACTGCCATTGGAATTAACAAGGGCCAAACCAACCTGTTAATATATAAACTAAACTTTATATTCTGTTATGGGAAGGTTAAATAGAAAACTCATTTTTAGGAAAGGAACTCGAGAACTCTATATTACACATATACAGGGCCGGCCCTGAAAATTCTGGTGCCCGGGCCGAGCAACGAAATATGGGCCCCTTAGTCTTAGGTCTTTTAAACAATGTTTTCATAACTAAAGCGGATGTTGAAAAGGTGTCCTTATCGGTTCCATAGCCGGACCGGATATAGAACTGAAAGTCTCGTAATAATTATAAAAATTAACATGTTTAGCTAATTGACTCATAAAAAAACCACCATTTCTTAAAATTTCGTAATAATTTGAAGGGCCATTATTTTATATCTAGACTATAAAAGTTTTTTAATAAAATGAATTTGACTTGCATCATGTGCAATGTTTTGTAGTACTACTATATATTAAAATTTACTACAAAGACTGCACAATTACTGTACCACAACACAAATCTCAAGTAACACACTTCAACTTTTTTTTTTTATTAATTCTGTCGTATCCTTCCAATCTAGTTTATCATGTATGACTCATCTTCTCTTTATCTACTCTTCACCTTCTTGCGTTTTATAACCAGTGATGTTCAAGATGAGATCTTTTTTTTTTTTTTTGGTCGAAAACAGAAAGAAAATATTTGTAGAAAGAAAACACTTGTCGCCTCTCAAAGTGCCCCTTTAGAAATTAGGCCGGGCCGGGAGTCCTCCCCACACCCCCTCAGGGCCGACCTTGCACATATATATGTAATATATCATATGTTGTTGTATATTACACATGTGTAATATATAACTATTGCATATGTGTAATATATATATATATATATATATATAGGGTCGAGATCCTGTGCAAAGTGTGTTTTGTGTGAGAAGGGTAAGAAGTGTTTTGGACCATTAGATCATCTTAATCAATGGTTTAGATTTAATGAGTGACATTATTGTAAATAATGTTATAGTTATAATAACTAATTAGGCTACTTAGGGGTATAATGGTAAAAACACACCCTACATTTAATTCACATTTAAAGGGTCTAATTAAAAATATGGAAGGCCTATTAAATTCAATCTTCCTATTTACGTCCTCCATTTAATTTACATTTAAGTGTATCTCACCTCTCTCTCTTTTTCTCTCTCTTTCTCCTTGCGCCACCTACACAACTGCCATCAACCACCACAAACCACCACCATCAACCGAACCATCATTCGACAGCCACCATCACAAACATAAATAATCGGAGTGTTTTTTTTTAGGGATGAAGATGAAGACGACATGAGGTGATAATGGATCAGTGTGTTTTATGGTGGATTATTTTAAACAACATTCATATTGTTGTGTTTTATGTTCAAAGGATTTTTGTGTGGTTTAGTGTTTTTTGAATTTAAAACACATTTTAAATGTATGTATAGTTGTGTTTTTGAATGTGTTACTGATTGTGTATGATGAAGATAAAACACACTGGATTATGGAGAAAATGATGATAAAACACACGGGACTGTTTAAAACACAAAGTTGAGAATATGGTGATAAAACACACGGGTATGAACGTAAAAACACCTTGTTGATGAAGCAACTTACAAGACTATAATAAAACACCAATGTGCATAAAAAAAACCATATTTTTTGCATCAGTAAAACTCCTTATAAAAATAACACAAAAGGTGTGTTATACCTTCAAACCTTATGGTATACCAGTAAAACACCATGTGCTCACATCAGTAAAACACACCAATATGAATGCTGTTTTGGTCGTATATAATTCAGTAAATGAATGATAATGTGCTGAATGTTAATAAAAACTCTATAAAAATTCGTGAGATATGAAACAAAATCCCTAAGAATGCTCCTAAATTAAACACGAAATTAATTAGCCATTATCTCCTAAAATAAGATTAGCAATGCAATTTACAATGTTACCCTTCTATATAATAAAATAGGCCGCACTATTATTGGTTCTCACACTTCTCACAAAAAATAGGTTTTGTACATGATCCTAAACCTATATATATATATATATATATTACACATATGTAATATACACAATATATCTTACACATATGTAGTATACACATTATATCATATGATACACATGTACAATATATATTACACGTATGCAATATATTCAATATATCATATATTGCACATATGAAATATATCATATGTTACACATGTGCAATATATATTACATATGTGCAACATATGATACCTTGCATATGTGTAATATATATTGCACATGTGTAACATATGGTATATTACACATGTGCAATATATACTACACATATGCAATATATGATATATTGCACATATGTAATATAAAGTTCTTGAGTTCTCTCAATAAAATGAGTTTTCTATTAAACCATCCTCTATTTTATTATTATTGTTTATAACTAGGAATTAGATTAAGATTAGACGGTTGGTGGTTACAGGGTGTGTCGGTTGATAAACTGGCGCCAACTATCCCTCCAAACCTATATATAACATTAGTTTCTTATCAAGATATTCAATAAACAATTCCATTGATAATCCATTTCAAGAATTCTTTCATTCTATACATACTAGTTGGAATACCCGTGCGTTGCCGCGGGTATTTGGGTTTGGAAATAAAAATTGGTCATGTACAAAAACTTATTTTGCTAAGAACAAAACAGACTTCTGGTTCGGATCCCATATCATGCATCCGATCTGTTTCATCAAGCACTTGCAAAAAAAAAAATATATATATATACCATTGTTAGTAAGTTACACATTTTAGAAGTTGCATTTGCTTACCACGAAAGAGACCTGTAGTTGGCAAGATAATTTGGCCAATCCCATTGATCAAACTTCATCATCTATGGGTTCAAACATTGGTATTTAAAATGTGTCATCTCAGACTCCTGATGTATTTCCTTCAACATGTACTTTGGATAATAATCTGGTCAAAATGTTTTACATTTGTGTATCTGTTGAGTTGGGTTAATAAAATGTGACAGTTCTGCTTAGCTAGAAACTAGAGGTGGGAAAATATGTGAGTTGGCTCAATAAAATGGACAGTTCTGTTTAGCTAGAAACTAGAGGTGAGAAAGTGTGTGGACCGGTGGTTTGAGTTATGGGTCAAAATGAGTAATCCTTTGATTCAAGTTGGGTTGATCTGAAAATACATTTTTCAAAAATATTTTGAATGAAATGATTTAAGAAGGTGTATACATTAAATGTATACACTTTGGACGACTTTTGATGTATGTGAGTTGGTTCCTTGTTTGCCATTTTTTATTTATTTATTTTTTAAATCTAGCTATTTAATATTTAGGGGTAGGATAATGTAAAAAGCCTTCTTAACGTACAAAGCGTGAGAAGTAATCTCAGCGGTAGGATTAAAGTTAAGTGTATGCGATGACAAAATTGTAATAAGCCTCATTGGAACCGTTTAACATAGACCTGGTATTTTAGTCCGATTGCAAAAACAAATTTCAATTGAATAAAAAAATGTGCCGCCCTATTATCGTTACTTAGTTTTACGATCGGAAAAAAAAATTATGTAACTTAAGAACGTAAAGAAAGCCACCTGTAACACCCCAACCGATGGCGGAATCATCGAGGTATCACGTAGTGACGATTGTTCAAAAGCACATGGTACTAAAATGTAAATATATTATTGAATAATTTAAATTGTCTTACATAGATGAAATGGAAAAATACCAAAGTCTGAACGAAACATGAAAATTGAAATATCGTATTTAAAAAAAGCAAGCAATAAAATTCAATGCTATGGAGCTAAGATCAAACTGCACCTGAAACATGTACAAAATAGGTTTTGTCAACATAAGAAATGTTGGTGAGCATTCCTAGTTTTAATACATATAGTAAGTTGGAAAAAATGGTATACAATTCAAGTGCAAAGCTACGGTGCAATTATTAAACTATGTATCATACAAATGAGCGAAATCAATCATGTGACTGTATAATGTACTAAATGAACGGCGGTGTACTTATCCAATAAATGGATAATAACTTAACAATGACCACGGATTCTCCGATGAAAAAGGGGGAGAATCAACCTAGGCGGGTTGTCAATCCAATAGCGCTATCCAATGTTAAGGTCGGCTTGTACCATGTTAATGATTTCACTAAGTACAAATGTATTCCACATGTATTGTCTAAGCATAAAGCACGTTGTAAGCAAATGCACATAGTACTAGAATTGTATTTTGAAAATGTAAGTTGTATTTGTAATTTGTAATAGTGTACATGTAACACCCCAAAAATGAATAAAAGCAAAAAGGGGATAGGAAGTACTCACTTTCGCCAAATGACTAGATGACTAAGCGAGCGTGAAAATGCGAGCAATCCAAAGATTCAACAACGAAACTAGTCCAATTTAGAAGAAAAGAAACCGAATAGGAAACATATCAAGCTTCCAATTCGCCAATTACAAGAGCTTATAATCAAATCTTCAAATGTAGAAGTAATATGCTATAGAAGAAAGGTATGAGGGAGAGTTTAATCGAATTGAAACAATCGATTTAGAGGTGCAAAGTATAATGGGTCATAGGTGGATTTTTATACTAGTTTTGGATTCAATTAGGCTTTAAAATTGGTCAACACAATAAAGTAAGGCTTTAAGATGAATTGACCATTTGACTAGGACTTTGACTAGAACTTGACTAGGACTTTTGACTGAGACTTTGACTAGGACTTGGACTGGGACTTTGACTGTCTCAGCGGACCGCGAGGGCTAAAAAAATATTTTTTCTAATTTAATCAATTTTAAGTTCTAGACTTGTTTCCTTCCGTTTCTAAGTTGTTTTAGGACCGAAAAATAAGGGCTTTAAGTGTCAAGGTCTGAAACATACGTGCTCGGGTGTAGATGTCAGTATAAAACGTGCATACTTTTACTTATAAAAATTATAAGTTTTATTAAATTGTGAATTTTGGTCCTATTAAAATACGAGGGTTAAAAATAAAAATTTTGAAATAGTTGAGGAACCAATTATGCACATTTATGAAAAGTGAAGAGTGTAGGTTGTCACACCACCACCCCTGCTGAAACAAACGATCTAATTTTGAAAAACAATACTTAAAACATACTTTGTATTTAAAAAAAAAAACATGTTACTGAAACCAGTCACGCATGTGTATCGACAAAATCACGCAAATGCTTAAAAAAATGAAAAAAAAAACTCACGCAAATTCATTTTGAAAAAACACGCAAGTTTATTTTGAAAAATCACGCAAATTCGTTTTGAAAAAAAAAACATGCAAGTTTAGGCTGAGAAATCACGCAAGTTTATTTTGAAAAATCACGCAAATTCATTTTGAAAAAAAAAAAATCACGCAAGTTCAGTTTGAGAAATCACGCAAGTTCATTTTGAAAAATCAAGCAAGTTTAATGATATCTAATTTGAAAATCAGGCAAGTTCAAATTAATCACTTAAAAATCTTTGGACATTCACGCAAGTTCAAAACGCAGGTGGCCGCCCGGATGTTGGAGGTAGTGGTCGTAGGTTACAGGCGGTGGCAGTAGGAGGTTGCAGATGGTGGTCGGAGGTTGCAAGTTGAACTCTGATTGCAGATTGAAGGTAGTGGTTAAAGGCGATGATCAAAGGTGGTGGTCGAAGGTGGTTGCCAGAGATTGCAGATTGAAATCCGATTACATGTTGAATTCCGATTATAGATTGCATATTGGATGATTTCTTGGAGGTCGATATTCTAGTAAATTAGATGGAGATGTGAACGTGATTAAAGGGATTGATCAAATTTCTAATCTACCCCTTATAGGAATTAGACTGAATTACAAGTTTTGTCCTTTATGTTTATTTCTGATTACAAAGCCTGCCTTTTACGTTTAAAGTTGATTGGTTATGTACAAGTTTGTCCTTTGTGTTTATTTCGCCCCACTTACTGTGTGTGCATATAATGTATATATGTGTGGCCCTTGGGGGGCAAAAGTAAAGTTGCACTAGTTTTAACGTTATTTTACTAATTTCGTGAAAATAACGTTTAAAACGACGTACGGTTAATCATGCATCATGTGGTGGCGTGGATAGCGAAAAGACAAAGGGATACATGCACCGATCGGTTTGTCCCGATTGCTAAGTGTTCTGTGCCTTATGTCCAAGGCTTGATACCAAACCACATCGAGCCGGATGTCTCACTGGAAGCAGCCTCTCTATTCTTAAGGGTAGAGGAAAGACTGTCTACATCTTACCCTCCTTAGACCCTACCTTAGCTTTGCTATAGGTGGGATTAACTGAGTATGATGATGATGATGATGGTTATGTACTTTATGTTTTAATATCATACACGTTTTGTCCTTTAACGCTAACCTAGTTAAAAAAAAATTCATTAAATTAGATGATGTGGACTCCATGTAAGGATGTTATTGTTTTTTGAGTAAATTCCTTTTTGAGTCCCTGAGTTTTGTTGATTTTAACTACTTGAGTCCAACATTTTCATTTTTAACATTCTGAGTGCTAGTGTTTTAAGTTTGTTATGGTTTGAGTCCAATTTTCTAACGTCGTTAACCAAGTCAGTTAACTATAAGGGTATCTCAGTCATTTTACACATAGGTACAACTCTGTAATGCATAATGTATAATGTACAAGTCTTTAATGCATAAATAAAATATAATATATAATAATAATAATAATAATAATAATAAAGCTCTCTCTCACACACAACACACACACTCTCTCTCTCTCTCTCTCTCACTTTCTTCTCCACCCCTCCACCACCACCACCAACTCATCACTGCACCATAAACCCCCCACCAAAACCACCACAACCACCGTCTCCTCACCAACCACCTCCAACTGGCCACCTCCACCTACAACCCACCACCTGCAACACACCACAACAACCTCCACCTGAAACCCACCACAACCACCGTCGCCTCACCCTCACCCCCAACTGGCCACCTCCACCTAAAACCCACCACAACCACCTCCTATCTGAAACCCACCACAACCACCGTTGCCTCACCCTCACCCCCAACTGGCCACCTCCACCTAAAACCCACCACAACCACCTCCTATCTGAAACCCACCACCACCGTCGCCTCACCCTCACCCCCAATCGGCCACCTCCATCTAAAACCCACCACAACCACATCCTATCTGAAACCCACCACCACAAAATGAAAAAATAAAATAGAAAACAACCGGAGAGGGTTTCGGTGAGTGAGTGGTTTTAAGAGCTTGAGTAAGCTGAGGAAGATGAAGCTCTTCCATCCGTCTCTTGTTCTCCTCCAACCGTTGCTTACGGAGATCTTCATAGTTTTGTTTTGAGACCACCATTTTCTTAATGTTAATGTAACTTTGTTTGATTACAGAGGGATAAGAAGATAGAGGGTTTTGTTTAGGAGATGAGGTGAATGTTACAGATTCATATCTGTTTTCGTGTGTGTGAGAGAGAGAGAAAGAGAGAGAGAAGTGAGAGAGAGAGAGAGAGAGAGAGAGAGAGAGAGGTGAGATCTATTGTGTGTGTATATATTTAATATTATAATATAATAAAGTATAATATTTAATAATATTTATTTTTAATGATAGGGGTACTTTGGTCATTTCATAAATATTAACAGAAAAAATCTAACAGAGTTAGAAAATTGGACTCAAACCATAACAAACTTAAAACACTAGCACTCAGAATGTTAAAAATGAAAATGTTGGACTCAAGTAGTTAAAATCAACAAAACTCAGGGACTCAAAAAGGAATTTACTCTTGTTTTTTTTTTTAATTTTAATAATTTATTTTAAATAATAAAAAACCATAAAAATTCACCTACATATCTCCGTTCCCCACCCCACCCCACCCTTTCTCTCCCTTTCTACGATCCCTCTCTCTCATCTTTACTAAAAATCCACTGTTTCCCATGGTCCCACTCATTATTTTCTCTAGAAAACCCCTTGACAACCTTCTTCATCAAAACAAGGGTTCTAGGATTCATACACCCTGTGACATTACATTTGAGGGTGTATGACATCACATTCTAAATATGTGGCAGCTTCCTATAATTCATCGCTAATTACCTTAATTACCCCACCTTCATCGGTGCTAACCACCAGTCATGCCTAATAACCACCACTACCTCCATCTTCAGACCACCTTACAGGTTGAACACGACGATGGTTGGGGCTTTGATTGAGAGTCGGTAATATTTAAGTTGATTTGGATTACAGCAATGTCGTGTAGGAAATTTGCCCTCTTATATTCCACCTACATCTAATTTCAATGTTGGTAACTTAATTGGGTTGCATCATTCACAATGTGTTAAACATGTGACATTTTCATTTAAAAGATGAATTATCAAATGTTTGGGCTTTTCTGTCAATCTAAGTTTGGACTGCTGATGGCTCCCTTCTAAGGTCTGGTACAAGTTCAACAGGTTCATTTGACCCTACAGGTGCCAATACCTGTTGATCAATGTTCAATTTTCAATTAAGTTAAAGCATTATCTAATGTTAATGCTTAGGGCTTATGATATGATCGCGCAAAGTACACTATGCCAAAATGTGGCTTTAGCCACACATTTTCTAAAATCACCCTGCCACACTTTTGATTCAATGTGTGTCTATAGGCCATTTCTATCATTTGAAAAACTTCCAGCCCACTTTTTGCCACACATCTTACATATTCATGTGACTATTGTATAACAGCTCAAAATCTTTAGCCACACTTCAAGAAAAAATTGTGACATTTACTAGCCACACTAAAAATAGTGTGGCCAAATGCGATCTGCGGCCACAATATTTTTTTCGTGTGGCGAAAAACACAACTTTTTGAATCCTTTAGCCACACTTTGAGAAAAAACTAAGACATTTAGTAGTCACACTAGAAAAGTATGGCCAAATGTGATCTACAACCACAATATTTGTTTGATGTTGTGGCTAAAGGCTCATTCATATGACCACATATATTATTATGTGACCAAAGGCTAGGAAATAGCCACACTTAAAATTACAAAATTCAACGTGGCTTTACACAAACATTTGTCACACTATCGTCACTTTGTTTATTTTTGTGTGACGGAGTAATAGCAAATGTCATGGAAAAAGTATATGTGACTAAAGTTAGACAATAGCCACACTTAAACTTACAAAAATTCATGTGGCTTTACATAACTATTAGCCACACTAATACCATTGTTTATTTTTGTGTGACAAAATGATCGCAAATGTCATGGGAAAATATATGTGTGACCAAACGTTAGGCAATAAAAAAAGTTAAAATTGTAAAATTTCAGGTGGCTTTATATAACTAATAGCCACAACATCGCCACTTTTTTTTGTATGACGGAACAGTGAAGAATGTCATGTAAAAATATGTGTGGCCAAATGTTAAATAATAGTCATACTTAAGATTACAAAATTTCATGTGGCCATACATATTACAGTTTCCCTCTCAAAATATTTTTCTCTTAAATTACAAAATTTCAGTTTCCCTCCTAAAACTCCCGCTCGAATATTTCATGCTAAAGCCTCCCTCTCAAATGTACTCTCAGTTAAAATATTCCATTATTTAACATAAATATACATTTGTCGTTGTAACTAGAGATGAGCTCGGTACCAATACCTAAAATACCGGTACAAAAAAAATATCAAAAATGGATACCGGTACTGAGAATGCTCAGTACACTACGGTTCCGGTTAGGGGTGAGCGTTTCGTGGTTCAGACCCACGAAAACGGTGGACCCGATCCACGAGAACCTTGGACCCGAACCTTTTTAAATATATGCGTCGGTTTTCGGTTCTAGATTTATACGAAATATATATCGGTTCTGGATCGGGTCGGTTCAAAATGCACGGTTCTAATATAAGAACCACAAGAACCGTTTGTATTTTAATTAGAATGTATAAAAAGCTACAATTTATAAAAACAATCCAATAGATATGTACTGTTAACGCATAAAACAAATATTAGTTTTCTTTAATCTTGTCACTATTCCTTTTTACATATTATTGTAATGGATTTCACTTTATGTTAATAAAATATTAAAAAATACTATTTTTGAGAATAATAATGTATTTTTCATTAAATTTTGTCAGCTTGATGTGAATGTATAGATGCGACATATTATATAATATATTTATTATATCCAATTTTAAAGTAAATATTTAATTATGTTGCTCTAATGTGTGTCTGTGTGTGTTTATATATGTATTTGTGATGCATACAATGTTTTGAGTGATGAGAATGACAAAATTGTTACGAAAACATAAGTCAAGAAACAAAAAGTGGCTTAAAAAAGGAAACTCATGAGCTATTATTAGAACCGTATGGAGGATTTTTTTGACAAGCATGGTAAAAAAATAGGAATATATAGCCCTCTAAAGGCCTATTACATAAAAAGGTTCTCAAGGGTCGAACCCTTTACCTGACCCATGAGAACCTTTAGGACCCGAAACCACATAGCTTTTTAAGGGTATACGGTTCTGGTGGGTCAGGGCCGGGTCGGTTCTGGCCCTTTGCACTGCCCTAGTTCTTGTATATATGAGTAAAATCGGTAAAATACCGGTAGCGGTACCAATAGTACGGATACCGAAACGTCAAAAAGTCATTACCAAATTGATACCGAAAAAAATTCGGTACGGAAAATTCAGTACTTGTACCTGCTACCATTTAGTTATCCCTAGTTGTTATTAGTTTACGTAAAAAAAATATAAGGAATGCGTCAAGGTTGAAGTTTATGGGTTTTATTATGTCATTTTTGGGCTTAGTAGATCACAATGGGCAATATACGTCGTATATGTATTAATAGACAACATTTATACCATGTGACGTACATTGGGCCTTATTGGATCACCGTGGACAATAGTATATCATATGCATCATAATGGACTATGCTGGACCTTAATGGGTCACAGTGGGTAATAATAGATACTATATGTCTAGTTGGGGCCATGTTGAGCTTTAATGGATTACAATGGACAATATCATATATATATTAATGGGCCATATTGGGCCTTAATGGATTACAAATAGCCAATAGTAGATCTTATATATCTTAATGGACCATATTGGGCCTTAATGGATCATAATGGACATTAGTAGAACGTTTATGTCTTAATGTACAATATTGCGCTTGACGGATCGCAATGGGTAATGGAAGATTGTACATGTACTAATGGGCCATACTAGGCATTAATAGAACATAACGGGTAATAGTAGATCATATATGTCTTAATGGGCCATACTGGGCCTTAATAGATCATAACGAACAATAGTATATTATGTATGTTTTAATGGATCATATTGGGCTTTAATGGATCACAATGAACAATAGTAGATCATATATGTCTTAATGAACCATATAGGGTCTTAATGGATCACAATGGACAATAGTAGGACGTTTATGTCTTAATGTACAATATTGCGCTTGATGGATCGCAATGGGTAATGGAATATTGTACATGTACTAATGGGCCACACTGGGCATTAATGGAACATAACGGGTAATAGTAGATCATATATGTCTTAATGGATCATATTGGGCCTTAATAGGTCATAACGAACAATAGTATATTATGTATGTTTTAATGGATCATATTGGGCTTTAATGGATCACAATGGACAATGGTAGATCATATATGTTTTAATGAACCATATAGGGCCTTAATGGATCACAATGGACAATAGTAGATCGTACTTGTCTTGATAGAATATTTGGGCCTTAATGGATCACAATGGCCAATAGTAGATCATATATTTTTTTAATGGACCATATTGGACCTTAATGTATCACAACAGGCAATAGTAAATTATATATGTTTTAATGAGCCATATTGCACCTTAATGCATCACAACTGGCAATAGCAGGCCATACATGTACATTTGTTACTTTATATGTATTTGTGTATGTATGTAGATGTGTCTATGTATTATGTATGTGTATTAGTATACATGTTTGTATGTGTTTGTATATGTATTTAATTAGCTTTATTATAATACAACTTTTATGCCATTTACTTGTTCTACTGTTATTAACAAGTATAATACATTATTAATTAAGGTGTATACGAGATGAGATGAGCCGAGCTGAGCTTGTTTAACCTATGAAAGCTCAAGCTCAAGCTCAGCTCATAGGTAGTTTTTAAAAATTGAGTTCGGGTCAGCCTCGGATTCAGTTCATTTATTATTTTATATATAATTTAGTTATATTTTCATAATTTTACATATAGTAATTATTACTACTATATATATAAAAAAACTAAAAAATATATAAATGTTATGATCAATAAGCGAAGCTCATACTCGTTTAAGCTTGACTCATTTGCCGACTATACAAATAAAAATTCCCCAATTTAACCGAACGAAAATTTTAATTTCCCCGCTCATTTTTTTATACCTTCCGCCTAAATTTACCCAAATTTGTTCCCCATCCCATAACCCGTCTAGTACCTCTCTTTTCCCATCCCCAATTCTTCAAAAACACAAATAAACCAGTCCACCAAAATCCATCTACTAATTCTCCACCGCTACCGACCGCCGTATCGCCATCTCCAAATCGTTCACACTCGTACTCTTCCCCTTCGATCTATCTCAACCGTTTTTCAGGTTCACCTCCTGATCAAACGGTTTGTCTAATCGCCACCGTGGCCCGCAGAGGCACTAACTACGGCGGAGAAGTCAACGGAGTACCGCGGCATCTCGGAAGATGGTACAGAGTCTCAAAGAGATTGTAAACGGAGTATCCGATGCTGATTTATACGCCGCGCTTAAGGACTGTAATATGAACCCTAATGAAGGATCAATGGTTCTCTCCTAAAATGTTGTTCAAGAAAATGGTTAACTTTAAAGTCAGTCTAGTGCATCTCTCTCTTTATTATCTTTTAATTTAATATCAATTTTAATCGATTCAGCTCACTTGTTTTTTGATGTTGCTGATTTTGCTATTTCCTTGTTTTATGTTTGTGCTTCGGGTTAGGAAGCTACACCTCGTCAGTCCTATGGGTTTTTTAGGATTGATATACTTGGAACTTCGGTATCCATTCAGATAATATGGCTGCTTACTGGTATATTGGTATCATGGCCATACGGACAAGGAGGTTGAGGATGTAAATATCCAAGGTGTTAATGTCACAACACACCAAGACTTGTTCGTAATCATGAAGACATCGTCACTGCGTTGGCTTTGAGCGTAATTCCACATGTCTTGCTTTTGGATTTGGTGACTGATATGTTAAACTGTACAAGTTTCCTGGTAATACATGTTTTCTCAAAGTATATGATACTTCATGTGATTAACTAGATCGGCTTAGATTACATTATTGAAGCTGTTGTTTATGGTATTGTGAAACGTGTATGATTTAGGGGAAATCATATATACGACTGATTAAATGTTGTGTATGATGTTGTTTAACCTGTTGTATATGATGTTGTTAAACTCGTTCTATATGATGTTGTTAAGCCTAAAGTATGTTATTAAAGTTGTTGTAGCATGATCAGTTTGGTTATTCAGATATGCTTATTGAAAGAATCTCTTATGTAGAATCTCTTATTGAAAGAATCTCTTATATTTGGTTATTCAGAGATGGTTATTTGAAATCTGATAGATATGTGGTTGCATAGGAATGTTGTTTCTCTAGTCTTATAATGAAGTTTCTACAACGTACTAATTGAACTCTATTATTGTTACAGGATAAATTGGAGATGCTCCTGTACCTATGATTGCTAGGCCCATGAGGAACTGTTACTTGGCATATTATGTGACTCATGACGAAGCTGTTGTTATGTTAGGAGAGAGTGATTTGGATTTAATCTCAAAGATGTGTTCTCTGTTGATTTTGAGACAGCTTGATGCTTGGTTTAAAAAAGCGCGCCTCAGGCGCGCTTTAAGCGTTTGAGGCGCGAGGCTCCAAGAAAAACGCTTTTTTTGCCAAAAAGCACTGAACTACATGAAGCGCCGCCTCGGGCGCCTGAGGCGCGCGCTACAGTAGCGCTACAGTAGCGCCTCAGCAAAAAAACCTTTTAAAGTGCTTTATTTGGCCCGCTACAGTAGTGCCTCGTCGTTTTTATGTTTTGAATATGCTTTTTAAGTGTTCAAGTGTGTTTTATAATCATGTTTTTGTGCTCATGATTGATTAACATGTAGAAAATGTCATATTGACATATATAAATATCTTTTTATAATTTTTTTAATGCTATACGTGAAGCTCTCGCCTCGCGCTTTAAGCCCCGCGCTTCGGATTTTGGACCCAAAACGCCTCGGAGCGCCTCGCGCTTTTTTAAACCAAGGCTTGATGTGAGTTTTTCTCATCATAATCAAGTATGTGTCTAACATGCGAAGTTAGGTATGTAATGTATTTAATAAGTTCAATTTGTGTCACTACACATTTCAACATCACTCTGATATAGCTCTAAAGCACAAATACCAGATAGTTTGGTCTAGTTGCATTGTTAGCCATGAGGAAGTGGAACTCTAATGTTAAACTTAAATCTAAACTCTAAAGTAAAGACTGATCTCACTAACTTATATCTGCAGTTGGTGATGTTTTCTTTCCCACTGTTGTATTTTTCAATAGCTTATGTGTTTTTCTTTGACCGGCTACTAATGCAAGTCTGATTTAGTTGAAATTGACAATGCTTTTCTTCTTCCATGTTGTCAATTTTTTTTTTTTTTTTCTGTTTTCAAATGGTGTAATGATCAACAACAAATTCATATAATAGTTGCATTAGCAACAGACTTCTGGTCTTTTTATATTGCATCAATTCTGATTTGTTTAGGGCTTCATGACTTCTCATTGGTTACTCTTGCTTCTCATTTGATCTAAGCATTTAAAACCAACATCAAAAAATCCATTTGCTTATTGAACATCAATGAAATACTATTTAGATATATATTTAAATACTATTTAGATATATATTTATTATTTTAATTAAAAATTATATAAATAGTGGGCTTATTTAGGCTCGCAAGCCTGCTCGAGCTCGATAACCGAAGCTCAAGCTCGAGCTCGGTTAGGCTCGGCTTGTTTGCACCCCGAAGTTTATCGTGGGAGGTAAGTTGACAAATGGAAGTACATCATACATTATGGACATGCAAGTTTAGTACAGATTTGTTTTTTAATAGATTTGGGTATGTGGTTTTATTACTTTAGATCAAGTGGCTGCTAAATATCTCACGAATCCCTGAAGTATTTGAGGTTCCAAAGTTTAGCAACGAATTTGAAGCAAACTTGCAAGGTTGGTTGATGGATTTAACGAAGCTGGTGCAATTCAAGTGTAGAATATCAAGAAAATAACTAATCATGATGTGAAAGTAGTGGAGTATTTTCTTAAAACAAAATGCCAAGAAGACCCGGAGAAGCTACGGTATGTGTTATTCATGCTTTGTTTTAGTAGGCAAAGACTTTAATAAAATGTTATATGTGCATGTACACTGCCATGTTGAATTTCTTTATTCTTGAAATAACTACAGGTGGTTAAGGTTTTTTTTTTTTTTTTCATTTGGCTGTTATCAGAAGACATAAATAATCTTGCTCATGGACTAATGCTTAAAGCAGTTAATTATGTTACTCTTCCTATCATGGATGATATAATTAATGATATATATTCTTTGGCCAAGGCTAATGCTCACATTCCCATGCTCTTTCAGACACATGGACAGTTAAATCATCTTATTTAACTATTTATTATAACTGCAATTTCTTTAAATGTATGCCATTGCTAAGTCTGAGTCTTTACGTAATTACAAGCTTCTTGGAGGCCTTGTTCGCAGGTTCATAAACTTTTTTCTGTCACTTCTAATCAACCCCAAGTCCATCTAGATTTTGCTGTCAATAATGTTTTATAGCTATCAACTGATGTTTTAGTGGCATGTTTTCAGGGCTTAGTATAGTGTGCTAAGGTTTGTTATGGAGAATGGAGCAAAAGAGTGAGGTATATAGATTTGTAATTGCAATCAAATAACGTTGTTTTACACTACTTGTTGTAGAAGCTCACCATATTTTGATGGTTTCAACTGTTTGCCTAGCCATTTAACTGTGTCTGGATTCAGGTGTGTACATAATTCTAGGATTCAGGTGTGTACATAATTTGTTTGCAATTGGCTTGGTTGTTGTTGCATAGCCTCAAGGTGTCATGAAACAAAGCTTGACTTGAATGCGTCTTACGTTGTGGCTGTAGGTTGTTAAGCATTTTGGAGTAAGTGGGTTTGCTGTTGCTGGGCAAGTGCTGCTAAGAGTGATTTCTATTGTAGTTATTAGAAGTTCATGTATTTAGCATTAATATCGAAAACTTATGTATGGATTTGGTCTATTATCGTTAATATCATTTGATTTTTTTATGTTTTCCATGATTTACTGTTGTTTTTTTTATTTTGAAATAAATAAATAAATTAAATGGCTAATTACATGAAAATAGCCATATAGAACCATAATAAAGATGTGTGACCAAACGTTAGTCAATGGCCACACTTAAAATTAAGAAATTCTATGTGGTTTACATAACCATTAGCCACATCATATTTAGTTTGGTTTTTGTTGTGTGACAGAATGATAACAAATGTCACGTGAAAAAAATCTGTGTGACCGAAGGTTAAACAATAGCCACACTTAAAATTACAAAATTGTTTTGTCTAGAAATAGTTTTTAGCCACACTTATAGTTAATTCATGTGATTATATAATAGAACTGACAACACTTACAAGAAATTCATGTGTCCATTATTACCCTTTAGCCACACTTAATGGACATAATGTCCGATTAGAACAACCCTTTTGTCACGCTTTTTCTGAATTAGTATGGCTAAAATAAACATTTCATTAAATTTTAGTGACTATATGATTGAAATAGCCACACTTAAAGTAACTTCATGTGACAAGTGCTCGCCTTTAGCCACACTTAATGGAGGGATTGTTTAATTCCAGCCAAAAAATGTTTGTACTCTTTAGCCACAATTTTTAGTAGCTACGGCCACTAAATGTGAATGTGACCGTATCATACCTACGATGACTCGACCTTTGGTCACACTTGACTTGAAAAAAATAAATGTGGCGAAAAGCATATGGTCACACTTTTCATGTGTGGCTAAAGCCCATTTTTGGCGTAGTGGTAATGTTAATGCATTGATTGAGTTGAAGGTTGCGAAAAAGAAGAAGTTGGAAAGAAGAATCTAGATACGTTTGACGGAAAATTCAGGATCAATACGAGGTATGAAACCTTTTCATGTTTAGAATATTCCCATATCTACGTGGTTTAGTACCGGTATCGATACCAATTTTTCTGTATTTTACCCGTTTGGTGTTATCATATTTTACCTATCTTCATTACTGATTGCTGTAAACCATTGGATATTTTCCTACAATTTGCTAGAAGTGAGGAATCTCTAATCATGGTAGAGATTAAAAATACTAACAATTTGTGGGTCTCATGAAACAAATAGTAGACTTAATATTGAGGAAATTGGATGGAGAAATAAAATTGAGGAATTGAGCAATAATACTGATTCTTTGCAATTGCGATGGACTGATTATAAACTATAAAGGTTTGATACTAATTGGTGTTGTAATAATGCACTAGGAATTAAAAGATATCACCTAAAAAAACTGCACGACCTAAGCCAAGGATGAGAATGGAGATGATACATTCCAACTTGATTGGAATGCTTTCCAAGATCCAGTAACAGATATGTCTTCAAATTCCGTATATATAATCTGATACGTATTCGGGTGTAGTATTACATGTATTGTTTTTGGGTGTATGTATCTGATTTAATGTTGTGCCCCTCTTAGCTACTTGCTAAGAGGTGGTTTCGTATGAATAAAAAAACTTAGCTAGCCGTTAAAAAAAAATGTGGATAAAAAATGAATAGGGCTTAGGTGCACGTCCCTGTCTTGGGATATTTGGTGTAGGTTCAGCTTGATGCAACTGGGGTGGTGGATCTTTGTTTTTTTGGTTATGTATATTGTTTGTTTAGTCACGGAGTTCCTATTAATGTTTGTTTGTTTGTTGCTGTACTCATGGAGCTAGCATCCTGGTAGCTTCTTTTGTATATTTCTATAATAAGATTGTGTTGGTCGTTAAAAAAAAGCCTGTTGTTGATGAACATGAGAGGGAAGTAATTTGTTGAACATGTGGAGGTGGAGATTGTTGAAAATGGCGTTGGAATAGTCAAAGTTATGGGTCGATACAACGACAAGTATCTTGACCAATACATACACATTTCTCCAAAATTTGATAGGATGTTGACCGCATAGTTGTTAATCGCGTTTGTAGCGGGCGATATCGCGAATAGCGTCGCGTCCATATGCCGCTACAAGGTAGTTGGCGACCAGAAAGCAACCACATAGCGACTTCTGACGGCTAATTCCGATGTCGGAGCTGATTTTTGTCGGAAAACAGGAAGATAAACGGTGAGAGCGGTGGCTGTAAAGCAACGTGTTTCAGCTTTTTAGGGTTAAAAGCTTTATTTATTTTCACTTTTAGATAGAAAGTATAAAATTAGTTTGTGTATATAAACATTTGGTCCTTATACTTTAATTTTTTTTTATGAGTAAGATAAAGATAAAAATGTTTATCCCATCTCGACTTAAATTAGAATTAATAATATTAGACAGCCAATTACAAGTGATATGTAGGTAAACGGGCCACAAGTTGGGCCGCTACCCCTTTTTGTATTGCAAATCCTACTCTATTGAAAATAAAACATTTTAAATTTGTACATAAAAATATTTTTAAATATTTTAATACCTTATCGCTATTTACCAAATAGCGGGCGCTACGTACTAGCGTGGCTATCGCTACATAGCATATCGGTGGGTTGTTGTTATTGACTGCTATTCGCTATCAATAACTATGGTTGACCGATTCATTGAAATGTTTGCCATGCCAGCAAGTCAAGATGTTTTAAGAGTTAAGACCTCAGTCAACTACAATGATAATCAATTGTTTTGGCTTTAAAATATGTTGATTTTCTTGAATTTATTTAATTGTTTCTCAAGTATTGCAAACTCTTTTTTTTCTTTCCTTATGTTTTCTGCTTATAATTTAATAGGTAGATGTCACATGATGAGCAGGCTGTATTATTGTTATTTGTCATCTAAGATAACAATGTCTACCTTGCAGAAAGAAAAAAGTATGAGATACTATATAACCATAAACTATTTTATAGGAAAATGTTTAAGAAAGGTGTGTCACGTCAAATCAATCCGACATGTTTTATGACCAGTCGTCATATCCTTCATCTCTTGGGCGATGATTTAGAAATATTTTTGGGTTTCTTTTTCTTTTTCTTTTTGGGTGTCCATAGAGGAGTTTGTAACATCTTGTAGGACATGGTTGTTGGTATGAAGAATTATGTATTTGAGTTGATATAGAGCTGGTACATAGCATCATTCTTGATTATTTCACACACATTTCGTTAGATTTTTTTGACATGTTTCTCATTAACATTGAAGCAGTGGCGGAGGGAGAGGGGGGACCAAGGGGTGTCCAGCCTCCCCCAATGACATAAATTTAATTAAGTTTTTATGTTAAAATTCAATAAAATTGTATCAAGCTCCCCTTAAGGCCAAGGTTTTTATGGTTAAAATTCAATAAAATTGTATCAAGCCCCCCCCCTTAAAACCCATTCCAATAATCTAAGCCCCCCTTATCTTGAAATCCTGGCTCCGCTTCTGCATTGAAGGAAGTACAGAGGAGGCATATTTAGATTCCCAAGCTTGGTTAGACTCCGACTATGAATTTGATTTTATGTGAGTTAATGGATGTAAGCAATCTAGCTGTATATATATATATATATGTGTGTGTACGTTTTATTTTGTTTTCCCCTCATAATTATCTTTACTTTGTGAACAAACAAGAGTTAGAAATTATGTGATGTTATGCTTTCAAGTATTAATTAAATCACACATATTTATTTGATATTATGTATATCTTTTGTTTAACCCGTGAAGTTTACGGGTGTCTAACCTAGTTAAACATATATTTTTCTATAATTTTTTAATTATCTAAATTATTAAAAAGTAATAGGAAAAAAATAGTGGCGGACATGTAATAGTGGGTATTGGTGTGCATACTCATGCTTTTACCTGTTGCACTTTTTGCACTACTCTTTTTTATTTTTTGAACGGCTTTTGCACTACTCTTTACTTCCCAAAAATATCATTCAATCAGTGTCTTTGACAATGAACAGTGGCTATTAATGATTGTTCTCACACCTTGATCTGTATATCTATAACTTTGAACATATATTGCCTATAGTATCCAGACTATAAATCTATAATATACTTCATACATGTAATTATGTCTTTCAGTACCAGTCAAGCGGTTGGATCCTCCTCATCCTCATATTCATCACCACCATGCCGTCAGTTTGCCTTTTCTGAGATTCAACGTGCAACCCAAAACTTTGATGAGTCATTGGTGATCGGACAAGGGGGTTTCGGCAAAGTTTATAGAGGAAATATCACTTACGGGGACACCCTTTTGGATGCTGCAATTAAGCGGCTGGAATCAACTTCTAATCAAGGAGCAGCAGAATTTTGGGCTGAGGTTGAGACGCTATCGAAATTAAGGCACTGTCATTTGGCATCTTTAATTGGTTACTGTAGTGATGGGCAAGAGATGATTCTTGTATATGAATATATGCCCAATGGAACACTTGCAGATCGTCTCCACAAAAGTCGACTTCCTCTAACTTGGGTACGAAGACTCAAAATTTGCATAGGGGCCGCTCGTGGTTTAGATTACCTGCACACTGGTACAGGTATTATGCATGGAGTTATACATCGCGATGTAAAAAGCTCGAATATATTGTTAGCAACCAATTGGGCAGCTAAGATATCAGACTTTGGGTTAGCGAAAATAGGTCCCACAAATCAACCAGCCACTTATGTTAACACTTTGGTGAGAGGAACATTTGGATATCTAGATCCAGATTACTTTCAAACAGGTAGGCTGACTCGAAAGTCTGATGTGTATGCTTTTGGGGTGGTACTGTTTGAAGTCTTATGTGGGAAACAAGCAGTTGATAGAAGTATTGATGAGGAGCACTGGGGTTTAGCAACATGGGCTCAAGACTCCATTAAAGAAGGAAGGTTAAAGCAGATAGTTGATTCTAAGTTAAGGGGGAAAATATCCCCAAAATGTTTGAAGGATTTTGCACTACTGGCTGACCGGTGTTTGCATAGCCATCCGAAGCAACGTCCTACAATGGCTGAGGTTGTGGTGGGCCTTGAGTCTATCCTCGCCTTACAAGAGAAAACTGACAGTGAATTGCTCATTAAACTTTCTGGTAGAAGGGTCCCGACGTTTCTCTTTCCATTTAATCGGGAAAGCTCAGGTATTATGTATAAGAATTGGTATATTAATTCCTTTACCGATAATGATAAATTACAAGAGATTATATAGCCTATTGACTAGAACTAGATCTCCACTAATTGTGGGAGGATACCAATTACAATTAAATTACATTTAATATATATAATTATTTACATAATTACATATGCTCTATTACACCCCCGCAGTCGAAGCGAAGGGTGGACGAATGCTGAGACTGGTCCGAAAGTCATCGAAGAGGACACGTGGAAGACCCTTGGTGAAGATATCCTCAATCTGGTGACGAGACGGGACATGAAGAACTCGAATGTTACCCTTCTGAACCTGTTCGCGAACAAAGTGAATGTCGAGCTCGATATGCTCGGTGCGCTGATGCTGCACTGGGTTGCCAGAGAGATAAATGACACTGATGTTATCACAGTAAACTAACGAAGCCCGTGTGATCGGATGCTGTAGTTCCAGGAGAAGATTGCGAAGCCAGCATAGTTCTGCAACAACATTAGCCACGCCACGGTATTCAGCCTCAGCACTGGACCTGGAAATGGTTGATTGACGCTTCGAAGACCATGAGATTAAATTATCCCCAAGATAAACACAGTAACCTGATGTAGAGCGTCGAGTGTCCGGACAACCAGCCCAGTCCGCGTCGATGTATGCAACAAGAGAGAATGACTGAGCCGGTGTGAGGTGAAGACCGAAGTCAGCTGTGCCCTGAATATAGCGAATAATGCGTTTGAGCGCATTCCAGTGTGAGACTCGTGGCGCGTGCATGTACATGCATATCTGCTGGACAGCATAAGAGATGTCCGGTCCGGTAAAGGTCAAGTACTGAAGGGCACCTGCCAAACTGCGATAAGAAGAAGGGTCATCATATAAGGGACCTGAATCTGCCGAGAGCTTGGACTGAGTATCCACAGGGGTGGCCGCAGGTTTGCATGCATCCATTGCAGCCCTATGAATTATGTCACGTGCATAAGACTGCTGTGACAAGAACATCGTGTCACCTGAGCGAGTAACCTGTATCCCCAAGAAGTAAGAAAGAGGACCTAGATCCTTCATGGCGAATTCACCTGCAAGAGTATTAAGAAGATTCTGCCAAAGACTAGCATTAGATGTGGTGAGAATGATGTCATCAACATAAATAAGAAGGTAGGCAATGTCACTGCCGTGTTTGTAGACAAACAGGGAGTTGTCTGACTTGCTTTGACGAAATCCCTGAGAAGTAACAAAGTCAGTAAACCGCTGGTACCAGGCCCGAGGTGCCTGTTTGAGACCATAGAGAGACTTTTTAAGAAGACACACATGATCTGGAAAATCCTGATGACGAAAACCAACAGGTTGATGCATATACACGGTTTCTGCTAAGTTGCCATGTAGAAAAGCGTTGGTGACATCAAGCTGGTGAATACTCCATGATTTTGCCAAAGCCAAAGAAAGAACAGTGCGAATAGTAGCCGGTTTTACAACCGGGCTAAAAGTTTCTCCACAATCTATACCCTGTTCCTGTTTACGCCCATCACACACCAAACGAGCCTTGTAACGCTCGAGACTGCCATCGGACCTGTACTTATGTTTAAATAGCCACATGCAACGAATAATGTTCATATCGGAGGTGCGCGGTACAAGTTCCCAGGTCTTATTTTTAATAAGGGCACTAAATTCGTTAGACATGGCATTGTACCACTCTGGAGTGGCTAAGGCAACCTGAGGGTTCTTAGGGATGGGTACAATGGTGGTGGCATGTAGGTTGAAGAGTTGTTTTGGTTTGGTGATGCCGCTCATAGAGCGAGTGTGTATGGTGCGCATAGGTGGAGGAGGTGGTGGAGTGGGAGGGTGTGTTGAGCCTGTGGCAGGAGTCGGTGGAGAGGTGGGCTGGTCCGGAGGAGCGGCCGAAGTAGATGGGCCTGGGGTGTGTTGGGAAGTAATGGGTATTGGGCCGGTGGGGTGAGGATAAGAGGTGGAGGGGTGTGGCCCGTTAGTGGGAGGTGGAGGTGGGCTGGATGATGTGATGTTAGATGGTCCAGCAGAAGGTAGGTTTGGGCCTGAAGAGGAAGACGGCCCAGTAGATAATGGGATGGTTGGGGCCGAAGTGTGAGATGGCCCAACAGAGGTATTAGGTGTTGGTGGTTTTTGTGTAAGGTGATCCCAAACGAGTGTGTTTATGGTGGGGTTAAGGAACTCGTAGGATAGAGGGGTGGTGGGTGATTGGATGGCATATGGGAAAATGGTTTCCTCAAAGTGTACATGACGAGAGATTATCATTTGATGTGTGGTAAGGTCAAGACATTTGTATCCTCGATGGTTAGGAGGGTAACCAAGGAAGACACAAGGTTGGGAGCGGTAGTTGAGTTTGTGTATGGTGGTTGAGGGGGTGAGTGGGTAACAAAGACATCCAAATACGCGTAGGTGATCGTATTCGGGAGTAACGTGGTATAGGTGAGAGGTGGGGGAACGGAATTGGCGTGTTTTGCTAGGTAAAATATTGAGTAGGTAAGTGGCGGTTTCAAGGGCATGGTGCCAGAACGCGGGTGGTAGGGCGGCTTGGGCAAGGAGGGTGCGGATCATGTTATTTATAGTGCGGATTTTGCGTTCGGCTTTTCCGTTTTGTGAGGACGTGTATGGACACGAAAAACGGAATTGCATACCATTTTGATGACAAAACGTGTAAAAGTTATTATTTGCATATTCTTTTCCATTGTCACATTGTAGTTGTTTAATGGTACGCTCAAATTGTGTGCGCACAAGGTGATGAAGTTGAGTGAAGGTAGAGAAAACTTGGGATTTATTTGCAAGTGGGAAGGTCCAAAGAAAATTGGTGAAGTCGTCTAGAAATAAAATGTAATATTTGTGACCACCTGTGCTAAGAATAGGTGAGGTCCAAAGATCACTATGTATTATGTCAAACGGCAATTGAGTAAAATTAACAGAATCATGAAAAGGTAAGCGAATGCTTTTCCCAAAAACACAAGATTGACATAAAGTGTTATTAGTACGTTTGCTATAATCAATAAAGGACGACAACTTTAAAGATTGTAACAAATTATTGCCAGGGTGACCAAGCCTTTGATGCCAGCGATCTTGAGAGATGGTGGTGAGAGCCGTAGGTTGGTTGGATGGAAGCGGAATTGGTTGCGTGAGTGGGTAGAGATCGCCTGTGCTATTGCATTGTAGGATAGGAGCCCGAGTTTTGAGATCCTTCACAAGAAAACCAAAAGGGTCAAACTCAATAGAAACCAAATTATCAGTTGTAAGGCGACGAACTGAAATTAGGTTTTTAATAATATTAGGGGCAAAAAGGACATTGTTTAGTTTTAAAGGTGGGAAGGGTGGGGGTAGGGTCTGATTGCCTATAGCCAAAACAGGGATTGACATGCCATTACCAACGATTATATTTTTATTAGTGCACGAATTAAACTTAGACGGGGAATATATACCTTGCTGATTTGCCGAGTGAGATGAGGCTCCCGAATCCATAACCCCGTGATCCGGCGGATTCAACGACATGGTGTAAAGTGCCTGCTCAATGTCTGTTGGGGTATAACCTGTAACATGGGCCTGGTCGGGTTTGGAGCCCAATATTCCCGCACTGTTATTAGTGGGCCGAGAGGGGTAGGGACATGGGGGTTGGGCCTGTTGTGACCTCCCTTGCTGATTTGGGCCTTGAAGCAGTCCAGCCCATTGTGAAGCTGTCCAATTTGCAGGAAAGACAATATAAGGATGTATGGCCTGAGAAGAAGAAAAAGTGTTACCTCTATTCTGACCACCGGAGCTCCGGCGACCGCCCCGACCTCGCCGTCCCTGACCACGAGAACGAGCAGAAGCAGAGGGCTGAGAGCCCTGGTTGGTGGAGTGATCGGTGACTGTAGCAGCAAGTGCGGTTGACGCCGACTGAGAGCTCCGAGCAAGTTGGGATTTTTTGGTTGTCTCTTCCATGGTTAAGCGAGAACGGACCTCGCTGAAAGGAGGGAGTGGATCCTTGTTCCGGAGCACCGTGGAGATACCGTCGTATTGCTCGGTTAAACCTGTTAAGACTTTAATGACAAGTATATGGTCTTCCACAGGGGCGTCAACGCTGGCTAACTGGTCAGCGATGTGTTTGGCATGTTGGCAGTAATCTGACATGCTCTGAAAATTGGCCAGATTGAGATCGGCGAATTGTTGTCCAAGAAAAATAGCATGAGTTGTCTTGTTGTCGTTGAACTCGTTCTGCAGACTGGTCCAGGCTTCATGGGCAGACTGGCCTGGAACAAGGATAATGTGGAGAAGCGGCTGCGAGACGGTGGCATATATCCACTGAAGAACAATCGCGTCGAGACGCGACCACAAGGCCTCGGCTTGCTTCGAAGCAGCCGTTTGTTCAGCATCAGAGGAGGATGTGACGGCGATTGTGGGACGAGGCAGGAGGTGCTCGTGAACTTCGTAGGCACGGCAGTGTACCTGGAAAAGGGTGGACCAGGTAGCATAGTGAGGCGAGTCTTTTTCCAAGACGATCGGAATGTGGGTTTTGATATTAGTGACCGCTAGGGCCGGGTGAAGGGTAGGGGAAGACATGAGAGAAGAAGAATGAAAAGAGGAATATGGAAGGTGAGAGGGCCGCCGGACAGGGAAGCTTGCCGGAGAAGATGAAACTGCCGGACAAGAATGAGGCGGCAGTAGGGTTTAGGATCTTCTGGGTGTTGATACCATATAAGAATTGGTATATTAATTCCTTTACCGATAATGATAAATTACAAGAGATTATATAGCCTATTGACTAGAACTAGATCTCCACTAATTGTGGGAGGATACCAATTACAATTAAATTACATTTAATATATATAATTATTTACATAATTACATATGCTCTATTATTATGTTCTCTATAGATCGATTTTTTGTGTTTACTTTACCTTTGGGTTTTTATTTACATACATATAAACAGAAGATACAGTAAGTCCCAATTAAATTAACATGTCAGCACACCTAAATTTTATAGGAAAATTTGGAATTAGAGCGGCAAGTTTGGTTGGGTGATGTAATGAATGGTTCAAAATAGAATGTATGCTAAAGTAGGTAATATTTGGTCTGGTTAGAAAGGGCTTGGGCTTGGTCTAGCTTTAAAGTGTTCTGAATATTCAACTTAAGTCGCTTTAACAAGGACACAAATTTATGTTCTGATAGAACCCAGAAAATTGATAGATTAAAATATGAAAATCAAATACATGATAGTGCCCAAATTCGAGAATGGGAGGTCTCTAATTACAAGGATTATAACCTTATTATTATAACATAAAACATAGACAATTCTGAAAACTGGAACAAGAATTATTAATAAGCATAATAGAGATAATTGCTCCTAAACTTTAGCTTGTTGACTTTGACTGGGTTTTTACTTTGACTGACCCTTTGACTGGGTATGGGCTGCAATTGGGTTAAGGACTTAAGGGTCCAGCTGAATTCTATCAATACATCCCACCCGGACAAACGACTTGTCCTCAAGTCGTAAAGAAGGGAATTGGCGCACCAAGCAATAAGCCATTCAATGATTGTTGAGATCTGCCCCTTCATTGATCTCAAGTTGAGACCAATATCCACCCAATAAGCAGTCATTGGAGCTGTTGGGTTTCCTATGTTCCTTAGAATCACAGCAACTGCAAGTCCGCCAACCCACCTCTCTAAATGGCTGTCCAACTTCACGCCCTCTTTAGTTATTTCCACATCTCCAATCTTCAACCGAGTACCATCTCTGATCTTCGCTTGAACACCCAAAACATGCTTAAATTGACCTCCGCCAATACCAAGATTTTCGCCTAAAACTTCCTCTATATCCAGTTCTGGTAGTGGGTTATCAGGTTCACTCAAAACCTGCTCAGATTGATGCTCAGTAGGTTCACCGTTCAATTTCCAGTGTTCCTTGTCCTCTTCAATAGGAGGGGCTGGTTCATAATTGGAATCCCCTACCTCTTCCTCTGATTCTAGCAGTTTGAACGTTCCCATGTTGCAGCGATGATCAGGTCCCTTCTCAAAATAAAATATGCTTGGAGGAATTTTAGGGGTGGGTTGTGATGACTGAGGTATGGCGGGTGAATTAGGTTCAAAAGCAGGTCTAGATATTGGATTTCTATTGGGTTTGGTATGACCTATTTGGGATTCCAATTTCAACGCAAGACTCATGGCGTCAAAAACTGTTCTGGGATCGTGAATTCGCACCTTGGCCTTCAATTCTTTTTTAAGCCCATTTAGAAAAACACCCAATAAGCAATTTTCCGGCCAATTTGAGACTCCTGATGATCTTTTAAGAAATTCATGTCGATATTCTTGGATCGTACCTGTTTGTTTGATGCTACATAGGTACTCATTTGGATCAGGTTTCACTGGGCTACTGCTGAATTTCCTATTCAAACCAGCATGGGTTTTGAGAGCTGCTACATCGGCTGTTAAACTTTCCAATTGTGATGCAATATCTGCTAACAGGGCAGCAACATGATCCTGGATCAAATTGCCTTTTTCTATCTGGTTACTCCGGGTACGAATCGCCATTTCCCGGCAATGGAACCAAAATGATAGAACCCAGAAAATTGATAGATTAAAATATGAAAATCAAATACATGATAGTGCCTAAATTCAAGAATGGGAGGTCTCCAATTACAAGGATTAGAACCTTATTGTTGGAATAATCCATGAATCAAATCAGAAGATATCAATTGTATATAAGTCTCAATATGTAAATATTATTGTATAGTATAAAGTCTAAAATAGGAATTAAGGAAAGGGTGTGTCACATGGCAGTTAGGGCAGTTATGGTTAGTGAAAAGGTGTGTTGTTTCACTCACACCGGTCTGTTTAGTATATAAGGGTCTGCACAGTTTCATTTGTAAGTTGTCGAACACATATTGTTTATAAAACAAGTGTTTCCCTCTCTTTTATTTTCCCTCCAAACACAAACCATAAACACAAAACAACCGCATACTAATTCCCAGACCAGATCAACATCAGAAATCAACATGGCATCAGAGCCAAATCCAAAGACCTGTGACAAAGGAAAAGAAATTGATCATGATGATCAGAAGAGTTTTGGCAGAAACAATGATTTTTACCGTTCCCCGTTTATGGATGCATCAAGAAGTTTTATGTTGCAGAAAGAACAAGAGCATCATAGGAACGGCGGTTACTCATACAAGGGTTATGGTATCTTCGACTTACAAGACGTGTATCACCGTGAAACAAGAAGGGGGTGTGATGTTTCCCCAACGTTTCCTTCGTTGTTCAATGACCGTGTGGGTCAAGAGAGAACAACCGTGGCAAAGAAGAAGGCCACCGAAGATTTGATGCACAAGATGGTCATAGATTCCACAACAGGTTCGAGTAACAATCTGCCAGAAAAGAAGAGGGCTGCACAGGAGGAGTTTAACAGACAAGTCAAAAAGAAGAAGTACGTTTCCGATTATCCAAAGGGGATGTGTTGTAGTTATTGCCAAGAACCCTTCCATTACCGAAGGGATTGCCCCAAGAAAGTTGGAAAAACAGAATTTTTAATCAAAGGAACCGACTCGCAAGAATGGGAAGATATTTGGTATGCAAGTCTTACCCGAAAGGAACATGGATGTGGTAAGAAAGAATTGTTCATGGTTCTAAGTAATTCCTTTGGAGTAGAGGGCTGTCCACAAGGGTATCCAAGAGAATACTTTAGGGGTAAAGGATCTGTTCTCATATATAGTGGTGGACAAATGCACAAAGTGAAAAATGTGTATTATGTTCCAACACTAAGGAAGAACATCCTAAGTGTTGACAAATTAACCCAAAGCGGTTATGAAATAGAATTTGAAGGGGATATTTGTCACATCACCCAACCAAACAACCCACGGGCAGAAGTCAGACTCAAGGAAGAAAAGTGTTGGATATGCAAAGAAGAAGATCATCCTACTTTCATGTGTCCACTCAAGAAGAAGCCAGGATGCGCATCTGAAGCGCAACAAAACAAAGGAAAAGACCCGGCAACCGACACAAGTGAAAGATACAATGGTCTTACATACGAAGACATTGAAAAGGCATCAATGTATAGGCATTTCGAGTCATTTGCCATGCAGAAGGATGATCAAAACGAATTCATGGAACAAGGAGAAATCATGTATCCAACCGAAGTGTCCTCGATCAACGATTGCCTAGTGTTTATGGATTTAATCCATATTGCAACCAAGATTGAAGAACACAAAGAGAAGTTTCAGATTGAATTCGAAAGGATAGTGAAGTGGTTCGTAAAAGAATTCCTACAATCGAAAGTTCGTGTTGAAATGCCTCCAATAGATATAAACGGATATCCAGTCAATACACTGGATCTTTACATGATTGTGCAGAAGTTGGGAGGCTACAACAAAGTATGCAGTGAGTCTAATTGGCCAACAGTCGCTTCTCAAATGGGTTATGGTAAAGAAGGACCAACACTCACCCAAAACGACCCAATAGTGAAAGATCTAAGGATGATCTATGTTCTCTACTTAGAAATGATCGAATGGTATCATTTAAAGTATAAAGGAAGAGAACTTGTGATAGAAGTGGGAGAAAGTAGCAAGAAAGCCGAAAACAAAGAAGGAAGGCCCGAAGACAAGTATCTCCCACCGAAGAAGCGAAGCAGGATATGAAGGCTGCAAGAAGATGATTTGATTCAAAGATTAGGGGGGAAATTGTTGGAATAATCCATGAATCAAATCAGAAGATATCAATTGTATATAAGTCTCAATATGTAAATATTATTGTATAGTATAAAGTCTAAAATAGGAATTAAGGAAAGGGTGTGTCACATGGCAGTTAGGGCAGTTATGGTTAGTGAAAAGGTGTGTTGTTTCACTCACACCGGTCTGTTTAGTATATAAGGGTCTGCACAGTTTCATTTGTAAGTTGTCGAACACATATTGTTTATAAAACAAGTGTTTCCCTCTCTTTTATTTTCCCTCCAAACACAAACCATAAACACAAAACAACCGCATACTAATTCCCAGACCAGATCAACATCAGAAATCAACACTTATTATTATAACATAAAACATAGACAATTCTGAAAACTGGAACAAGAATTATTAATAAGCATAATAGAGATAATTGCTCCTAAACTTTAGCTTGTTGACTTTGACTGGGTTTTGACTTTGACTGGCCCTTTGACTGGGTATGAGCTGCAATTGGGTTAAGGACTTAAGGGTCCAGCTGAATTCTATCATGTTCTGTTCAACAAGCATGCACTTTTTCCTCTGCTTTTTTTAATATAGGCTTATGATTCTTATTGCATTTCTAGGATATCTGACTGCTTAAAATTTGCAACTTACTGTTTTCGGATCTGTAGATGGAAAGGTCTGTTGAGTTTCGCCCTATTTGTAGATTATAGACTTCCTTTACATAGGATGAACATGTTGAGTATGCACATCGGAATTGTGTTGTGACTCGGTTTATAGAAACAAAGGGTGGGAGATTTTGATAAACACACATACTATATTATTACTCCACACAATAATATCTGTACACAAGAAACGCTTATATATCCAAACATAGACGGTTAAATAACTATTTCTACTTAACCGACACAACTAAATGTAATCGACACAACGTTTGATATTTTGGCGCCTAAACTTGCGGTTTGACTTTTGATTTCTTGATTAAACTTGATTCCAACAAGGTCTGCCAAAGTTTGGGGTTAGCTATAGTTATGGCATTATATGTATCTTTTAATTGGAAGGAAAATCGAACTCAGAACAAAGACATTCGTTTTAGTAATCTATTAATTCCCTTTCTTGAATGTCCACTTCTGGTTAACAGTTGGTTATTTGTTAAACTTGCAGCCTTAAAATCCCTAGATCTACACCTCTACAGTGTTGGAGGTGAAGACCGGATAGTACACCGGTTTGATTTTAATACTATTGTTTATGCAACTGAACACTTCTCTGAAGCGAAAAAGATTTCATCTTATGGATATAAGTCCATGTACAAGGTATGCATGTTTGCTAGTAACACGTAGTTGGATTATCTTTTCACTGAGCTACAAAATATATACAATTAGATATGCCATTTGTTGACCTTATTATTCAATGTGCAAGGTATCCCTAATCACATATATCTTTCATATGCTTGAAACACCTACTTGATTTTTCTTTTTAGGGAAGGCTACAAAATGGACAAGATGTAACAATTACTCAATATTCTGATGCCAGCACATATGAAGAATGTATGAATGAAGCATCCATACTTGTAAAGCTTGAACTTGAAAATGTGATTGAGTTGCTTGGATATTGCATTTACGGAACAAATGTGTACCTCCTCTATGATTTTGCACTTAATGCAACTCTGGCTCGCTTGATTTTTGGTAAATTTTTCCATTTGAAATTTATCCCTGGTAGAGTTCGAGAGCACTGCAACTCTTGGGAACTCCTGATAGAGTTTGAGAACATGCATTTAGTGTTCTTAACCTTATTTTATATTATACTGTCAAATATCTGATTTTTCGTATGTGTTTGTAGATCCCATGTGTAATCTTTTGGACTGGAACGAAAGGTACAAAATAATCCTAGGTGTGGCTAGGGTACTTGTATACCTGCACAATGCACCCATTCGGATGATACACGGTCGTGTAAATCCTGAAAACATTCTCTTAGATGAAAGTTTTAACCCCAAACTGTCATGTTTTTCTTTAGCAACTGCAATCAACGAAAGTGACAGCATTCATGTTGATTGGGATTTTGGGACCATGTATTAGTAAGTACAAGATAATTCACTTAGAACTGACATTTTTTTATCTCATGCTCATATGTTGAAGTTTTTAAGATATCTTTTGAACTGATAATTTGTGTTGACCATGGCTAATGGTTGCCTGCACATGTGACAGCGGATACATGGCACCTGAACTACTCTTTACAAAGTATTTGTCAACCAAGGCAGACGTTTTTAGCTTCGGTGCGTTGGTCTTGGAAACCGTAATTGGGCAAAGAATATGTGATTTTAAACCCATAGCACAAGACCCGGGTGTTTGGCTAGATAATGTAAGTATGATTAGATTCTATCTATGATGGTACAGTTGTGCTTGTATAATCTGTATTTTTTAAAAGTAAATGCATTTTACTTCTCAAATTAAACTCATCACTTTGGAAATATAATTTACATGGGTTTTAAGTATAGTTATCAAAGGCGCTAGGCGCATAGGTCTCGTCTGGGGCCTAGACGCGAGGCGCAAAGAAAACGAGGGCCTGAGATATTGAAATAATACTATTCTTCAAATAAAATAAACAAAAGCTATTATATAACATTTAGTATCATCTACTTAGTATCAAAAGTTTTAAAATATTGATATATTAGTGTATAAAAGTAGTTTTCCTTAGATAAAAGTAAAAATTTGGCTGTAGCCATAGTTTAACGAATTTGGCTGGGAACTCTCCAGAGTTTGTGAATCTAGCCGAATCTATGCTTAAACCACCACCTGGAGAATTAAAGCGCAATTTCCTTTACTCAAAGCGCAATTGCATCGCCTCGCCTAAAAAATGAACCTAGGTGCAAGAGGCGATGGCTTTTAACAACTATGGTTTTAACTTGTAATATCAACGCATAACTGACTTCTATTCAACTTACAGCATACCTTTTAATGTGAAGTGTAATCTTCTGAAAACTGTTTAATTTATGGAAATGCATTCACCACTAAAGTCGATTGTCTAGTTGGAATTATGTTATCCGGTCGCTTTTGTATTGTAGGTCTAGTTTATAGTATACAAATTTAATTGGGACATATATTGTTGTTTTATAGGTCCAGAGAAATTGGTTGGAAGACACATTGTTAGGTATAGTTGACCCCAGATTAATATATGTCGATTCAGTCTTGATGACACAATTCATCGAGATTGGGTTGTTGTGTGTTCAAGAAATTCCAGAGGTTAGGCCGACAATGGAAGAAGTAGTTGGCATGTTTCTTGGCACCTTTTCTCCAACTCTACCTTTGTCAAGAATGCAAGCAAGGATGAATGGAGGAGACTCTACAGTTTCAATGAATTCTTCTCTAGGTTTGCCCTTAGACTTGCCTCTAGTTTCGCCTCCAGACTCGCCAACAAACTCGCTGTCGTCCAACTCGTCTCTAGATTTTCCTCCTCCAGAATCACCTCTGCATGGACGCTAGATTCTCCTCCAGATTCGTGCAGTTAAAGACTTTATCGGAGTTATGACCAAGATAGTGCATTGATGTGATGTATAGTGTATCTCATAAAATACCATGTGTAATTGTTGATCAGAATTTTCTAGTCACTGTTAGCAAAATATGGTATAAAAACACGATAACACACGAGCGAGGTTTTTGTGAACATGATGCTAACGATATTTTTCTCCATTAACAAACCAGAAATGAGGATGGTGGTAGCGGAGGTGTGTCGTGTACAAGCGTACAGGCGGTCTTGTGGCGGTGTGGTAGCGACGTCTGCTCTAGAGAGAAGAGTAATGATGTTTGTTGAAAAGGAAAAGGAAGATGTAGACCGACTGGCACTACAATAATTTGGAGCAATAGCAGCGACCAGAAGTCGCCGCTAATACTTACGCGGGTCGCCGCTATTGCTCGCGCCGCTAACAGTTTGTCGCTACATATAATAAAATGAGAATTTCATCATAAGAGGAAGGTTCTCGTACAAATGGTTCTTATCCTACAAGCAGCTCTTAACGTGAGAAGTGAAGGAGAGTTTTTTTTCCATATTGTTAAACATATATTTTAGTACTAAATTATAAAAAAATTAGTGTAAAGTAATTACGTAATTACAATTGTAGAGTAATTACGTAACTACTATAGTGTAAACTACTGTAATTACTCTAATTACGTAATTACGCTAAAAATTAATTTTTTTATATTATTCATCTAGAAAGCACGTTTAAGCAGATGGAAAAAAACAAAAAAAAAATCCCCTTCACTTCTCATTTTTAGTAGGATAAGCTCATTTGTATTTGATCTTTACTCTACATTATAAATAAATACTTACATAATTTTCCCCATTCTGCGGCTAGGGATGAGCATATGCTACCAGATATCGGTACCGTACCAATACAGTACCCAGGGGTGCCCTCGGCCCCACCATTTTCTGGCTTCGTGGTGGAAGTTTGCGATTTTCGTTGGTAATTTTTATATGAATTGAGTCCGAGCCCCACCAATTTGATCTTCTGGCCCCTACCGGTATGAAAAATTTGAATCCGGCCCCTGCCGATTTGATCTTCAAGCTTCGCCACTGACCGTACCGAAAGATTTGATACGGTACTCGGTACCCACTTTTCCAAAATTTCTGTATCGGTGTTTTCGGTATCGGTACCGGTAACACCCCAACCGATGAAAGAAACATCAGGATGCCATGTAAGAATGATTGTTCACAGCCACATCATACTAATAAATTGAGATATTATTAAGTATTACTCCGCATTAAATTATATATACATACAATTTGCAAAGTCGGCTATGAGACACGATTAATGTAGCTGACTTTCAGGGTATTTTAGTCAATAGCCTTTGTTCTGTGGGGTATTTTCGTCAATAGCCTCCTACCTTTTTAACCTGTTGTATCTCTCTTTGTGTCACCATCATCTTACAGTTTGTTGTGTGGGTCTTGGAGGTTAGTGGTGATACCGACTGCAGGTGGGTTTTGATGGTGGAGGTAAGTAAAACAAGCCCGTGACTTTCCGACTACTTCAGTCAACACCAACATCTCCTTCTCCCACGACGGAAGAGCACAGCGGAGACGACGCCGCTCACTACGTCACCACCACCATGGAACTTCCCGTGACTTTTCGGATACTCAAGGTGGAAGAAAACGGCGAGGACGCCGCCGCTACCTAGGTACTGGCTAAGGCCACAGTCTATGCTACAATAGCACCGCCTACATGCTACAAATATTGCCCTCTTTTTAGACAGATCTAAAAGAGAACAGAACCACGAACGTTGTTATTGAGGAGATCTGTAAGACCCTAACCCGTAATCACGCGATCAACGCCCAAATCATACGGGTTTGGACCTTACTTAAACCATTCCCGATTAAAACTTTGGTAAATTATGAAAACTCAACTTAATGAATCCCATACACATTTAGTTCCAATAAATTTTACATCATTGCTACAAAAAAAGAATGTATTAAAGTTTGTGTTTTTAACGGGAGTTCGTTAGATTCTAGTGCGGAAGCTTGTATGAGTGATCGGGTGTGTTCGGCTCTTATCGCGACTTGATCCTTGCTCCGGGACTTCCATCACATGTTTACCTAGCACCATTACACAAAGAATGGTTAGTGAGTGGTCAAATGAAACATTTAACTAGTACGATAGTCGTTACACGTCGAAACGGAACGAACCAGGCCAAACGGCCCTTTATCAGGAGAACAAACTGCTGCAACTTATGCGCAGCAGCTGTTCGGATCGCTTTTACCCCTTCTAAAACCCAAAATCTGACTTCAACTTTCAAATGAGAATTGTTCTACGCTCCGAGAGCTTTCCAGGCATATAAAGAACACCTCCTAATGATTTTTCTACGATTTTATATGGAATTTTAAAGATCGTGCTGACATGCAGGTCTAAGCGCGCGGCCGGTCGGTTTAAGCGCGCGGCCGCGCAAAGCTTCTGATCGTTTTTTGGTGATTTTTAAGCATGGTAATCATGTCGCAACCACATTTGATGATTCCCGAAGCCTAAGTATTGACTTGCCGACTAAATACACCTTTGTTTGACTGAAATTATAGTTCGGTTCATGGTGCTATGACCCGGTTCAAAGTCTTATGTGTTTATGTTGATTTTTTTTTTTTTACCCATATCGACCCGTTAAGGCCTTGAATCAAACAAGGCACTTTTGACTACTTAAATTGCATACCGTCTGAGTTGTCAAGTCATTAGACACTTGATCAACAAAAGCGTTTGTCCGATTTGTTTCATTTTGACTTAGGTTCTTAGAATCAACCTTTATTAATCCTTTAAATCCCCAAAATGCCCCTCATGGCCAAATCTTGCGATTTAGCCTTTCGTGGCGAAACTCCTGGTTTCAATTCCAATGTTTTTGACTCAATGACTTGTTTAAAAACCTCTAAGTCCTTCCGGACTTAGTTTCATCATTTCTCAAGTTTTCACTTGTTTAGTCAATTTTAAGCGCATTAGCGCGCATTTGACTCAGTTATGAAAATAACTTACTTTATTGGCACCCACACTTCATGTGAGTACTTTTATCACCTATGTCGCTTCGCCCGAAGGCGTTTATTTGACTACGGACTTACCGGGTGGCCTTGACCCATATCCATACCTTGTGTTTATCCTCCATGATTCTTATCATCGAGCATGCACGCGCAAATGCATTTACCTGTATGCTTTCTAAATAGACAACATTAATTTCTCGGAACTCAAATGGCAATAACTTGCCATTTGACCCGTTTAACTTTATGAATCTTAATGCTTGGAATACAAGCATCAAGTGTTGGACTCACATGGTGAGGGCATCACCTTTTGACCCGTTTAGACTCATAGTTCGTAATATTAGGTTACCCAAGTTTTTATCTATGGTTCAAGTGGTACAAACTTGACCCATTTAACATCATGCTTAACGAGTCCATTCAATTGATTTTATTTGGATCAAAACATCATTTCTCACATACCTTTATTAGTTGACCCGTTTGATGGATTCCTCCATTAGGTCATAACTCATTACCACATTTTGTATTGAGTGCACATAAGGCGACCCACTTAATAGATTCTACCCCTTCGGGTTTATCTTTATCTCACACTCAAGATTTAAAACTAATGTTTATAACAATTAAGCTATGTTATAGTACATTGGTGTAAGTAAAACTTACCTCATATCCGTTCTTGCTTCCATACGCATTCGCCTTGCATCCATTTGACCCGTTTGCTCCCTCTTTGTTATACCTAACTTGGGGATGAGTCAAACTTGTCTATTAGAATACATAATATGGAATTTTGTTCACTATCCATAACATCATGTATTCATTATCATTACTAGCTAAATCCATAGGTATTTTCTTACATGTCTAGTTGAGATTAACTCGCCTAGGCATTTCATCAAACATTTGGTGTGCATCCACCAATATACTTAGTTTCAAAAGCTCAAGATTAGCCAAAGCATAACCATTTGTCTAATCATCATCATAACACATTATTTAGACCTTTTTGCCTAAATTTCTTATAATCACAACTCCTAAGAGTCACCAAAACTACTAACCATGTGTGGTTTCAACCTAGAGGTTAAACCCTAAATCTTACATGTTCACATAATCATATGGTCAAAATCAAATACACATGTGGAATGTGATTCATAACCAAATTAGGTATGTTGGAGGTTCCCCAAGACTAGAGCTACCTCTAATAATCATAAATTCACGTTTTTGCCAAAACCCATAAAATCAACATTCACATATTCTTTGTAAAAATCCATAAAATGGAATTCTAAAGTTACCTCTTGGTTTGATAAGGCTAATTAAGCATTAACCCTTCAACATGCACGAATTTGGGGCTTTCATGGCTTGGATTTTGGACTAGATTGCACCTTTAGGGTTTTGGGAGCTCCACCTCTTTTTTTTTTTTTTTTTCTTCCTGATAATCGATACACACATATGTGTGTGTGGATTCTTCTATTTTTATTTGTTTTTATTTTTATCTAGATTATCCCTTTGTGCAACTCTAGTCCCTCAAGTTACTACAATGTCATTTTCGTATAAATACTAACTAATTAAGCTAGTTTCAACACCTTGTATTCATTTGTAAAAATAATATTATTAACTAGGTTACTTCCATATTAGAGCATAACCCATATTCTTATCGTTTAAGTCTCGTTTTATCATTTTGCTAATCACGCCTAATGACGTATTTAGGCGAGCTAAAAGTTTCGGGGTGTTACAAGATCTTTCAACAAAACAAAACCAAACCAAACAACAGCATTGTATCAGTTCGATTGTGGCAGTCGTGGCCGGCGTTGGATGGTGGTTAGTCGCGTCTTGGTTACGGTGGTAGTGTTTGGATGGTGATAATAGCAGTGGCAGTTGATGCTGGTAGTAATGGTGGCGGTTGTGGCAATGGGGGTTGTTTGTGGTGGTATCGGGTGGTGTTGGGCAGTGATTGTTGGTGGTGGCGTCGGATGGTAGTGGAAGTGTAGGATATTTGTGGTGGTAGTGGTGGAGCCAAGGAAGGATATGATGTATGTAGAAAGAGAGAGAGAGAGAGAGAGAGAGAGAGAGAGAGAGAGAGAGAGAGAGAGAGAAAGAGAGAGAGAGAGAGAGAGTATTGAGAGATAATATGGATTTCTAATTTACTGCATTTAAAATAACCATTTGGATGGTGGTAGATGGAGATTAAGAAAGTGCCTACAACCGTCAAACATACTTTTAACTCTAAAATAGAATACTTTTTAAAATGTGAAATTTGCAGAGTTAATATGTGAAATTTGTAGGGGGGCACTCCTGGATTATAACTTTCCTTTCACTGAGTTTAACCAATCCTGCACTGCCACATTATTTCACTGTTTTACTTCATTGAAACACTTTTTTTTGAGGCATCATTCCACTAATTTACTTCACTGAAATATTTATTTAATGGATATTTAAGAATTCCATATTGTGTGTTCTAACAAAACAATGCTTGACATGTCCCTAAGTTAGGTATGCGTCCTAGGGGCGAACGGGTCAAACGGAGACAAGTCAAGCATGAATCAAGAACGGTTGCAAGGTAAGTATTTCTTGCGCCCTAAGATTACAAACACTATGTAGAACACTGCTAAAACGCTGTTGAATCGTGGCAAAAATGTTGCACAAAAGTGCAGCCAAACTCTACTAAAACGCTACTGAATCATGGTTGAAACGCTGCACAAAAGTGCAGCCAAACTCTACTAAAACGCTGCACGAAAGCGCAGCGAAACGCTGCTAAATTGTGGCTGAAACGCTGCACAATAGTGCAGCCGAAACACTGCTAAAACGCTGCAGAAAAGTGCAGCGAAAAGCCGCTAAAACGTGGCTAAAACGCTGCACAAAAGTGCAGCGAAAAGACACTAAAATGTGGCTGAAACGTTTCATAAAAGTGCTGCGAAACGTATAAGTAAATTCGTGTAGAATCATATCATATTATATGAGACAATGACATAATAAGGAAGGACCCTAGGGTATAAACCATAATGGGACAAACCTTAAGATATAAGGTTTGGATGCCTTAAGAGTAAGCTTTGAATGGGTCAAGCAAAGCAAACAATTCATCCAGGTAGTATGGGTAAGTCATTAGCATCTAAATCTGGGATGTGATGTTTGCCTTGTCAAGTTGTTAATCTGCAAGTAAGCGTAATGGCAAAGCGCTCACGTTGCCTTAGTACATTAAGTAGAATTTGCATGGTATTTGTATTGGGTCATAACTTTGACCCGCCAAGTAATTATTGTGATTCGTATATGGTATTGTGACATTGTCCAAAGAAAGGTTGTCATTGAACTTGATTTGGTTAGTAAGCCACATCATGTGTGACTAGAATGATATAGAGTATAATACCCTTTAGAGCCAAAATGCTTGTATGATACCAAAACATGGTTGGTTAATTCAGAAACTAAGCGTATGAAACCGGATGGCGAAATCCGGTTTTTTATATAATAAGAAAACATTTATCAAGTAATTGTGGAAAATACTCGCCTAAAATCTTAGATGGATAAGTAAAAAAAATTATTAGAATCAAAGGGAGAGTTTCTTTAGTGAACAGAGGAACTTGGGTGAAATGTTCAAGACCTCAAACGGGTCAAAACAATTTTAACAAACCGTAGGCTACGTCGAGTTTTTGAATTTCCTTAAACTTTGTGTTTCTTGTTTTCATCCCAAATGCATGGACGTTAAACGCGATACGAACCTTCGTGATGTGTATCTGTGATAGGTTGGGTACATGTTGAGCTTATGGATAGATGATCAAGTAAGCAGAACGAACCGAACACGCCCGAGTACCAGAATGCTTTCGCTTTAAACAATTGTTCAAATCTCTAATGTAGCAAATATTAGTAATGGTCTTAACGTTTCTAATGCGAAAATTATTGGAACATATAAAATGTATCATGTTGTTTATATTACGTTGTCTTAACTAATAAAGTTTTAAACGGTTGTGGTTTTTTAAGTCCTAAACCCGCAAGTTTGTATGTCTAAATTGCGTGTTTACGGGTTAGGGTCTTACAGTTACGGTTATGGTTTTACCAAAAAACCGAACCGAACCAGACCGTGCACACCCCTAATGGTAACCATCGAAGTAACGCGAGACATTTTTGTGTAATTAATCATAAAATTTTCTTTAACTTATTTTTTCCTATAATTAACTAAATTATTAAAAAGTAATAGAAAAAAAGGTAGTGGGGCACATGTGATGATGGATTTTGGTGTGCAATGCATTTACCTGCTGCACTTTTTGCACTACTAACTTCCCAAAAGTATCATTCAATCAGTGTCTTTTACAATGAATAATGGCTATTAATGATTGTTTTCACACCATATGATCTATATATCTATAACTTTGAACATATGATTTGATTATTATTATTATACGATCCAGACTATAATCATATACCTTATGTCTTCCCTTACCAATCACGCGGTTGGATCCTCATATTCGCCACCACCATGCTGTCAGTATGCCTTTTCTGAGATTCAACGTGCAACCCAAAACTTTGACGAGTCATTGGTGATCGGACGTGGCGGTTTTGGTAAAGTTTACAAAGGAATCATCACTTGTGGCGAAACTCTTTCGTATGCTGCAATTAAGCGGCTTGAATCAACTTCTAATCAAGGAGCAGCAGAATTTTTTGTTGAAGTTGAGACACTATCTAAATTAAGGCACTCTCATTTGGTATCTCTATATGGTTATTGTAATGATGGGCAAGAGATGATTCTTGTATATGAATATATGCCTAATGGAACTCTAGCAGATCATCTCCATAAACGTGGACCTCATCTAACTTGGGAGCGCAGACTCGAAATATCCATAGGGTTTTGAAATTTCCCTAAAATTCCTCTCTTTATTTTTGGTATTTCTAGAGATGCCTTTGACCCAATCCTTTGACCTTTTTAGATCATTTTGTCAGCCTCATTTACCTCCTAATTTTCCTTGTTTTCCTTATTTACTTTTTACGTACTTGTATTTATTTGAGGATGTAGATCGATGCAATTATCAAGAAAAATGAATAACTTTGATCATCATCATTTTTTAGATGGTATCAGAGCGGTTCAAACCTAAAACACAACCCTAACTAGCATCGTCACCATGGCCGGCAACGAAGGCTACGTAAACTCAAAGAACGAACATGCACCAGACACGAATTCCCTTTCAATCATCGACAAGACAAGACAGCCTCAAAGGACCAGAAGCGTGGAGATGTGACTGAGCAGTGCACTCATTGCGGGAGAAGCGGACACAACAGAGATGGATGTTTCAAAATAATCGGTTATCCGGAATGGTGGCCGGGCAAGATAAAACGTGAAGAAGGAAAACCAAGAGCTGCTCATGTTGAAACCGATGTGAGTCCTTACCGGGCTTGACAAAAGAACAATACCAATCTTTCTTGAAACACTTTGTCAGAATGGCAAACATGGCAGGTAAAAGGGGATGGGATAACGAATGGGTTGTGGACTCGGGAGCCACTGAACATATTACCTATGATGAAACCATCCTTAGTAATAAATTTATTTGTCCAAATGAGGTACCTGTTATCATCCCCAATGGAACTACCATTCCTGTAAAGGGTAGAGGTGAATGTGCTTTAAAAGGGGGGGCAAAGTTGAAGGAAGTTTTATATATACCTGAGTTTAATTGCAATCTCTTATCCGTTAGCCGATTAACTAACGATCTTCAATGTTCTATGACCTTTTTCCCTGACTTTTGTGTCATGCAAAAGCTTCACACGAGGAGCTTGATTGGTGCGGGCAAATGTAAGAAAGGTCTATACCGAATGGGGATGTTTGACGGTGAAAGAAGAGCTATGATGATTACCGGGGACATCTGGCATAAAAGGTTAGGACATGCATCCGAAGATAACCTTGCAGCCATTGAATTCCTCAAAAATATTTCTTTAAACGATTTATGTGACTCTTGTTCTAAAGCTAAACACACTAGGCTTCCCTTTTCAAATAGTTTCATTAAGACCACCGCTTGTTTTGATTTGGTGCATTGTGATATTTGGGGAAAATACCGTACTCCATCTTTTTCAGGGGCAAACTTTTTTATAACCATTGTCGATGATTATAGTAGGGCTACTTGGGTGTTCCTACTAAAATTCAAACATGAAGCAAGTAAGTGTTTAATGTTTTTTTGCAACATGGTGAAAACCCAATTTGAAAAACCCGTCAAGAGAATTAGATGTGATAACGGGGGGAATTTACATCCAACAAAATGATTGAATTTTATGAGGAACGGGGTATTTTGCTTGAAACCACTTGCCCTCACACACCTCAACAAAATGGAGTTGTTGAGCGAAAACACCGACACTTGCTCGAAGTTACTAGGTCCTTAAGGTTCGAAGCCAACTTACCCAAAAGGTTTTGGGGCGAGTGCATCCTTACTGCCACTTACATCATTAACCGATTACCATCTAAGGTTATCGGTGACAAAACACCTTTTGAGTTATTATTCAACCAAAAACCCGATTACGACAATATGAGGGTCTTTGGTTGTTTGGCGTACTATCGAAACACCGACACAAAAGGAGACAAGTTTGAAGAAAGAGGGAGGCCCGGAGTGTTTGTTGGCTACCCCCAAGAACAAAAGGTTTTAAAATTCTTGACATAGAAACCGGCAAAATTATCATTTCTAGGGACACTAGATTTTACGAAAAGCATTTTCCTTTCAAAAATGGTATTTTAAGTTATGAGGAGGTTGATGCCCTTGATCCATCAAATAAACCCATTTGTTATGAAAATGAGGATTTCAAGAAGCCTGCTTTTGATGAGTCCATGTTTAATGGGTTAAATGAAAATGATGAACCCAGTACTGAACATGTTGGTCAAGAAACCACACATACCAACAATCATGGCCCCACTAATGAAAATGGAGATACGAGTACTAGGAATGATGAGCTCCAACATGAAGAAAATATCCTTTCTGATGAGACACAACATGAAGACAACAACATGAACAGTAATGTCGAACCAAATCTAGAGCAAACCAGAATCAAAAGAATCAGGTCTCAACCAGCCCATCTGAGTGATTACCATGTCAACCTTCCCCCGTCGGTTGACCATGCAAAACCCGCACCAAGTCAAGAGTCCTCTACGGTACATCCTTTGTCCAATTTTGTTTCGTACGAAAAATTTTCCAAATCTCACAAAGCCTTTTTAGCGGCCATTAGTTCTACCAATGAGCCAAAAACTTTTAATCAAGCTATCCAAGACGAAAGATGGAAAGAAGCTATGAAGAAAGAAATACGTGCTCTTGAAGAAAATGGTACGTGGACTCTAATGAATCTTCCGAAAGGGAAACATGTCGTTGGTTCAAAATGGGTTTATAAAATAAAATATAAACCGAATGGAGAAATAGAACGGTTCAAGGCCCGTCTCGTTGCAAAGGGATTTACGCAGATGGAGGGGGTCGATTATCACGACACCTTCGCTCCGGTCGCCAAGTTAGTTACGGTTAGAACACTTCTCGCCGTAGCTATCAAGAAAAATTGGGTTATTCAGCAACTTGACGTTAATAACGCCTTTTTGCATGGAGACTTGAACGAAGAGGTCTATATGAAGCTACCTCAAGGGTTCGCTAAGGAGAATGACACGAGAGTTTGCAAATTGAATAAATCTCTCTACGGCCTAAAGCAAAGCATCTCGTAATTGGTACCAAAAGTTCACCTCCTCTCTTCTCGAACTCGGTTTTAAGCAATGCAAAGCCGACTACTCTCTCTTCATTTTCAAGAAAGATAAATGTTTTGTGGCAGCTCTTATATATGTTGATGACGTCATTATGGTGGGCAACGATTTCGGCAAAATAAAACACACAAAAGAGGAACTTGATAAACGTTTCAGCATCAAAGACTTGGGTACCCTAAAGTACTTCCTTGGCATAGAAGTTGCTCGTACGAAGGACGGCCTTGTTCTAAGCCAAAGGAAGTACATTCTCGATATCCTTAATGATTGTGGGATGCAAGGATGCAAACCAAGTTCTTTTCCTTTTGAGCAGAACCTAAAGTTAGATAAAGGAAGTGCAGAACCCAAGGTTGATGCAAATCGTTACCGACGCTTGGTGGGTAGACTACTTTACCTACAAGCTACCAGGCCCGACATCGCTTACTCCGTCAATGTGCTAAGTCAATTTGTGGCTGACCCAAGACAAAATCATATGGATGCGGCATATCGAGTCCTCCGTTATTTAAAAGGGACCGCCGGACAAGGCATCCTTTTGCCTCGGGATGGCGGACATGATTTAATCGCATATTGTGACTCTGATTAGCTCGGATGTCCCTTTACTAGAAGATCTCGAACCGGATATATTCTTCTTCTTGGAGGAGCGCCCGTGTCGTGGAAGACAAAAAAACAATCTGTGGTATCTCGTTCTTCTGCGGAAGCTGAATACCGATCTATGGCCTCCACTGTTAGCGAAATCTTATGGATGAGATGGCTCCTCAAGGAGCTCGACATTGTTTTACAAGAACCCACTCCTCAGTTTTGTGACAATCAAGCTGCAAGGCATATCGCTAGCAATCCTGTTTTCCATGAGCGAACCAAACACATCGAAATGGATTGTTACTTTGTCCACGAAAGAGTCGAGTCTCGTGAAGTTCAACCTTTTCGTATTGACACTCGCATGCAGATCGCAGACCTTCTTACAAAGGGATTGGGCTCCCAACAGCTTCGGTTTTTACTTGACAAGTTGGGCACTAGAAACCTACATGCTCCAACTTGAGGGGGAGTTTTGAAATTTCCCTAAAATTCCTCTCTTTATTTTTGGTATTTCTAGAGATGCCTTTGACCTAATCCTTTGACCTTTTTAGATCATTTTGTCAGCCTCATTTACCTCCTAATTTTCCTTGTTTTCCTTATTTACTTTTTACGTACTTGTATTTATTTGAGGATGTAGATCGATGCAATTATCAAGAAAAATGAATAACTTTGATCATCATCATTTTTTAGATAGGGGCGGCTCGTGGTTTAGATTACCTTCACACTGGTACAGGTATGAAGCATGGAGTTATACATCGGGACGTTAAGAGCACAAATATATTGTTAGATGAGAATTGGGCAGCTAAGATTTCGGACTTTGGGTTGTCCAAGGTTGGTGCAACGACGAATCAGGCATCTAGTTATATTAACACCGGTGTCAAAGGTATGTTTGGGTATCTAGATCCAGATTACTTTCAAACAGGTAGGCTGACTCGAAAGTCGGATGTGTATGCCTTTGGGGTGGTACTGTTTGAAGTTTTAAGTGGGAAACCAGCTGTAATTACAAGTATTGATGATGAGCCTTGGGGTTTGGCAGCATGGGCTCAAGACTCCATTAAAGAAAAAAAACTGAAGGACATTTTTTTATTCTAACTTAAGGGAGGTGATATCCCATAAATGTTTAAAGCGGTTTGCACTACTAGCTGACCAGTGTCTGCATAGCCGTCCCAAGAAACGTCCTAGCATGGCTGAGGTTGTGATGGGTCTAGAGTCTATCTTAGCGTTAGGGGAGAAAACCACCAGTACATTGTTCTCCAAACTTTTTGGTGGAAGAGTATTAAGGCCTACCTCTTCATCCCCTCAAGAAAGCTTAGGTATATATCATGTTCTCTTTAGATTTTCTGTGTTCACCTTTGGGTTTTTTCAATACAATAAATGTTCAATTAAATTTTGCCAAATAAAAAATAAAAAATAAATAAATTAAATGTGCTCATGTGGAGGTGATACCAAGATGGGTGAACTCCTCCTGAGAATTCTCCAACGGGCAACCATCACTGTGCTCCGCTCTAGGGAGCAAAGTGGACAATATTAATGGTATGAGAGGCCGGATGTTGCACTCTGTGTTGGCCGGCCTCTTTTCTGCCCTTTTGTCATGACATATGTTGTTTTATTGAATCATTAATGTATAATGTATTTGTATGTATGTTTGTAGTTTTGCAACTTAATGTGGTAACTAAGATCTCTAGATTTAATTACGAGATTTCCAGCATCTTATAAATGACCTATATCCTTTCTTCCATCATATTTATTTCTAGTTAACAGTTTATCCTCATTAGAATTTTATAGGAAAAATTCCAATTAAGTTAGCGGTCTGGAATTCAAAAGGTGGACAAGTTAGAAGCCAATAATTCCAAAGAAAAGATTAAGAAAAAAGAATAATTGAGTTTGAAGTTATTTATTAGTTTATTATTTGAATTGTTTCGGATTAACTACTGGCTTGTTTATTTAATTGATTTATTTGTTTATGTAATCATTTATTTGTAGAGTTTTGCTAATGCAAAGAGTTAAACAGACGGGGTGTCTGATATCGTTTGTTTTCTAACAGAGAGAAACAACTTAGTGTTTTTCGACTATGGGGTTCACAATTTCGATATGGAGGATTTGTTGAAGGCATCCGCAGGGCTTCCAGAGGTAGAGAGTTTCGGGACGTCATACAGACTGATCATTGAGGAAAAGAGTAGGATGGTGGCTGTGAAAAGATTGAAAGATGTGACGGTGACAGAGAACGGATTCAAAGCAACAATGGAGGTTTTGGGGAAGGTGAAGAACAAAAACGTGGTTCCATTGATAGCTTATTATTGTTCGAAATCTGATAAGTTGCTTGTTTATGATCGCATGCCTGCTAGTAGCTTATTTGCTCATCTTCATGGTAATTTCTTCGTCACTGCATTTGGATAATCTATTTAGTCTTTCATCATCTCCTATTATCACACGGTGGTTATTTATTTTATCCAAACATGGTTCAAACAGTCAATTTTTATTGGTTTAACCGGTCCCGACTGACCCAACCAACCTAATTGGTTCAGTTTGTTGTATTTTGAAGCTGTAGTAACCAATTTACCCATAGTATTTATGAAAGTCGGATTGTAAACACCCTTAAAATTCAGCCTGCTATGTCAAAATATAATAAGTTGATAGATTAGACATATTCAAGCATACCCTCTTTCATCATTATAAAATTCTCTATTAATTTAAACTAATCATGAGGTGATACAGGAGTTGGAAATGTTGAGGGTATGGGATAAGGGTAGAAAATATACGATGTAATAGTTGTATATTTAAGGTGATTTATCGGGTGTCTTACATTGTGTTAGTTTCTCACTTGTACAATGTATGTTTTTTTTGGGTGATGAATAATAGAAATTTGCCGATAAAAAATTAAACTAAACATTAAATTATGGTGTTACAATTTATGTTTAGGGTTCAAAATGTGTTTCGTTGTTGCCCGTCCTTTGGTTGCCACGTCTTTCTGAAGTGTTGTGTACCTGTACGTTTATCATATATCACATTTTAAAAAGACAAAATTGTATTTTACGTCGTTTAAGTTTCATCCAAGTTTCAATCGCTGTCCTTTAACTAACGAAATTGCAACGAATGTCCTTTATATTTCAGTTTCTATACAGGCGGTGTTTAGTAGATTAAATCAGGAATAAAATGACCATTATGCCCTCACGTGAGTGGCACATGACTTCATTTAACATTAAAAACTAGTTGGGTTATGGCAAAAGGACACCGCTTGTATAGAAACTGAAACATAAAGGACACTCGTTGTAATTTCGTTAGTTAAAGGGCAACGCCTGAAACTTGGATGAAACTTAAAGGACGTAAAATGAAATTTTGTCTTTTAAAATAAGTGAACCTGAGGCCATAAAAAAATATTAGAATTTGTTATCTATACAACTCATGTTATGTAATACTCCTAATAATTTGATGGTATATAAATCATCTCAGAATGCATAAATGAGTTGTGTAGCTGTATCCATTGATAAAGAGTCGACTGTTTTGCAGGAAGTATAGGTTTGCGAACACAACTCAATTGGGACCACAGGATGGGAATTTTACTAAGTATTGCTAAGGGATTGGCATATTTGCATGTGGCCAGTTATGTTGTTCATGGCAACATCAAATCATCAAACATCTTCATCCAACATGAAACCAACAATTACGAAGCTTACTTGTCTGACTACGGTCTCAACATGCTTTTCGACGAGTCAAGCTCCCTGAACAATGAAATCTCGGCGTACCAAGCCCCAGAAGTTTGCAATACTTGCAAACCCACATTCCAATCTGATGTGTATAGCTTTGGGGTTTTGTTAGTGGAGCTTTTGACGGGAAATTATCCAAGGCAAGCCACATATAGTAAGGAAGAACCAAGTCAGTTAAATGCGAATAAGGAAGGGGTTTGGTGTTCTAAGTTAGTCGAGTCAGTTGTATGCGAAGAACCAAGGGTTGATATTTTTTATGCGGAACTGTTGCAAATAGCAAATGATTGTGTATCGATTATGCCAGATCAACGACCAACGATGCAGAATGTGTTGAGCAAGATGGAGGATATGTGGTTGACACATATCAACGACCACTCAAAGGGATATGATTATACGCCCTCAACTGAGACCCACGATACACCTAGTACCATCACCCCGTAAATGTTGTAATTTATGCGTTTAACAAGTTCAAAAATCGTTAACGGATTTAACTAAAACAGATCGGTTACAGATTTTTGATAACTCAAATATTTGTTTTAATAGTGTTTTGGTGTGAAAATGGGGTGAAAAGTGGAGATGTAGGGCTCAATTGATGGAGATGTGCTATTAATAAAGGGTGAAAAGGAATTGGATGAAAATGACAAAAAAAAAAAGGTTTTTGGTATATGGACAAAAATGCCAATGACTTAACTGGATTTTGTAAACGGAGTTAGGGCAGTTGATGAAATTGACCAAAATAGGAAACCTCAGTGACACAAATGAGAAAAAAAAAATACTTGGACTAAAGTGGCATTTTTTTAACAAATCTCAGAGACTAAATTGACAATTAACTCCATTTTTAAAAATAACTTATTGACTTGTTAGTTTTTTTTCCTAGTGCAAAAGTTATTCCAGACACAATTTTAAAAAGGGATCTGGGTTTCATACATCCCGTGACATCACAATCTAAGAGTATAACATCATATTCTAAAATATATGGCAGCCTCTTATTAATATGTGATATAAGTCAGGATGTATAATTCCTAATTAGAAGATGTATGATTCCTAAATAAATTATTTTAGAAAAGTTACAAGTTAGCAAGCATAGTAAATAAATTCCCAAACACCCTCTAAATAAGTCGCACGTATTTCAACCGCATACGACCTTCCAGCAAAACAAAAGAGGCGTAGTTGCAACGGAAACATAATATAAAGAAAATTAAAATTTAAACATAGGATAGGAGAGAGATCTAAATTGATTTGGGTAAATTATAAATCACATTTCACACACACCGGCTTCCCCTCCCTGTCTGCAACTTAATTAGGGTTTATGTTCCATTGATGAATTCAATTATCTCTAATTGTATTGCATGTAGTATAGATTAAATAAAACCCCATTTCTTTTAATTTAATTGAATTGAATGGCGGCGGATCAAATGTTGGCTAATAATTCTTCATCAAAGAAGCAACAGCAATTGGAAGCTGGCAAGAAACGGGTATCTCACTCAATCAATCAATCCCTCTCTCAATTGTCTTTCTTTTTTAATTTGATGCATAATTCTAATTCATCATATTGTCTTTCGATGCTTGTTTGTTTGTTTAGTCAATCCAATTGCTCAATTTTTAATTGCAGTGAAGGTTTTAATATTGATTCAAGCTTCGTGCTTTACTGAAATGTTGTTCTTAGTTGCTTAGAAGATATAGCCTATGTTTAAATGAAAATATAGCTTTTATGTCATCGAAAAAAAAAGACGGAAAGTTTATCATTAATTTTAACTTGTATAATCTTAGTTTTATGAGTTAGGGTTAATGTGCAATGTAGTGTCTAGCATGATGGTTAAAAATGTAGCCATCTTGGAATTATTATCATAAACTAGACTAACTAGCCGCCCCATGCAGGGAATATTTGTTTTTAGAGTTTATGTCCCTTAAGTTAGTATAGAATATAGATTATAGGAGCCCATACGTTGCAACGCCTTTCCAGTTTTGATAATTTATTGCATGGTCGTATTGTATACTACAAGTTCAACAACCTAATTCGGCTTGAACTTTTGGGTGCAATTATTTAGTAGCCAACACTATTTTACAGGCGTACTTGTTGTGTAGTATTAGTATGTAACAAGTTCACCCCATCTTATCTGTAGAAATAGTTAAGACTGCAGTTCATTAGTCTATCTGATCTCCGAAGTGATAATGTCCGTAGTTAATCTATATTATTTACGTAAGAGTTAAATTTATTTAAAGCATTATGCTGACTTTTTGTTTACAGCTAGAGGAGTTCCGTAAGAAGAAAGCGGCAGCCAAAAAGGCTGCATCTAATAATTCCGCCCAATCTACTAATGGTGACCGACATGAGGCAAAACCTCCTACATCTGATTCAGGTTCAGAATTTAATGTTGGAAGAAATGAAAAGAAAACAATAAACGTTCTTGAAGCTGAACCAGATGTGAACCCTATAAGCAGTTTCAATAGACCTTTTTCAAGTCCAGAGCCAACTTATTCAACTGATGGAAAGTTGGACCATGATGCGCCTTATGAGGTGGATCCCCTAAAAAATAAAGCATCTCATCATCCAGAAGAGAATGTTTATAGCAATTTCAATCAATTTAGTGATATTCGGTTGGAAGACGCCCTTAAAAACAGTAGGGTTGATAATTTGAAAGAAATAACCTCTGGAAATCCTGTTACAACTCCAGTTTCTATCACCAATTCTTTGTTTGATCAACCTAGGGTTGATAAACCGAAAGAATTAACCTCTCGAAATCCTGTTACGACTCAAGTTTCTATCATCAAGCCTTTTTTTGATCAACCGGCTAATGGTCCAACATACAGAGGTATTATGTTTTTCTTTTTTGTTATGGGAAGTGACAAAAGGGTGGACTGTGTAACGGGTCAAAATCTGTAATTTTGGATTGGTTTGTCCCAAAGTTTTTGTTGTCCAACTTTTAAAACATTTCTTGTCAAATATGCTTGAAAAAGTCACATAGTTTCAATAATAATCTTTATTTATTTATTTTTTTTTTTTTGAATAAACTGATCTTGGAGGTTTATATGCATTTAAATCGCTTTTGGCAATTTCTGACCTATTTCCTTTCAGCCAGTTTTTTTTCTTTTATAAAAATTACCCTTGACCTGACCGTAAGTAAATTGGTGAAAATTGCCACTTCTAGTCTAAACCTTATTTTTCAAGTGATAAATCGTATATAATTATTACCTTTACTGTGATTACTTTCAGTTTCTTCCTCTGAAGTTGAGAAATCTATACCAAGTATATCAGATTATCATCATCATCATCCTCCAGTTTCTTCAGCTGGTGATATGAATCATAATAACCGTTTTGAACATCCAGCAAGTGATAGTAACTCATATTTTAGGTCTTCAGAATCTATTTCTACAAACTTCAGTTCTGAAGGTGTCCCCTCACATAATCAGACGTCCGTGTCAGCAGGCCTAGCTGGCAGAAGATCTCGTCCTTCTTTCCTGGATTCCATCAACGTGTCTGGAAATGCAGAGACAGATAAACCTAACCCATTCAGTTCAAATGTTCACCATGTGGATGCTCGGGGTTCATTTGATTCCCAAAATTTAATGAACTCTTCTGTTGCTAATGTGGGCAACCCATTTGGGCAGGGTATCAATGGACTTGATATGGAGAAAATAAATAATTACAATTCTACAAAACAGAATGAAGATTTTGCTGCTTTGGAACAGGTTGTCTTTTGGTATTCTATCACCTCATCTATACTGATGGATCTTTTGTTGTTGGTTTTATACTTTCATGATGTTTATTTTTCTAAATTATCTAAAAAAAGATATAATGTATATACAAGTCCAATGCTAAAATATATATGTGTATTTGCAGATTCTTATTATTATTGTTGTTTTAAAATTTTCCTGAGCAGCATATTGAAGATTTGACACAAGAAAAGTTCTCTTTGCAACGAGCTCTTGAGGCTTCTCGAGTTCTCGCGGAGTCTTTAGCCACTGAGAACTCAGCATTAACCGATAGTTATAACCAACAGGTAGGAAATTATTTTTCCAGATATTCAACTTTTAAGCATGCCTAATTTAAAAAAGTTAATAAATTTCAAACTCTGTAATTTTTTTTTTAAATTTTCTTTGCAGGGAGGTGTTGTCAACCAATTAAAGGCTGATATGGGGAGATTGCAGGACGAAATTAATGCCCAGTTGGTTCGTATCTTATATGAGAAGCAATTAGAAGTAGCAGTTGTGGAATTAACACTCCTAGCAAAATATTTTCCACTGTATTGACACATGTTTATTACTTTTTCTTTTGATAATTTCCTAAAATTAATGTGACCAGGCGGAACTTGAGGCTTTGAGAACTGAGTACAGGAATGCCCAGTTAGAATGTAGTGCAGCTGATGAACGTGCCAAGTTGTTGGCTTCTGAGGTTATTGTATTGGAAGAGAAGGTATGGGTAACTAGTATTTGTATGGGCCAGGTCAAGATGGGTTAACCAGAAACACTTTCTGTTCAAATTGTTGCAATTTTTTTATAAGTAATTAGCATGTCAAATATGATTATGAAAAATATATTGTTAAACGTATTAATGCAAATATTTTGAATAAAGTGAGTGACTAGGTTTTGATGCATTAAAAATACACTTTGGCTGACTTTTGACCCGTTTACTCGTTCGGTTTCTTTATGGTAGTTAATCTTATACATCTCTTTTTGTTAGGTACTCAGGCTGAGGTCTAATGAGCTAAAGCTGGAAAGACGATTGGAAAATTTGGAAGCTGAAATGACCTCACAGAAGTACGCTCTGAGCTTATGGCTTTAAAGTACTACCCAGTTATTGCTATTTTAGTATTCTATTATTTTTCAAGTAGGCTCCACATATTAGTTGAACAGAGAAGTATGGCAATACTCCTTGTATTGTTATAGAACAGTACGGTTGTCTTACCCTAAACTTACTTTACTCTTATTGGTATGCCGTTGGATGGTTGAAATTATATTTGTGATGTATTCAGGCGAAAAATATCTAGCCTGGAGAAGGATCGCCAAGATTTGCAGTCCACTATCAATGCTCTACAAGAAGGTATTTATACGCTTTTACTTACAGTAAGCATGAGAGTTTGACTTTTGACCTTGCTTTGACTTGCTGATCATTGACTGATTGGTCTGCTGGTTTGACTTTTAAAGTTAAGTTATTAAGAAGATTAATCGTTTCCCTGATTTTCATGTTTCTCCTTGCCTAGAGAAAAAGCTCATGCAATCTAAGTTGCGGAAAGCTCTTGCAACCGTTGGCATTAAAAAGAGTTCAACCGCTAAAAAGGAAGCATCAACTTCTACAGATGATCTTGGTATGTGATTATGCAATAATTAAAAATAGAGTAAATAATTCCCGTCATTTAAAGCTAATCATATTTCAGTTTCTGAAGTATAAAAATAACGTTTAATATAACAAAAAAATGTAAAAATCTTTGTAATGTGCTTTTCATTTATATATTTTTCATAGTAGTTTTTCTTCTACAGTTGACCTTACATTTTTTATATTCTCAATATAGTAGATGAGAGTGAATATACTTTACCTGCTCCAACAAACCTTGCAGTACAAGATACTCTTGGTCAAAGTGACACTTCACTGCAGTCACTAAGCAGGAATATTGGTCTAGAAGTTTCATCTTCAAGCATACCTCCAGATCAGTTGAGAACGATTCAAAATATAAGCGCTCTTATTTCCGAGGTAGTTCATTTGTTCCCTAGTTGAGAACTCAATCTTTTTGTCCCATCAGAAAGCTTTTTATACAATAAAACTAGAGGCGGCAAAGGTCATAGGTGAGACAGGTTGGACAACCGGTCAAATTTGTTTATATATAATGGGTGTTGAAACGGGCTGGGTTGATAGACAAACAATTTGTTTATTCTTTTTTTTAGATAGTTAATGCTTCAATGTGAGTACAAAAATAATAATCTAATTTTATAAATAAAGTGATTTTGGAGAACCTGTTCAACTTGATCCGATTCTCTTTATACCTTTTCGTTTGACCCGTGTGATTGTTAAGGGATAAGTGATCCCAAATCGATTCGTTTATTTAAATGGGTTGATATTGCCACCTCTAGATAGAACCACGAGTTTGTTGATGTTGCAATTTGCATTGCTCACTGCTACATTTGTCTGGATTCAGTTAACATTGGAAAAAGAAGAATTGATACAAGCTTTGTCAACTGAATCATCACTAAGTTCCAAGTTGAAGGTAAGTCATGATCCATACTTCATCAGAGTGATATCGTATTCAGATCATATTGTCATCCATAAAATATTTGTTTATACATATATTTTTTCATGATGTAGGATTCGAACAAGGAACTAACCCAGAAACTTGAAGTTCAAACACAAAGATTAGAGCTGTTGACTTCTCAGAGTATGGTGAGCGATAACATCCCATCAAGAACGCCTGGTCCCCGTACCATGGTTGATAATACTCCTTACGCTGATGAAGGTGATGAGGTACAAATACATTAGACCACTTTACTTTTTTCATTTATATATCTTTTTTTATTTATACATCTTTTTTTATTTTATTATTATTATTAATTTTTTTTTTCTGAGTAGGTTGTGGAAAGAGTTCTAGGATGGATAATGAAGCTCTTTCCTGGAGGGCCATCAAGGCGGCAAACTAAGCATCTATGAGTCTAAACGAATTGAGAATCGTTGACCAAAAGTTCGCATGTTGTCCAGATCTCTTTTCACTACCATTAGAGGTGCAATTTCATCTCCTTGGGAAATTTTGTGCAAATAGTGTTTCCATGTTTATTTATGGATGTGGGAATGCAAATAGAATATATTGAGTTGAAAAGGACATTGTAAAATCAATGTTTTTCTGGATTTTCTTTTCTTCAGTTTAAGATAGGCAAAATGTTATTATATCTGTTCCAAAGATGTAACCGAGTTAGAGCATAAATCAAGAAAATTCATCAAACCACTGGGCGAGCACTCTTTTCAATAGAGATGCATTTGCTAATTATTGAATGAGCATGAGTTGGTATCGGTTTTAGGTCAAAGCTAAACTTATAACTGGTTTTGGTCTTAGATTTTCATAGCCACTCAGTCAACAAAATCATATTGGCGAAGACGCCAGTTAAAAGAGCTCGATGCAACGTGTCTCCCTTAGACTTGTAGTTGGATATGATCCATCCGTGGGTGACAGTGGCGTCTTTTGTAAAATAAAATAGGTGTCATAAATTATAAATTTTAGGTGTTAGTTTAGTGCAGGGGCGGATATAGCTAAAGACCAGGAGCAACGTGTGTTACCCCTCGATTATTCTGGTGAAGTGAAAAAATTTTGTTTTTTAAAGTATTTTTAACGTATTTTTATAAAATGTAACCCCTAACACAATTTTTTTGTTACCCCTTAAAATAATTTTTATAAAATGTTACCCCTTGTTTTATTTTCTAGTTCCGCCACTGGTTTAGTGGTGTACGGCGGTCTTAGGTTTTTGGGTTTGTGGTGTAACGTTTTTGGGTGATTGGGTGTATGGTGGCACTAGTTTCTTGCTAGTGGCCTTGTGGTTTTAATAAAAGTTTTTGCCGTTCAAAAAAAAAATCTTCAGCTTTCTATTTCTTCAATGAACACTTGAATCTCATTGTTTAACGGAAGCAAACAGTTAATTGAATAGCAAAACTATATTCACACATATCTCATGTACGGAAAAGCATAACATGACATAATTGTATGAGCGAAAGGCTGAGCAATTATGACCATATGTTGCGATATCCTCATTATCGGTGATGCAGCTTCCAACTACCGGTACAGGGGCCACTTCATTGACACACAGCTGTCCCTTGAAAAGCCTGAATGGCGATCCCTCCATGAAGAAAACAGCAGGCTCTCTTTATTGAACCGTAGTCAAACCACTTTAAGCCGCCTGCTAATGCTAACAAGGAGACGGTGTCTATATTCACACTTCTTTCTTTTGGTGTGCTTCAAGAGCATCAGTACCCAACAAAGTCATTGCAACAAATCAGAACAACAAAAATATAAGGGTAAATCAGTGTTTAACTGATAACTGTCTCTGGAAAATGATATGTTGCAACAGAAAAAAAAAAAAAAAAAAAAAATTGCAGTTTTATATAATACTAAAATAATTCAATTCTGTTTTTCTTAAACTCTTGGATTCCCATTTTGACATTTTCATAAATATGATTATTGTTTTGTTGCAACCAACCGAGACGATAACCATACATTTGATTAAAAAATAACATACTCGTAGAAGGCTTGCAACGCTGACTGTTGAATTGAGGGAGAAGTTCATGATGTATTGCCTTCCTGACTGCTAATCTTCGTGCTGCAACAGGAATCTTATGTCGCCTTTTTTTTGCATTGCCTTCACCTAAAACACAGTCTTCAGTGTCCTGTTAGGGGATTAGTTCAATTACTATGCTTTGAACACGTTGATTAAGGTTATGTTTTATTTTTAACGGGTTAAATGAGCAGAGAGAAACTAAAAAGATGTGTTAAAGTTTTCAAGCATGAGATTTGAAATTTGTTAGGCTGGTGGGTAAGCAGACGAGAGGTAGCCCCCGTCCCACATCCAAACACCGCCCCGGCCCCCCGTCTGAGACACCGGCGTCCCTCCCGTCCTCCTTGAGACATCAGGGACGGACCAATCACAAATTTTCTTTTTTTCTTTTTTTTTAATTTCAACGGCTCTTTCCCTTTAATGCTTGAGACATGGGTTTTTCATGTCTGCACACCCCACCCATGTCTCAAGAATATTGAGACACCACTTTGGTGATGTGGCAGCCTACGTGGCACTGAGACATGGGTTTTTTGGTGTCTGCTTACCCACCAGCCTTATAAGTGTATTTTTAGATCATAGAAGTCTTATTCTATCAAGTTACCTTTTGTAATCATATTAACACATGACAACAACAATAAAAACCGACAAAGTTTGTTTTAATTTGACTCACCCAACTTAACCTGTTATACAAAAAAGTTACACTGTTCTGCTGCAGTGGTTACACCAACACATTAGCTTTACATTTTTTTAGAAGATATGCATAGAGGATTATGTAAAATCACAACGGTTGGTTGACACACCAAAACTGCAAAGCGAAACTACTTTGTCTGATAATTTCGTCAACATAGAACCAACCAAACCAAACCAAATCAGCAAAATTGCTTGGATTAGTTGGTTTACTGGGCCGATAATCCGATATAATATATATCATGTCAAAGAAGGGGATTGGGACCTCGGGGATGTCAATTCAAGTATGAGCGGGTGTGCTTCCCAAAAGCCATCTTCAATTATATTCGGGTGTTCAACAACTACCTTCTTGTGAGACTTTGCAACGACCCCATTATCCGTAACCATCATCTCCTGGACACACAAAACTCTTAGAAAACTCACATTTCAAACAACAAACTCACTAAACAAAAAAACTTGCAGAATGCAAATAATAAAAACGCACTTCCATTTCATGTCATAATTAGTCACTGGAATTTAAAACTAGCTACCAAATTCATCAAATTTTGAAAATCAGTTAAAAACCATTCACCCATGTCAGCATTTTACAAGTTTCTAGTCAAGAACTCAAGGTCACTAAACATAAACTTCAAAAGGTAACTAGTAGCAAGACTACATTGCATGCGTAACTATAAAAGTTTTTATTAATAATTATCTTTAAAACTAAGCCTGCCCTAAATATGAGAGAGAGAGAGAGAGAGAGAGAGAGAGAGAGATAACCTTGTCCAGAATACAGAAGAGCCATTACGGAATATGACGGGCAACGTATTGTAATCAATACCAAATAACTGAGACAGCATCTGATTCTTTTCTGGTGATTGAGTACCCTGTATAACAAACCTTCTAATAAGATTGACAAGATTTTGAAAGCATTGATTTAGATGATTGGAAGCTATTACTTGATTCAATAATTTTATGATTCCAAATAACGTGAAATTTAAGTCCTGTTACGCAAAACAGAAGTGCAGGTGGTGTAGTTATTACAAGAAAAGCCAGGACCTTTAAGAGACTTTGAGCTTCCCTTGTGCTTTTACCAGACTTGACTAGCATCCAAAAGCAAGTGTTATACTGATTGTTTATATGACCTAAATGAATTAATCAAGAATGTCTGCATATGTTATATTATAATAATCAATAATAATGTGAATTTTAAGAATAAAGAGTACATAATTCACTCACAGTCAACTTGTCTCCAAGCTAGATAATCTCTAATAATCTCGTATGATGGATAGCATACAGCCCTTCCATCAAAATTCGGCGGGTACTTTAGTTCTTTTTTAGGGAAGAACTCTTTCCATTTTATAACATATGTAGAAGAAAAAAATGAGACAACTGCAGATACTATTTCACTGCAAATATTAAAAAGGATAGGTTCAATAATTGATTGTAACCTGGGTTTTAAAAAGCGCGCCTCAGGCGCGAGGCACAACAAGGCACTGCCTAGGGCGCCTCAGGGATCTGCGCTTACCCATTTTCCCGAAAACGCAAGAAAAGCGCATATTTTGACTTTTTTGGCTCTAAGGCGCGCGCCTATTGTACACCATGTATTTTTATGCATAAAAATGTTGCACCTTTGTGTTTTTTGGCTTGTACATATAGGTAAAATCATATAAAAACCTTATTTATAGCTATATTTTGGGTAAATGAAGCTTAAAAACCTATGGGATATATATGAGTTATGAGATATATAAAAAAAATTATATAACTAGTGCGCGCTTCGGGTACGAAAAGCCACCGCTTTTGCGCTTCGCGCGTTGCGCTTAGACCTCGTCGGTTTTGCGTGCCTAGCGCTTTTTAAAACCAAGATTGTAACTATATAAATAGATAGAAACTTAATTCCAACAATTCCCAAACTAAAATTAAAAAAAACCTAAATAAGATTATAATGAAATCTTTTGCACTACGGTATAAATAAGGGAAGACAGACCTGGCACGTCTTTGATAAAGCTGGGTATTTTTCTTCAAAATAAAGCTGAAAATAAGAAAAATTTCAACAGTGACTACACATAGCGTTAATGCACAATATTAATCAATTAATAGTTTGATTTAATAACCTTACCTGTATTCATCACTAACTCCATAAGCAAATACAATGTCGTTAAACTCCTCTAACACAGCAACTGCAGATGCATTCATAAGTTTCAACGCCAGCTCGTCATTTGGCTTCTCAAATCCTTGAACATCAGAAAATCTAGAGGAAAAGAAAATGAAAAAAAGCTGAGTAGCGAATTTTCAAGCTCAAGTTTTGGTAGATGTGACGGTTTCAACCCGTTTATATGGAAACGGGTCATTTCAGGTTGTATTTGATTGATAACAGATCAAATAAAATAAAATAAAATCTACCATCTTATTACACAATCAATATATACAAATATAACCCTTCTGACATAATCTATACATATAATAAACCAAAGCCATTTTGATGACATGTCATAATATTATGCAATCTTTCTTTTGAGAGATGTCACATAGGATATGATGTGACAACTCTAGACCAATTAAAAAAAAGAATAAATATGGTTTAAATATGATTTAACATAATCTATTAAATAACTTATATACTAAATTTAAATATTAAAACTTTATTATTTTCTCTCTCATGTTTCCTCTCATAACTTTTAAACTTTAATATCTTTTATATACGAGATTTTTTAAAGAAAAAATTTACACCAAATTAACGAGCGTTTTATTATCTTTCCAACGAGTACCATAGTGCTATATAAAAAACGGAGAAAAAAACGACTATTTTGTAACCCGACAGGTATTGTGTCAGGTTTGGAATTAGTTTAAAAAAATGTGGGTTTGGGTCAAGCCTGGGATTAGGTGATATAAAATAATAATAATAATAATAATAATAATAATAATAATAATAATAATAATAATAATATTCATTAATCATATATTGCCAAGTCATTAATTATGTTGTCATATTAGATATTTCAACCCGGAACGCTCTCCAACAGGTAATTGCTATATAGATGTCATTTTTATAGTTTAGATACTTCTAATTTTATTCACTTTATTTAGATTTCTCAACCCGGGACGCTCCCGGGTATAAGCTAGTAAGGTTATATTTATACCTGTGGAAATGAGAGCCATCTATTCTTATGACAATCCAAGTAAACGGCAGCAACTTGTTCTCAGACTGAAACAATTTCAAATATTCGTGTTTTATATTATTCACATTCTGCTCAAAACAGCCTAACTCCTTGCAAAGATACGAATAATCATTCCAGAAACTTCTAGAGGCTATATTTTCCGAATGGACAATCTTAACCATCTTCCTCAATCTTTTCACAGGGGATTCGTTGTCAGGAATCTTTACGGTTTCATCAACCTGAGTGATAGCTAAATTCAGTTCTAAAGAAGTTGTAAGAAATATGCAGTTGAGAACTAAAACTGCTTCCTATACTCGATTCACATATCGTTTCCAAAAACCTATAATGGATTTTATTAAAAGATGATAGCAGCGGATATGAAAAATTCAAATATGAGATACAACCTCGGTTTTGAGAATGCAAGAACCCTGGCGATACATGCTTGGAAGATTTTTGTAGTTGATACCGAATTGTTGGAATAAAATCTCGTTCTTTTCTTGCTTTTGAGTGCCCTACATATATGCCATATGCAATATAAGAAGCCACATTGGACATGAACATATTAAATATATATCATTTATGATAAAAATAATTGATAAATTAACATAATGAACAAGTTAATGACAAATTCTTGAAACAAATAGCTTGCATTTGAAAATCTAAAGACTTCTTCTTGAGAAAAGGAATAATAATTATGCATAAATATAAAGTCCAGCAAAAAACGAAAAATAAGCTAAGTGTACACACCTTCAAGATGTCGTGAGCTTCTGTTTCAGATTTGCCGCTTTTAACTAACATCCAGAAGCAAGTATTGTACTGGTTTTTACTATGACCTGAAAGAAGTATGCAAGAAAGTATTGAAAAGATAAGACTTAGATGCTTGGATGGAAATGCTGAATAATTATTACTCACATTCTCTTTGTCTCCATGCAAGATATGCCTGAAGAACCTCCACTGACGGACAACATATGATCCTTGATTTAAACGAAGGAGTGAATCTGATCTCCTCATGGGGAAAGAACTCTCTCCATTTTGCCACATATAAAGACGTAAAGAAGGAGACAATGAGCGAGAGGATCTTGCTGCAGTGTCAATTCCGTTGTTAAAAGTTAAAACAACAATAGGTAAACAAAATCTCCAATATTATTAAAAAAAATCTAATAATATAAGAAAATAAAACGAGGGCTTAGAGAAGGCAACAAAGTTGTGATCTACAAAGTAGAAAATTAGAAATAATTATACTTGAATAGGATTTGTCAGCTGTGTAGAAAACAATCTCGGGTAAGAAAACATTACCTGGCACGCCTTTGATAAAATTTGGTTTCCTTCTTGAAAACAAAGCTGCACGTGAAATCAGTAAATTGTAAATAAATATACAGTTTTTACTTTAATGTTCGCTTATGTAATGATCGATAAAACAGGGTCTCGCCTGTACTCGTCGCTAAAACCATAAGCCAGGATTATATCTGGGTACTTCTCCAACACCGAGGTTGCACAACAGTTCATCAAATTTAATGCTCTTTCGTCATTTGGTTTTTCAAACTCGTTAGCTTCAGAAAATCTGTCAAATTTAGTTGATGGTTACAATACTAAAAGTTATATATAGATTATCCAATATGCACCAATTAATTAAGGTTAATAAGAGTATACATATGACATTGTTTCTTATACAATATTACAATGTAAACTTAACCCAAAATCAGAAGTGAATAAGAATAATCCTATAATACATATTTCACTCTGTCTGCACATATATAAACTTAGGAGTTAGGAACCACCGAACCGATAAACATTAAAATAGTATAGGGTCTGCACTAACACTGAATGGAATATGAAAATATTATGTATGTAGGTCTAGGTTTACCTTGCAAAATTGCAGCCATCAATGTGAACTACAATTAAGTTTGGATACATGACTTCATCTTCGCTTTCAAACGATTTTACATACTCATACTTGCTATTCGCCATGTCAGCCTATATTCAGCTGCGCAGATAAATTAAAAATGATGATGATGATGATGATGATGATGATGATGGCAGATCTAGGATTTTTTTTTTCTATGGGTTCGTTTTTTGGGTAGTCAAATTTCTCATGACCAAATGTTAGAATTCTTGGGTCAGGTAAAAAAAAAAATAAGTCATCTTTCCACTAGACCTAGAATTTTCGGGTCGGGTTGGATCGCTATATCTGCACTTTTTTTTTTCAGTTCGGGTCGGAAAATAAAGTAATAATTCCACGACCAAATAGTGCTTCCTGCTTTGTCTTGAACTTTTTTTTTACTTGGTTAAGTTGCACGGAACTAACTAAGAGTTGCATCGTGTTGATGACACGCACTAATTCGACTACCTCACTTACCTTTTTCGTCAATGACACTCAATGTACACCAAAACAGTGACGATCAACATTGTTAGTTTAGTCTTATCTAAGTTTTCAAGTAGTTGAATTTGACATCATCAAAACAGAACAATTTCCTATGAGAACTTACTAACACACCCAAATTCTTTCACCTAATAATAATAATAATAATTGAACAAAAACAATATCATAATACCTGGTAAACGAATGGTCACGAGAGGGTGGGGATTTCCGTCCAAGGAGAGGAGGCAATGGCTGTTGGCTTTTGGAGAGGAGGCTGCTGATGATGATGCTACTGAAGGACCAAAATGAAGACAAAATACATGCGTTTAATCGGTGAGTGAGTATCAATATTAATTAGAGTAGGGTTTCTTACTTTCTTTAACCTTTTAATTAATAACTAGTACTAGATTATACCCCGGGAACCTCCCGGGGTTGAGAAATCTAATATGGACATATTAATCCATCTTCTATCTATCTATCTATCTATCTATATATATATTGCAAAGGGATTAATCCTACATGTCATACTCCTATGCAATCTCTCATTTGAAAGATGTCACATAGAATGTGATGTGGCAACTCTAAACCAATTAAAAAAAAGAAATAATTATGATTTAACCTAATCTGTTATAACCTAATCTACTAAATCTAAATATTAAAACTTTATTATTTTATCTCTCGTGTTTCCTCCCATAACTTTTAAACGTTAATATCTTTTATATACGAGATTTTTTAAAGAAAAAAATTACACCAAATTAACGAGCGTTTTATTATCTTTCCAACGAGTACCATAGTGCTATATAAAAATCGGAGAAAAAAATGACTATTTTTTGTAACCCGACAGGTATTGTGTCGGGTTTGGGATTAGTTTAAAAAAAATGTAAGTTTGGGCCGGGTCTTGGATTAGGTGATACCCAACCCGATTACCCGAAACAACATACCCAAATACTCGAACTACATACCCGATCATATACCCATGAATTTTTTAACGCATCACATAACCCTTAAACTAATGCGTTCGATATTTCAATAATTAACTTTCTTTTCTTATTTCATGTTAGTTCTTTTTAGAATGATCGATTACGAACTTCCGAATTCATTTGTAATGGCACTAGATTCATACCCCGGCGCAGAGATTCGTTTTTTTATATTTGAATATGATAACTTATGGCAGAGATTTGTTTAAAATAATAATAATAATAATAATATATTTTATTATGTTATATTAGATATTTCAACCCGGGACGTTCCCGGGATAAAAACTAGTCTTACATATAAAATAGAATGATGTGCTTTACAGTTACATGCAGGAAAGCTTCGGTAGCACCTAACCTAAAACAATTAAAAATGTATCTCCAATGTTAACGTCTAACCTTAAACAATGTATAACTCTAATATTAATATCTAACCTAAATCAATGTATAACTCCAATGCTAACGCATGTTGAAAATAAAATTCATATTTACTGAAACATAATTAGTGACTTGCCTATACATGATTAATGATTTACCTGAACACTTTGTGTTTTTTTTTTCCTGTATGAACAAAATCCTACAAAAAAAATATTAGTTTTTTTTCTCCGTTTTTTATATAACACTATGGTACTCGTTGGAAAGATAATAAAACGCTCGTTAATTTGGGGTAATTTTTTCTTTAAAAAATCTCGCATATAAAAGATATTAACGTTTAAAAATTATGGGAGGAAACATAAGAGATAAGAGAGAAAAATCCAATTTTGTTTTTAAATTCTTTTTTTCCTAAAATATCTCAATGCCACATGGGATGACACATGGCACACTCAAAGAAGAGAATGCCTCTTTGAATACCATGTCATTAAAATGGCTTTGGTTTATTATATGTATAGATTAAGTACCCGCGTTATGACGGGTAAAACAATATCAAGAAGCATCAACGTCAAGCTCGTATAAAAAAAATTTAAAAAAAAACTGAATAGAAAGAAAATTAGACATAAAAACGTTAAAATCACATACTTGAAAAGTATAACACTATAAACAATAACCGAGTCGATCTAAGACCCGTGCGTTGCGATGAAGCAGTTAAACGGAAAAATACAGACGTAACAACGTTGAACCACACACGAATGTTGCGGTGTGTTAACTCGCAAAATTAGATCAAAATGTAACACGAAAAAATGTAAAAGATGAAAGGTATAGGGACCAAGTTGAAGTGAAAAAGTAAAAAGGTTGACTATGTCGGTTGAACCTGTTATACCGCTTACCGATGTCCTGGTCGACACAAATTGTAACACCCCAACCGATGGCGGAAACATCGGGATGTCACGTATTGATGATCGTTCAGTAGCTCATGGTAAATAATAAGTTTCAATAAATGATTTAAATAAATTACATACAATTGTTCTAAGAATTTGTACATCAAAATAAAAAAAATACTAGCTACGCATCTTCAAGCATTAACTCTAATCTTCGAGCATGTTAGAACCTGAAACATGTTAAGTTTGAAAATATTTTGGGTCAACAAAAGTTGGTGAGAATTACATAGGTTTTGATAATTGAATAAACTTGTACAATTCAAGTGTCATGGCAAGTCTAGTCCATATGTGAAAACATACTAGAAGTAAATCGAGTGCATAATCAACCCTTGTGACTGTTATATTGTGGTACATCCCATACGCTCATGGTTCACTCGATTATGTTATGCAATAACAATCACCCACGCTACCTTTGTAGGAGGCAAGTATCCGGGTGGGATTGTCAGTCCAATAGATCTATCATTGTATACCGTCGGCTGATCAATGTTAATGATTATGCTAGAATTGTGCTTACCCTAGTCATGTTTAAGACATAATGCAACATAGAAAAACACATAGACACTTTGATGATTGAATTGCATATAGAATGTTGTAACATGTTTCACCCCAAAAATGGTGATAAATAGAAAAGGGGCTATGTAAAACTCACATTGGCTAAGGTGAATTATCCTCTAAGTGTTGTGAATGTATGCGAGGCGAATCCCAAAGACTCAACAACGTAGCTAGTCCAAATTGAAGAAAACGAAAAAGAAAGAATATCAAGCTTCCAATTCGCCAATTACAAGAGCTTATAATCAAAGCTTCAATTGTAGAAGTAATAGACTATAGAAGAAAGGTATGAGGGAAAATTTAATCGGATTGAAACAATCGATTTAGAGGTGCAAAGTATAATGGGTCATAGGTGGGTTTTTATACTAGTTTTGGAGTCAATTAGCCATTAAAATTGGTCAACACCATAAAGTAAGGTTTTATGATGAATTGACTATTTGACTAAGACTTTGACTGTTTGACTAAGACTTTGACTGTTTGACTAAGACTTTGACTAATCAATTTAAGGAATGTGTTAAGTTTATTTTCTTCTGAAATACTACACAAGATGATAGTTGGCTTAGTTGGTTGTCACTGTGTGTTGGTTGGCTGTGGACGCGGGTTCGAGTCCCGGTCCACACATGTAACATCGCCAAAAATTTCAAATTTTGATAACGTATATTGTTTACATAAACGTGCCTAAGTTTTATTTTCACGACCACACAACTTATATATATATATACATACATATATATATAATAATAATAATAATAATTTAAACCATAACTAATTTATTGATTGATTACCCAACCCAAATTCAGAGCCCAAACCTTTTAGCCCGGCCCAATTATGCCTTAGACCCATCAGGCCGGCCCACCAAGCCTTCCTTCCCATTTCTATGTTTAAAAAAAAAAAGGAGTGTTCACGCCAAGGATCGAACCCGGGTTAAATCAACAACACAACACCACACTAACCAAATGGGCTAGCCATCACATCTGATTCAAACCAGACACGGTTTAACTTTATCACCACTTGAAGATCTTCACAGTTGACTTGAAAAGTCAACTGTGATGAACGACTTGCCTTAATCAATCGTGTTAACTCTTGATTAGGCTATCTTTGGTATCCTTACACGAATTCCGGCCTATTATGACTAAGCAACACGCATTTTATCAATCAATCGTTGATCAATTAACCCAATACGCGTTTTGACATTTAATAATGGTCAATCCTTACCATTTCGTCAATTCAGTGATTTAAACTATAAATTGATCATTTGCGAGCCTTCACAACTCGCCAATACTCCCCTCTTAACCTCCAATCTTCTTAATTATATCCTGTTCTTGATCCACGATAGTTTTCTTTGACTTTTTGATTGACCATTCAATCGTGTTCGAAACAACATTGTAAGTTCAATTATTCCAGTGGGTTATGTTCTTCGGCATTCACACATCAATAGCCCCATGATTAATTGGGCTATTGATGTGTGAATCAAACTATTACAGATTCTAGGGCTCGTGATGTTATTTTGGGGATAAACTGGATTTGCACAATGTATTTATTTAAAAACAAACAGAACAAATCACAACCACTGGTCTAGACCAAGTGGTTGTGACTGGTTCTTCTATCCCGAGCCACCCGGGTTCGAGTCCCGGCTGTGGCGTGTATATTTTTCCTTTTTCCGGTTTTTATATATAAAGCACACAAATTATATAAATTCGTTTTTAATTATTAAAACTGCTTTAAAAATTCCAAAAATTTTATTTTAAGCTAATCTGATTAAAAAGTTAAACTTACAATTTTTAGTTTTCAAAAATTTATTTATTTAATATATTTAATAAATAAATCAGTTTTATTCTATTATATTTATAAAATTCCATTAAAATATCTAAACGATCTTATTATTTTCCACAAAAAATATTTTAAGTTTTTATAACATTAAACTTTTCAGAAATGATTTTTATTTCTGAAAAATCATTTATTTAATATTTTTAATCAATTCTTGTTAGTTTTAATCATAATTAAATCATAATAAATCCAATTTTTAATATTTTTGCACCAAAATTTTATACAAATTATTTCTGATCATTTAGAACAGAAATATGATTTTTATACTAATAATTCTTTAATTTTAATATTTTTAAATATTAAAGTTAAATTTTGACAATTTGTGATAAATAGATTTAAACATCTATTTTAAAGGAAATAATTTTATAAAAATTATTTTTACACTTTAAACACATTCTCGTAACCATCTTAAGTTTAAATTTCATAAAAAGATTTTTGGTTATTTATTTACTAAATTTCTCTCAATTGGCGAATATTTTAACATTAATCAAACGAGCAATTATCCCCAATTCAAAGCCCTAGAAACTTATACATTTGTAGTATTGATAGACTTAGACATATTTATTACCTCATTTTAGGGTGATACTTGATACATTTGGTCAACACATTTCTCAACAGATATAACATTTTACCAAGGTGAGTTTTACATAGCCCCTTTTATTTATCACCATTTTTGGGGTGAAACATGTTATAACATTATCATTGCAATTCAATCATCAATGTGTCTATGTGTTTTCTATGTTGCATTATGTCTTGAGCATGATTAGAGTAAGCACCATTCTAGCATAATCATTAACTCCGTACAAGCCGACGGTATACATTGATAGATCTATTGGACTGACAATCCCACCCGGATACGTGCCTCCTACAAAGGTTACGTGGGTGTTTGTTATCGCATAACATATTCAATTGGACCATGAGCGTATGGTATGTATCATTTTATAACAGTCATCAGGGTTGATTATGCACTCGATTTATTTCTAGTATGTTCTCGCATATGGACTAGATTGACATGACACATTAATTGCACATCATTTTTACTCAATTATCAAAAACCTATGTAATTCTCACCAACTTTTGTTGACCCAAAACATTTTCAACTTAACATGTTTCAGGTTCTATTTGCTTGAAGATTTGAATTGATGCTTGAAGATATGTGTATAGCTTTATTCAATTTGATGTACAAATTCTAGAACAATTGTATGTAATTCATTTAAATTATTTAATGGAATTTATTATTCACCATGAGCTACTGAACAATCATCAATACGTGGCACCCCGATGTTTCCGCCATCGGTTGGGGTGTTACAGATTGGTATCAGAGCCATGGTTATAGGGAATTAGGTTATTAGAAAAATAATCTAGTCTATAACCATAGGATATAACCAGTACTTGCCTCTTTTGCTTGCTATTCTCTATCTCCTACTTCTTATCCCTACTATCATCCTTACAAGAAGGTTGCTCTACATCACTGGAACCACTCTTAGACAAATAGGACAAAATCTTCAGGTTTAACCTGAACTACCTTGAGATCTCGTCGAAGTTCTAGATTTTAATAACGAACACGTGCAATCTGGAAGGGTGAACGCCTGTATTCTGAGTCTTCTGTCTAGGCTGGCATTGCGCATATATCCCAATCAGACGAGGGACCCGGATGCCTACCTGGGAATTCTCGGGATGAGTGTTCACTTATAGGCTAAAGCATGTCTTCATATGTTATTAGAATTTAGAATCTTTGATAAGTCAACGTTTTCGTTTATTCGTTTTAATTAATGAATAAATGATTACATTCCTTATATAAACTCTCATTCATTTCATTGTGTCTATTACAGATCATGCCTCCTCGTCGCAGCACTCGCAACAGCACTGGTGAGAACCACGATGAAGGTAGTGACAACCATGGTCATGACCAAGGTCCTGGTCACAACAACAATGGGGTCGATGCTCAACTGGCTGCGATCATTTCTCAACAAATGGCGCAGCAAATCGCAACTCTGGTTCCCAATTTACTTGCTCAGGTCATCCAATTGAACGGCAACGGGAATGGTCACAACAATGGGAACGGAAATGGCAATGGCAATGGTAATGGACCCCAAGCTTGCACCCTTAAGCATTTCAACTCTTGTAACCCTCCAAAGTTCAGCGGTGAAGAAGGAGCTTCAGGACTCCTACAATGGTTTGAGGGCATTGAAAATACCTTCATTAACAGTGAATGCCCTGACAACTTTAAGGTCCGTTATGCCATGAGTGTTCTTCATAAACGAGCACTCACTTGGTGGAATGAAGAAAAACGCACTCGCGGAGCCGAAGCTGCACTAGCCTTAACCTGGGATCAAGCTAAAGACATTATGAAGGCAGAGTTCTGTCCTCGTAATGAAATTAAGAAGCTGGAAGATGAATTTCATGATCTTGCTCAAGACAGTGGGGAAAACCTCGCTTACAACACTCGTTTTCACGAACTTAGCTTACTGCTACCCCACAAAGTCACTCCTTTGCCCATTGCGATCGAAAAATACATTGGTGGCTTACCGATGCAGATTCAAGACACGGTGTGGGGAAGGAACCCTGCTACTTTGGAGGAAGCAAAGCGTTTGGCTGCCACCCTAACAGATAACCATGTGAAGCAGGAACCCTGACTCGTAAAGGGGAGAAGAAAAAGGATACTCCCCAACCTGCCGTCGAAATCAAAACTGAGGCCTCAACCAACGGGAAGAACAAGGTCAGGAATTTTGCAATAGACACCACTGCCCCACCCACCAAGAAACAATACAATGGGAACCTACCTAAGTGTGACACCTGCCAGTATCACCATCCAACTCAAGTACCCTGTCGACAGTGCACCAATTGTCAGAGGTATGGGCATCTTGCGGAATCCTGTCGAATCCCTGCTACAAACGCTCTTGATGCTCCAAATAATCCCGCTTGAGACCCTCCAACTACTCAACATCAAACCCTACCATTTGAATAACATCTACTTTCTCTTTAATTTCATGTATTGTCACTTTTGAATCAGATAATAAATTCAAGTATTATCATAACATCTGCGTGCATACTTGTTTGAATATGAATTAATTGCTATATCTACTTGCTTACTTGTACAACAATTAGTTGACTACCAAACAACTTACTTAACGATTGGTAGAGGTCATCATGTCTATCCAACAGTCGGAGAGGCCCTACCACCTGCTCAACGACTGGTGGGGACTATCAGACCTGCTCAACAATCAGTAAAGTCATAAAAGGGCACAAAACCCTAATGTAAGGTAAATTGGTAATTACGGTCCGGAACGTAATCATGAATTTACAGGTACGTTAAGGTAGTGTGAAATTTTATCAAGGTTTCCGGTAGTGGACCAATTGTAACCCTGGTTTTCTCTTAACTTCGGGACGAAGTTCCTAAAAGTAGGGGAGACTGTAACATCGCCAAAAATTTCAAATTTTGATAACGTATATTGTTTACATAAACGTGCCTAAGTTTTATTTTCACGACCACACAACTTATATATATATATACATACATATATATATAATAATAATAATAATAATTTAAACCATAACTAATTTATTGATTGATTACCCAACCCAAATTCAGAGCCCAAACCTTTTAGCCCGGCCCAATTATGCCTTAGACCCATCAGGCCGGCCCACCAAGCCTTCCTTCCCATTTCTATGTTTAAAAAAAAAAAAAGAGTGTTCACGCCAAGGATCGAACCCGGGTTAAATCAACAACACAACACCACACTAACCAAATGGGCTAGCCATCACATCTGATTCAAACCAGACACGGTTTAACTTTATCACCACTTGAAGATCTTCACAGTTGACTTGAAAAGTCAACTGTGATGAACGACTTGCCTTAATCAATCGTGTTAACTCTTGATTAGGCTATCTTTGGTATCCTTACACGAATTCCGGCCTATTATGACTAAGCAACACGCATTTTATCAATCAATCGTTGATCAATTAACCCAATACGCGTTTTGACATTTAATAATGGTCAATCCTTACCATTTCGTCAATTCAGTGATTTAAACTATAAATTGATCATTTGCGAGCCTTCACAACTCGCCAATACTCCCCTCTTAACCTCCAATCTTCTTAATTATATCCTGTTCTTGATCCACGATAGTTTTCTTTGACTTTTTGATTGACCATTCAATCGTGTTCGAAACAACATTGTAAGTTCAATTATTCCAGTGGGTTATGTTCTTCGGCATTCACACATCAATAGCCCCATGATTAATTGGGCTATTGATGTGTGAATCAAACTATTACAGATTCTAGGGCTCGTGATGTTATTTTGGGGATAAACTGGATTTGCACAATGTATTTATTTAAAAACAAACAGAACAAATCACAACCACTGGTCTAGACCAAGTGGTTGTGACTGGTTCTTCTATCCCGAGCCACCCGGGTTCGAGTCCCGGCTGTGGCGTGTATATTTTTCCTTTTTCGGTTTTTATATATAAAGCACACAAATTATATAAATTCGTTTTTAATTATTAAAACTGCTTTAAAAATTCCAAAAATTTTATTTTAAGCTAATCTGATTAAAAAGTTAAACTTACAATTTTTAGTTTTCAAAAATTTATTTATTTAATATATTTAATAAATAAATCAGTTTTATTCTATTATATTTATAAAATTCCATTAAAATATCTAAACGATCTTATTATTTTCCACAAAAAATATTTTAAGTTTTTATAACATTAAACTTTTCAGAAATGATTTTTATTTCTGAAAAAATCATTTATTTAATATTTTTAATCAATTCTTGTTAGTTTTAATCATAATTAAATCATAATAAATCCAATTTTTAATATTTTTTGCACCAAAATTTTATACAAATTATTTCTGATCATTTAGAACAGAAATATGATTTTTATACTAATAATTCTTTAATTTTAATATTTTTAAATATTAAAGTTAAATTTTGACAATTTGTGATAAATAGATTTAAACATCTATTTTAAAGGAAATAATTTTATAAAAATTATTTTTACACTTTAAACACATTCTCGTAACCATCTTAAGTTTAAATTTCATAAAAAGATTTTTGGTTATTTATTTACTAAATTTCTCTCAATTGGCGAATATTTTAACATTAATCAAACGAGCAATTATCCCCAATTCAAAGCCCTAGAAACTTATACATTTGTAGTATTGATAGACTTAGACATATTTATTACCTCATTTTAGGGTGATACTTGATACATTTGGTCAACACATTTCTCAACAGATATAACATTTTACCAAGGTGAGTTTTACATAGCCCCTTTTATTTATCACCATTTTTGGGGTGAAACATGTTATAACATTATCATTGCAATTCAATCATCAATGTGTCTATGTGTTTTCTATGTTGCATTATGTCTTGAGCATGATTAGAGTAAGCACCATTCTAGCATAATCATTAACTCCGTACAAGCCGACGGTTATACATTGATAGATCTATTGGACTGACAATCCCACCCGGATACGTGCCTCCTACAAAGGTTACGTGGGTGTTTGTTATCGCATAACATATTCAATTGGACCATGAGCGTATGGTATGTATCATTTTATAACAGTCATCAGGGTTGATTATGCACTCGATTTATTTCTAGTATGTTCTCGCATATGGACTAGATTGACATGACACATGAATTGCACATCATTTTTACTCAATTATCAAAAACCTATGTAATTCTCACCAACTTTTGTTGACCCAAAACATTTTCAACTTAACATGTTTCAGGTTCTATTTGCTTGAAGATTTGAATTGATGCTTGAAGATATGTGTATAGCTTTATTCAATTTGATGTACAAATTCTAGAACAATTGTATGTAATTCATTTAAATTATTTAATGGAATTTATTATTCACCATGAGCTACTGAACAATCATCAATACGTGACACCCCGATGTTTCCGCCATCGGTTGGGGTGTTACAACACAAATCTTTTTTTGGCAATTATTTCCCTAAAACTATATTATACTAAATTCATAATATGATTATATAAGCCCGAAAGTGACTCGAAATATTTTTAAAACGTACAAAAGTGTCGAGATACAAATAATTATTAGTTTAAGGTATTTAAAACATGTATTGTTTAAAACAATACATTCTTTTTATCAAAAAAAAATTAGGGAAAATTCGCGATGTTACACAAATTAGGCCGTAATTTTGGGAAACGATAAAGGATTTGAACCGTCGGTAAATTCCAGTATACCGGTTTTATACCGCTATACCGGTACAAGGTTAAATATTGGACTTTATCGGCCCATAATGATGATATAAATATCATGTTAAGTGAGAAAGAACATGAACCGATTTCTAAAAGACAAGATTACTTGAAATATATGTTACTTATCTTATGTAATTTTACTATATTTTGATTATTGGTAACTCAAACTTCTTATTAAAGAATGTGGAAAATGAAAATAGTTCTACTTTTATTGATGAGGATGACGTTGATAACGAATTTTATCTTTTAAGCGATCATGAACTTGATACTTTCATGATTCAACACTCTAATGATATAAACCAATTATGCCCTTTTATATAAAAATAACTTTGTTCAAAATTGAGTACTTTCGGATTTTTTTTATTATGGATTCACTTTTAAATTATTATTTTTTTATTACGAAACCATGTACTATTAATTAATTTTGAGTTAAAGTTGTATTTATAAAATTGTAGAGTTAACTAGTCAATCCGACTAAACCACCCAATATAACCCGGTTCAACCGGTTGAATCATTTCTAAGTCCAATCCGGTATGGTTAAAAAACTGGTTTTTAAAACATTGGCATGAACTACTACATGACATTCAAAGATGTCATCCTCCCCTATTGAGTGTGTCATATGGCATCCTCTTTATTTTTATCTAAAAGTCTCTTTCTCTCTCATATTTCCCCGACAATTTTAAAACGTTAATAACTTTTATATACGAGATTTAAAAAAAAATTGCACCAAATTAACGAACGTTTTATTATCATTCCAACGAGTACCATAGTGCTATACAAAAAACAAAAAAAAAAACGATTTTTTTTTGTCGGTTTTTGTTCATACAGGAGAAAAAACACAATGTGCTCAGGTAATTCATTAATAATGTCTAGGCAAGTCAATAATCATGATCAAACTGGGAATTTTATTTCATCAAGAGCAGAATAGATTAAAACCACTCATTTCCAAAAAAAAAAAATCACACATTCAAGATCGCCGCCTCAAGTACGCCCTGCAATGGTTGTTTCTAGCTCTGCTCCCCATCCAAACATACATCTTTTTAATATACATTTTCATTCTTATTCACATGATTAAAATAGTTGTTTTTTCATATTATAGTACATTAATTTATATGTTACATTGATATACGTTAAAATATACATATTTAAATCCCCGATTAAACTCCCAAATTACGCGTTTTCGACCATAATTGCACGAATTCGGTACTTAACCGCTTCATATTTTATTTCAGGTCTTAAACGACGTCCCACGAACAAAGTCGAAGAAACCGGGCGAAAAACGGACAAGACGGAAAGTTTCTGCAAAATCAGCCAAGTCTGGAAATAGTGCACGGCCGTGCACCCCAGGTACACGCCCGTGCGGACTCAGTTTACTCGGACACAGAGGAGCTGCACTGCCAGTGCGACCTGGCGTGCAGCTGTTGTTCTCGGGCACCCTGATCAGCACTGCCGTGCGGGTGCCCGTGCGACTCAAGTTCCCGGGTGCACAGCCAGTGCACCAGGCAGTGCACCATCAGCACTCGGCCACAACCAGACCCGCACGCCCGTGCACCTTAGGTGCACGGCCGTGCGGAATATCTAGATATTTCCAGGAACAGCCACTTGCCCACTTGCCCACTTGCACGTCAAATCAAGTTGATCGAGTGCACGGCCGTGCACTTTATGCGCACGGCCGTGCCAAAAATCAAACTTTCTATAAAAACAGAGCAGAACCCACTGATCAAGGATTGGATCTTTGGGGGGCGATTTCTGGCGATTTTCAGGGCTAACGAAGTGCTGCATAGGCGTGGAACAAGCTCGGGAATCCATCCGTTCCATCCTTCATCATCCAATCCATCTCTTTAGCAATCTTATGGTTTGATCCTTTAAGCTTTCTTAGATCCAAATCTGATTTTGTTTGCTACATTGATGTTATTTTAGTTAATCGTACGCCTACGGGCAAGAACATTAGTAGTAGTTAGTAGTTAAAACAATCATTTGCGTGAAATCAAGTTTTGTATAAATTTGGCGTTTTTCATGTTTGAATCTTGATGATCATAATGCAACCTTGTTTCGTTGTTGATAGATTTGTAGTTGTGTTTGGATGACTTTGACGATTATCGAATGTGTTAGGCGGATTACTTGTTGAGAAAACCGTCCGTTTAATCGTCCGGTAGTAAACTAGTTAACTTGTTAATAAAGTTTACACCATGAAACTGTAACCGGGTATTGGTTTGGTTAAAGTCACTCGGATAATAATTATAAATGTTTACCGGCACGTAAAAGAGTTTAAAAAGCTTAATGGTGTTGTTATTAATCTTTGACACGGTTAATGTTTACCGGCACGTAAAAGAGTTTAAAAAGCTTAATGGTGTTGTTACTAATCTTTGACGCGGTTAATGATCTTTGCTAGTTATTTTGGTAGAAATAGCGATCTTAGTAGATTTGTGTTCAAAGTTAGTAAAATGGAATAGGTTGTGAAATGCTCTACTTTATGCTAGTCTCGGTGGTCGTATTGTGTATTCGATATTACTTTCCTTTGCTAGTGCGGTTGAGGACTCCCGAAAGGTGATACTAACCCTTCTTTAAAGATTCTCATGAGATCATATCAGCTGCGCGCTAATAAACGACTTGAGGTGGCTAACGTGTGTATTCGCGTTAGCTTTCCATATAGTTGTCATGTTAGGATGCCCGAAAGGGACACTAACTGTCGGAAAATGGGAATGTTGATCACGCCTTTATTTCTTATATAGATGACATGCTAGGATTGGCGTATTACAGCTCATATAGTTATATTTTCTATTTAGAGTCGTAGTTAAGTTATTTACATGTTTTAGAATTAATTTAGTCTTAAACAAAACTCACACTTATCTTATCCTACTGGTAAATCGGGGACATAGTTTTAGTACAATTGCTCCGCGCGCGTCCATGGATCGATATCTGGTTCTTATCTGTACGTTACTACATATATGACAGGGTACACTTGCCCTATTGTGTGTGTTTTAATATTAAGGTCTAAACCATTTTTATAAATATTAAAGCAAAACGTGTGTTAAAATCCATTGTAAAATATGTATAGTTACGCACACGTCAAGTTTTTGGCGCCGTTGCCGGGGAAGCGACGAGCTTTAGGAACGAACCGAGTCAACTTTTTACCAGTGTACATGTTTGTGAATACTTGTTTATACTTCTTTGATTCGTTATTTTATTCATTTATTTGCACATATGATTATTTGAATTTTTATTAGATTTATCTGTCTGTTGATATATTGGATTAATTTTAGATTGGTTTTTAGGTTGCATATAGATTCGTTCATTTATCTGCTTATAGGATTGTTTGATTTGATTTTTCGTTCATTAGGAAGTTGATAGATTTAATTTATTGAATATTGGATTAATTGGTTTGTCTATGAATTTGATTTGTTCGTTATTTGATTAATTAGATTTATTTGTTCGTATTCGGACTAATTATTAATTTCATTCTTTGTATAGTTTTAGGCTTAGTCTGCTTATTTCTGTTCATTTTATTGATTCTATTTGTTTATATTTGATTTTCTTGAACGTATTTGCTTTCCGTTATTATCGCATGAATTTATTGATTCTTTATTTCATTTATTTATTTTTCTGTCTTTTATCGCCTTTTTGGGTTTGTCATATATTCGCCTGTTGCAACTGTATCATTCTTACATGCAGGTTGATGTCCACGAACCCTGGGTCTTCTGGTGATCTTTGTGACGAGGAGCTAAGGCGCCTGAGGAGAAGCGAACGGATTAGACTTCATAAATTGCGTCTTGTTTCTGATATTCTTATTGCTGCTCCTATTGTTGAGGTCCCAATTGAGGAGGTTAGGCACGATCTGGCCGACGACAACGGGTCGGACGCCCACAGCGACATTATCATGGCGGATGACGACATTCCGCTGAATGATAGTGGTCGTCCAGGAGGAGATGGACTCGCGCCGAGTATTGTCCGTCCGGCTATTTTGGCGGATCATTTCGAGATCAAATCTAGTATCGTGAATATGATACAAAATTCGGTGCAATTCGGTGGACTGGAGCACGAGGATCCAGGCCGACATATTGCTGCATTCTTAGAGGTTTTAGCCACCTTTAAGATGACGGGCATCTCCGATGATGCTATCCGTCTCCGACTCTTCCCATTCTCACTGCGGGACAAAGCCCGGACTTGGCTTCTGTCACAACCCGCAGGGTCGATCACGACTTGGGCAGAGTTGTCACAACAATTCATGCAGCAGTATTTTCCTCCTGAAAAGACACAAAAATTGAGGAATCGCATCATGACATTTCGTCAGGATGACGATGAATCATTATACACAGCCTGGGAAAGGTTTAAAGACCTACTCTTGAGTTGCCCGCACCATGAGCTTTCGAAAAGGCATTTGGTGCAAACTTTTTATCAGGGACTCGGGTATGCATCTCAGGAACGCCTTGATGTATACGCTGGGGGAGACATCGGAACAAAGTCTCCTAGGGAAGCGTGGAGCATTATTGAGAAGGCGTCCCTAAAATCTAAATCCCGGCAGAATGATAGATCTCGGTCTTCATCTGCCAAGGCTGGTGTGCATGCCGTGGATAACTATACGGCGATTTCGGCACAGATAGCAGCTCTGGCTACGAGACTCGATAACTCTCAGCAACACGTAGCGCAGTCCGATTGTTTGTGTGTGGAGTGCGGGGTATCTCACGAGCCTGGCTCGTGTGCTCAGGAGGTAATGTATACAGGCCACGAGGAAGTGAACTACATGGGTAATCAAACGAGACCCCAGAATAACCCTTACAGCAACACTTATAATCCGGGTTGGAGAAATCACCCGAACTTCGGGTGGAGATCTGGTACTTCCAATCAGAACCCTCTCGGATTCCAGCAGAGAGCCGCCGCACCACAACAGTCCTACCAATCCCAACAACCTTACCAGCCCAACCAACAGTCCTACCAGTCCAACCAACAGCCATACCTGGGTCGTGGTCAATCGTCCCAGCAGAGACCGAACCAATACCAGAACCAGGGCGCCGGGAGCAGCTCCCAGCAGCACGCCCCTCATGGTATGTCTAAGCTGGAGGAGATGATGTCTCAGCTCCTTACCAACACCTCTAATTCCAATCAGATCGCTGAGCAGCGCTACCAGCAGCATGAGGAGCGCTTCACGAACTATGAAGGAGAGATGAGGGGCCAAAAGGCGTCGATGCAGGCCATAGAGAACCAGGTTGGCCAGATGGCAAAGATGATGTCTGAGAGACAGCAGGGTGGTCTCCCAGGCAACACTGAGCCGAACCCAAGAGGGCATGTGAATGCCATTATGACGAGGAGTGGTAAAACCTCGGGACCAGACACATCGGGCTCACCACCGATCACTGAGACGGTCCAGACTGAGTCTTCGGACGAGGTGCACGCTAGGCGAGTCCCAGCAAGTACAGCACAGCTACCGAAGCCAGTCACAGACTACACTCCTCCTGTTCCATATCCTGGTAGACTTAGGAAGCAGAAAGACGAGGCGCAATACGAGAAATTTCTCGAGCTGTTCAAGCAGCTACATATAAACATCCCGTTTGTTGAGGCCTTAGCACAGATGCCTAAGTATGCCAAATTCTTGAAGGACATCCTCACAAATAAGCAAAAACTTGAGGACCTGTCCTGCGTTCTGTTGAACGAGAACTGCTCTGCAATTCTGCAGAATAGACTGCCCATGAAAATGGGCGATCCTGGTAGCTTTACCATCCCTTGTCTGATAGGTGATATGACTGTCAGTAATGCACTCGCAGACTTGGGGGCCAGCATAAACCTTATGCCTTATAAGGTTTTCGAGAAGTTGGATCTGGGTGAACCTTCACCCACCAGGATGAGTATTCGCCTCGCTGATCGTTCGATCAAGTATCCACGGGGGTTTGTAGAAAATATGCTTGTCAAGATTGACAAATTCGTTTTCCCTGTGGACTTTGTCATCCTAGATATGGATGAGGACTCTAAAGTCCCTTTGATTCTCGGACGTCCTTTCCTTAACACGGCAAGGACGATTGTTGACGTGGCTGCGGGCCAGATCACACTCCGAGTCAATGATGAGCACGTGACTTTTGACATTCAGAGGTCGATGCGCCATCCTGAGAGCCAAGACGATACACTATACTATCTTGACATAGTAGACCAGTGTGTCAGCTCTCATATCAGAGGTGCTTGGGAGAGAGATGTTTCGGACACACATCTGTTGTGTGGGAGCCTAGATGGCATTATGCAGGAGGGCCATATAGATGAGCAGCCGGTCTATCAGATCGGTGATGATGGTTCCCAAAGTCCGGAGCGTTTTGTGGAAATTGAGCGAGAGGAAGAGGAGAAGGCGAAGCCGTCTGTTGAGGATCCACCGTCTCTAGAGCTGAAGGAGCTCCCGCCGCATCTCGAGTATGCATTTCTGGATGAGGAGGGGCGTCTACCGGTGATCATATCGTCTTCATTGACTGTGGAAGAAAAGAGCGAGTTGTTGAGGGTATTAAAACTTCATAAACGGGCAATTGCCTGGAAGATCGTAGACATCAAGGGGATTAATCCCTCTTTCTGTACTCATAAAATCTTGATGGAGGATGTCTACAAGCCTTGTGCGCAGCACCAGAGGCGTCTGAACCCGAACATGCAAGATGTTGTTAAATCCGAGGTGATTAAACTGCTTGATGCTGGATTGATATATCCCATCTCGGATTCTGTTTGGGTTAGTCCTGTGCACGTCGTGCCCAAGAAGGGTGGCATGACGGTGGTCACAAATGATAGGAATGAGTTAATTCCTACGAGGACCGTCACGGGGTGGAGAGTTTGCATTGACTATCGCAAGCTCAATGACGCCACCCGCAAGGATCACTTCCCGCTTCCATTCATCGATCAGATGTTGGAACGACTGTCGGGGAAGTTATATTACTGTTTCCTTGATGGTTTCTCTGGATACTTTCAAATCCCTATCGATCCTGTGGACCAGGATAAGACGACCTTCACATGCCCTTTTGGCACATTCGCCTACAGGCGTATGCCATTTGGGCTGTGCAATGCGCCGGCGACCTTCCAGCGTTGCATGGTTGCCATTTTTCATGACATGATCGAGGACTCCATGGAGGTGTTCATGGATGATTTTTCCGTTTTCGGGAGTTCGTTCGATCAATGTCTGGGGAACCTGGAGCGGATGCTTCAGAGGTGTGAGGAGACCAGTCTTGTGCTAAACTGGGAAAAATGCCACTTCATGGTGAAGGAAGGAATAGTCATGGGGCATAAGGTCTCCCGAAGTGGGTTGGAGGTTGATCCTGCCAAAGTAGATATCATTTCTAGGCTCCCTCCACCCTCCTCTGTCAGAGCGATCCGCAGCTTTTTGGGTCATGCGGGATTTTACAGGCGATTTATCAAAGACTTTTCAAAGATCGCCCGGCCGATGACCCGTTTGTTGGAAAAGGATGCACCGTTTGTGTTTGGTGCAGAGTGTGTGAAGGCATTTGGCCTTCTGAAGCGGTTGCTTGTTGAGGCCCCTATATTGGTAGCACCCGACTGGGGGCTGCCATTCGAGATTATGTGCGACGCGAGTGACTTCGCGATTGGGGCGGTCTTGGGACAGCGGAAGGACAAGCACTTCCACCCGATCTACTACGCGAGTAAGACTCTACATGATGCTCAGGAGCATTACACCACGACTGAAAAGGAGCTTCTTGCTGTAGTATTTGCATTCGACAAGTTTAGATCATATTTGGTGCTGTCGAAGACCATTGTCTATACGGACCATGCAGCGATCCGATACCTATTCAGCAAACAGGACGCGAAACCGCGCCTGATTAGGTGGATCTTGCTGCTGCAAGAGTTCGATATAGAGATTCAGGACAAGAAGGGTGCCCTGAATGTTGCTGCTGATCATCTGTCCAGACTCGAGCATGATGATGCCGAGAACTGCGCGTGGGATGCAATTAATGACAACTTTCCCCACGAGTTCTTGATGAACGTCGAGTCGGTGGAAGATGTATCACCATGGTTCGCGGATTTTGCGAACTACCTCGCGTGCGGGATCCTCATCAAAGGATTGTCGCACCAGCAAAAGAGGAAGTTCTTCGCGGACCTAAAGCATTACTTCTGGGATGACCCATTTTTGTTCCGGGTCGGGGCGGATCAGCTGATTCGCCGTTGCGTGTTCGGGGTTGAGGCGGCGCAGATCTTGCGCGACTGTCACGAGGGGCCTACCGGAGGTCACCACGGAGCGAATTACACTGCCAAAAAAGTGTTAGACTCCGGGTTTTATTGGCCCACACTTTTCCGTGACGCTCAGATACTGGTCGGTGCATGTGATTCGTGCCAGAGGGCGACGAACATATCGGCACGCGACCAAATGCCGCAAAATCCCATCCAAGTTTGTGAGGTCTTTGACATTTGGGGCATAGACTTCATGGGACCATTCCCCTCCTCACGGGGTAATAAATATATACTTGTGGCGGTTGACTATGTGTCAAAGTGGGTGGAGGCGCAAGCCTTACCCACAAATGATGCCCGAGTAGTAGTGAGGTTTGTTAGAAGCTTGTTCTCGCGGTTTGGTGCCCGAAGGCACTAATAAGTGACCGTGGCACGCATTTCTGCAATGCGCAGCTTGATCGCGCGTTAGCACGTTATGGCGTCCAGCACAGGTTATCCACCCCGTATCATCCACAGACAAGTGGACAGGTGGAGGTCACGAACCGTGGATTGAAGCGAATCCTTGAGCGGTCGGTTAATCAAAACCGCAAGGATTGGGCTGACAAGCTTGATGACGCGCTGTGGGCCTTTCGAACTGCCTACAAGACGCCTATTGGGACGACTCCCTTTCGGCTGGTCTATGGCAAAGCGTGTCATCTCCCAGTCGAGCTGGAGCATAGGGCATTCTGGGCTCTTAAAACGGCAAATTTGGATCTTAAGACCGGCGGTGAGACCCGTTTCTTACAGATTCATGAGCTGGAGGAGCTTAGGCAGCAGACCTATGAGAGCTCGATATTATATAAAGAGCGCACAAAGAGACTGCACGACAGTCGCCTGAAAAGCCAGAAAGATTTTCAGGTGGGCGATTTAGTTTTGCTTTATAATTCTCGCCTGCGCCTCTTTCCTGGAAAGTTGAAATCCCGCTGGACAGGACCGTACACTGTTAAGGAAATATATCCATACGGTGCTGTCGCAATCGCAGATTCTGTGGGTTTGACTTTCAAAGTCAACGGTCATCGCCTAAAAGTCTATGTTGAAGGACCGATTGACCAAACCGTAGATGAAATCGATATCTACGCCCCACACGCCTCATAAAGTGTGGGGAAGTGAGTCTAGCTAGCGACTCGTTAATAAATATAGCACGGCGTGTATGGGCGCGCCAAAGGGTAAATATGTAATTAGAGTATATATATCTTGCTTTATTTTAATTTTTTTTGTTTAACGTTGTTTCTAGTAATGTGCAGGTTCGTATCGGTTTTGAACAAAGCGGGAAGGAGCAATGGAGCGTGAACAGTTGACAAACAGGTTTAAATGGTTTAAAATGATGTTTTCGGACAAAACAGGGTGGCTGCGCAGCTGCAGGCTGCATTTCTGCAAGTCTGCAGACTGTGCACGGCCGTGCCAAAAATATGCACTGCCGTGCGGGCCTGGCTGACCAGCAAGCCTGATCAGCACAGGTGTGCAAGGGGGAGTGCAAGGCCACTGCACGGCCGTGCGACTCAGGCGCACGACCGTGCGGGCCCAAAAGCCCGGCCAAATTCGTGGCTATTTAAGCATCTTTAACTTCAAAACCCTAAAGACTTGCACTCCCAATCTGCACCCGCGTTCCAAGCAGCCAAACAACCCGATTAATCATCTCTTTAGGCCTAAATCTTCAATCTTTTCCTTCCAAATCAACTAAGGTATGAACCCCTTCATAATATTGCACCTATTTTATGTATTTTTAGTTTAGATCTGTCGTACTTTTGATTTTTAGGGCAAGATTTATGGGTTTTCTTCATAAAGTTTAATAAACCCACTAATTTTGGTTTGTTTTAGTTTAATGTAGTATAGTTTTTTGTTGTTGATGTTAAAACCGTGCACATCCAGGCCCAAATCACTGATATATGAGTTTATTTGCAACCTTAGAGAGATTTGGGTGTTGTTGAGTAATTTTTCAAAAATCTGGGACTGTGCACGGTCAGCTGCACGGTCGTGCGCATGACCGTGCGGGCCAAAAATCATGCTGCACTGCCAGTGCAACCCGGCGTGCAGCATTCTGACCTGAAAAACCAAGCCTGCACGCCCGTGCACCATAGGTGCACGGCCGTGCATCAGTAACAGATTCAGGTCAGAATGCGCGCAGGTCCGTTTTGGGCATCCGGGACCTACGTTTTTTTTGTGTACTAACAGTTGTATATAAATTTTTGCATGCAGATGGCTCATGATTTCCTCGGCTTTGACAACCGTGACAAAAAGGAGGCGCCATGTATTGAAAAGTTCATGAAGCTCTGGGGTAGGAGGAACTCATTCGGTGTTCCTATTCGGCTTAACTTAGACCTACTCACCGCGCTGAATCAGCGTGAACGATATGATGGATTTGTCTCGCCCCAGATGGCGAAACTGCTTAGTATAAACCAGCCTGTTTACAGAGAGATCACGATCGAGTTCTTGTCATCCTTCTCCTACAAAAAACCAAAGGAGGGGGTGTATAAGGACTTCCATTCGAAAGACATTCGGTTTAGGCTTTGTGGAAAATGGTATCATTGGTCGGTTGCGCGACTGGGAAGGAAGCTGGGGATATATGAGCATTTAGAGACTGACTCTGAGGATTTTTGCGGGATCCACAGCTTCGTGGATAATGACGAGCGGGCCGCATTTTGGGCATCCATTGCCACTGGTGGACCTTATAATCCGAGGTCTGCCAAGGCCACTAGGATTAAGGACCCGCTACTCCGCCTCTTACACCATGTGTTCAGCCACACGATCTGTGGCCGAAAGGACAGTTCGGGGAACTGTCCCACTCCCGATCTTCTCTATATGTATCATTTCTATGAGGGTGCCCCGCTGAACTTGGCCGCACGAATGGCCGAGTTCTTTCTCACTGCTGGGGGCACCAAGGACGGGAGTGAGATCCATGGCGGGGAGTACGTCACCCAGATTGCGATGGCACTGGGAGTTCTGACCGACGAGGTCAGGGCCACGCTGACATGGGTAACTAATGGGGTTATGCTGGACTTTAGATCACTCAGGTCTCAGAACCTGCTAGCTGATACGGACGGGGGTCCACGACTTACTAGTCAGGATATCATATGGGACCCCGTGCCACCACAGGACGAGGAGGATGAGGAGATGCAGGAGCAGCATGCAGGAGTCGGTGGTGACGAGCACCACGACATTCCACACCACTCTCCTCAGCACTTCCAGCCCCAGGACCAGCAGTGGCCTCCAGGCATCCCGACATACCCTGAGTTCTACCAGCGGTTCCAGGCGATGGAGCTGAATATGCACAACATCGGTGCAAACCAGGTGGAGATCAGGCAGGACCAGCAGTACATGCGGTCCACTATGGATCGTGTACAGCAGGATGTGAGGCACAGTTTCGAGTACCTTTTCGCTGGGTTAGAGCAGGTGCATCCGGGTTATTTCAGTAACCCTCCCTCATTCCCTTATGGTGCTCCTGGCGACCAGCCAGGTAGCTCCGGTCAGCACCACGACGACGACCAGTAGCCACGGCAATCTATTGCATGCATGTGTTAGTACTTTTTATTCATTTTTGCAGTTCGTATTCGGGTCTGCGTACCCATGACTTTTTAGTTTTTGCATTTGAACTATTTACTTTTCTGCACTTTAATTTTCAGTATATTTGCTTTGTTTGAATAATTGTGATGATGTACGGATGTGTTTGATATCTTTTGGTTTTGTCAAGAATGGTGATAGTGCAGGAAACGGCGAGCACCGGAATGGATGCTCAATGCGATCACCGTACTTTTCAAGTTATCGACTAAAGGGGAGTATTATTCTCCTTTTTCCCACTATAGATAGCTAATTCATAAACGCTTTCTATTGTCACATTGGGGACAATGTGAAGTTCAAGTGTGGGGAGGGATTATAATCGTGTTTGTCCTCTTGTATATATATATATATGTTTGAAAAAAAAAAAAAAAAAAAAAACCTTTAAAAGTACATATATGTATATATTCTCATATAAACACCAAGCCTAACTAAATTTTGACAAAGATAACTCGAGGCGCGACAAACAGATGAGATACGAGCGTGTTATATTCGTACACTTGCACCCATTTCCTTCCGGTTACGTGAGCGTTCGAGCCTTAGAATAAATAACATTTCTTTGACATGCTTGCGAGTGAGCCGGATGTTTTGTGCAGTTTAGAACTTGTCACTAGTATACTTGTTTAGACCAGATACGTGTGAGATTGTACGAACATGATTGAGGCATTTAGGATACCCTTTTGATTTAGCCTTTTCTTTTTGTTCTATCTGTTTCCCGCACCCATATATTATCCACTAGTTAACCATGTTGAACCTAATCCCGTGTTTTTTCTTATTTACCACACCATTTCACTACTAAACCAAATAGCCTTTTTCTTTTAAACCTTTTTGTGTTAAAGCTCGGTTTAGGTTATTGTTTGACTAGTTTTTACGTTGTAAATAGTTCATTTCGGGTTTATATATTTAGAACCCGTTTGTTGATTATATTTCAGTTTCTGTTTAGTATATATATATCATAGATATGTATATAAAAAAAAAAAAAAAAAAAATCCAGAAAAATAGAACACCCTAAAATAGGGTGAATTAGCAGTGATTCGAGCAGTTTTTAGAGCTTTAAAGTTAAAAGTTGTGTTTAGCCCGTTTCAAAAGAAAATTCGCCTATAGTAGAATTCTTATTGTACAGTTGTAGTTGTTGCTATTAGTTAGACATAACCGCCGTGTTTTAGCCGATTTGTCACTTTAAATGTCCATTCCACACCCCTACCTTTGCCTAACATTACAACCCTTACAAGACCTCTTGATTTGTGCCTTTTCACACGTTAGTTGGTGAAGACTAGATCTTTTGACAAGCTTATGATATTGCACAATTCATTGTCTTGGCAATGGAGCGATTTACACATACACATTACACGTATGTATCATAAATAAAACCGAGTGTGTGTGAACATTGTGAGTCGTGTACGGGTTTGCGTGCTTGTAGATCGGAAGTGAGTCGTTGCTTTTTAGTTATCTTATCACCTGTTTATATATCTTTGTTGGCTTGTCTATTATCGTCTGTACAGGCTATATTTTGTCTTTGTTGCCATTTGGCGAGTGTTTCGTTTATTTCTGTTTAAGTGTTTGCTTGAGGACAAGCAAAGTTCAAGTGTGGGGAGGTTTGGTATACGTTAAAATATACATATTTAAATCCCCGATTAAACTCCCAAATTACGCGTTTTCGACCATAATTGCACGAATTCGGTACTTAACCGCTTCATATTTTATTTCAGGTCTTAAACGACGTCCCACGAACAAAGTCGAAGAAACCGGGCGAAAAACGGACAAGACGGAAAGTTTCTGCAAAATCAGCCAAGTCTGGAAATAGTGCACGGCCGTGCACCCCAGGTACACGCCCGTGCGGACTCAGTTTACCCGGACACAGAGGAGTTGCACTGCCAGTGCGACCTGGCGTGCAGCTGTTGTTCTCGGGCACCCTGATCAGCACTGCCGTGCGGGTGCCCGTGCGATTCAAGTTCCCGGGTGCACAGCCAGTGCACCAGGCAGTGCACCATCAGCACTCGGCCACAACCAGACCCGCACGCCCGTGCACCTTAGGTGCACGGCCGTGCGGAATATCTAGATATTTCCAGGAACAGCCACTTGCCCACTTGCCCACTTGCACGTCAAATCAAGTTGATCGAGTGCACGGCCGTGCACTTTATGCGCACGGCCGTGCCAAAAATCAAACTTTCTATAAAAACAGAGCAGAACCCACTGATCAAGGATTGGATCTTTGGGGGGCGATTTCTGGCGATTTTCAGGGCTAACGAAGTGCTGCATAGGCGTGGAACAAGCTCGGGAATCCATCCGTTCCATCCTTCATCATCCAATCCATCTCTTTAGCAATCTTATGGTTTGATCCTTTAAGCTTTCTTAGATCCAAATCTGATTTTGTTTGCTACATTGATGTTATTTTAGTTAATCGTACGCCTACGGGCAAGAACATTAGTAGTAGTTAGTAGTTAAAACAATCATTTGCGTGAAATCAAGTTTTGTATAAATTTGGCGTTTTTCATGTTTGAATCTTGATGATCATAATGCAACCTTGTTTCGTTGTTGATAGATTTGTAGTTGTGTTTGGATGACTTTGACGATTATCGAATGTGTTAGGCGGATTACTTGTTGAGAAAACCGTCCGTTTAATCGTCCGGTAGTAAACTAGTTAACTTGTTAATAAAGTTTACACCATGAAACTGTAACCGGGTATTGGTTTGGTTAAAGTCACTCGGATAATAATTATAAATGTTTATCGGCACGTAAAAGAGTTTAAAAAGCTTAATGGTGTTGTTATTAATCTTTGACACGGTTAATGTTTACCGGCACGTAAAAGAGTTTAAAAAGCTTAATGGTGTTGTTACTAATCTTTGACGCGGTTAATGATCTTTGCTAGTTATTTTGGTAGAAATAGCGATCTTAGTAGATTTGTGTTCAAAGTTAGTAAAATGGAATAGGTTGTGAAATGCTCTACTTTATGCTAGTCTCGGTGGTCGTATTGTGTATTCGATATTACTTTCCTTTGCTAGTGCGGTTGAGGACTCCCGAAAGGTGATACTAACCCTTCTTTAAAGATTCTCATGAGATCATATCAGTGCGCGCTAATAAACGACTTGAGGTGGCTAACGTGTGTATTCGCGTTAGCTTTCCATATAGTTGTCATGTTAGGATGCCCGAAAGGGACACTAACTGTCGGAAAATGGGAATGTTGATCACGCCTTTATTTCTTATATAGATGACATGCTAGGATTGGCGTATTACAGCTCATATAGTTATATTTTCTATTTAGAGTCGTAGTTAAGTTATTTACATGTTTTAGAATTAATTTAGTCTTAAACAAAACTCACACTTATCTTATCCTACTGGTAAATCGGGGACATAGTTTTAGTACAATTGCTCCGCGCGCGTCCATGGATCGATATCTGGTTCTTATCTGTACGTTACTACATATATGACAGGGTACACTTGCCCTATTGTGTGTGTTTTAATATTAAGGTCTAAACCATTTTTATAAATATTAAAGCAAAACGTGTGTTAAAAATCCATTGTAAAATATGTATAGTTACGCACACGTCATACATCATAACACATATTTTATCACATTATATTTGATTAATCTATCACAGAAAACTTTCGGGATATAATCTAGTAGTTAAGATAAAAGAAAAAAAAACAAGTAGATGAAAGTGCCTCGGGTAAACATTAATGACTTATGAGTTGCCAAACTTTTTCAAAACAACTTATTAAAGGCAAATAAAAAGTTAAAACATTAAAGACTTATGAGTTGCCAAACACATTTTGTTAACTTATTAACTTCTTGGAGAAATTAAAGTTATAAGGAGGTGAAAAATTGAGAGGCAAACAACTCGGACAAGTGAACTCTGATGGGGGTTGAGAGTTTCGTCTGAATTTGCAAACATGTCCATCTCAACACCATATGAGGTGCTTTTGCACACCAGAGGGTGGTTCTCTAGCTTACGACCTTGAAATATGTTCAAAATATTTGTTAACACAACCTCACTAGATTTATGGTTATCCTGTTTTTGCGTTAAAGGTCCCTTGGACTCTTGGAGCATTTACATTAGAGCCTCTAAATCCTACTTCTTTTTTGTAAACATAGAGGAAAAATAGAGAAAACAACTAAAACTCACTTCATTTGAGCCTCTGTAATAGAAAATTTTTAGGGTGGATGGTATTTACTGTCACGGCCCGCCTAAAATCAGTTCAAAGTTTTCAGCTTCTAGGAGCTTCCGGGGACATCTAGACGCCTCCAAAGCCATCTGGAAGTCTCCGGATCAGTCTACAAATTTCCAACCAACATGGGGCGCACATAAGGGTCATGATCCAGCCACGAATGGTCTAGAAGCACCTAGAAAGGGCTGGTCAAAACAGCTCCTAAAGTGCAGCTCCAGAACTCTCTAGGTCCTACTAGACAACACCATAAATATCAAGATATTGTCAAGGAATACTCTAGAATATCCTAGGTAAATTTTGGTATGGATCCATCTAGATATGGAACCTTCTAGATCTCCTAACACTAGTATAAATAGGTGATCAAGGCATCATTTGTAATCACCCCTCACAACTTGTTCATCACCAGCATAACCTGCATAACTTGCACTACTTGTAAAAGCTTCTTGTAATATTGTTCTTGTATCAATATAAAGAGTTAATCTTTCATAACTTGAACGCTTCCGCATCACTTAGCGTGAATTACTACATAACCAGATCAAAGGCTTAACTTAGAGGCATTCTAAGTCGCCGCACGTGAGTCAAGAAAGTTACTCCGTGACAAGTGGTATCAGAGCTGCGTCGGTTAATCAGGATGGCAAACAAAAAGACCAAGAGAAACGCTACTACCAAAAAAGCAACACAACATCAAAACGAGACTCCACAAGAAGCTGAGACAAGCAAAGGTACGTCTATGGATTTAGTTAAGTCCTTAGACAAAATGATGGCCAATGTTGACGCATCGGTCACACAACTCGGAAATTTAGTCAATAGCTACCTCAAAAAGCTAGAAGCTTTTGAACCATTACGCGTTGAGTTAAAGGAAATCAAAACCAACTTCAAAGATACTATTGAAGTCATACGTCTTGAGATGCAAAACATGATCGAAAAGGAGGTTGCAAAGCTCCGAGGGGAGGTAGACAACAAACTCCAAGAATTATACACAAATTTTGCTGAAATGAAAGCAAAAGAAAACGACAATAAGACAAAACCAGAAGCATGTTTGGGGTCAATACAATTACAAAAATTCAATACTTTACATCAAAAAGAAAATACCAAAACAAAACATAAAAAGAGAGGAGTCATGAACAATGGCAAAACAAGCCAAAGAAACTCAAAACCAAGAACGGAGAAAAGACTTATACTCGTCAACATGGTGGTAAACGGAAGACCGTAAAAGCACTTGTTGACACAGGAGCAAGCCATAACTTCATCTCAATTGATGAAGCCATAAGACTCGGTGTCCGAGTAAACAAAACATAACGCGACAATGAAGGACACAAATGGACGAATGCAACCAATACTTGGAGTGGCATATGGCGTTAAAGCCACAATTGGGAAATGGAAGGGAAGGATAGACCTTTTCGTTGTCCCAATGGAAGATCATAACTTTGTGATTGGCCAAGATTTCCTCGACAAGGAATCAGCTTTTCCCATGCCTTTCGCAAATAAATTTTGCATCATGATAGAAGATCGCCTCCACACAGTCAAGATGGAGTCTGATCCAAGACAAGGTGTGGCAATAACATCAATGCGACTTGAATTCGGTTCCAAAAGATGTCCAGGCACAAGCTCATCACCATGGCCATCCATCATAACGAGAAAAGAAGGGAAAACTAGCACGTCCCATAAACACGACGAGGACGTCGTGGATTTAGGTGGGGAGAATGTCACGGCCCGCCTAAAATCAGTTCAAAGTTTTCAGCTTCTAGGAGCTTCCGGGGACATCTAGACGCCTCCAAAGCCATCTGGAAGTCTCCGGATCAGTCTACAAATTTCCAACCAACATGGGGCGCACATAAGGGTCATGATCCAACCACGAATGGTCTAGAAGCACCTAGAAAGGGCTGGTCAAAACAGCTCCTAAAGTGCAGCTCCGGAACTCTCTAGGTCCTACTAGACAACACCATAAATATCAAGATATTGTCAAGGAATACTCTAGAATATCCTAGGTAAATTTTTGGTATGGATCCATCTAGATATGGAACCTTCTAGATCTCCTAACACTAGTATAAATAGGTGATCAAGGCATCATTTGTAATCACCCCTCACAACTTGTTCATCACCAGCATAACCTGCATAACTTGCACTACTTGTAAAAGCTTCTTGTAATATTGTTCTTGTATCAATATAAAGAGTTAATCTTTCATAACTTGAACGCTTCCGCATCACTTAGCGTGAATTACTACATAACCAGATCAAAGGCTTAACTTAGAGGCATTCTAAGTCGCCGCACGTGAGTCAAGAAAGTTACTCCGTGACATTACGCTAACTTGCCAAACTCACCACAACTCCCCTCTTCTCCACATCAATGTCACATTAGATTTTTTCACTACTTTTTTTTACTTGTTAGAACTTGCTAAATCATTAGAAATCCTACACGCTTCGTACTTCCCTTGCCACACTCAATTTTTATTTTTTATATTAAAATAAAGAAAATAAGCTAACAAATATATATGATTGGTTACTTTTGGAGAGGGGCCCACTGTCTCTCACCTCTCTATCAAGGTTTCATCGACATAGACACCCATGCCGAACCACACTCGCCTCACCATAGGGTATGTTTTTGCCGACTTGCCAAACGTGCCGCATATTGCCGTATATGACTTGCCGAGAAGATTTTGTCTGGTCCTATAGAAAACTAAAGTGACCCTCTATATTTAAAGACTTGCTATTCATCATGTAAGCGTCGACGTGGCAAAATATTATTCGATAGAGTCTCCACTCACCTCTATCCACAACATATGCTATTATACTAAATTCTATATATTGTTTAATGCAATGAAGATTCTATGAACAAAGTTTGAAGAAGTTCATGAAACTATTCATTTGAAACAGTCAAAAAGATCTGTAAGATTGTTTTGATGATATTCACAAAAGTACGGGGCCCCTACAAGAATTATTGAGTATCGTAAAAGAAAAGCCTGTATATATTTTGTTTAATAATTAATAAGGATAACCATGTTTAGTGTAGTTGTGATGTTAATTAATTTGTTTTTGGTTAAACATATATCTAACCAGACGTTTCGTGTGATGTTGTAGCCTAGTGGTTGCAACGGAGGTGGGAAGGTTTACCCACTTTTTTGGGTTCCTGCCCTGGAAGGTCATAGGTTCGAATCCCACTCAGAGTACGGATATTCTGAAATGAGGGGTTGTACCTTAAGGGAGGCCCAGGGACAGACTTGAAGGGTGCGGGGCTTCGTTATGGGTGTGTACCGTTGACCGTTCAAAAAAAAAAACCCAGATGTTTCGTACGTTATTGATAATGAAAGCAAAGGTACGAGAAAGAAAAAAAATTATAAGGACTTAATCCAAAATTACGACTTAACTCAACTTGGTTTCGTCTATTGAACTAGCTCGTCAATGCTAAAGACGTGAGACGGTTGTTTATAAGGTCTCCGGTTTGAATCTTATAAACGTTGTAGATTTCTTAAGTTCTTGTCCATTAATCTAAGAAAAAGGTGAAAAACTTAGATTGTTTACATTACTTGAACCCGATATGATCCATTACACAATTTAACTTTGTCCTGCTTATTTTACCAGGCTTGTATGGTTTGAGTGACTTATATGAAGTTTATTGAATTAGTTATACCAACATACCAAAAAGGTTAGAAATTAGAATATGCATGTTCTAGTGACAGCCAACTTCAAAGTTTAAAGTTAAGAAAAGGGAAAGAAGGTATGTGTCAATCTGATCTCTCCTTAGATGGCATCAAAGATTCCATGTGTTCAATGTCATCATCTCCCTTTAATATACTTTTTGTTTAATATGGTATTACCAATTTACATATTTTTCTTCAAAAAATATTCAGAAGTCATTATATAAACAATCAAATTATTGTTTTCTGATATTTTGAATCATGAAACAGGGTGTATCTAGAATTATATTAAAGTATAAGCATGTTTACTAATGTAAGGCTATGGGGTGTGGTCACCCTTCCCCCTTCATTCCCCCTTGTCCACGTCAGCGCCATGTCATTTTCCCCTTCCCCCCCCCTTCTAGGGGAAATGGTTCCCCCTTCCCCCTTCCCTTTTTTTATTAATTTCATTTTTATTTATTTTATAAATTAGATTTTCATTAAAATATTTTTTTCATTAAACATTAAATAAACTACATAGAAATTTAAAAAAAAAACGAAAAATACAATAAAAACCCGGAAATAAATAAAAAAAAACCATCAACTAAACGCTCCTCCAAACGCTCCTCCAAGCCATTTTCTTGCGATTTTGTCTTTTATTTTCGCCGCCACCGCACGCTCCGTTTCATCAAGGTTATCGAGCGGTTCTCTCATCAACGCCAATTCGGTTGTTTCCTGTCTCGCCATTTCCATTTTGAGGCGTTCCCTTTCCAACTCTATCCTCGCCAAGTCTCTCGCCGCGGCGTCTTCTTTGTCCTTCCTTTCCATCTCTAGTCTCGCCAACTCTCTCGCCGCCGTTTCTTCTTCTCCTTCTTTCTTTCCAAGTAGCGATCCGTTTGCTCTTGTTTAAAATCGTTAAAATTTTTTAGCAACTCTTCAATTTTTTCCACCGCCTTGTCTCTCGATCCGTGGCCGGTATCAACACCCTTGCCTTTTGAGGCCGCCGCTTTCTTGGCGCGGGTCCCGACCAATCGGCCTCTCACTCTCACTTGGTGGAGCCTCGTCTTCAAACTCGGATCGTCGTTTATGTTGATAGTACAACGAGCATCCGACCCACCACCACTATAACTCCCCGTTGCGCTCGTTTTAGACCGCTTCGCTTGTTCCACCTCATTAGGCACCGGTTTGAACTTTTCACACTTCGCCAAAATCTCATACGCCTTCATGTACCCAAACGCCCCATGCTTTTTGGTGTACGCGTCAAGAGCAACCTTCAACACATGCTCATCGCTTTGCCCGGACACACGATTATTCCAAGCTCTTTGATAAAAACCCCCAAAAGCTTGACATTTTGTCATCAAGTCCCGACACTTGGTACTCACGGAGTGAACCCGACGGTATTCTTCACGTTGTAACAACTTGAAAAATTCCTTAACAACTTGGTTCCAAAACCCCTCTTTTTTCCGATTAGTTGCTACAATTATATAAAAAAAAGTTAGTTTTTATAAAATATTAAAAACGAAATTTAAAAAAAAATATATACATATATATACGAAATTTAAAAAAAAATATATACCTAGTATTGGGTCCGTAGAAGCGATAACCCAAGCTTGTGCTAGCGCCTCCAACTCGATGGGATTCCAAGGAATGGAATCGGCCTTGGTACTAGGACCGTCATCTTTGGCCCGTTTTTTCCCCTTTTTGACGGTTTTTTTTGCTTGGGGCCGGTTCGGTTTCGGGTTGGGTTTCGGGTATGTGATCATCGTGCGAGGCCAAAGAAACAAAATCGTGCTCGTGTTGTGTTTGTGTTTCGGGTATTGGTTGCCATTGAGGTGGTTGCATTTGAGGTGGATGCATTTGCCATGGTTGTTGTTGAAATTGCCATGGATTCAAAGGGGCGTTAAACGCGCCAAAAGATAGTGGTTGAGTCGCGGGAGTACCGGGTGTGTTAGGAAATCCGAACGGGGGTTGGTTTGAGGGGTTACCGGGTGTGTTGGGGAAGAAAGGACGCCTTGGATCCATGAAGATTTTTTATAAAATCTTTTATAAAAATGTAGAAGAGTATAAAAATGGTGGAAATGTGTATAAAAATTGTGGGGTTTGTGGGGTAAAATGTGGGGTTGGTTTGTTATTTAAATAGGTGTGAAAAATAAATTTTTTTTTTTAAATGTTCAAACGGTCAAAAATCAAAAAGTAACGTTCACATTTTAAATTCTTCCCTTGAAACTCGCGTCGGTATGCTCGGCAGAATATCCCCGCCTTTGCCGTCGGTGGGTCGGGGGGGCGGTGTTCCCCTTCGGCAAAATGGTCCAGGTGGGATGCCGAGCCCCTTCCCCGAGCCCATACCCCACAGCCTAAAACAGAAATGCCTCCCATGTATTAATACATTTCTTCTCCACATTAGTGTCACATCAGATTCCACTACTTACGCGTCTCTCTTACCAAATGACATGAAATGATTTTACCTCTCATGTTTCATTTACCCCACCCAATGGATACATTTACCCTCCAACGGTAACATTTTCTTGGCAAGAAAACACTGCCTTTCTGGATGCCGTGAGTGGCTTGACGATGATGCTGCTATGTTGCCACACATGCCAAACACCACTTGCCAAAACCATACCGTTTGCTAAGTATTACATCATACACGGTTGTTCTAAATTTGAAAAGCCCAAAAAATTAGAACTCTAAAATTTTGGTTGTAACCTTTTCTAAACATTTTAAATGTGGTACTTTAATTATAGCCATTTTATGTGACCATTTTATTTCCTAATCAATGTGAGATGAAAGATTTGTTTTTTCCTTTTTACATTTTTAAAAGAATGGATGATATTATCCTAATTTTTCTTAGAAAGACACTACGTAAAATTTTAGCATGAGACCCCAAAATAGGTCGAACCGCCCTAGATGCACAATTATATAACATGTGTCTAACTTAATGTAACGATGCTTCTAACTCCAACTATTTTAATCGCTTTTATAGCGAGTTCTTGTGTACAACACTCAACTATATATGTTTGATTCATTGTTGTAATGTGATTTGATATCAGTGGTGGATCCAGAATTTTTTTTCATGGGGTGCGGAATCATATACCTTATATAGGTCGTTTATCCATCAGATAGCCCGGATCGGGTCGGCTCGGGTTGGGTCGGGTCGGGTCGACTCGTTATAGCAAAATTAATAATACTAAAATTATATATATAATCAACAAAAGGAAACAAAAAGACCAAAAGTAATTTAAACGTCATTACATATGTATAACAAAATTCTAAATCTAAAGTTGCTCTCTTCGGGTCTTCATTTTTTGGAATTTATCTATAACATCTTCTATCTCCTCATTTCTAAGCAAATCCTTTTCAATAAAAGCAATACAACTATTGTTTAAATTCTCATCACCAATCCTGTTACGCAAATCGTTCTTCACAAACTACATTGGCAAAAAGCTTCTTTCAACGGTTGCGATTGCGATGGGTAATGTGAGAGCTAGCTTAAATAAACGATACACCAATATAAAGTTAAGGTTTTATTTGTTTTCAACCATCAAATGTACAAGACTTGATAAACCATTCAATTGACAAATCGTGTATCCGCTTTTACATTATCAATGTAGCTCTCAAGTTCAATCGGAAGCAGTGGCGAAGTTTGGTCTTTGAATCTGTGGGGGCCGGACTCAATTTTGTTCGATAGATAGTGGTCGGAAGATCAAATTAGTGGGGGCCGGACTCAACCCGGATTCAATTTAACTACGAAAATCGTAAAATTCCACCATTGCGTCAAAAATCGGCGGGGGCGGGGCCCCCTTGGGTCCTAAAGAACCTTCGCCACTGATCGGAAGTCTTCTTTTTTCTTCATTATCAAAATCATGAGGATACATCTCGGCAAGAGCAGGGGTCAGGTCAGGGAGGGAGAGGGACAGACGTGTGCCGTATGCTTTGTTTTTGTTTATGTGTTTAGAGCTATATGTTTTTTTGTTCCTTTTTTTTCCCTTTTAATCAATATTAAAATTTATGTGGGCTTATTATAACTTGGATCTATTTTTGAAATTGGGCTACTAACTAACAAAATGGCTAACTCTAAACATATACTTATATATTTTTTTTGGTGGTCGGTTTCAAAAGTCTAGGGGGTGCGATTGAAAATTTTCATGGGGTGCGGACGAGATTAACGCGCGTATATAATACTAAAAAAATTCAAGGTGAGCACCCGCTCCCTTCGGCTTGGGTTGGGTCCGCCATTGTTTGATATACGGATATGTAAACGACTTGTCAAATCCATTAGAGTGTCTTAAGAAAACATCCAAAATACCAAATAGATGTAAATGTTGTTAAATCATCTTGACAAGAGATGCCAATAATGAAAGATAGATGAGGTGGTGTGTTGGAGAATTGATGAAGTGAATATATATAAAGAAAACAAGAGTAGAGTAGATTAGTTATAAATATCACCCATTTGTTATGTCTATACCTATCCGACTTGATCACGTGACGCGGATTGTGACCCACTTTGCACATGGCACTCGCTTGGATTCTTCCATTCCCATGATCCACTCTTCTTTTAAGTAACTTATTATATTTTCTAATTTTAAATTAAAAGAATAATTTAAATAAAAAAATATGTTTAATTTCTGTTCGTTTCAAGTTCTATGTATATTTGTTTAATAGCCTGTAATTATAAATCTAGTTATATAAAACAAATATACATGATATTAGACAATAAAAACCGACTAATTTAGGCTTGAGTTTTACTTTATTTGGATTTTTAACAAGCCAATATTGAATGGTATGAGTTACAATCCATATTTTGGAATGAAAGTATAAAGTGTAACTTGTTATTTCCGGGACAAGAAGAATGTATACACTAGATAACAAATATTCAAGCTTGACGAAGAAACACTTGAATTTGAAAACGATAAGTCAAAAATTAATCAAGAATAAGATGAAATTATAATTTTTTTTTCGCGTTGACATAATTGTTTTTTTTTTTAACGTCCAACGAATCAATTTCCGAGCACTCTCGGGCACCCTTTTGGCGAATCGGGTACTCGAGAGTATCCGGGCCACTAATTGCCACCAATTCCCGGGAAAACCCGACCACTCACCCGCCCGAAGGCACGACAGTGAAATAATCGATAAAACCGGTCAGGATCAGGACTCGAACCCAAGCCAATGGCCGGGTCATCCCTCATTTCCCATCCACCAATGTCCTCCAAATGTAGCTAGTGGGAATTGAACCCAAGCCTTCCATAGAAAACTTTAGGACCTCAACCAACTGGGCTACAACTGTTAGACTTACATAATTGTTTTGAATTTAAAATATCTCTTTATTGTCTATTCATAGCCCTCGATAAAGTTATTGTTGTCCATCACAATCTTTGGTTTACTATTTGTCACTCACAAAAATCTCATTCATCTTTTATTAAAAAATAGTTGCAACAAATTAAATACACACTTATACATTAGATGAATTGAGCTTACACATCCAATTTTATAGAAACTTATTGTACTAGCTAATTAATTGATATTAATAGCATCTTTTGTGATTCAAAGAATTGTAAGATGAGTTAGTAGTATTGTGATTATGGTAAGGTTCATGAGGAAAGTGTCCACTTGAAGTATTATCAACATGCCTTTGAGTTTGAACCCTTGTGTTCGCAGTCTTGGATCTCGATTGCTTACTTCTTCTTGAATTAGTCGACGATTGTGGGATGAATACTCCGGTTCCTTTGATTTCTCTTCTAACATTTTGATTATGGAAACTTGGTACTTGGTTTTGAATTGGATGAATTGTTTGAGAGATAACCTAGAAGAGAAAACAATAACATGTGAAGAAAAGAGAATGAATTAGTCGAAGATTGTGGGGTGGCGGCGCAGCTTGTTGCTCGCCTGCCCGTTATCTTGATGTAATTTTCCTTGTTATTAATATCGAACAATGAATGAAAAAAAAAAAAAGAGAGAAGAAGGTTACCCCTTATAGCAAAACTTATCAAAATAGCAAGGTTTCCTTTTATCTAATATTGAACATTTGATTAGATACATTTGTTTCTTGAAAAAATATCACTTTCTACAAATAGAAAGCCCATATTGCCACTTACCTATTCTTTCATTCATATTTTGTTTTAGAGAGAGAGAGAGAGAGAGAGAGAGAGAGAGAGAGAGAGAGAGAGAGAGAGAGAGAGAGAGAGAGAGATGTAAACCTGGAAAGAAACAGGAGGGCAGTGAAGAGTAGGGTCTTCATCATCATCCATAATCAAAAGAGAGATCCTCTTACTTAAGTCTGCAAAGAACACATCATCTTCAACAATTTCCATCTTACTTAAGCTTTTCAACTGCCACAACTCCAAACAACTTAACAAGTTGCTACTTCAAGTGTTTCCTTCTCTTTCTCTTGCTTATTTTTTGGTTGGTTGAGTACATTAAATAGGGAAAGAAGAAGGTATGATGTTGAGTATAGAATGAAAGAATATATGTAGGGTTAATAGAGTGGGGGTGGGGGTGGGGGTATTCAATAGGCCTAAGGGGCTGGACATGTGAAGTAGTGGGACCCATGTAGCCAATCTGTCTATTTATGACCCACAAAAGGATCATGAACTGTGTTGATGATTCTATCCAGTTGTGGAAAAAAGAGGATAGATTATAGCAACTGAAGCCAAGGCACAATCCACACATAGATTTCTCTCATCCATAACATCAATCTTAATTGGAATATACTTGGTTGTTATTCAATTCTACTCTACTCACTCACTTGCATACACTTGTACATATATAACAATGACAACTAGGTAGGATATGATAGGATAATTAGTTATGGTTCAATTCACAGTGACAAGAAGGTACACAAAAAAAAAAAAAAAAAAAAAACATAGGTGTCACACACATGCATGCATGGGTGGAGAATATATTGTGTTAATTTGGGCAGCTTTTATATGAAATCTTGTGGTGGATTTAAGCTTTTGTGAGTTGGTTGCTGTCAAATATGGTGCTCTTTCTACATCTATGTCTTGCACTTTTGTTCTTTTCATTTATATCTTATGCTTTAGCAGGATGTTGAACATCAGCCACACAACATCATTAAGTTAATTTATCCCCTAAAAATGTAAAAATATAAAAAATAGAAAACCGTATGAACGTAGTTCAATCAAGCTCCTGGTACATAGCGATAACGACATCAGGATAAAAGCAAATGAACTAAAGGGTACTAAGTACTCAACTTTAAACAAGCATAACTTTTTCTCTAGAGTAAGCGCAACGTGAAATACAGACAAAAACTAAAAAGCGGATCAAACGTAGTGACAAATGGCCATAGGCAATTTGCTTGGTCAACTTTCGGGCCCAAATTCTGTAACCTGGAGCCCATGTGCGAAGCTTCTTTAATTAGGGCCCGAGGGGGCCTCGGCCCCCATCGATTTTTGGGGCAGTGATGGAATTTTGCGATTTTCGTAGGTAAATTGAGTCCAGGTTGTGTCCGGCCCTCACAGATTTGATCTTCCGCCCACTACCAATCGAAAAAATTGAGTCCGGCCCTCACCGATTCGAGAACCAAGCTTTGTCACTGCTGGAGCTCAATTTTGACTTTGACCGTTTTCACCAAATTTCGTGATCTTAATTGATTTCATTCAAGCTCACTTTTCATTTTTCAAGATTTAATGATATCTACCATAAATCTATGAACTTTTATCTTCAAGAGTGCTCACATAGTCAAAAATCAAAACACCCAAACTTTCCAAATTTTTAGTTACTTATATAGTTCAAATTTTGTAAAATAATTAAACTCATAGATTATAAAACTGCCATACTTCCTTAGAAGAAAGACTAATGAGTTGGTAACTACAATTCATGTTAATTGGGTTGATTCCTCCTAGTTAGAGGGTTCATAGTACATAGACGATCAATGTTCCTTGGTTGATTCTCTCTCCATGTTCTTGAATCAAAACAAAATTTAAATAAACATTGGAACATAGATCTAACTAAAGCTTCCAAATCCCAAAGCTTATAATATTCACATGTCCATCTCTCTCACACACGTAAGTACAATATAAAATACTATAATTTAATAAAGTTCATAATTCTATACATTCAAAATTATGTGGCCCTGAATAAAGGTATTATTGAACATGTATCAATCTAAATAACTACAAAAGAAGGCTTCCCACGTAATTTCTTTTACTAGTATGTAGTAAAATAAAGAATAATGCAATAGAAATTTGTATGTTGTTGGTGGACCTGATTTTTTTTTTTCAACTTGGTCATAATTTTGTAGTCTTCTTATGTATATGAAAATTCGTGTTTTAACTAGGTCGGGTCCCTGAGTGTTTTTAATCCAAATACCATGATATTTTGGGTTTCGAATGCGATTTTATTTTTGATCGTATACCGGATTTGTTTTGCTGGATCATTATGTTTCATCTTTTGAAATATTTACTTATGTTAAAACCAGATATACAAAATGACAGTTTACTTCCCTATAACTACTTTACAGTTACATCCATATGTATATATACTCTTTGTCATGAACATTAAAGAGATAATCTGAACTCACAAAACACTCTCAATTTCTCTCTAATTCTATATCAATTTCTCTCTAATTCTATACAATTTCTATCACGTTATCAGCACAAATTACTCTCTTTACCGGAAATTCTTGTCGATCTTCAAGTTGTTTCACATCCAGTCAAAAACATCACGAACATTCATCAATCCGGGTACTATCATCAAAATCTTCACACTATGTTGAATATATTTCCATATTTGTTTTACAGTATCGATATGTATATACAAAGGATTAACACACAAATTTTGATTTCCCTAAGTAGCATTTTTTTTAACACATAAAAAATGCTTAACATGTTTTGAAAGATTTTCAAATCCTATGGTGGCTGTCCATCAACAAAAAGATATATACAAATTATTTCCTTTGTAGATAAAATGTCAAATTTATCAAAACTTGATTTCGCTGCCCTTGATATCTCGGGTAACAACTACCTCCCATAGACACTTGATGCTAAAATTCACTTGACAGCAAATAATTTGGGGGAGTCAATTGTTGATGGTAATCAAACTTCACCTCAAAATAAAGCAAAAGCTATGATATTCCTTCGTCACCATCTTCACGAAGATCTAAAAAGGGAATATTTAAATGTTGAGGACTCATTTGAATTGTGGAAAAGCATTCAAGAACGCTTTGACCACCAGAAGTTGGTCTTACTCCCAAAAGCCCATTACGAATGGTTCAGTATTCAGACTGTTTGTTTCAGCATCTGAATGGAATGATTAAGTGCTGAACCATTAAGCTAATAAGGGATGCTGAATGATTCAACTCTTAACCATTTAGAGCATCTTAACCATTCAAACCATCTTAATGATTCAGCACTTAATCAACCAAACAGCCCCTACAAGATTTTAAAACTGTCAGTGAATATAACTCTGCCTTGTTCCGCATTACTTCTGAACTTAAATGTGACACCTGGCAAATTCTGGTTAACAACGTTGTCTAGATGAAAGTCTACCTTAGCGAGTCACGCGTATATTGTACTTAACTGGGTTAGTTAAGTCGGGATATGGTTCGGGAACTATTGGTTAGTCTAGAAGATCATTGGATGTTGGTCTAGAGGTTCGTTAGATGTCGGTCCTTAACCAAGTGTACAAACGGTGACGATTTGTAGGATCGTCAGGGCATACGGAACGTACGAGTCTCGAGTCCCGGGAATTGGTGAACGAGTGTAAATATGTGTATTTACTTGTGTTATGTGTTTACAATCATTATGTGACTTGTCGGTACATGAATATGCATTAACATATGTTAAAACGGGGTTTAACGCGCAAAACACACAAGGCCAAACCCTATAGGCGAGTAGGAGGTCTACTCCCCTATAGGGGAGGCGAGTAGGGAGCCCTTAAGGGCGAGTAGGCCCTACTCGTGTATACATAAGGGCGAGTAGGCCCTAATCACTAGAACTTTCAGGCGATTACAAGCCCTAATCGCCTGAACTGCTGCACAATCGCATGTAACGTGCTGGAACGACTAGAAACGCCTATAAATACAATACTTAACCTCCTAAACTCCCTAATATCAACCTTAGTCGTCCCATAACCGCCCCAAACACTTAAACAACCTCTGGAAGGCGATTTTGATCAAAAACACAAGGTTTCAAGGTCTAACCATCATTCTTTTACAATTCCAAGGTTTGATTCTCATCCATAACACTTTGTAAACGTTTTTAATCAATCCCTAATGGTCCAGACCTGTTCATAAACGAAAAAGCTTTCTGAAAATCGTCAATAAGGGTTGTTAATCGGATTATAACTAATAAACATGCGTTATGGGTATGTATGATTAGAAAGATAGGATTTTTATGAATCTTGATGATGTTTTGATGTGTTATCATGCTAGGTCAGAATTTATATTGTTAGTATGATGATAGAAATCTCAGTAATTGGATAATAGGGTTATGATTACATGCGTTAATTGAATGTTGCATGCTATGTGAATGGTGTTTGGATTGCTTTGGTTGCATGCAGGACTGATTTTACGAGGTTGAACGAAGGGTTTTGGGTTAAACATGTTTAGGATAGTGTTTGGGATGATATTGGGTAGTTACACACGCTCTGGATCTGATTTGGAGCGTTAAACGCGCGAAAAACCGGAACAGCATGACTACAGGCGAGTAGCAGTGCTAATCGCCCATAGTCATGCGAGTAGAGGTGCTAATCGCCTCTAAAGTGGCGAGTAGAAGGCTAATCACTAGTAAGTTCAGGTGATTAGCCCTAATCACTAGTAAGTTCAGGGGAGTAGCCCCTAATCGCATGAAATAAAGGGGAGTAGCCCCTACTCGCCTATAGTAGGGGCGAATAGGGCTTCTAATCACTAGTTGACTTTCCTAATCACTAGTTGACTTTTCCTAATCGCGTGTACTGCTGCTGTAAGTGTATATTAGCATTCCGAGACCCGATTTAACATGTAGTAACATGCTAGGAACCCCGTAACATGTCTAATAACTTGGTAACATATATTTGGATGTATTCCGGTGATACGTGAACAATGTGCTATAACTTGTTGTGCGTTAACGTATGTTAAGTGTAATTGCGTTATTGTATGTTTTGGAGCGTAAACATAATACGAGAGTCTCGGGTCACCAATGGGATGTCGAGTCTTGTACTTTGGGTCGGTTAAACAGTCACGGTGTTTTCAAACGAACTTGGTTATGGTCTGGACATCTAGGGACTAATTAACCTGCGGGTTATTAGTCTAAGTACTTGTAACTGTCGTATGTTAGGTCGCCACTTTACGGAACTAGCATAGCAGCTGAGTTTACTCGGGTTAAGGAGTAACGGAACTTAAGGTGAGTTTACGGCCCCTCTTTTAAACTGGTTTTATACTTTCGGGGGAGAAAACATGTGTTAAAACGATTATTTGGTAACTACTGTCATACTATGGGTTTCTATTGTGTACTACACGATCTTTGGAAGTCCCGGGGGGAACCATGAATGTGCGGGTTTGCACAACGGGGAAATGTGAATAGCGCTATTGGGAGTGACCAACCCCGCTCGTCGACTTGGAGGGTCGGCGGGTGCATATTGTCTCAAACGGGAACAACAGGAACAACAGGAACATACATCGGGCATACTTTTGGTATTCGCGTTAGTAATGGTTTTCCAATCGTGGTAGTAACAAAACGTACGCCTAGCTAGCGTATACTGGTTTTCTATTTGTTATAGTATGGACAGGTGGACTTGGTACTTGAACTGCAAACCTGTAAACTCACCAGCATTTTTGTGCTGACGTAAACTTTTACATGTTTTCTCAGGTCGCTAAGGTAGCACAATGGAACTAGGGCGCACGCGTCTGCACGGCGTCTAGATAGAGTTGCATGATTTCACAAACATTGAACTTGATTTATTTATGTTGGATTTTATTTGAATAAGCTTCCGCTGTAAACGGGAATACTAAACTGTGTTTTGAAATTACATTTTGATTCATTTAGACTTGTTTATTGTGATCGTTGGTTTGGATCCTGGTTTGTCATGCGCCTCGCGGTAAAACTCCGCAAGTGGATTTTGAGGGTGTGACAGATTGGTATCAGAGCCAATGGTTATAGTGAACTAGGACTGCATGTAGAGTCTAGTCTATAGCCGAGTCGCACACACTAGACGATCACATGGTACTAAACGTTATAGTGGTTTACGTAAGGTCTTGTCGGGGTGTCTCTAAATCGTTGGTATTTCTACGTTACATCATCCGTTCTATCTTAGGTTGGGTTACTTGTTTTCTAGGCAGTGTGGTCTATTGGAGTAACTCGTGTGCTCTTGAGATTTGTCCAAGGCTCGGACATCTCCCTTTCGCACTCCAATAGAAACACTTGTCATGAACTACCGTAGTATTACGGTGTGTAGCTAAGAGTCTATGTTCGGTGATTTGATCTTTGAACTAGGAGAACACTTGGAGGACCATGTAGAGTGTTTTATCATTTTGGGTGCACACAAAATCATAAAACGAAATGCATGGAAGCCCTAGTGAGCTCTGGGTTTGAGGGGATAGTCCTGGATTGGATCTGGCTTTGATCTTGTGAACATTAGTAGTTATCTTTAACTGCGAAACTAAATTTTCTCGTTCTTTCTGCCAGAATCATGTCTGGAGTGCGTGGAGGACGAGGAGGTGGTCGCAATGGTGGACGTGGTGGTGGTCGCGGTGGTGCCGGTGGTCGTGGTGGAGGTATTAACCTATCACAGGCTGATCTGAACAACTTGCTCCAGGCTGCCTTTCAGTTAGGGCACAACGGTGGTGGTAAGTTGTTTTATCCATTTTCCTTGCCTCATTGGTGAGCCTTGTTTACGTTATTCGTGGTTTCTCATACGTTTCATTTCAGGTGGTCCTGTTGACCCACCCCCACCCATGTGCACCTACAAGATGTTCCGGGACTGCAAGCCCCAGGAATTCTCTGGCACTGAGGGTGCGGTCAGTTTGCTTAGGTGGTTGGAGAAAGTGGAGTCGGTATTTCTGATGTGTAACTGTCTCCCAGAAGATCGGGTAAAGTATTCTGCTGCGTTATTTCAGGACGTGGCATTGACTTGGTGGAATGGTATCACCCAGAACATGGGTATTGGGGAGGCATATGCTATGCCATGGGAGAACTTTGTGCAGTTGCTGAAGCGGGAGTATTGCCCGAGAGAAGAGGTACAGAAGCTGGAACATGAGGTGTGGAACCTCAAGATGACTGGATCGGAAATCGAGAAGTATACTGTGAGGAGGAATGAATTGGCGGTGCTGTGTCCCGATTTGCACGTGCCAGAGTATCGTAAGATTGAACATTATGTCTCAGGGTTAGTGCCGGAAATTGCAGGGTTGGTGGCTGCTGGAAATCATCCTACTTATGCGGAGGTAGTTCGATCGGCCCATAGGATGACTAACTTAAAGGTGAATGAGGGGATTTTGCCTGCGAAAGGTTCGACTGCGAAGACTCCAGAGAACAATAAGCGCAAGTGGGAGAACGACGGGAAAGGATCTGGGTCTACACAGCAGGGTAAAAGGTTTGATAATGGGGGTTCATCGTCTTCGGGTAACAAGCAGGGTGGTTATGCGGGAAAACTGCCCAAATGCAACAAGTGTGGACGCCATCACCAAGGGAACTGCGACAGTAACCGTTGTCACCGCTGCCAGCGAACTGGGCACTATGCTAAGGATTGTCGGGCTACACTTCCATCGACTCAGGCTCCGACTAACAGCTCAGCTCCGACTACTCAGGGGACTACAGGGAAACAAGGATGCTACAACTGTGGTGACACTGGGCATTACAAGAAGGATTGCCCAAAACTGAAACAGGGTGGGAACAACGGGAATGGTAACAACGGGGGCGGCGGCAGAAATGCACGTGCCTTCGTCATTGGAGCTGCTGAGGCTAGGCAGGACCCTGATACAGTCACCGGTACGTTTCTTCTCAATAATCATTCTGTTAGCGTGTTATTTGATTCTGGTGCCGACAAGAGTTTTGTATCCGTGTATGTTAGTCGACTGCTAGATGTAGTATCTGTACCATTAGAGACCAAGTATATTATTGAGTTGGCTGACGGTAAAACGATTGAAGCTACTAGTGTTCTTCGGGAGTGTCAGTTAGAGTTGTCGGGTTTATCGTTCCCATCGACCTTATGCCGGTACCTTTGGGTAGTTTTGACGTTGTGGTAGGAATGGATTGGTTATCTTTGTATCGCGCGGAGATTGTCTGTTACGATAAGGTTATACGGATTCCTCTCCCTGATGGAGAATTCCTTTCTGTGTACGGTATCAAGGGTGGTGTTCCGCTAAACATCATCTCTAGCATGAAAGCCCTTAAGTGTCTTCGAAAGGGTTATCCAGCCGTTTTGGCGCTTTTATCTGTTTCCACTAGTGATGAGAAGAAGATCGACGACATTCCGGTGGTACGCGAGTTTCTTGATGTTTTTCCCGATGATTTATCTGGTCTTCCTCCTCATCGTCAAGTCGAGTTCGGTATTGATCTTGTACCAGGGGCTGCTCCTATTGCTCGGGCCCCCTACCGTCTTGCACCTCCCGAGATGCAGGAATTGTCTAGTCAGTTACAGGAGCTCTTAGACAAGGGTTTCATCCGGCCAAGTTCTTCCCCTTGGGGAGCCCCGATTTTATTTGTCAAGAAGAAGGATGGGAGTTTCCGATTGTGTGTAGACTACAGAGAGCTGAACAAATTGACCGTCAAGAACCGTTATCCTCTTCCACGTATTGATGATCTGTTCGACCAGCTTCAGGGTTCTAGTTATTATTCCAAGATCGATTTGAGGTCCGGTTATCACCAGCTGCGCGTCAGGGAGGCTGACGTTGCAAAGACTGCTTTTCGAACACGTTATGGCCATTTCGAATTCTTGGTCATGCCCTTCGGTCTCACGAACGCACCAGCGGTTTTCATGGACTTGATGAACCGCGTCTGTAAACCATATCTGGATAAGTTCGTCATTGTATTTATTGATGACATTCTCATCTACTCCAAGAACGAGACCGAACACGGGGAACATCTGTGGTTAGTTTTGGAACTCTTGCGACGGGAACAACTTTACGCCAAGTTCTCAAAGTGTGACTTTTGGTTACGCGAAGTCCAATTCCTAGGACATGTGGTTAATGAACTAGGGATTCATGTCGATCCTGCTAAAATCGAAGCGATCAAGGACTGGGGAGCACCAAAGACGCCAACTGAGGTGCGGCAATTCCTAGGCCTTGCGGGCTACTATCGTCGTTTCATCCAGGGATTCTCGAAGATTGCTCAACCCCTCACCGCTCTCACTCAGAAGGATAGGAAGTTCGACTGGGGTGAATCACAAGAGTCCGCGTTTGAGGAACTAAAGTCTAAACTGTGTTCTGCTCCTATTTTGTCTTTACCTGAGGGTCCTGATGATTTTGTTGTTTACTGTGATGCTTCCATTCATGGACTCGGTTGCGTGTTGATGCAACGCGAGAAAGTGATTGCGTATGCTTCTCGTCAACTTAAGGTGCACGAGAAGAACTACACAACCCATGACTTGGAGTTGGGTGCTGTGGTATTCGCGTTGAAAATTTGGAGACATTACTTGTACGGTACCAAATGCACCATCTACACCGATCACAAGAGTCTCCAACACATTTTCGACCAACAACACTTGAACATACGGCAGCGTCGCTGGATTGAACTTTTGAACGACTATGATTGTGCTATTAAGTACCATCCTGGCAAGGCGAATGTTGTAGCAGACGCCTTGAGCAGGAAGGAATCTTCTAAACCTCGTCGCGTTCGGGCGTTGCAGCTCACTATTCATTCATCGTTACCTGATCAACTCCGTTCTGCCCAGTTAGAAGCTTTGAAGGAGGAAAACCTTAAAGCTGAAACTATGCACGGTGCCGACAAGCACCTAGAGCGAAGGCCTGATGGCCTGCACTATTTCGCAGAACGTATATGGGTTCCTTTGTTCGGGGGACTACGGGAGCTTGTCCTTGATGAGGCTCATAAGTCCCGGTATTCTATTCATCCTGGTTCGGATAAGATGTACCAAGATTTGAAGGTGCTTTACTGGTGGCCAAACATGAGGTCGGACATAGCCTCATACGTGAGCAAATGCTTGACCTGTGCTAAGGTCAAGGTGGAATACCAGAAACCATCGGGTCTCCTGCAACAACCTGAAATTCCGGAATGGAAATGGGAACGGATTACTATGGATTTTGTCACACAACTTCCTAAATCACCAAGCGGGAACGACAAGATATGGGTGATTGTCGATCGGTTGACGAAATCAGCTCATTTTCTTGCTATTAAGGAGACCGACACCATGGATCGTTTGGCTCGTCTTTACTTGAAAGAAGTTGTTTCTAAGCACGGGGTACCAGTTTCTATTATCTCGGATCGTGACTCCCATTTTACTTCTCACTTCTGGAAGTCTTTGCACAAGGCTTTGGGTACCCAACTAGACATGAGTACGGCTTACCATCCACAGACTGACGGTCAGAGTGAGCGTACGATTCAAACTTTAGAAGACATGTTGCGGGCATGTGTGATCGATTTTGGCAAGGGTTGGGAAGCTCAACTACCGTTAGTAGAATTCTCGTACAATAACAGTTATCACACGAGCATCAAGGCTGCTCCGTTCGAAGCACTGTACGGACGGAAATGCCGTTCTCCTCTTTGTTGGGCTGAAGTGGGTGAGAGTCAACTCACTGGGCCTGAACTAGTGTACGAAACTTCGGAAAAGATCGTACAGATTCGTAATCGGTTGGCGGCGGCACGGGACCGGCAAAAGAGTTATGCTGATCAGCGTCGCAAACCACTGGAATTCCAAGTCAATGACAAGGTACTTCTAAAAGTCTCACCGTGGAAGGGCGTCATACGCTTTGGGAAGCGTGGCAAACTCAATCCGCGATATGTCGGCCCATTTACGATCCTGGAACGGATTGGGCCGGTGGCATATCGACTTGATTTACCGACGGAGCTCGGTAACGTACATAACGTCTTTCACGTGTCAAACTTGAAGAAGTGTCTGGCTGACGAGTCTCTCATCGTTCCACTAGAAGAGATCAAGGTTGATGATCGTCTTCGGATTGTGGAAGAACCTGTGGAGATCCTTGATTACAAGATTCGTAGCCTACGTCACAGCAAGATTCGTATCGTTAAGGTTCGGTGGAACTTGTGACATCCGTCACTTTTATCACTATTATTATTATTATTATTATTATTATATATATATATATACATTTTTTTTTATTTTTTCGCACCTCCTATCTTGTACGCCACATTTTATCCTCATAATAATAATAATAAAGTTAGTCATTATATTTTACCACCTCTAAACCATAACCAAACTTATACCCAAAACACTAAAGCCTAACCATAACCCAAAAACCTTGTCTTTTTTTTTTTTTTTTTTTTTTTTCGGAACCCAGACCCGACCCGAAGACTGTGGTCAACACCCAGTCACTTTCCACAATTACGAGCCTTGTTTTTGGTAGAATTTTAACTCCCTTTGACCGACTAACATACCCTCATAAATATAATCCATGATTTCAGCTTGAATTAATCATCCTTGACTCGGTTTTGACCGACTTTGGTCAAGACTTCAAAACCTTCCATTTCACCAACCCGAGCCACATAGTATAAATTGAGGTATCCACAACCAACTAAATGTGCCAAAAAAAAATCATTTCCCTTCTCTCAAATCTTTCTGTCCAAGCTTTAATTCACGATTTCAAGACCCGTTGACTTTTTGTTTGACCGAGCATCATACACGAATTAGTGTTTGGTGATACTCGACAAACGTTGGATTACACTTAATCAATTACACAAGACTTACCACCTTGCTAAAGGTGAGTATTACTTATCCCCTTTTTCCGCTTTTACAACTTTTGGGGTGATTCATGCACAAGTATACAAAACTTTCATATTCATTTACACATACATTTTATTCATTTACAATTCATATACGTGTCTTGTTTATCTTTGTGCTTATGCTTGAACATGAACTTAGCTTACATACAAAATCATACATTTAGACATAACTTATGTTATGGTGCTCTTTATACTCAGACGTAACGTATGTTACGGTGCTCATTTAGACGTAACTTATGTTACGGTGCTCATTTAGACATAACTTATGTTATGGTGCTCTTTTAGACTCACACGTGTTGAGGTGCTCATTATCAATTTCATTGTACAACTTTACATATGATCTTTGTCTTGTTTGGTTACTTGCATGTTTACATAATGCCTTAGTGATGCTAGACACATGAATTGTACTACCTATTCAAACTTATATTATATGTACAAAGCTAAGTAGTACTCACCAACATCATATGTTGACAAAATTATTTTCGTGCATGTTTCAGGATAAGCTGCTTGACGCTTCACATAGGACTTTGGACTTAGATTAAATCAATCAACTATCTTTATCTTGTTGTCTTGTATTTAATTTCACATGTTGTAAAACAATATTCAATAATCATATATTTACATTTTAGTACCATGAGCTTTTGAACAATCGTCACTACGTGGCACCTCGATGATTCCGCCATCGGTTGGGGTGTTACAGATTGGTATCAGAGCCATGGTTATAGGGAACTAGGTTATTAGAATGCCTTTTAGCCTAGACTATAACCGAATTTCAACTTTCAGGTACAACATTTCCTAATTTATCATTCCCCTCATTTCCCTCTACTTTCCTTCCTCTATCTTCTCTTCTTCTCCATTTCTCCTCATCTTTCATCATGGTGCATAGGGATGGTGTCCTACAAGGAGTGGAAAGTCTACATCATCATGGAGCGGGAGCAGTACCTTTCATGATGACACTCTTAGGCATAATGCCTATTCTTATTTTTGCTCCTTCAAAGTTGTTGAACTTTAATGAGTGTGATGAGGACACGTGCAATCTGGAAGGGTGGATGCCTGTACACTGGGTTTTCTGGCATAGGCAAGCATAGCGCATAAATCCATTTACGGACCTGTTATGCTTACCTGGGGATTCCTGGAGTGAGTGTCCACTTATAGGCTAAAGCATGTCTTCTTTGATCACCGTTGGGTTCAATTTCTTTGAAAAGTCAACGTTCTTGTTGGGCTTTACAGCTAGACAAGGGCACTCCAAGCATTTTATGCAAGCTTTTTTTTTTTCAAAAATACTCTCTCGATTCATATACAATATTTTGTATTTCACGATTTTCATATATTGCTTACAAGTTCATACTTTCATAACCATCTATGGATTTCACAATCGCACTTCACCTTACCATCTTAGCCATTTTTTTTAAATATTCAACACCCTACCCAAATCATATTATTTCATTTCTCCACATGTTATTTATTTTAAAAACTATAACCTCATACTTTAGCACAAACTAAAGATTTCTAAAACTTGTTGTATTACCTAGTAACTTTACAAAGTACATATTTTCCTCGAACTTAAATTCAATTGTTTATTTATTGACGTAACAAACGATTTTCTATATAATGCTTTAAACTATTAAAAAAAATCACTAATAAAACCTTGATCTTCAAAACCTAATGTCATGTTTGAAATCTCCAACTAACAGGAATATTTTTCAAAGCCTACTTAGCTTGTACTATTTAACAACTTTTGCCTTATGTACAATACCAATTTTGAAAATAATTTTTTTTTCATAGGAATAATATCTAACCTCTAGATTCTCCATCGACACTCACTCATTTTCAACTTGTTCAAATTTTTACAATATTTGGCATATACCACAATCATGTTTTCCTATACACTTGATTATAACCTTTGATCCAAACCCCAAAATTTACACTGCTACATAATCTCCTTACTATAAAATAAACTCTTTATCAACTATCTTCACATTCACTATCGCTCACAACCTTGATTCTGCTTCAAGATTTTTCATCATCCTCTCAAGAACTAAATTCATATCCTTCACCTTCTCACACATGAACTAGTTACCCATGATAATCAAACTACTAAAAACCTGATACTTGATTCTACAGGATTTTTCCAAAACATCATTGTTTGTGAAACTTGATTTCCTCTTAATTTGACTATTCACTGGACATTTAATTATTCATGATACTCGTAATCTATTTCTATAGGCCACTAAGATAACACTTACACTAAATGGTTGCAGTACTTACAAACTTGCTTGCACGTGTGTATTATCCACGCAACTCTGATAAACATTTCATTTAAAGGGCTCCTCGGACGAGTGGTAGCCCATACTTAAATACAGTTATGCTTACAAGTCATTGCAAACCAATGCAACTGACCTCATTATTACATGGCCTCATTTCATTGATAACATCTCATTGTAACTCAACGTGTTTGTTGTGTCACCTTCTTGTGAAACTTATTTGCTGTATTGTGTGTTAGATTAGGATCATAGAAGGACATAAAACCCTAATGTAAGGTAAATTGATGATTCCGGTCCGGAACGTAATCATGAATTTACAGGTGCGTTAGGGTAGTGTGAAATTCTATTAGAGTTTTTGGTAGGCGTCCAGTACGTTTTCAAGGTATCAAAGGTGTGGTGGGTTAGCTGCGGTACACCCTGTATACAAACACTAATGATGCATTGAAAGTGAGACTGGAAGTCGGACCAGGAACAAACTCTAGTTACTTGGTAGTTCATTTAGTCTTTCTGTAGTCAATCAACTCATGCAATTATTTTAGGATTCCTAAAACTTGAAGTTTAGTGTTACTAGATTCTTATTCTCCTTATTATTCGAGACAAACCTAATCCAATCCTTAACTCACACCTATCAAACCTCTTATCCAAATCATTTTTCCCAGAACATCCATAACCCTATGTTTCTAATAACTTCGGGACGAAGTTTCTAAAAGTAGGGGATGCTGTGACATCCGTCACTTTTATCACTATTATTATTATTATTATTATTATTATTATATATATATATATACATTTTTTTTTTATTTTTTCGCACCTCCTATCTTGTACGCCACATTTTATCCTCATAATAATAATAATAAAGTTAGTCATTATATTTTACCACCTCTAAACCATAACCAAACTTATACCCAAAACACTAAAGCCTAACCATAACCCAAAAACCTTGTCTTTTTTTTTTTTTTTTTTTTTTCGGAACCAGACCCGACCCGAAGACTGTGGTCAACACCCAGTCACTTTCCACAATTACGAGCCTTGTTTTTGGTAGAATTTTAACTCCCTTTGACCGACTAACATACCCTCATAAATATAATCCATGATTTCAGCTTGAATTAATCATCCTTGACTCGGTTTTGACCGACTTTGGTCAAGACTTCAAAACCTTCCATTTCACCAACCCGAGCCACATAGTATAAATTGAGGTATCCACAACCAACTAAATGTGCCAAAAAAAAATCATTTCCCTTCTCTCAAATCTTTCTGTCCAAGCTTTAATTCACGATTTCAAGACCCGTTGACTTTTTGTTTGACCGAGCATCATACACGAATTAGTGTTTGGTGATACTCGACAAACGTTGGATTACACTTAATCAATTACACAAGACTTACCACCTTGCTAAAGGTGAGTATTACTTATCCCCTTTTTCCGCTTTTACAACTTTTGGGGTGATTCATGCACAAGTATACAAAACTTTCATATTCATTTACACATACATTTTATTCATTTACAATTCATATACGTGTCTTGTTTATCTTTGTGCTTATGCTTGAACATGAACTTAGCTTACATACAAAATCATACATTTAGACATAACTTATGTTATGGTGCTCTTTATACTCAGACGTAACGTATGTTACGGTGCTCATTTAGACGTAACTTATGTTACGGTGCTCATTTAGACATAACTTATGTTATGGTGCTCTTTTAGACTCACACGTGTTGAGGTGCTCATTATCAATTTCATTGTACAACTTTACATATGATCTTTGTCTTGTTTGGTTACTTGCATGTTTACATAATGCCTTAGTGATGCTAGACACATGAATTGTACTACCTATTCAAACTTATATTATATGTACAAAGCTAAGTAGTACTCACCAACATCATATGTTGACAAAATTATTTTCGTGCATGTTTCAGGATAAGCTGCTTGACGCTTCACATAGGACTTTGGACTTAGATTAAATCAATCAACTATCTTTATCTTGTTGTCTTGTATTTAATTTCACATGTTGTAAAACAATATTCAATAATCATATATTTACATTTTAGTACCATGAGCTTTTGAACAATCGTCACTACGTGGCACCTCGATGATTCCGCCATCGGTTGGGGTGTTACAGAACTCGAACCGGGGACCGGAATATACGTGGGAACGGGAGGATCAGATGAAGTCTAAGTATCCTCATCTCTTTCCTAAGGAAGCGTTCGAGTCGAGACATGTCTCTTCGGCAGCTGAATGAATCTCGGGTCGAGATTCCTTTTAACGTGGGGATGATGTGACAACTCGGGTAAATCTCTCTCTTTTGGTTTCTACCTTTTGCTTGTTTCCTTCGTTATTTCTTTTGTTCTTTCTGTACTTGTACAAATTTTCGGGACGAAAATTCTTTTAACGTGGGGATGATGTGACACCTGGCAAATTCTGGTTAACAACGTTGTCTAGATGAAAGTCTACCTTAGCGAGTCACGCGTATATTGTACTTAACTGGGTTAGTTAAGTCGGGATATGGTTCGGGAACTATTGGTTAGTCTAGAAGATCATTGGATGTTGGTCTAGAGGTTCGTTAGATGTCGGTCCTTAACCAAGTGTACAAACGGTGACGATTTGTAGGATCGTCAGGGCATACGGAACGTACGAGTCTCGAGTCCCGGGAATTGGTGAACGAGTGTAAATATGTGTATTTACTTGTGTTATGTGTTTACAATCATTATGTGACTTGTCGGTACATGAATATGCATTAACATATGTTAAAACGGGGTTTAACGCGCAAAACACACAAGGCCAAACCCTATAGGCGAGTAGGAGGTCTACTCCCCTATAGGGGAGGCGAGTAGGGAGCCCTTAAGGGCGAGTAGGCCCTACTCGTGTATACATAAGGGCGAGTAGGCCCTAATCACTAGAACTTTCAGGCGATTACAAGCCCTAATCGCCTGAACTGCTGCACAATCGCATGTAACGTGCTGGAACGACTAGAAACGCCTATAAATACAATACTTAACCTCCTAAACTCCCTAATATCAACCCTAGTCGTCCCATAACCGCCCCAAACACTTAAACAACCTCTGGAAGGCGATTTTGATCAAAAACACAAGGTTTCAAGGTCTAACCATCATTCTTTTACAATTCCAAGGTTTGATTCTCATCCATAACACTTTGTAAACGTTTTTAATCAATCCCTAATGGTCCAGACCTGTTCATAAACGAAAAAGCTTTCTGAAAATCGTCAATAAGGGTTGTTAATCGGATTATAACTAATAAACATGCGTTATGGGTATGTATGATTAGAAAGATAGGATTTTTATGAATCTTGATGATGTTTTGATGTGTTATCATGCTAGGTCAGAATTTATATTGTTAGTATGATGATAGAAATCTCAGTAATTGGATAATAGGGTTATGATTACATGCGTTAATTGAATGTTGCATGCTATGTGAATGGTGTTTGGATTGCTTTGGTTGCATGCAGGACTGATTTTACGAGGTTGAACGAAGGGTTTTGGGTTAAACATGTTTAGGATAGTGTTTGGGATGATATTGGGTAGTTACACACGCTCTGGATCTGATTTGGAGCGTTAAACGCGCGAAAAACCGGAACAGCATGACTACAGGCGAGTAGCAGTGCTAATCGCCCATAGTCATGCGAGTAGAGGTGCTAATCGCCTCTAAAGTGGCGAGTAGAAGGCTAATCACTAGTAAGTTCAGGTGATTAGCCCTAATCACTAGTAAGTTCAGGGGAGTAGCCCCTAATCGCATGAAATAAAGGGGAGTAGCCCCTACTCGCCTATAGTAGGGGCGAATAGGGCTTCTAATCACTAGTTGACTTTCCTAATCACTAGTTGACTTTTCCTAATCGCGTGTACTGCTGCTGTAAGTGTATATTAGCATTCCGAGACCCGATTTAACATGTAGTAACATGCTAGGAACCCCGTAACATGTCTAATAACTTGGTAACATATATTTGGATGTATTCCGGTGATACGTGAACAATGTGCTATAACTTGTTGTGCGTTAACGTATGTTAAGTGTAATTGCGTTATTGTATGTTTTGGAGCGTAAACATAATACGAGAGTCTCGGGTCACCAATGGGATGTCGAGTCTTGTACTTTGGGTCGGTTAAACAGTCACGGTGTTTTCAAACGAACTTGGTTATGGTCTGGACATCTAGGGACTAATTAACCTGCGGGTTATTAGTCTAAGTACTTGTAACTGTCGTATGTTAGGTCGCCACTTTACGGAACTAGCATAGCAGCTGAGTTTACTCGGGTTAAGGAGTAACGGAACTTAAGTGAGTTTACGGCCCCTCTTTTAAACTGGTTTTATACTTTCGGGGGAGAAAACATGTGTTAAAACGATTATTTGGTAACTACTGTCATACTATGGGTTTCTATTGTGTACTACACGATCTTTGGAAGTCCCGGGGGAACCATGAATGTGCGGGTTTGCACAACGGGGAAATGTGAATAGCGCTATTGGGAGTGACCAACCCCGCTCGTCGACTTGGAGGGTCGGCGGGTGCATATTGTCTCAAACGGGAACAACAGGAACAACAGGAACATACATCGGGCATACTTTTGGTATTCGCGTTAGTAATGGTTTTCCAATCGTGGTAGTAACAAAACGTACGCCTAGCTAGCGTATACTGGTTTTCTATTTGTTATAGTATGGACAGGTGGACTTGGTACTTGAACTGCAAACCTGTAAACTCACCAGCATTTTTGTGCTGACGTAAACTTTTACATGTTTTCTCAGGTCGCTAAGGTAGCACAATGGAACTAGGGCGCACGCGTCTGCACGGCGTCTAGATAGAGTTGCATGATTTCACAAACATTGAACTTGATTTATTTATGTTGGATTTTATTTGAATAAGCTTCCGCTGTAAACGGGAATACTAAACTGTGTTTTGAAATTACATTTTGATTCATTTAGACTTGTTTATTGTGATCGTTGGTTTGGATCCTGGTTTGTCATGCGCCTCGCGGTAAAACTCCGCAAGTGGATTTTGAGGGTGTGACATTAAACTATGCTGTGAAAATATAACTGACGAAGACATGCTTGAAAAGACTTTTTCAACATTCCATGCCTTAAACGTGCTCCTGTCGCAGCAATACAGGGAATGTAAATTTTTTAAATATTCTGAACTAATATCTTGTCTTTTGGTCGCAGAGCAAAACAACAAGCTCTTACTACAAAACCATCAATAGCGACCCACAGGTGCAAACCCATTCCCTGAAGCGAATGTGGCAAATTATCATAGTAGGCGTGGGAGGCAGAAAATGATGGCGAATCAAAATTAGTATGTTTAAACATTATGTTGTGTATCTTTTATAGTTTTTATTTTCAAGCTATGACTTTTCACTTGGTTTAGTATAAACTCTTGTAATGTTTAAATTCCTCATTTGTATTAATCTTTATTACTTTTATTTCCTGAAGAAATATGTATGCTAGCTCCGGCAGAGCTATTATTGGTGATGAATGTCTGGCAGATAGCGATAGTACTAACACTGTTCTCAAACATAGGAAATTTTTCTCTTAGTTGTCTCCAGCAGAGACGCCTATTGGTACTATCTCTGGTGTTTGTAACCTTATTGAAGGCTCTGGAAGAGCACACATAATACTATCTTTGGGTACCCAACTAACTATTGAAAATCCATTATATTCTAGTAAATCCAGAAGAAACTTACTTAGTTTTAAAGATATTCAAAAAAATGGTTACCATCTAAAAACTAAAGATGAAAATAATATTGAATATCTTCAAATTATTTTCAACAAAAATGGACAAGAAACCATTGTTGATAAACTACAAGGTTTATCCTCTAGATTATACTGTACTAATATAAATCCTATCGAATCATACATGGTGACTAACCAGAAATTATTAGATAAAGATACATTCAATATATGGCATGACCGTTTAGGTCACCCTGGTAGCATAATGATGAAAAGAATAATCAAAAGTGCAACTGGACACCCTCTTAAAACGTTAAAAGTTTTGTTACCAGAAGATTTATCATGTGCAACATGCTCTTTGGGCAAACTTATTACTCGACCCTCACAAACTAAATTGATACATGAAAACCCCTCAATTTTAGAACGAACCCAAGGGGATATTTGTGGGCCCATACACCCTCCATGTGGACCATTCCGCTATTTCTTTTGTCTTAATTGACGCATCCTCAAGGTGGTCACATGTGAGTCTTCTTGGTACTCGAAATGTAGCATTTGCCTGGTTTTTAGCCCAAATAATTCAATTAAGAGCTAACTTCCTGGACAATCAAATTAAAAACATCCGGATGGATAATACAGGAGAATTCACATCCCAAGCTTTTAACGGCTATTGTATGTCAATTGGGATAAATGTTGAACATCCAATACCTCATGTTCACACACAAAATGGTTTAGCTGAATCATCAATTAAACGATTACAGATAATCGTTAGACCACTCCTCATGAGATGTAAACTACCATCTTCTGCATGGGGCCATGCTATTTTGCATGTCGTTGCACTGATTAAATTAAGGCCAACTGCTGATAACGAATACTCCCCATTACAACTGGTCTCCGGACGAGAACCAAGTCTGTCCCACCTTAGAATTTTTGGTTGTGCGGTATATGTACCAATATCGCCACCACAACGTACCACAATGGGACCCCAAAGAAGACTGGGCATTTACATTGGTTTTAACTCCCCGTCTATTATCAAATACTTAGAACCATTGACGGGGGACATGTTTACAGCACGGTATGCTGACTGTCATTTTAATGAAACAATGTTCCCAGTCTTAGGGGGAGATAAGCATAAAGAAAGACCGGTAACACAAGAAATAACATGGAATGCATCATCACTATCAAATCTCGACCCCCGAAGTGGTCAATGTGAATATGAAGTCCGAAATATTATACATTTGCAAAGAATAGCAAATGAATTACCAGATGCATTCACAGACACAAATCGAGTGACAAAGTCACATATACCAGCATCAAATACACCTGCTCGAATTGAGGTAATCCGTGAAGAGATTACAATACAAAGAAAACGTGGAAGACCAATCGGTTCCAAAGACAAAAACCCACGAAAACGAAAAGAGCAAAATAACGCATTTGGTGAAAACACACAAAATATTATAAATGAAACCCCGGTAAAGGTAAATGTCCCAGAAGAGACAAATATAATTCCAGGGGAAAATGAAATTGTTGAAGAAGCAACGGTACCGAATGAAAATGAGATCTCTATCAATTATGTACAAAATAGTACAATGTGGAACCGAAATAAAACACGTGTTGACAATATATTCGCATATGCTATAGCAACGGATGTAATGAATGAAAATGATTACGTACCTAAAACTCTAGAAGAGTGCATGCACAGAAATGATTGGCCAAGATGGCAAGAAGCCATAAATGCCGAATTATATTCACTCGAAAAGCGACATGTTTTCGGACATGTAGTCCGAACACCCATAGACGTCAAACTAGTAGGTTATAGATGGGTGTTTGCAATAAAGAGAAATGAAAAGAATGAGATTGTACGATATAAAGCACCACTTGTAGCACAAGGGTTTTCCCAAATCCCGGGAGTTGATTATGAGGAAACGTATTCCCCAGTAGTGGATTTGATAACCCTTAGATTTCTAGTCGGCCTTACAATCTCTGAAGGACTTCATATGAGACTTATGGATGTCATCACCGCATACTTATACGGGGCACTTGAAAATGACATCTACATGAAAATCCCCAAAGGATTAAAATTGCCCGAATCATTAAAATCAACACCTAAAGATATGTGTGCTATAAAACTCCAGAGATCTTTATACGGTCTCAAACAATCTGGTCGAATGTGGTACAATCGACTAAGTAAATATCTCGAAAAGGAAGGATACAAGTCTGATGTAATCAGCCCATGTGTCTTTATAAAAAGATCAAACTCAAAATTTACTATAATAGCAGTTTATGTTGATGATATCAACATCATCGGGTCTCCTGAAGAAATAGAGAAAGCTGCTCAATTATTAAAGAACGAATTTGAAATGAAAGACCTTGGAATAACAAAACTATGTCTCAGCTTACAATTCGAGCATTTATGCAATGGCACGTTCGTCCATCAGTCAAACTACATCCAGAAGATGTTAGTACATTTTAATATGGATAAAGCTCATCCGTTTAGCGTACCTATGGTTATCCGACCGCTAGATCCACATAAGGATCCTTATCGACCTCATGAAGAAGGCGAGGAAGTACTTGGTCCAGAAGTACCGTACATAAGCGCGACCGGTGCTCTTATGTATCTCGCAAATAACACTAAACCTGATATTGCATTCGCAGTATATGTACTAGTGAGATATAGCTCGAATCCAACACGTAGACATTGGAACGGAATAAAACGCGTATTTCGGTATATTTGCGGGACAAAAGACTTGGGTCTTTTCTATCAAAAATATAACAAGTCCCCGCTTGTTGGGTATGCTGACGCCGGATATCTATCATATCCTCATAAAGCAAAATCTCAGACAGGTTACGTATTCACATACGGTGGCACAACAATTTCTTGGAAGTCAACTAAGCAAACACTTACAGTGACATCATCAAATCATGCCGAATTAATAGCATTGTATGATACTGGTAGAGAATGCGTGTGGTTGAGATCAATGATTAATCATATACAAGAAGCATGTGGATTAGAACAAATCAAGAAGGACCCAACGATTATTTATGAAGACAATGTTGCCTGCATATCACAAATCAAGGAAGGCTACATCAAGGGTGATAGAACAAAGCATATCTCACCAAAGTTCTTCTCGACATATGATCTGCAAAAGGAAGGGGAAATTGATGTTCTTCAAATCAAGTCAAGTGAAAATCTAGCCGACTTGTTCACAAAATCTTTACCTAGAAGCAGTTTCGAGCAGTTATCACAAAAGATCGGGCTCTGAAGATTAAAAGACATTAGTTAAATTGAGGGGGAACATTATACACGTTGTACTCTTTTCCTTGACTAAGTTTTGTCCCATTGGGATTTCTTAGTAAGGTTTTTAACGAGGCAGCATGACTGATCCAGTAGTATCAGTTTATATTATAGGTCCTGAAGTACCAATTTAGTATAATCCCGAAGCATGTTATTTATAGTGTATAATGAATATAAATGTATATCTGAGGGGAGTGTTATAAACCAGATATACAAAATGACAATTTTCTTCCCTATAACTACTTTATAGTTACAACCATATGTATATACACTCTTTGTCATGAACATTAAAGAGATAATCTGAATTCACAAAACACTCTCAATTTCTCTCTAATTCTATATCAATTTCTCTCTAATTCTATACAATTTCTATCAACTTGGTTATTCAAAGGGTAAATCATTTGTTTCAAAGCATATAATGATCGAAAATTATGTCTTTGAGAGAGATTTAAGTAGATAAAATCAAAATGACAATATTAGTTATGGTATATGAAATCAAACTAACGGTGATCTAGTAGTTTTTTAGCCTAGCGGTCAGTGGCGAAGCTTGGTTTTCGAATCAGGAGGGGCCAGACTTAATTTTTTCGATCGGTAGTGGCAAATCGGCGGGGCCCGACTCAACCCAGACTCAATTTACCTATAAAAATCGCAAATTTCTACCACTGCGCCAAAAAACGGGAGGGGCCAGGGCCACCCCTGGCCCTTAATATCCTTCGCCCCTATTAGCGGTATCAAGGCGTGTATCAAAAGGTAATATGAGCTGATTAGACATGTTAGACAAACCGGTCAAACATTTAATATTTTGGTAGGGGTCAGATTGTTACAGTTAACATTTAGAAAAGGTGAAAAATGCATTTCTTTAATCAACCTAAAGTCATAAGACATTCAGCAAACCGGTTAGTTATGAATGGCAAGCCTAATTCACCAATCAGCAAGACACCAAACCGGATTCGTAGTGATTCTGTTAACTATAAAGTCATAAGAAGACATCATCTAACCAATTAATCGAATCAAACTAAAGAATAAAAGGGATTAGAATTATTATCTGGGAAACTAAATAAAAAGAAAGAAAAAGAAAACAATTTTTATGGTGTGACGGTCAAAAAACCTACATGTTACTCAGCTATCGATTGTATACAAAATATATATAAAAAAATTTTGGGAGATCCTTGACCTTATAGAACTTATGTAGATCCGACCCTAACGTGAAATCATCATCTCTCTAACCCTCTTTATCAATTCCCTTTTGTTCATCTTGGCTTTAAAAAATATCTGGTTAATATAATAAAGAGGCCTTTAGCCAATAGCATTGAGGAATTCCCCTCAACTAGAGGTGTTTAAAAAAAAAAAGTGGATGGGTGATAGAGACCGATTTGAGATGGTCAATCTTCCAAGTGACTCGTTGAGTGAGTTAGGCTCCAAAGAATATAGACACAGAAGACTAGAGTTTTTCCAACAATTTTCTCTTTCTTTTTTCATTCATTCGGTCTATCTAAATACACAAGTGCAAAAACCGAAATAAACGTGAGAACATAAGTTAATGTGCACATGGATCAATCATGGAAGGAAACTACCATATTATTGTCAAAACTAGTCTATCATGCATGCGTAAATGCAGGACCATGGAGATGGGTCATGTGCATGGGTCGTGGCACGTATCAATAGGCCCTGCCAAACCGGTTTATAACTGGACCCACTTCACCAACAAAAAAGACGCTTTGGCCAAAACTGATTTGGACTCAACCTACCAGATTGTAGCCTTGTTCTCTTAAACTGATTTGGGGCCACCAAACCGGTTTATAACCCAACCCTCAATGGCTCAACCAAGTGGTGGGGTTCAAACCCCATTGTAAGTATTTAGATGCTTTAGAATTAAAAAAGTATGTATGTTTCTGTTATAATAAATAAAAAAATAAATCAAATAATTTAGATGTAAATATCAAAAATTAGGAAAGCAACGTAACTGTTTAGGCTCATGACTAAGTCAATATGATTCAGTAAAAAAGTAGGCTAATTTCTTTATACAACTTTTTTTTACATCAATCCGTCTTTGGCAAGGTTCGAACACTTCACCTCAATGGAGCAACACCTTAACTTTAATAACTTTGCCATTTAGAACAAAGGTGTGGTGAATTAGGTGAAAAGCTATCTTAGCGGGTGCACAAATCGTTAAGTAGCTCAGTTGGTTGATTGGCCTAAGTTTCCTTTGGGAGGCTTGGGTTCAATCCCCACTAGCTACATTTGGAGGACATAATGAGAAATGAGGGATGACTCTTGACCTATGGTCAGGAGTTCAAGTCCTGATCTCGCCCGGCTTTTACCGGTTCTCCACAGTGGGTCTTCGGACGGGTGGGGGATTGGGTTTTTCACGGTTCGGGAACTACTATCGGGCGGGGCTCCCAGCAAGGGAAGCCAATTTGCCCGAGCCCCCTTGTGGGAGTCTCACGATTGTTGTGTTGGCCGTTCTAAAAAAAAGTTAACATTATATAAATAAAAAGCCAACATACTTGATAAAGAAAAAAAACAGTCAATCTCCAAAGAGACGGGAGGGGGCGAATCTCATAAATGGGACGGTCAACGGGCCATTTCGGTCATTTTCCATTTTTATGGTGTGACGGTAAAAAAACCTACATGTTACTCTGTATACAAAATATATAAAAAAAAAAAATAGGAGACCCTTGAGCTTATAGAACTTATCCCGATCCGACCCTAACGTGAAATCATCATCTCTTTTTTTTTTAACAGAAAAAAAAAATCTTCTCTCTAACCCTCTTTATCAATTCCCTTTTGTTCAATTTGGCTTTAAAAAAATATCTGGTTAATATAATAAAAAGGCCTTTGGCCAATAGCGTTGAGGAATTCCCCTCAACTAGAAATTAAAAAAAAAAGTGGATGGGTGATAGAGACCGATTCGAGATGGTCAATCTCTCAAGTGACCCGTTAAGTGGGTTAGGCTCCAAATAATATAGACAAAGAAAACTAGAGGTTTTCCAACAATTTTCTCTTTCTTTTTTCATTCATTTGTTCCATTTAAATACGCAAGTGCAAAAACCGAAATAAACGTGCAGAACGTAAGTTAATGTGAACATGAATCATTAATCAATCATGGAAGGAAACTACCCTATTATTGTCAAAACTAGTCTATCATGCATGCGTAAATGCAGGAACAAGGAGATGGGTCATGTGCATGGGTCGTGGCACGTATCAATGGGCCCTGCCAAACCGGTTTATAACCGGACCCACTTCACCAACAAAAAAGACATTTTGGCCAAAACTGATTTGGACTCAACCCACCAATTTGTAGTCTTGTTCTCTGAAACTGATTTGGGGCCGCCAAACCGGTTTATAACCCAACCCTCAATGGCTCAACCAAGTGGTGGGGTTCAAACCCCATTGTAGGTAGAGATGTACAAACCGGTTTTTTTTTTCTCAAACCGGTCCGGTTTTAGAACCGGTTTTCAGGACCCAAAACCCCCGTTTTCCAAACCGATTAGGACCGGTTCCAAAACCGGTTTTTTTTTGCCAAACCGGTCATCCAAAATCCAAATACATTGCCTAAATCGGTTTTTTTCTCAAAAACCGGTTTTTTTCCCAAACCGGTTTTCAACCTAAAACGGTTTTCAACCCGGTCTAATCTCCAAAACCTATAACCTATACAGAACCGGTGACTCGGGTCGGTTTGGGACCGGTTTGAACAAAAACCGGTTTTTGTCTAACCGGTTTTTCCGGGTTTTTTTCCGGTTCGGTTTTCAAAACTGGTTTTTTGTACACGTCTAATCGTAGGTATTTAGGTGCTTTAGAATTAAAAAGTATGTATGTTTCTGTTATAATAAATAAATAAATCAAATAATTTAAATGTAAATATCAAAAATTAGGAAAGCAACGTAACTGTTTGAAGTCTCATGACTAAGTCAATATGATTCAGTAAAACAGTGGGCTAATTTCTTTATACAACTTTTTTTTTACATCAATCCGTCTTTGGCAAGGTTCGAACCCTTCACCTCAAAGGAGGAACACCTTAACTCTAATAGCTTTGCCATTTAAAACAGAGGTGTGGTGAATTAGGTGAAAAGCTATCTTAATTGGTGCACAAATCATTAAGTAGTTTACATTATACAAATAAAAAGCCAACATACTTGATAAAGTTTTTACCAAAGGGCTTCTAGCATAGTGGTATCAATGTGTGTAAAGTTGTGTTTTTTTTTTCCTTATAAGGTCAAGGGTTTAAATCCCATAATAGATTTTGATGTAGAATTAGAGGGTGTTGTTTAGCCGTTTTAATAAAAACCATCTTTTCTGTAAGATTACCATTGAGGATTAACTAAAAAGTATTACCTTCTGTCACATAGACAATGTACTTTAACTAACTCGGCTTAGCGGAGCCCCCATTGACGGTGTTTGGGGCTTTCATGCTCCTGCATGGTTGGGGGCGTTGCGGCACAACGGGTAATCAAATAATTTTTTTTATATATATCAAAACTAGCTAGCTAGTCAATTCGACTTGATGATACACTATTAAGTTACCTTTTACACTTCTATAAAATTGTCTTCTTTTGCTCTTTAGTTACATCACTTGTAAAACTAAAATGAGTATTAAATTATGATCTTTAATTCAAAGTATAAATGGGAGCTTCTACCCTTCTATGAGCCAAAAACATTGGCAAAACAAATCAAATGCAACCTAAATATACAGTTGCCTGTTAAACCGTCTCCCCCAATGTCGAACCTCCATAATCGCAATGCAATAATCTGCAGAATGCGTCGGTATAATCATCAAAAAGCATATATACACTCTTGCCTCTATCCATTCACCATCAATCCATCATAGCACAGGCGAATGTACTGTAGATGTAGATGAAGTATTCGTTGCAGAAACAACCGTCTGTTTTATAATTAGTGCATAAAGAATCTCATTCCACGCATCCGGAACCCCTGGAAGACACCAATGACTACAATCCTGCCGGTGTGCAGCCGCAGGGCTGAACTTTGGTCCAAGATAATACAAAGAAGGATGCCCGTCTTTTCTCTGTGATGACATACCGGTCGTGTTGAGTATGTTTATCAATTTGGTAGCATCAACTGATCGATTTGAAATGACATCTCTGAATATGTTATATTGTGGCCAGTTTGAAGATGATTGTGTTGTAGAACCTAAACTTGGTAAGGTTTCTAGGTGGCAGTTTCCGCCTGCTCTCCAGTTCCCGCCTCTGTAAAAACGATTATTGTTTGATGTTTCATCGTTCATGAGAAAATTGAATTGGAGACGAAAGAACAAACCTGAAATGTACAGGGGCGTATGTACGGAAGAATACTTGTGTTCTTGTTTTATTTACTTCGGTATTGATCCAAGATAAGACGGTTTCTAATGCCTTTCTGTATGCAGTTTCGACTTCCATTTTCATGTTGATTTGGACTCCTTCTTGGAAGTAACAGCCTCTGAGCAAGACCAAGAATGAATCATAAACCCATAAAATGTAACAAAACAAATAATAACACATGGAAACAATTTAAACGAAGAAACAAGACGGGCTGAGGTCAAAACCCTTTTGGGTCAAAATGGGTTACGTAAAATGCAGGGATTTTCACAGTCCAGTTTTGACAAAAATTTTTGTCCGGACTAATGACTACGGTTTCGCTATGAGTGGGATGTTTACTAACTATTGCTTGTAAACTGAAACAACCGGTTTAACGGTATGACTTTGGAGATTTGGTGGTTTTGGACCAAAAAAAAAAAAAAAGATTCAATAGCATAGTTTTATATCAAAGTTCAAACTTCAAAATATGGTAAGTACTGTGCTGCATGAATATGTCATATAAATAATTTAATATTCCTATATTGATATAACTATAAATAACAAATGTGAAACAGATGGTTCCAAGTTCAGAACCGTAAACTGTCAAACCCTTGCAGAGGAACCGTGATCGGACGTGAATATATTTCAAACCAGCCAACTTTCTTCGGTTTGGGTGTTTCGATGGTTTGTGAAAACCCAAAATAGAAACATATATAACATAACTAAGATTGACTAATCTACAAGATTGGTCAAAACTGCTACCACATGACCCATTTGACTTCTGAGGTCGACAATGACAAATGTTCTGAACTCAAAAATCAAAACCCTAATCAAGAATAAGCATTTACAAAAAAAAAAAAAAAAAAAAAAAAAAAAAAAACCCAATAACACATGCCATGAAACTAAACGAAAAACAAGTTGGGTTGAGGTCGAAACGGGTTGCCTAGAAAATCTATAGCTTAACGTGAATCGACTTGTCTATAAGTAGAATGATCAAAATTGCCACCCCATGGCCCATTTGAGTTTTGAGGTCAACTATGATATATTTAACCCTAATAAAGATATAATATATTTAGATAAAGTCGCCAGCTTTATCAAAACAAAAACAAGGAGAAACACTGTCTGAAAGAGTTTTCGCTAGATTTGTAAACACAATCATATCATTTATGAATTTGCACAAATGAAAAATAAAAAAAATAAAGAGATAAGTCATAAACAACATACCCTTTTATTGTCTTTTCATTGTTCCACCAATGCCCGTGTTAAAAACAAGAACATCGGCATCTCTCCATTTCAACGAAGTCCAATCCATTTGGTCTAATTTAAGGGTAGTCTTTACTTCTGATGGAGAATGAGAAGGGGGCCGACTTTGTAGCACGAGGAAAGGAGCCCTGTAATACTCAATAGTGCAATTGTAGTCCCTAAACTTGAACACTAAGAAACCTTTATGTTTAGTGATTGGATTACCATTTACTTCGTATATTGAATCGTTACTTGTATTTGAAGTAACTGCAGAGGATAGCATGCAAAGAAGGGATTCCCATTGGTTTCTTCCTATTGAATCTCCAACAAAAACTATTCGCTTGTCCCTCAAGTATTCCAACATTCGTTTTCCGTTAAATCTACGTTCAACAAACAAGGAGACAAAGACACAAAGTTAAAAAAAAAAAGGTACCAACTTATCCATTATTTGATGGTAACTTGAACACTCAAAGAAGTTTCTATATGGCAAGGCATCTGTTACATTCACCTGACTATAAATAGGCAAGAATTTAACCAACCACAAAATCTAGTATTGCTTCAAGAAGGTACTCATCTCTTTATGGAAAATGCATTACCATACATATCATTTATATTATGGGCCAAGTAAAGCGAAAAAAGTTAACTTTTAGGTAAAAAACAGGACCTTTCACGTCGATTTTAGAAGTTTCCGACGTGTGTTTTTAAAAAAAGATTATCATATTATTTTAAGTGCGCGTTCAACATCAAACCAATTAAAGAACCGCAAAAACAATAAGAGAGGTGGTTACGCCCCATGTATCGCAATTAAAACAATAGGTATACGTGTTTATGTGATTCTTAAACGGCCTCTAGTAATGCAATAACCTAACAAACGATTATCATTTTTTTTTTTAAAATCAAATAGCAAAACCTAAACGCCATTACAAAACAATCAAAATTATATAAAACAAACACTATAAAATTTCATAAAAATTTTGGTATCATCACATTGTTTTATCATCTTCAAATTGTGAATCAGTCACTTTCAAAATGCAATCCAACCAACCAACCACTAAACATTTCCAATCATTATAACTTATAACTAAATAATATCTAATGTTCATAACCAACCAAAAACACAATGTTATCCAAGAAAACCACTCTCTAAAAGACACCCCTTTCCCTTCCAAACCAAAGTCAACAAAAGTCAACACCTTTGACCAACCAATTACCTAATACATAATATAACTAACTGATTACTGATTAACAATACCAAAACAAAACAAAACAAAACAAATACCTGGGCAAGTTACAAGCTTTCGGTTGCCAACGCCATTTAGTAAAAAGAACATCTGGCCGTCCATTTTCAGAGCATCTAAACCCTTCATCTAAAAACCTGCAATCTCTAGACTCATACAAAGGATACCTTTCATCCCACAACCAATCACCATCAAACACGTCACACCCATCTCCATCTTCACTCAAAAAATCAAATCTTTTCACATACCCACCAAACTTAAACCACCTAAACTTATTATTATTATTATTACTCTCTTTATAAAATCCAAAACCATTCCCTTTAACAACACTTTTATAATCTAAATAAAAGAACCCAAAGATTACACAAACTGTAATGAACAAGAACCCAATAACGCCTAAAGATGGTTCAAACAGTTTAAAGGTTTTGAATTTTTTGAATGTAGACATGGTATTTGATGAATCAAGGTCTTGGTGAGATGGGTTCTTCACCATTTGTAATAAAGATTTGTGGGTTATGAAAAGATGTGAAAAGGGTGTGTGTGTGTGATGTGGGGATGAAGCAAGAGCACATTAAGTTATGAGGATTTGAAGAGATGAATAATAATCATTGGGATAATATTGTTTGCTTGATGGATGAGTAAAGTAGCATTCATTGGGATTAAAGAGAAGGGAAGTTAAATCGATTGATTATTAGTTTGCTTTTTTATATATATATATATAAAAAATAAAAACGGTTTTGGGGTGAAGGGGATAGTGGGATTGAAGGTATGGAAAATGTGAGATGACAGGGAAATCTTTTACCAACGGTATCATGTGAAAAAGTTTGTACCATAGATGTTTGGTGTGTGCAAATTAAGCCCTTCTATTTTTGAGATTTTTCTTTTTTTGTATTTTAAAAAAGGTTATTAAATTTTAATCAACTATTTATTTTCTTTTGTGGCTTCTAAACTAACCGAACTCTAATCTAGTTAGTTTTTTTTTTTTTTTTTTTTTTTTTTTTTGCTAACATGACTATTTTTAGCTATGTAGTCTTTTGTTAGCGACGTGGCATGCTAGTTTATCAAAAAAAAATTATAAAAATCTGGCTTAAAAAATAAAATAAGATATATTTTTATAGATAAAGAGGGGGTGGGTTTTTATAAAAATCTTTTTTTTTATTTTTTAAATCACAACTTTATAAAAATAATAATTCACATTTAAAATAATAATAATAATAATACGTTTTTTTCTAAAATATAATGTTTTTGACTTTATTTGATTTTTTTACAATCACAATTCATGATCCATTAACAGTTACATAAATTATCCATTACAATTTGTAACTATGTTTAGCATCGTAGTGCTTTAGAAGTCACTCAGCACCCAAGCATTAGATTTCTCAAATACCGTTGAAGCCAATTGGATAAAGCATTATTTTGTGTCTTTGATTCATTTTTCTCACACCAGCAAAGATGGTGTTATAATTTTCGACTGTGTTGTTTACTTCTATTTTTGGTAGAAATTCAATTCTAGTAAACATATCAGGTTTGAAAGCAAACTACCAAACGTTTAGCTAAACGACCTCAAATTTAAATTCGTTTTAGGCCCCCAAATTAGTCGAGTCGACCCTGGTTAATTACGTAACACATCAACTTTTTAAATAAAGAGAATAAAATGCTCGTTTTTATGATTCAATTTTTTTAAAAAAATATTAACGTTCGTTCAAAAATCATGGGGGTAGTTGCCTTAAAACAACGGGAATAAATGTAATTATTATTTAAAAAACAAAAGATGATTAAATTTGTATAAGGAACCGATTAGATAAAACACGATTTTCATAACTAATATTATCAAAATGGCTCATAACATATCCCTTTAAGGGACCACTAATGTTCGTAACATTCCAAAAACTATTTACTTTTAACTTAACTTAAAAGATACATCACCAAAACCGTTTTACAAATTATTTAAAAATCGGAGTTTATGCGGAAGCGTCAAAAGATTGCGTTTGGTTCTTCGAGTTGCTTGATCTTCGTCTCCACTAAAATTTGCCATACCTAATGTTAACACGGATAATAACCTATTAGAAATGATAACGGAATTATTTGGATTGAAAACAACAACAAAAACCATACTTATAAAAATCCCGCCGTAGCTTACGGCTGGGAGACCGTACGGTGGGCAGGGTCTGGTGGTTCTGGGCTGGTGATCAAATGTCGCGGTCCGGTCAATGATAGTATTTATATATCCTATATTACCTCAACTGATGTAGTGGTGGCAACAAAGGGTGTCGAACCACGAAGAGTTTGTGGTCGGTGAAATGGGCTTTAGTTTATTAAAACGATGTCACTTATGAAGTTTAGTCAATTATGAAGTTGCATGTTTTTGTTCATTTAAGAAATTTGGTTGAAAGGATTTTGATTATTTTAATAAAACTTGAAATTGAATTGTAATAAAAATAATAGAAAACAAATTGGATTGTAAACAATTGATTAAAAATATCACACCCAGGTTTCAACAAATAAAGTCTAAGGTTTTCACAAATGGGTCAAACAAATATAATGCAATTGGTATTAACGGGTTGATTGTTCGATAGGCTTAGGTATCAAGAATCATCAACATCAAAGATGGACAATAATATACTTCATTACACTAGAACATACAACCCTAAGTTTGTGTTAAAGCAATAAATCATGTTCATGACTCTAGAAATTGGCACAAAATCAATTAACTAAAATGACTTCAACATATGATTAATCACAATCCAACACAATTGTTCAAATACTCAATCAACACAATTAGGAGTTTAAGTGTGACAATCTGCACCTTCAACTTTTGTAAATGAACACAATTAGTCCCTCAACTATTTTAAAATGTTCATCTTTAACCCTTGTAGTCTAAAAAGATCAATTATAATTATAAGTATACACGTTTTATACTCACATTTACACTCGAGCACCCGTCCTCTGCAGCTGTTACGAGTCTTAGACTTGATTATGGTCATTTCTGTTTCGAATTCGATTTTAATGCACAATTAAGCTCAACATAATGACGATAAATGTTGAACCTTTCAAACACCAACCATTAGTAGCTTTTATGATTGGTTTAATGATGAATTAAGCCAAAAACTAATATAAAAACTAGTTCTTGACCCATTTTCAAGTTCACCAACAATTCAGTTGTTACTAAATCCCACCAAATATTCATCTCTTCTTGTCTATCATCTCTGCGAAGAAATCTTGGATCATTATCTCGTATTATTGGCGAATTTGGAAGCTTATTATTCTATTATTCAGTTTTCTTTTCTTCTTAGTTGGACTAGCTACGTTGTAAGTTTTTCCAATTCCTTTTTGCAATACTCTTAGTTTTCATTTGTAGGTCAAAAGCCCTATGTTTGTTTGGTCAATTATAGTCTTTAAGGGTTTCAATTGAATTTCTAAGGTTAGGATGTTCTTAGGAGTATTTGGGATTTTTTTAATAAAAAATCTTTTGAACTTTAAAAAAAATTCATAACTCGTTATTATTGACCTTCAAATTATGAAATTTGACATGGTGATTCATATGGCTGTTTAGGAAGTGTAGAACTCCATTTTGGCATTTTAGGCATTATATAATATTTTTTAGTGATTTTTATATGTTTTAACCATATTAAATTCATATTACATCAATGATAATGCGTTGGTCATGAAAATTGGTGGAAATATTTTCCATTATATTAGAACAATTTTCATAACCATTTTTCTCAGTTTTAACACGTTTTCATATGTTATCATTTTTTTTATTTTTTTTAATAAGCTTTAATCAAATAAAATTTATAATAAATCTATTTTAACCCCAAAATTCTATCAAAATTATTTTGGGAAATTCTAAGTCAGTAGGTTTGATTCTTCATAAAAACTTTTATTTTTCAAAGTGAATTTAGTTTATTTATGATTTTGTGTAATTGTTATTGATATAAAAATAATAAAAGACTTCTTAAATATTATTTCAAATATTTTTATGAATTAAACTTAATATTATTAACCTTAGAAAAATGCATGTGTTAGAAAAACCAAACTTATATTTTTTTTATAACACATGATAGTAAAAAAAATCATAATTTTCGCCATGTTCGATAAACTTAAAAACCCAAATATAGACCTAACATCCTAAGTGCCTTAGAATAGAAACCCTAGACACTTTTAAGTTTAAATACTTATTTTGGGAACACTTTAAACTTTAGGTTAAACATTTGGATTTGCTCGCTTATGCTCGCTCACTTAGTCAAGTTACTAATTGTCGAATGTGAGTATATCTTTCCCCTTTTTCATGTTTTACACTTTTGGGGTGACTCATGTACGTTTATTACTTCATTCACTTAATCATGGTTTATTCTATATTCACAATCGCAATTCTTGTATGTGTTTTACTTGTTGATTCGCTGATAGTGTGTACTTATGACCTGAATCATTAACCGCTGGGCGGCCTAGCATAGCAATAAATAGTACTTAACTATTGTTATGTGTGAACGATTATTCATCGCCTACTATGAGCGAATACTATATATATGTGACTCTTGATTCCTTGAACGAAAGGTTTGATTTTGGGTAGCATTTGTACATAGCTTGAACACTAAATTGTAGACAGTATAACACGTGAATTGCGAAACATTTTTCTACTATATTTATTCAAAACAGGGTATGCTCACCAATACATTTTTGTATTGACCAAATTATTTTCGTACATGTTTCAGGTTGTTATGAGATCACTTTTAAGCTTTTGGATTCTTATTTAGATTTTGGTTCATTGTATTTCAGTTTAAATAGTTAGTTGGAATCATTGTATCTTTGTTTTCTCATGTAATAAATTATTCAATCAATGTATAAATATTTACACTTTTAGTCCATGAGCTATTGAACAATCGTCACTACGTGACACCTCGATGTTTCCGCCATCGGTTGGGGTGTTACAGATTGGTATCAGAGCCATGGTTATAGGGAATTAGGTTATTAGAATGCCTTTTAGCCTAGTCTATAACTAAGCTTACTTTCACGAGTCCTCTCGTATATATTTCTCTTTATCCTTATATTTTCTTTCAAGATATTTTCGCTATGATTCTTTCTCGATATCCTTTCGGTATTTTGCTTGACGAAGAAGACACTTGTATTTAACAAACGAAACGATATCATCAAGTTAGGAGTGGTATCCATACCTTGATGATTAGTTTCACTCCTCTATAGGTTATTTATCTTAGGAATATATCTTTAAGATAGGAGTGGCATCCACACCTCAAAGAGTATTTCCTTCAAAAAGAAACTTAACCACTAAGCTGGGAGTGATATCCTTAACTTAGTGATTGGTTTCATTCCACAATCGTTTTCAATTTTGAAATACATCTTTGAGTTAGGAGTGAAATCCACATCTCAAGGATCTATTTCTACATCTCGTTGATTATGAATTTTCTTAAATGTTGGTAATCTATTACATACTTTAATCTTATCATTCACGTCATTTTAAATCATGGTCTTTTAAAGCACATTAGAATTACACATAGTTCATGAAATGGTTTCATTTTGCATTTTACAAACTTGTACTACATATTTTAAAGGACAAATGTAACCCTTTGTTTTCATATGACATAACCAATATATATTTTCGAGAGAAATTTGCAACTAATAATAAGCCTTATAACATTTTTCAAACTCGACTTCTCATAAACACATGAAAATGTGTATTTACGAAGATTTTGCAAATGAACCTGTTTTGAATCTAAAACACACTTCGATTTCTAAAAATTTATTCTCATGCATCACTACTATTCTTTCAACAATATCACAAAGTCGAGTAAACTGCGAAAATTTACCTTTTACACTTATACTTTTTCAGTTGCAAAACTTTTGGTTTAACAAAACAATGGACATATCTTTTTATCAGAATGTTGCTAAATGTCTTTTACAGTATAACGCATATATGTAAAATTACTAGATTTTAACTCACATGCCAGTAGGCTATACACCCGTTCCGTGCACATTCATTTGCCGTAAATTTCATTATTTTATTCTTGCACCATTTTTATTTATAGTTATTTCTAACACGTTATTTGTGACTATTTTCACATTGACTATTTGCATTAATTCAACTCATTTACTTTCATTTTGTGCAATTGTACGATTTACTCGATTTATGTTATACTATTCTTTCAGTCGGAATTTTATGCTATACTTATATATTTACTTGAACGCATATTTGGTATGCATATTTTCTTTTATGTTTTGAGCAAAACCCTGTTATACTATGCATTATTTTGTTTTTCATCATGGCCAATAAACATACTAGTTGATAACTCGTATGAGATCTAAGCCAGTGCCCACGTACGACTCGGATTAGAGTATTTCTTTAATCCGAGGGGAACGGTGTAAATCTCAGAGTCTATCAATATGAGTGTTTAAAGCCAACGATGTAAACATAAACTACCGGTTAAGGGTGAACCCGAAAGGGAAGAACCTCTAACCATGTCTTATACTTACATGTTATTCACATTACGGTTAAAGGGAAAACCCGGAAGGGAAGAACCTCTAACCATGTCTTGATTGAACATCATTTCATTACAGTGGCTATTACATATTGGTTGCACGCATTTATTTCTTGTTAAGGTTATGGAAAAGCATAACACCTTAGTGTAAGGTAAATCGATGATTACGGTCCGGAACGCAATCATGGGTTTACAGGTACATGAGGGTGGTGTGTAATTCTATTTAGGCTATTGGTAGACAATCAGTACGAGTCCAATGTATCGGAAGTGTGGTGGGTCAGCTGCGGTACACCCTATATATAAGCATAAACGATACTGCGGGAGCGGACTAGGAGTCTAACCAAGAACCTACCTATTACCCATTATTTATAATTACCTCGTCATTAAATCGTTGAGAAGCAACTAACATTTTCGATAAGAATGTTCCTACACGAGCTTCAATTCGTCTTCTTGGAGTCTCTCTTTTGACCACCTCTACGGAACACGCAAACCTTGTGTACTTTTACATTTTCGACTTGTTACGTACCCTAATAAAACTTTAATCATAAACCTTATAAAGTAGGGGAGACTACCTTCATCAGTGTCTTTTTCCTCACCAGTTACAAATTCCCAAAACATTTCTCATTTAAACTCTTAACTTTCTAACGTCGGGTCAACTGTCAAAAGATTTTGAAACTTTTACTTTGAGGTGTTAGACAACCATTTTAATTTTTTTTTTTTTTTTGACAATCCGTAAGTGATGAAAATTTTTAAAGAAAAATCTAGTTGACTTTTACAACGCCTTTTATTTCATAGTAACCTCCACTTGAAACAAATTTCGAGACGAAATTTTCTAAAGTAGGGGAGACTGTGACAATCTGCACCTTCAACTTTTGTAAATGAACACAATTAGTCCCTCAACTATTTTAAAATGTTCATCTTTAACCCTTGTAGTCTAAAAAGATCAATTATAATTATAAGTATACACGTTTTATACTCACATTTACACTCGAGCACCCGTCCTCTGCAGCTGTTACGAGTCTTAGACTTGATTATGGTCATTTCTGTTTCGAATTCGATTTTAATGCACAATTAAGCTCAACATAATGACGATAAATGTTGAACCTTTCAAACACCAACCATTAGTAGCTTTTATGATTGGTTTAATGATGAATTAAGCCAAAAACTAATATAAAAACTAGTTCTTGACCCATTTTCAAGTTCACCAACAATTCAGTTGTTACTAAATCCCACCAAATATTCATCTCTTCTTGTCTATCATCTCTGCGAAGAAATCTTGGATCATTATCTCGTATTATTGGCGAATTTGGAAGCTTATTATTCTATTATTCAGTTTTCTTTTCTTCTTAGTTGGACTAGCTACGTTGTAAGTTTTTCCAATTCCTTTTTGCAATACTCTTAGTTTTCATTTGTAGGTCAAAAGCCCTATGTTTGTTTGGTCAATTATAGTCTTTAAGGGCTTCAATTGAATTTCTAAGGTTAGGATGTTCTTAGGAGTATTTGGGATTTTTTTAATAAAAAATCTTTTGAACTTTAAAAAAAATTCATAACTCGTTATTATTGACCTTCAAATTATGAAATTTGACATGGTGATTCATATGGCTGTTTAGGAAGTGTAGAACTCCATTTTGGCATTTTAGGCATTATATAATATTTTTTAGTGATTTTTATATGTTTTAACCATATTAAATTCATATTACATCAATGATAATGCGTTGGTCATGAAAATTGGTGGAAATATTTTCCATTATATTAGAACAATTTTCATAACCATTTTTCTCAGTTTTAACACGTTTTCATATGTTATCATTTTTTTTATTTTTTTTAATAAGCTTTAATCAAATAAAATTTATAATAAATCTATTTTAACCCCAAAATTCTATCAAAATTATTTTGGGAAATTCTAAGTCAGTAGGTTTGATTCTTCATAAAAACTTTTATTTTTCAAAGTGAATTTAGTTTATTTATGATTTTGTGTAATTGTTATTGATATAAAAATAATAAAAGACTTCTTAAATATTATTTCAAATATTTTTATGAATTAAACTTAATATTATTAACCTTAGAAAAATGCATGTGTTAGAAAAACCAAACTTATATTTTTTTTATAACACATGATAGTAAAAAAAATCATAATTTTCGCCATGTTCGATAAACTTAAAAACCCAAATATAGACCTAACATCCTAAGTGCCTTAGAATAGAAACCCTAGACACTTTTAAGTTTAAATACTTATTTTGGGAACACTTTAAACTTTAGGTTAAACATTTGGATTTGCTCGCTTATGCTCGCTCACTTAGTCAAGTTACTAATTGTCGAATGTGAGTATATCTTTCCCCTTTTTCATGTTTTACACTTTTGGGGTGACTCATGTACGTTTATTACTTCATTCACTTAATCATGGTTTATTCTATATTCACAATCGCAATTCTTGTATGTGTTTTACTTGTTGATTCGCTGATAGTGTGTACTTATGACCTGAATCATTAACCGCTGGGCGGCCTAGCATAGCAATAAATAGTACTTAACTATTGTTATGTGTGAACGATTATTCATCGCCTACTATGAGCGAATACTATATATATGTGACTCTTGATTCCTTGAACGAAAGGTTTGATTTTGGGTAGCATTTGTACATAGCTTGAACACTAAATTGTAGACAGTATAACACGTGAATTGCGAAACATTTTTCTACTATATTTATTCAAAACAGGGTATGCTCACCAATACATTTTTGTATTGACCAAATTATTTTCGTACATGTTTCAGGTTGTTATGAGATCACTTTTAAGCTTTTGGATTCTTATTTAGATTTTGGTTCATTGTATTTCAGTTTAAATAGTTAGTTGGAATCATTGTATCTTTGTTTTCTCATGTAATAAATTATTCAATCAATGTATAAATATTTACACTTTTAGTCCATGAGCTATTGAACAATCGTCACTACGTGACACCTCGATGTTTCCGCCATCGGTTGGGGTGTTACATTAAGAAATACCCAAATATTGTAAACCCTAAAACTTCAATTGTCTACACCCAAACTTTATTCTCTTTATTTCAATTTATTTTCTCTTGTAACTTTCAATTTATTTTCTCTTGTAACTTTTAAACTGCTGGGATCAGATATTGCTCTTGATGTTTTACTTGCTAGTGAACACTTATGTGTTTAGCAAGTTCAATCAGATTTGCACAGCGGAATAAGTAAGTAAAGTTACACTATCAACAGGAGTTATTACTCTCCCCGGATGTTTGAAAACTAAAGACAAGTTTAATGAGAATCTAAGTATTGAATGTGAATGACAATAAATACTCAAACAGATTCTCAGTAAATGAAATGGAAATAACAATAATAAGCTTTGAAGGATTTCAGTTTCAATTAAAATCAATGTCTAAAACAGAGGGATGAACCCATCTATTTATAGACTTACAAATACATGAACCTGAATAAAAAAGAAACTCTGTAACAAGTTGCATTCTTGGAACTTGTACAAAAAGATATAGTAATAATAAACAATTAAACTACTGAAACATAAGGGCGGTGGAAAGATTCTATTACAAGTGCTGATGAATGACAAACCACTGATGAGTAGTTTGTCTTCAGTAGTTCTTCAGTGGACTTGTCTGGTTTGACTTCAGAACTTCTGATCTATCTTCTTCAGTACTTGTTGAATCCTTCTTCAGTACTTTCGTCTTATTTCTTCAGTAGTTCTATACTTAGAATAATTTGCAGAAGTATGAATTAGACTAAGGTTTGCAAAAGTGGTTTCCTCAATCCTTTTTATCCTAACAATCTCCCCCTGGATTGATGAAGCCAAAACCTTATCTAATTCCTTATTGCTGTTTTCTTCTGTCATTGACTATCTTCCATATTTCCTTGAACATGGAATTCTTCAGTTGATTCAGCTGTTTATCAGTGAGAGATCCTTTTTGAGGTTCTAAATGTTAAATTGTAAGCAAGTCTTGTGTTGATAGATTCTTTAGTTCATTCATGGATTTGTAGGCCTTTCTTGTAAGATCTCTTCTTGTCACCAATACTGAGTTGGAATCAGTAAAGGACCATCTGATGATCAGCACTTTAGATCTGTCAAAATCTGAAGTATAGGGAACCATGCTGGATCCTTGGGATGTTCCTGAGTGCTGGATGTTCTCTATTTCTGTGACTCTCAGGTGGGATTCACTTCTGTCTTCTGTTTGCACCACATCTGGTAATTTAAAAGTAGGTAAATGATGTTCAGTAACTACCTTTGTGTGCAGTTTGTCAGTGATAGTCTTCTGGATTTGGTAAGCAAATGTTGAAGGATCCCTAAACTGTGTTATCAGAGGTTTTTCTTCAATATCAAAGTCTCCTTGTACAACTGTGTTGCCTTCTAGCAACACCATCTTGAAATCAGTCTTTGTATTGTCCTCTGGCTTTCTCTTGGTAGCAACCTTGTCAGCCTTGTATCTTTTGTATGTGTCCAGTAGTTTGTCTTCTCTCCACTTTGACACTGAGGCTTTTGAACCATAGTCATTAGCTACCAGTTCTTCAATTATCTCTGCTCTTTTGGCTTTTCTATCCTTCTCTGTTGCATTCTTGTCAGCAACAAGTTGAGCTCTTCTAGTTAGCTCATCCATTGAGAGCCCTTTGAGTGAATAGGCTTTTGTTTTGCTGTTCTTTGTTATAAAAGACACCAGTTGTTGTCTTTTTTCTTCTTCAGCAATTCTTTCTGTTTCAGTTTGTCTATTCAACTCTGCTTCATAGGCTTGAAGCTTTTCATTTAAGCTCAAGTCTTCCCTTGCTTCCAGGTTGTTCCAGATCTCTTCTTCCTTAGCCTTTCTTTGGGCTGCAAGTAAGCTCTTCTCTAGTAATTCTTTGGACATTGAAATTGGAGAAGGGCTTAGCACAGTCATTTGAGTTGTTGTAGGCCTTGGAATAGGAGTTGGTTGTTGTGTTGGCTTGGAAGGCTCTTCAGTTGTTTGTATGTTGGAAGTGTTAACTGCTGAAGTGTTGACAGAAGTGTCAAATACTGAAGGATTGTCTTAAGTACTTTTAGAGTCTTCAGCAGTTTCTTCATTATGGCCTTGGGAAGTTTCAGCTTCAACTTCAGTTCTAGAAACAAGCCTTTGTTGATCTTATTTTTGTTTCTGGGCTTTTTCTAGCAGTTGTTGTAGAGCCACTCTTGCCTTTATCCTGGCTTCCAGTGACTACTTTAGTTCCTTAGTCTTCTCCCCCTTTTTGGCTTCAGCCACTTCTGGAAGCCTGCCAGGTTTAGAAGTTATACCGGTGAGTTCAGCAAGCTGTCTTGAGTTGTTATCAATCTTGTTGGACAGCTCACCAAGTTTCTTGTTAATCACCTCAAATTGAGTTGTGGTTTTCAACTCCCAAACAGTTGTGTAAGATTTGAGGTGATTGGCAATGAGGGTGTTCATCATCTGGTATAGGGCACCATCTAGGCTGCATAGTTGGTTCAGATCTATGCTTGATGACCTAGGGAATTGGGTAGGCATTTTTAGTGAGGGGTGTGTTTTTTAGTAATCTTCAGGATGTACTGAAGATGCCACTTTAGGGGAATCAGGGATCAAGTGGACTTTAACCTGATCTGGTGTGACCAGCTCTTTGAGCTTAGAGACACCAGGTGCAGGTCCTTCACTAGCAGTCGTCAATTCATGTTTGGTGGAGTGTGAATCATCATCCAAATCAATGGAATCATCTGAATCCCTGATAACATCCTCAATGAGGACAATATCAGTTATATCATGAGCTGGGCCCAACCCAGTTGTCTCATGTACCTCTTGTTCTTGGTTCAGAGGATTTCCTACCTCAGACATTAAGCATTCATCAGTAGTTGCCACAAATGAGGTCTTAGCAATGTTACTTCTGTCTGCAGATCCACCACTGGGTGGTAAATGAGTAGTAGCAGCCTCAAATGTACCTAAGGTCTCTAAGTTTGGGGTTAGAAACCTTGGTTCATCCTTATCTCTTAGGTTAGGTCTATGGATATCCACATTCATGTCATAGTCTGATGGTATGTCCCCTGTTTGATGTGGTTGTTGGGGACTGACATGTTCTAATGGGATAATCTCTTTTAGCCCAGAGAGAAGTTTGGCAATTTCTATGGTTTCAGGTTTAGAAGTTTGTGGTAAAGGTTCAGCAGTTTGGGGTAAAGGTTCAGCGGTTTCAAAAGAAGGGTCAGTTGGTATGGTTTTCTTGAATTTCTTTCTTTTGAAGAGAATTGTGATTGGTACTCTTGTGGGGGTTTGAGATGGATGAGACTGAGAGGATGTTTCAGTCACATCTTTGTCAAGTGCAGATTGCACATTGGCAAGTTCAGGCATCTCAACTTCCTGAACTGCCTTTCTTTTAAGGCTTGTGGGTTTTTGTTTTTGTTGTTTTGTTTTCTTGGCCTTTTTGGGTGAGGGTTTGGAAGATGAGGGTTCCATGGGGACTGTTGTTTGTTCCCCTTGGTCATCTTCTGGCCAGGCAGCCGGTTTATTATGCCTAGAGTATGCTTGTGAGGTTAATGGGTTTAAAACAGTTGTTTAAAACAGCCGGTTTATCATTCTTTTATGTCTTTGATTCATTTTTCTCACACCAGCAAAGATGGTGTTATGATTGTCGATTGTGTTGTTTACTTCTATTTTTTGCACAAATTCAATTCTAGTAAACATATCAGTTGAAAGCAAGCTACCAAATGTTTAGCTAAACGACCTCAAATTTAAAATTCGTTTTAGGCCCCAAATTGGTTGAGCCAACCCTGGTTAAATACGTAACACATCAACTTTTTAAAATAAAAAAATTAGAAAATATATATTCAAATTAAAGAGAATAAAATGCTCGTTTTTATGATGCAGCTTTTTTTAGAAAATTATTAACGTATGAAAAAATTATTGTCTTTCAAAAAATCATGGGGGTAATTGCCTTAAAACAACAAGAATAAATGTAACCATTATTTAAAAAACAAAAGATAATTAAATTTGAGGGAAGTAAAATGTAATTAAGATGAGATATAAAAGTGTAAAATTGTTTAAACCTCTATTTTGACTCATTTTTAGAAACTCGTGGTGTTCGTGGAGGCGATATGGAAGAGAGCTAGGAAGGAACATGTGGCTAAAGATGAAGTTTGTGAGATAGGAAGGAACTAGGGAGTGATGCTTTTGTTTGCATTCTTGTAGTCATGCCAAATAGCGTCAACCTGACATTCATATGTGAAGAACATCTAAAACGTTTCTTATACGTTACGCGTTTAAAAAAAAGATCTAATATTTTAAGAAATAACCAAATGCATCATCGGTTTCCGTATTTCATCAGCGACATGTCAAAACATGATCTTACAAAAACACATTTGTAAATTTAGTAGCGAGTGTTTTGGGAGGCTAAAATCAATTGCACATGTTAACATATCTTGATAGGGGAAATGGAATCTAATAATCCCAACTTTGGGGGTTGGAAGGCAGCAGTCCCAACTTGCAACTTGTACCACAGCAGTCCCAACTTGTCAACTATTTAACTTGAATGGTCCCAGGCTAACGTCCGTTATGTTTTCCAGTTAAGTGCCACGTAGGCAGCCCACGTGGCAGTCCTACGTGGCAAAAGTGCTTATCTGTTAAAAAAACGTGGGGCCATGTCCATGTGTATTAATCAGATTTTTTTTTTTAAAAAAAAACAAAAAGGTGGGACCCATAAAATCTAATAACAACACTCTCAACCCTCTCTCTCGATCAAAACATAAACATTTCATAGAAATCAGACAACCCCAAAGACGATGATCAAACCCTAGATTATAAACCCTAAACAACCCTAGACGATAATTATGGCTGAAGAAATCTCGATTAAGCTCTGGTATGGTGGCACCTTCGTTTCTCATGCTTCAAGATTAAGATATTGTGGTGGTGAACAAGAAACAATCAGGTTAGATATTGATCATGTTTCGTATTTTGAAATCGTCGATTATGTAATGAAAGCATGTTCATATGTATCGAAAGATTTTATCATGTATTACAAGTTACCTAAGAATGGTGGTTTGAAGCTATTAACAATTGATGCTGATGTTATGGACATGGTGAAGGTTTTTACAAATGTTGATGAAACTGTGAATGTGTATGTGCAATGTGGCCCCATTAGCAAACCTCCTTCTACACCCTGTAAAAATCCTTCATCAGTCAGCTCACCCAACCCACTGATTAGCCCAATTAGAAGCCCATTAATCCCACTAGTCAGCCCACTTAGAAACCCTAGTCAACCACTTGCAACTCCTAATGTAGTTAATGAACAAAACATGCCTAGTTGTAAGAAAAAGTTAGATGCTTTAAGTGAGGTTGAGAAAGGAAAGTCTTTAGATGAACCACCTGCCAACAAGAAAAGGCTTCAAATTTTTGAAGATGAAATAGAATCAGAGGAAGGGTTTAGTTCAGGTTCTGATGATTCAAGGGATGAGACTTATAAGGTTAATAAAGATTATGAAGAATCCAGTGATGAAGTGGTAAGTGTTTATGGGACAGAAGAAGAGGATGATGAACAGGATGATGAACAGGATGATGCATTAGATGGAGATCATTATGGGTCAGAAGGGGAAGATGAAGAATGGAGAGAATCCCAGTTGAACATCAAGAAGGTGAACATAGAAAATGATGAAACAACAAATAAGTTGTTACAACTATGTTTGCATGCAAATGATATTGAAGCACAAGAGACTGCTAATAAACAGCCTGTTGATGGACACAATAGCTATGAAGACTCAGAAGGGGATGTAAAGACACCAGGTGATAGCTCTGATGATGACATTTTAGGAAAGAAGTATTCTCCAAGTGTTCCTGTTGTTACTGATCACACTGACTGGACAAAGTGGACTTGGGTGGTTGGTACAAGATTCCCAAGCAGGGATGCTTTTAAACAAGCTGTCAAGAAGTATGCTGTTGCAAATGGTAAGAATGTAGTTGTTTCAACTAGTAACAAGAATAGGGGAGGTCGTATAGGTATTACTTGTGTTAAAGACTGTCCATTCAATATTTATTGTTCTTTCCATGAAGAAAAAAATTGTTACATGGTAAAAAAGGCAATAAACAAGCACAATTGTCAAAGAAATATGAAGAAAAATAGGCAGTTAAGTTACACATTCATAGCCAATGAATTCTTACCTGTGTTTAAATGTAAACCACATTGGTCTGCTAAGGATATTCAACTAGCTGTGAAAGAAAAGTTCAAGGTGTTGATAAGTAAGTGGTTTGCATACAAGGCTAAAAGTTATGCACACAGTCAGTTGTATGGGTCAATGAAAGAACATTACTGCAAACTAGGATCCTACTTAGAGGCTTTAAGAATAGCAAATCCTAGTTCCACATTTGAGTTGATGACTGTACCACCTGGATACCTAAATGCAGATTCTAGTGCAACTTGTGATAGTTTTTTTAGGCTGTTTGTGTGTTTTGATGGGTTGAAGAAGGGTTTTTTAGCAGGCTGCAGGAAGGTGTTATGTTTAGATGGGTGCTTTCTGAAAACATTTTTGGGGGTATGTTATTGGCTGCAGTAGGCAGGGATGCAAATGATAAGATGTATCCAGTTGCTTGGGCAGTGGTAGAAGGAGAAAACAATGATAGTTGGACATGGTTCATGGAACAGTTAAGGAGATGCTTACAGGTTGTTGATGGTGGAAAGGAGTGGACATTGTTATCAGATCAACAAAAGGTAACATCATCTACTTTTATAAATGAAACACTAATAGGGACTTAATTCTAACACAATATATTTGATGTTTTGTAGGGTTTGCTTAATGCTGTAGCTATGGTCTGGCCTGAAGCTGAGCATAGAAATTGTGCCAGACACATATATGCCAACTGGCATAAAAAGCATAAAAGTGATGAGTTGAAGGAGGTTTTCTGGACAGCTGTTAGAGCATACAATGAGGCTGATTACAAAAATGCCATGAAAGAGATGAAAAGCTTGTCTACTGAAGCAGTTGAAGATTTTTTGAAACAAGATCCTAAGTGTTTTGCAAGATGCTTTCTCAAGACACACACTAGGTGTGATGTTATCTGCAACAACATGGCAGAAACATTTAATGGGTTCATTGTGCAGTCTAAACAGAAGCATCTTATAAACATGTTGGAGGACATCAGGGTGCAAATCATGATAAGGTTAATAAACCAGAAAAGGGAGATGGAAAGAGAAGATGTTGTTGTTTGTCCTAAGATTCAGGTGAAGTTGGATCTTGAAAAGGATTGGGCTTATAGATGTGAGGTTTATCCATCCTCATTACATGTGTTCCAGGTAAGAATTAACTTAGCCTTTAGTTTTAATTGCAAAAAATTGGATCTTGACTTGATGTTCATCCTCATTACAGGTAAGAGACTTGGATGATGTATCAGTTGATCTAGGAAACAGGACATGTACATGTAGAAAGTGGGATTTGTCAGGTATCCCTTGCAAGCATGTCTGTACAGTTGCTGGATTTCTCAATAAAAATGCAGAAATGTATGTGCATGACTGGTACCACAAGGAACAATACATGAAAGCTTATTCCTATACCATACCCCCTTTGGCTAGTGAGAAGTATTGGCCTTCTGTAGAATTGCCTCTTGATCCACCACCAATCAGGTCTCAACCAGGTAGACCAAAGAAAAACAGGAGAAGGGACCCACATGAGAACCCTAAGAAACAAGGTATGTATGATTTTGTTTTACCATTCTGTATTAGCATCATGTATGTGCATTTTGTAACTTTTACTTGTGCATGCCAGGTAAGCTTAGTAGGCATGGCACTACTATGACTTGTTCTAATTGTAAGGAGAAGGGCCATAACAAAAAGGGTTGTAAGAGAACAAGGGTTGAGGCTTCAGGATTGAAGAGAGGCAGGGGAATCAGGGGAAGGCCAAAGAGGTCAAGGTTTGAAGGGCCAAGGCAGTCATCAGAAGCAACAGTACAAGCTGCCCAATCCAGTCAACCTACCCAATCCAGTCAAGCTGCCCAATCCAGTCAAGCTGCCCAATATAGTCAACCTGCCCAATCCAGTCAAGTTGCTCATTCAGGTGGACCAAGTAACACAAGGGGCAGGGGCAGGGGCAGGGGAAAGTCAACAAGAGGAGGGTCAAGTCAAAGTAGGGGTGGAAAGTCAACAGGGGCAGGGGTTGGTTTTTGGTTTCCAGACTTTATGCAAGAATGAAGGATATTTGTGTGTTAAACTTATGTCTGTTTTTATGTAGTTTGTTTATGACTTTTTATGTATTTTGAATCATGTTAAGTTTATGAATGTTTATGTTTGTGTTTTGACCCATTGTCATGTTTATGTTTGTGTTTGAATCATGTTTATGACTGTTTATGCTGCAAATCTGTTTTGCAGCATGTATGAGTTTCTTTGTGTTTTGACCCATTGTCATGTTTGTTTGTGTTTTGACCCATTGTCAAAACACATTTATTGCAGGTTTCTGTGTTAAGATATGACTATCTTATTTGATGTTTCTTTGTGTTTTGACCCATTGTCATTAACAAATCTGTAAACACATTCAAGTTAAACACTTACATGAAACATTTTCATTGCATTCAAAGACCCATTTTCATTGCATTCAAAGAACACTTACATAACAAACTAAAGACATAAACATGAAACATTACATATTCAAGTTGGAGGACATTACATAACAGATTACAAAAACAACACATAATAATCCTAACACATATCCTGCATTCCATGAACGAGATTTGAGCAGCTGAACTTTGAGAAGCTTGTTTTCATCCTCCAAGATTCTGTTTTGCAATTGTAGGTTTTCAATCTTCAATTCTTCAATTGTAGGGCATCCTCCAAGATTACAATTCTGTTTTGCAGCTGGACTTTGATTAAGACTTTGATTAAGCAACTTCTGCAAATCATCTTTCCATAAGAAGAACTCGCAATTTTGTTTCTACAAGAAAACAATCCAATCATAACATACACATGTTATTTGAAACAAACAAAATGTAATGACTTACTGGCCAGTATCGACACCCATAAAATTCTTTGCCAATTCGTGGGTTGTTTCGTTTAACCACCCTTGGGATTGCAAGTACCCTTCCAAATCGATCTTGAACTTTTTAAGGCTTCTGTTTGATGAGGATGAAGACGACGAGCTCATCTTTAGTGTCGAAGTATTGATTGCTATTGTTTAGGTTTGAAAATTAGGGTTCATCAATTTGGGGTTTTAGGGTTCTTAAAGTCTGATGAGTTGTTTTTGGGGAAGATTGATTTTGATCGAATTAGATGGATTAATATGGTGAGAGATTTGTATGTGGGTCCCACCTTTTTGTTTTTTTTTTTTAAAAAAAATCTGATTAATACACATGGACATGGCCCCACGTTTTTTTTTAACAGATAAGCACTTTTGCCACGTAGGACTGCCACGTGGGCTGCCTACGTGGCACTTAACTGGAAAACATAACGGACGTTAGCCTGGGACCATTCAAGTTAAATAGTTGACAAGTTGGGACTGCTGTGGTACAAGTTGCAAGTTGGGACTGCTGACTTCCAACCCTCCAAAGTTGGGATTATTAGATTCCATTTCCCCTATCTTGATATCATCAAGGAAAATTAATTAAAAAAGAAATTTAATAATATGGCATCCCAACTTGTTGTCATCTATTTCAGAGCGAAGGAAGTGGGGGCTTGGGTTGGGGACAAAAGTGAAGATCAAAACTCAAGCTCCCAAAATGATACGGAGTGGAGAGGCTTGGGCTTGGATTTGACATGTGACATTTTTTTACATAAACAAAACAAAAATAAATTATATTAACTAAAAAACACATTAAAATAAAAAAATTACATTAAATTAAAAAAAAAATACAATAGTGAGTGTAATTCCCTCATTTTTCTCTCTGTGCATTTGTTGTCTTCCTCACCGTGTCTTTTCCTTCTACGGTTTCTTTCCTCTTCACCTCTTCTTCTACCTATTATCAAGATAAAAAAATCTCATATTTTTCTGGGTTTGTTTCAAATTTTATTGAAATTTTCTTGAAATCCTTTATTTATTTTAAAATCTTGTGACAATGGTGGTTCACATCAACAAAATTAAAAAAAAAAAAAAAAAATCAGCCCTCCAATCAAACCTCGTTGCATCACCACCCAAGCCCACCTCACGCCATGGCCAAAAGTCACGGTTTGGGGCAACGCCGGTATGGAAATGGTGTAGACGACGTTGGTGAGTGACTGAGCGTGGGATGCTCAATCCACGCCGCCACCACCCACAATCTTATGCACCATTGACCCCCTGCTTGTAAATTTGTGGGTATTAATATTTTCTAAAAGTATATACCTAGCGCCAAAGAGTCTCGGCTCTTTTGGCCGCACAATATCTTTCAATTGTTAAGTGACATTCAGCGATATGGTTTCCCGTAGGGACATCCCGTGAATAGACTCTACGGGTTCTAATCCGTGGCCGGCGTCACTATTGTTCCTGCATCTGCCCAGTGACAACCACCCAATGGATGGTATCTTTACAACAACAACAAACTTACCCAGTAAATCCCACAATTAGCAAGGCTAAGAGTAAGGTCTGGGGAGGGTGAGATTAGGCAAACCATACCCCTATTCTTACGGATAGAAAGGCTGCTTCCAGACCAGTGGATGGTATCTTTAGAGTAGCTAAACCAAAAATAAAAGATAAAAGTTGTAATTGCGACAATAGTTTACCAAGTACCATCCTCGATGTAAACAAAATGTATGGCGTTAATTAAAATTTAAAAGGTTAAATCATCAAGTTTTGTAACAAAAGTAAAAAATAGGAAAACGTTGAAAGTATAAGGGTGTAATTTGAACATAGTACACGTTTTTCCATCCACCTTAAAATGTGGGTCGGGTGAATTGGCAATGAAATAGTGGGTGATGAGGAATTAACTGCACGTGTGTACACGCGCCGTTGATGAGAGTAAGTTATTGACGGCTCGAATTCGAAGTCTCGCGAGTCACGAGAGTTGCAAGGTTAGCAACGTAAGTACACGTGCATATGATCATGTCTCTCACCGGTTCGGCCATATCATATTTAAGAAAAAATTTACCAGTCATACTACAATTTGGGTTCCATCCAATTAGGCACGATTGTTGTATACCCGTATAATGTGTATATATGTGGGTCTTTGAAAAAGCGCCTAAGAGCATTCACAGTAGATGCTTCATAATAGTGTGAGGGGGTCTCTAAATTATATAGAGTGTGTATAAGTGGTTGTGAGTAGATGAGAGAGAAAATATATAGAGAAGACACTGTTCATCAGTAAATTTGGAGGAGACACTGGGTATGTTTGGCAAAACTAGCTGGAGGCTGGTAGCTAGAAGCTGCAAGCTGGTAGCTGCAAGCTGGTAGCTGGAAGCTGTTAGCTGAAAGCTTTTTAAATATATTTTTGTGTTTGACAGAGTAGCTGGAGCTTTTAATAAAATGTATAAAATGACCAAAATGATCATAATTAAAAGATTGTAAAGAAGGTTTTTATTTTATTTTTAAAATAGAATGGGTATTTGTGTCATTTACTAACTAAAAACTTGTAGCTAGTAGAGCTTTTTCTTAAAAGCTACTACTAGTAGCTTTTCACTGTAGAGCTTTTTCTCTAACTTAAAAGCTTCCAGCCCCTTTAACCAAACAAGGCTTTTTATTAAGTAGGAGTTTTTTCCTAAAAACTTGAAGCTTGAAGCTCCTAAAAGCTCTTAAAAGCTCATTGCCAAACATACCCACTATTCACCCTCCATAAGTTTTTAATATTTTTAAAAGTGGTTGTGAGTAGAGGAGAGAGAAAAGGTAATGATAAAAGTATAGAATAAGTATTATTAAATAGAAAAAGAGAGAGAAATGCAGTGATTTTTAGTGTAATTATAGAGATGGAGATGAAGTGTTTATTGTGAATGCTCTAAGTTTAACCTTACTTTACTAATTTATGAAAATAATGCTAAAAATGACGGGTTGTTAATCATGCATCATGTGGTGACGTTGATAGTCAAAAGACAAGGGGTACATGTACCAATCGGGTTTGTCCCAATTGCTAGGTGTTATGTGTTTTATGTCCAAAGCTTGATGGAAAATCATTATTGAGCTGGGGTCTCACTAAAAGCAGCCTCTCAATTTCTACGAAGTAGAGATAAGACTGCCTAATGTTTACATTTTACCCTTCTTAGATCTTGCGTTAACTTTGTATCAATAGGATTAACCGAGTATCACGATGATGATGGGTTACATCTAATTAAACACAGGTCAGCTTTTTGTGTTAAAGACGAACCACTTTACTCATTGCGTTATTTTGGACCACACCCACATCTAACTTCTCTTTAAAGTTTAAAAGAAATCTATACTTTTTATTTTACGTTAATTTTGTCCTTCAAATTATAACCTAAAACAAGCTATCAAAAATTCAGTATAACTTTTACAAAATCTAAATTAGATGAACTTTATAATTTTGTGTCTACTTTTTCTGTAGTATAATATATTCTAAATTTCTAACCATTATTGCTGTTGTAACTGATCAATATTTTATTTGTTACATTTTCAAGTTATTTTATATGTTGTTGATTTTCTAGTGATTCATTTAATATTCTAGATATTTTAAAACATGTTGTAGTTACACAAGTATTGAACCGGAATATGACACATTTAACAAAATTTGTCATTTTCTTTAACAACGCTTACATGTTTAATAGGATTGTTATACAAAACATTACGTTTAACACTACTGGGTTGGTGGCCAATGGTAGAAGCAAAGCTTCTAGGAACACCTAAGGGATGTCATGGGTTCAAGTCCCATAAGGAGTAGAAATTTGCCTTTAAAAAAAAAACACTACTAAATGTAATAAGTTTGATAACATGACAATTGACATGTGTGACACAAGTAAATAACTAAATATAAGCAATTTTATAACACAAGCTGCGCGACATGTATACGTGGTTATTGACATAACACAAGTATAACCTAACAAAAATACTATAATCTAATCTTTAGAAGACACACCTAAGCTTTAATGCTCGGTTAATTTTGTGATTTTAAAAAGTTTAAACTACTGTTTTATTTGCTAGGAGGAAGATGTTGGAGAGAGAAAAAAGGATTGCTCTTTTTTTTTTTTCAAATGTTTTATAAATAATCAAATTTGATTACGAAATGATTGAATAAACCGCATAATTGATATTTTATCATTATAAAAAATTATGACAATCAAATATTATATATTGAATACCTCATTTATTCTAACTAAAAAGTAATCAACATTTCGGTAGAAAATTGGTTTAGACATGGCATCCTTGTACTAAATAGTTGATTGAAGTGTATCTGTATTATTATGTTGTCTAGCTTCTGGCTAAATGCTATAGTTGTGTGATATAATTTTATAAAGCTCCCTTTTCCTTTAAAAAAAAAAAAGAATCAACAAATTTTGATTATTTAATATAAGTATCAATATTTTGTGTGAGTTTTACTGCATCATAGTCTTGTGGTTGAAAAGCATAAATGCGTTCTTTGATTAGAAAGGTAGGAGTCGTAGGTGCAGAGCTAGTCATAAGGATTCAAGTGTTTTGTACGAGTCAAACAAAAAGGCCCTGGCTCTAGGGCTGTAAACGAACTAAACGAACATGAACAAGGCTTTGTTCGTGTTTGTTTGTTAAGGTTTCTTAGACAAACGAACAGTTAACGAACACACTAACGAACATAATTCTATGTTTGTGTTTGTTTGTTAAGAAATTCAGTTGTTTGCGAACTGTTCGTGAACACGTGTCTTGAACACAAACAAACATTTAATATGCAGCTAACTAAAAAAAACACTGTTAATATTAACCGTTAGACAAAATACATCTACTAAACGATGCCGATGAGTCAAATTGTACTAACTTAGACATAATTATCTAAAATTACTTAGGCATAGGCATGAATACATGATATTCCTAATTAAAAAATTCATAATTATCCTAAGTTTTAACTAGTGACCGAACATAAACAAACATACACGAACGGATATAAAATAAACGAACGTAAACAAACACATTGCCGAACGTTCACGAACGCAATCGAACGAACGAGACATTTGTTCGTGTTTGTTTGTTTAGTTAATCAAACGAAATTTTTTGTTCGTGTTCGTTCATTTATTAAACAAACGGGACACAAACGAACTTCCCGCCGAACAGTTTATAAACTGTTCACCGAACGTTTGGTTTGTTTACAGCCCTACCTGGCTATAATGAATTATATAATTTTTTTTTTCTAAACAACGATTAGACTGTAAGGAGTGGGGGGCGGGAGAGAGGGCGGGAGGGGCTGGAACACCGCCGCCACAGGGGCGGGAAAGCTGGCGTGGGGCTGGGGGCGGGGAGAGGTTCACCGGCGTGGGGGGGAGTAGGGGGGACACGTGGCAGCGAGTGGTTGGTTGGATCTTTGAATCTTGTTAACGTTAAAAAAAAAATTATAACCGTTATTTTCAACGGCTAATTTTAATAAAAAAATAATTTATTATATATATATATATATATAAACAATACCATCTTCTACACAAACACACACTTCTTTTTTTCATAAAATCCTCTCCAAACTTCATATTTTTTCAAAAAAAATTGCAAGATGTCGGACGACTCTTCGAGTTCAGACGATTTGTTTGATCAGCTCGCTTTGGATGACTTTGGCGAAGGTGCCGCAGAGTTGTTAATGGCAACCGTTCAGAACGTCGTTAAAGCTATAGCGGACGACGAAGGGACCTCCGAACCACCCAAGCGTAGAAAGTATATAGTTCGCGAACGCGAAACCGGAAATGAGTCATTGGTACGTGATTACTTCTCACCCGAATCAACATACGATGAACGAAGTTTTAGGCGGCGTTTTCGTATGAGTCGTAATTTATTTTTAAGAATAACAAATGATTTAGAAAATAATTATGAATATTTCAAACAAAGGCCCGATGCACGTGGTCAGATGGGATTTACCGCGATGCAAAAGGTCACAGCCGCGCTTAGATCATTGGCTTACGGAACCAGTTCCGACGTAATGGATGAGTATCTAAGGATGGCCGAGCGAACGGCTAGAGAAAGTACTCAGTTTTTTGTGCGGGCGTCATTGATTTATATTTAAAAAGATATTTAAGAAAACCAACATTTAGTGACGTCCAACAACTTTTAGACTTTCACGAAGAAAAACATGGTTTTCCCGGTATGCTCGGGAGTATAGACTATATGAAATGGGAGTGGCAACTTTGTCCAACTGAGTGGCAAGGCCAACACTCTAGCGGTTTTCATAAATCGCCGTGTATGATGCTTGAAGCGGTTGTGTCACAAGATCTTTGGATTTGGCATGCGTTTTTTGGTGTGCCCGGTTCGTTGAACGATAGGACTGTTCTTAATCAATCCCCAGTCTTCGACGATCTTATAAACGATGTTGCACCAAAAGGAACTTTTTTCTTAAACGACGCAGAATACAAGTACGGGTATCTTATAGCAGATGGAATTTACCCTGATTGGGCTGTGTTCGTAAAATCGTTTACACGGAGGACTACGTTAGACCCTAAGAGAAAAAAGTTTAACAAAGCTCAAATGGCTGCACGGAAAGATGTTGAGCGTGCTTTTGGTGTGTTGAAAAAAAGATGGCACATTTTGGCCCAACCCTGCCGACTGTGGGAAAAAACGCATGTACGAAATGTGATGTACGCATGCCTAATTTTACATAACATGATTTTGGAGGATGAAGGACGTGCAATATGCGAGTACTTTGGTGACGAAACGCAGCAAAGTCAAGAAGACATTACGGATGAAGAAAGAAACGCAACAACTTTGAAATCAAGAACAGCCAAACACATCACAACCTTCGAGCGGATCTGGTTGATCATATTTGGAGTATACCAAGAGATTACCCATCTGATGAAGACGTTAGCGATAACTAAGTTGTTTTTTTTAAGATTTTTTTTTTTAAATTTCATGTAATTTTGGTTTTTAGTGTTTTTTTTATTTAACTTTGTAGTTTATTATGAATTAATATTATGTTTTTTTAAATTTTGTTTTATATTTATTAAAAAAGAAAGTTAAAAACAAAGAAAAAAAAAAAGAAAAAAGAAATGCCACATGGCACTTCCCCCACCTCTTCCCTCCCTTCCACTCCCCACAATTATTTTCCCCCCCAAAAGGGTCCCACAAGTGCCACATGGCGCTTCCCCCCACCTCTTCCCCCCCCCCCCCCCCCACCACTCCTTATAGTCTTAGAGTATAAGGAGTGGGGGGGCGGGAAAGAGGGGGATGAAGCGCCATGTGGCACTTGTGGGACCCTTGTGGGGGGGAAAATAATTGTGGGGAGTGGAAGGGGGGGGGGGAAGAGGGGGGAAGGAAATAATATTATATTGTGTTAAAGTTAAAAAAAAAAAAAAAAACCTGACCAATAAGAAGCTGCCACCTCACCCCCACCCCAAGCCCCACGCCAGTGGCTTCCCTCCCGCCCCCCCACTCCCGCCCCCTTCCACGCCACTCTGCGGCGGTGTTCCAGCCCCTCCCGCCCTCTCTCCCGCCCCCACTCCGCATAGTCTTAACGTTTAGGTGATTGTCTTGAATACACTAGTGCACCATCCGTGGGGCAGCCCTGTGTAGGTGGTTGCCCTGAATACACTTGCACCATACATCAATGCTATTTTAGCTCTCAAATTTGTTAGTTTTTTCACATTTAATTTCTCATAGTAGTTTTGGATATTGTTTCACTTTAAATGATTATTGTGCAACTCTTTACTTAAGGTGCAGTGCAGATTTATGGCATGTGATTTGTACCAGAGATGATGCATTGATGCTCCAGTTATTAAAAAGGCTACAGTCAGCTTGACCCATCAATGTTCTACCTGTTTCCTCATACAAATTTTGGTTCTAAGGGGGAACGGGCGCTACCCGTAAGTTTTTTCAAGTTCACTGATTTCAACCAATCCTACATAGCCACATCACTTCACTGATTTCCTTCACTGAAACAGTTTTTTTGGAGTAACACTCCACTGGAAATAAAATAGAGAAAAAGACAAAAGGGGGAGAGACAAACTCATGGGTACCAGCCCGTTAACTAGAACCAGGATTTGGTTCACGGGACCACTACCAGCATGGGTGGCGGCGGTGTTACCGTGCTGGTAGTGGGGTACCCGTGACCAATTCTGGTAGCGCTCCGTCCCCCCTAATTATGTAAAGTTGACAAGTGGATGGAAATACTTGATTGTCTTATCATTGGGCCTGGGCTTGGATAAGTTTCTTAACCTTCTTGTGAGGGATTAGGGATTTAGGGATGTCTAAAAATATACAAGACGATTTTTTTTTTTTTTTTTTTTTTTTTTCACATATACAATGGTGTTTGCTATAGCTTTGTATGATGTTTGTTATACGTTGAAGGATTGTGCGAGTGATGTTATGAAGCATGTGTAGGTTTTTATCATCTGTTGAACACACTTTCGGATTGAAATATTTCGCTAGTAATTTAGAAGATCAATCGGATAACTCAAAGAGAATCGCAAGAACCAATATGTAGAATTTGTTATCAAAACCTGTGTAGTAGAATCAAACCAAATACCTTCTCTATGTGAGACGAACAATCACAACGTTTTAGTTTGCTGTTATAACTGTTGACAATTATGAGTGGTTACCGAGGTGATTGAGGGCGTTACCAGTCGTAAATGCAAAAGTGTAGATAGATGTTTGGCGTAAATTGATACTTTCACTTGTCTTTTATAAGCAGTCCATGCTATATGAACAATTATACTTTAAAGTGTAATGTTTACGATTTAAAAGATGTGCTTATAGCTCAATGTATGGCACCAAAATATTAAATAAAGCACATGGTACAACTGTAAGGGTTGGTGTGCTTCATCATTAAAAGTTTTGAGTGATTTACAAATTTCATTATTAAACCATACATCTACAAACATTACACATGTATGAATCTCTATGAGTATATGAATGTTTTGTACTTCAATTAATTTAATTGGTTTCACTAGTATCTCATCAGTTAGACCATTTGACTTTTAAGGTCAAAGATCTTGTGATCAACTAGAAGTGACACCTCAAAAATAATACCAGTCCAGGTTAAACCGGAATGGTACGCCGACCGATCACCCGGCACAAAACCAGGGCCAGTTGAACCCAACCCATTTTGACTCATCTAAACAAACAGCCGTTTCGACACAACTAGCTTAACACAAATGCACAAATAATCTGCAGGCATGCCTCGGCCGTTAACTGTCATCACAAGAGCAAGCAGCATACCTTTTGCCATTAGATGGGTGACTTTTTTTTTTTTAAAAAGGCCCAGATATTACAGATGTTAGCCGCCAATGTCATTAAGAACAATTTTGTCAAGGACAAGTAGAGACACACACACATAGTTAAGTATGACTACAAGCATTCCTAATAAACCACATTAAAACTTAAACCTTCATACATATGCCCAAAAGTAAGTGTTCATCTACAGCCACCATCTTTCAGGATTCCATCTCTTGTAAGCCTGCCCTCCTGCAACAACAAATCAATGTTGGTTATAAAACGGCATAGCTATTGTCAAAAGAGACAATTTACCAACAAACGAGTCACTTTGGGTTATGGATTATCTTTGCGAGGTATTATGCCAAATTGATATGAATATGCTTTGGATGATTTTCGAGATGTACAACCCCATTTGACTGTTTACCTTTCTAGTTAAACTTTTATACGTAAAGCCGATTTGAACTCATCGTGTTATTTCTTTAAACCTCAACTTTATGAACATGCTTTTAAAATATCTTATGCCTGATGCAATTCTTTTTTGCAAGTCTAAATAAAAGAAAAATAGCAATAACAAGCTTCTGGAGACATTGCCATCAAATGTTCCTTAAAGCTACTATTTGATGGCATTGACTGCAAAGATTTCTGGTCAAGAAAACCGTCATTCGTTTCTCACCAATTGTGTGCATCACTTAGGGGTGTTTAGCCTCTTAATAAACCTCTTAATCATTCAGCCCTTAATCATTCAGAATTAAGAGTGTTTGTTTCAACTAAAAAAAAAACATCTGAATGGTTCCATTCAAACCCTCTTAATGATTCAATACTTAATCAGACAGATCATACCAAACAGCCCCCTAAATGAATACAAAAGAATTGACCATAAATAAAACCATTATTCAGAAATCCAATATTATTAGGTAAATATTTATTGTTTATAGAAATTCTAAATGTTAGACAAAACTAGTTGATACATTATCTAACGCACACATGTAACAAATAATGAGCAATTATTCTTCAAAATGAGATTGCGATCCCGGTCAACAGACCTACTCCCTTAAATGTGCACATGATATTAAAAAATAGAGATGACAAAATGGGCGGATCGGGTTTTGACTCAAAACTCTATAGTCTATACGATAAAAAAATTTATATTATTTAATTTAAAATATAATTTAATAGGTCTTATGTAATTAAAGTACACTTTTAGTCACTTTCGACCCATTCAACCCTTTTGATGTAAAGTTATTTTTTTATTTAGATCTATTCGTTTAACCTATTAGATATACTGAAATAAAACATAACCCAAACTGACCCATTCATTTTTTAATGATGTCATAAAGATCCATCCTTTAAGGCAACAATTGGAAAACCAAACTCGTGATCATCAATATACTTGGTTTAGTAACTACCTGGCTAAGCATCTTCCTGAGGTTCTTGTTGTTGCTGTTGTGGCCACATAGGCTGAGCCATGTATGGGCGAGGTTGCTGCCCATAAAGAGCTTGAGGATCCATGGGCTTACCCATATACATCCCTGAACCACCAACCTGTGGTGGAGGCATGTAGTAATACGGAAGACCCTCGGTCGGGGCTCCAACTGGAAGAGGCCCACCTCTTGGGATACTAGAAGCCATTACTTCATCTTTCAAATCTTCACGTGGTACTATGTCAACTAAGAAGTCAAAAATATCAGTCCTTGTGATTGCAGCAGCAATGTCGTTTTTCTGCAGGGTACGCCTTTTGTTTTCTTCGGTGTGATTCCATGACCTTAAAGTCAACTCAAGAATGAACATTTCACATGCGCGTGCAAATATGACTGGTGCTTCAGCTGATATCATTCTAACATCTTCATCCGCTTTCATGATTTTCTTGATTCTAGCCAATGGGAGACTATGGTTTTTGAAATCAGTGGTTTGTTCGATTTCTTGGTACTGATTTGCCCAGAAGCTTTGTAGTTGCTGTTGCAATTGTTGTTGCTGTTGCTGGTGGATGTGTTGGTAAGCGAGCTGTTGTTGGGCCAGTTGGGCTGGGGGAGAAGGGAGACCCGATGTTTGTGATGGTTGGACAGGCCCACCTGATGCAGGGGGTACGAGTCCCATCATTTGATTCGGTGGGTAAGGTGCCATGCTGTAAGGCATTTGAGTAGAGCCTCCCATACCCGGGGCCTGCCCGTGACCTTGTTGATCCATCTTCACAAGCACAACACAACAATTAAAAAAAATAGCCTAGAAGGAAAGTGCTGCAAAAGTTGAGGGTTGTAGCTATGCAAAAAAATAGTAAAAAAATTATGTAACTTCATTCAAAAAAAGTAAAAAAACTAAATTAGCATTGAAATAATATAACTTTTGGAGACTTAAGTCTTTGATCTTCTTTTAGTTTCACATGACTCCAAGGCAATTGTATTGTCGACATGATGCATATAACGTTACTCATTTGACCATTTTTTAAATTGTGCTTTCCATTACTGACCAATTTGACCCACAAGGCCACAAATTAATATTACTCAAAACCTATAGCTTACTGACCAATTTGACCCACAAATTAATATTACTCAAAACTTATAGCACACAGTCTTCAATAACTAACTGATCAAATAAGCCCAAATTCCACCAAAGCACACTGCTCTTGCCAGCTAATTACTAAAGGCACTAAACTCATGTTTGCCATGTCAATTAGTTCTGCAGCTAATGAACATACAAGCTAATCTAATTTGAGTGAGTAGAATCTTTGACAAACCCATTTTTAAGATAAATTACTCTTTATAAACACAGATTTTAAATAAATTTCTACTTTTTGTGTCCATCATCATCATACTAAGTTAATCCCGCCAATAGCAAGCCTTGGAGGCACATAACACTTAGCAATTGGGACAAGCCCGATTGGTGCATGTACGCTATCAACGCCACTACATGATGCATGATTAACAGTACGTCGTTTTTAACGTTCGCTTGTGTCCCAACGTATGCTATATTCCTATACAACTAATTATCAATCACAAAAGTTTTTTATAACTTTGCTCTAGCATGTTCATCTTTCTTGCTAAAGCTTCCCACTTCCCAGCCTAATAACTAAAGATAAAATAAATAATAAACGCTCAAAACAAACTACTCAGTACTCACATGTATATAGCATACATGTACTTAAAACATCAATGACCAGGTATATATAAACGAACCTAGGAAACACAAACATACAGTTACACACATTAACATACATGATTTGTTTCGTTCGTTCTTTCCTCTGTAATTTAAACCGCCATAGCAGGTCCAGCGGCACACATCCGAGTTTGTTACGTCTAATCGGCATCAGTATGTTAATCAGAAACTAAACTGCTAATTATAACTTGGACAACAAAGCAGAGTAGCAAATTATCCGTGTTGCATTGCATAGGCAAAACAGAATCAATCATAACTTACAAATGTTTTATTACAAACAACTAAACAAGACTTTTATATCAATAACATCAGCACATAGTCAGTAAAAAGATGATATATAAACAACTATAAAGTTTCACATGTATAAAATGACTTTCTTTAATATTACCATATAATATAAAAAAAACAAGTATCAACCAAATATCAATAATAATCTTTATTAATTATAAAAGTAAGTACAGTGCAGCAAAAAATGAGTAAAAAATCAAAGAATAAAACAGTAAAACACAAATCTGAAGCTCAAACACACAAAGGTAACAAAACCCTAAAAAATAAATACAAAATTGGGGCATATTATATATATATATATATATACATACATATAAATGAAAAGTAAACATATACCTCGTAGTATACTCTTAATAAGTGACTTAAAGAGTTTAGAATGAATATCTGAAAGTAGAAGCAGATCGAGAGTTAAAATAATAGAAATATTATTATTATTATTATTATTATTATTATTATTATTATGTGATGAATTGAAGAGTTTAAAGATCAAACCAGTTGTTGGTTATAGGATTCAGATGAGCTAGAGGTAGGGTTAGGGTTAGGGGAGTGTCTGTGACAAAAACTTGATCGAAATAAAGTAAGTGATGATAAGGACGTATAGAGAATACCTAAATACGGTGTTTGGGGGTATATGTATATGTATAGGTCGGATAAAGACGTGTTATGAAAGGGGTGAATAGGAATAAACATGTTTTGTCATGGTTATTGGTTAGTTATGTTCTTTTGGCGTATTACCGATTCCGCGTCTAAAGCAAAATGATGAGATAACCAGCTGAGCTAGCCGATAAAAAAAAAGTAAATAGATTTGTTATGTTATTTGTTGAGTGAAATTAGGTTTTTAAAGTATTGATGGTTACAAGTTTAATTAGTATCCTAAAATAAATGATGTTTGATTGATTAGGAATCAATTAAGGTACTATGGGGGTGTTTGGGATTGATTATTCAAAACAGACTATGCGTTTTGGAAAAGCAAGGGTGTAGCTGCTTATAGATTATTGCGTTTTGATAGGCTAAAAAACTGATTATTTGCCTTTTCAAAACGCAATCCCAAACACTAAAAATTGATTATCTGCGTTTTCAAAACGCAATAATCTAAAAATCAGATTCAAAACGCAATCCCAAACACCCTCTATGTCATAGGAGATAAAGAGTGTAATTAAAGAAAGGTATGATGAGTTCAAGGGTAATCGATTAATAGTAACGAATCAAGTTGATACAACATAAGTGGGTGTCTCATATGTATACATGAGAAGAGGAGGTGATGAAACATGTAAAAGACACCCTTGAGATTAACTCAACCGACTCGGTCACTACATACACACTGATATGTCCCCTCAAGTTGAATGGGGCGCAACAACGTGAAGTTTGGACCATAGTGTCAAAACGAATAGAAGACAACCTTTTGGTTAAAGATCTGTAAGTTGAATAGAAGTCGGCATATAGTGAACACAAAGAGTCTGAGCCAATATAATGTCACGAATAAAGTGTAAGTCAATCTCATGTTGTTTCGTGTGCTGATGAAACATAGGATTGATTGCAAGATAAGTAGCGCTAATATTGTCACACCAAAGAGTAGGCTGATATGATGAAACAATGTGTAGCTTGTGTGAAGAGAAACAAAATCCAACGAACTCCGCATCAGTATGAGTCAAGGCACGATACTCGGCTTTCTATAAAAGGTTGAACAAGAGTATGTTGTTTCTTGGAGCTCCAACTGATGAGGTTTGGACCCAAGAAAAATACAATAACTAGTAGTAAACATCTGATCATGAGTGCAATTAGTCCAACCAACATCAGAACAAGCATGCATATCAAGACCATCAGATACTTGAATACTCAAACCATGAGAAATCGTGCCGAAAGATATCTAAAAGTACACTTTACTGCAACCCAGTGACGATCAATACATGTCTGTAACAACCGTGACACATTGTTATCTAAACAAGCAATCTCATGTCGTGTCACTACAACAAAAAGGGCTTTTAAGGACCTTTTGTGTGGGACGCTTGTAAAATGGGGTCCTAAAAAATTATTTAATAGGACGAATGAACTTTAGGGGTCCTTTTATAATATACGCTACTAAACTGGTGTCCTAAAAAGCTAACTAATAGGACGGATGATTCGTTGGGGTCCTATTATCATATAACTTAATAAGACACTTAAAATGTAGATCCTAATAAAGTAATTTATAAGACATTTAGTTGTTGGTGTCCCATTATGTGGTAATGTAATAGGACCCTTGATCACCGGGGGTCCTATTATAACATAACTTAATACGACACTTTGTAGTTAAGTCATAAATGTTAGATGTTATAGGACCCTTTCTAATCGAAGTCATATTAGAATATAACTTAATAGGACACTTGACATGTGTGTCTTATAACTTTAACCTTTATAGGATACTTAATCATTGTGGTGATACATCGTAATAGGACACATGATATTTGAGTCATAAAACATCAGTTTTATAGGACACTTATTTGCTAGAGTTTTATTATAACATAGCTTAATAGAAAACTTAACACTTGGGTCTTATAACTTTAACCTTTATAGGATGCTTAATCATAGTGGTATTATATTATAGGAATGGTAATGATCCATTCCATTACCATGTTTGTTCCATTCCCTCTCTCATTCCATTACCCCATACCAAATTTGCTCATTCCTAGTTACATGTTACAACAAATTGATTTATTTAGATTTAAAACTTACTTTTTTTTTTATTTTTTTTTTTGAAAGGTTAATTTCTTTTAAATCCTGTAGTCTGTGGTATTAATTGGACTCGACTCGACTCGTTTATAGCCCTATATGCAATCACCACACATAATCAATGTGTTTCTATTTGTCAATAGCGATGCATCCTTGTCAAAAAAATTTAATCTTCATAGAAAAGACAAAGTAAAAGTCCCTTTAATTAAACATATACTTTTATATGTTTATGAAATTATATATATATACAAATTGCAAAATTTTGTGTGAGAGGGATTTACTGTTTCCCTCAATACAAGTGTGTGAAGCACCGCGTACAACCACGTGAAGCAGCACACAGATTATATAGATTATATATCCACCGTTCTCTCTCCTCACCTCTACAGTTTTCCATCCCTTATCTCTGGCTTCCTATTTCTGTGATCCATCGTCGGTGCCTGTTCGTGACCGGTGGCTTCGGCTGCCGGTTTCTTTGCTTGCTCCCTTATAACCGATGGTTCTCATCTTCTCTGCAGCCGCCGGTGTGTTTTCTTCGTGTATCCTTTCTCTCTAAAAAATCATAGAGAGAGACACTGATGGGGGTTATGGTCTGTGGATGTTGTTATGTCTCCAATGATTGGCATCCGTCGTTCTTGGGTTCACTGCCGTCTTTTACTTTCAAACCCTAGGCGGCGAGGGATGTTACCGTTTTCGGTTTCGACGGCAAACAAGGATGGTCTGTTGGTTCGGCGTGCACGCACGTGACAGCATTGATGAACCCGGTCCCGTTGCCGGAGAAGGAGCCCTATCTTTTCATCTGATTCAGGCAAACACAACCATCTTAGGCGTCAGGTACTTCTCTTTGTAGTTCCGATTGTATGTAGGGGATGGAGTTTTGTTGTGAGGTCTTTGAGTGGGAATAGGATTTGTATTTAGTTGTTATGTTTGTGGGCTTTGTAATCAGAGGTTATGAGATACGAGTAATATTGTTATAATAAGATGAGGTCTTCGTATTACCCAGAATAGGAAATCGGAAATACATGCGAAATAAGGTAAAAACTATTTAAACGATAGACAATCTGCGTGCTGTATTATATTTTGTGAGCCTTGGAATACAAATGAAAGATCATAATGAAGAATTTGGGATATGTGAGCTTTTGTAGGAATACAAATTATTAATAGTTGGGATGTGACCTGTAATCAAATAGAGAACTCGAGTTCCCCCTTTTGCTAATTTGCTTCTAAATTCAAGAGATCTTTATACGTTGTTGTCATTTAGGGGTTTTGGAATATCAACTATTAATGATGACGATCAATGTACGCAGTGCAAGGGTGACAAAGTTGTGAAGGAAAAGTAGGTTATGAAAGTACACATGGAGAAGGTCATACATTACGGGTAGAAGGTAATTCGAGTCACATGGGGCGTCTCCGATAGGTAATTCGAGGATTTTATTTTATTGAATTTTTATGACATAAAAGGTTTAATGAACGCCTTACAAGTCGTAATGAGACTTCGCATATTTGAATTATTTGTTGAGAGAGAGTAGAATAGTTGGTCAATTTGCTATGAATTGCTCTCTTTGTTCTACAGACAAAGCGTAAATTTTGATGATTGAATGAATTTTTATTTGAAAACCCATGTCTACTACGGTTTCTTTTGAGTTGTGTATAACAATCTTGAAGAGTGGATCATCCTTATTTAGTTAGTTCAACGAATTTTTTTGAGAGGTTACATTTTTGTTCAAGTAATTTAGGATTTTTTTCTGTGTTTCAGTGAAGATGCTGTGGGTGATACACGGTAGTACAAGGAGAAAGGCAGTGTTGTTACACTCTATTCTCATCGCATATGCAACTTTCACCAGTATTGGAATCTTATTCCTTACTTTGCGTTAAGTCGACGATCCGTCAACATCCGCTACACGGCACCTCACGTAAACCATCACTCAATAGGTGGACGAAACTTGGACAACGAAACAATCAAACGATGCGCTGCGGTGGAAGATACGGTATATAATTTCCTAGGCGTATTCCTTGCGCAAAGGTTCATGAGTTAGAGATATATTTGACGGCTCTTCAATCCTAACGGTATCAAATTTTAGCTTCCGTTGTTTGATTTCGATTTAACATGGCTTCATTTTGAATTTTTAGACTATGCACCTTGAATTTAAACGCCATAATTCGTTTTTTATTTTGCTGCAGTGTGTACTTCCACTTGCAGACTTGCTATTTCTATCTATTGCAGCTATTCAATTTTTCTCATCAACATGAAAAGAGTGTGTTTAGTTCTTATTGTAAGAATTATTTGTGTGTTGGACAAATGTACTTGGGACAAAAAAAAAAATCCATACTAATGTATATTTCCATGGTTTATTAATATGCCATATGTGGTTCTTTTTTGCCTGCCCATTGCCAACGCAACGCACAGCTCGCAAAAAAAATCCTTTTACTTTGCAGTCAACAACAATGTCTTAGGCAGAAAAACGAATACTAATGTCATCATTGTGTTAGGTCTAAAAAAGTCGCAAACACGATGTTGTCGCAGCAACGCGCGACATCAGGTAAATTGTAATACGTGTAATGAAGCTAGGTTGCCATCATAACGCGCGACGTGGCTCTGTAGCTCTATTTCCATCGGGTCAAATATGAGTATCTGGTCGCCCCCGCCGCAGCAACGCGCGGCGGGTATAACACTAGTTTCATACAAAACTTAAAAAAATCCCAGCTGTTATTCAAATCCCCTAATTCTCCCGCTCCATAGTTTCCCTCTGTGTGAATTGGTAACTTTTCCCAAATTTGAAGTTAATTTCCCAACCCCTATATCTTCCTGTTCTCTTTAGATCTTGACCCTCCATATCTTTCTTCCATTCAAAAATCCATATGGTTTGCCTCATATCCGTCTCTCTGTAAAAAGCCAATCGATTTGCCTCAGATCCGTTACCCCTTTTATGAAACCCTATATTTACCCTTTTGGTGAAGACGTGAAGAGGAGCACTCTTTGTCGCCTCAGGTTTTTGTTATGTACTCAGTGTTCATCTATGTACGGATTCTTATATAATTTTTTTTAGATGTTGTTGTGGCCGATCATTTGATTTTTAATTGGGTTCAAGTGTTTTTTTTGCCCTGCACGATAAGTTAATTTTTTTTAAAGTTTTCATGATGTATATTTACTTCTGATATGCCATTTACATAGAATGTTGGTAAGCTAATTTCTGTGTATGGTTTGCAGCTCTTCTCAGAAACTGTTCCCAAGACTGCAGAGAATTTTAGGGCACTTTGTACTGGTAATATTTACATCATAACTGATCATTATTGTATTTCACGCAAATCACTAAATGTTTAGATTATCTTGTTATTGGAGTAACCTTTTACATAATCTTGAAAAATATATGATTTGCTCAAGTATAGTGTTTTTTACTTCTAAGATCAATATACATTGTGGAATTTGAAGCCTTGAAGGTTAGGTTACTTACTAATTAGATAACACTGTAATAATAAATGTGTAGGTAATGATCTTTATCCACAGTGCTGAGTCTACACATCATGACACTTAATTTATATGTAGGTAAACGTAACTACTAACACATTATATGGTTTTTCCTACACATACTATGTGTGGGTAAATACCCAAATTTCTTGTAGTGAACAATGATGACCACGGGGAGCGTGACATGATATTTCATGGTACCTATATTTTCTCTTTCTAAAATATTTTATTATGATATTCAATTAGTATTAAGTTTGATTCAATTAACTGTTTTCGATGCTTACTGTTTTTGTAACTATATATATCAATTAATAACAAGATGCCGCTGAAGATGATGTAAATAAACACATGGATGGTTTAGAAAATGAGATCGATGAACTGGTGGATGAAGAGTTTGAAGTCCCACAACCAGAAAATGAAGCAGGTTTATCTAATTTACTTGATTGCTTCATTTTTTTTTTGTTTCTCAATACATATATTGTTTGACACATGATGAATATATAAGAAACTATAATAAAACTAAGAAAACGTACAGACTTAATATATTGCCTTTCAATTTATATAGTATTTTTAATGTATACATGTACATTGTAAATCATGTTCACTTTTTGTAGTTCGACATGTACGTAAAAGAGTGAGAGGACCTACGCGTATGCCAGAAGTTTGGGCCCAAGAAAAAGGGGATAGAATTCCTATTTTAGTTAATGAACTTGGACAACCTATTGGTGACAAAGTTAGTAAACTAACCCATTACATGGGAACCCTTTCAAGGAGTGGAAAGTACTGTCCGATTTATAAACTATGGAATAAAGTTAAGGACAGCAAAAAACAAACGTTGCTCGAATTCATAAAGGTACATAATTAAAAATATGTTTGTTAATGAATGACTAAAGTATTTGTTTTCTAATGTGACATGTTCCATTTTTAGACAAAATTTGATATTCTAGAAGATGCTGAAGGCTGGGTATTGAAATCATTTGGGAAGAGTTAAGGAAAGCTACTATGATCCGTCTTTGTCACTTCATGAACAAATAAATTTTAGGCCAAAACAAGTTCAAAAAAAACAATGGAGGAGACTTGTGAAGTATTGGAATAAAACAAAGTCTAAGGTATGAAATAACCTTACACTTCAAATATAAATCCTCAAAATTTGGGATGTTACAATTAGTTTATTTCTTATTATGATATTTTATTTTCTATTGAAGATGGTAAGTGAAAAAAAACAAGGTGAATCGGTCAAAAAAGAAGATGGTGCAAGTTACGGGTAAAAAAAGTTATGCTCGAGTCCGTGAAGAGTTAAAGGTGATTGTATGAAATAGTGCAATTTTTAATGTAGCATGTCGATATCCGTTGTTACTACTTATTTTCTTTTTATTCAAACAGGCATCTGTGGGACAAGACCTAAGTCGATTGGAAATGTTTCGTGCATGTTTCTCCAAACATGGAACTACAAAAAATGTGGAAGCTGCAAATGCAATTGTAAGTAATTTCTTATATATTCATATACATATCTTTTCTTTATGTTCTTGATGTTGTTAAAAATACATATCTTATTTTTGTTACTATATCTAATACAGGCACAGATGCAACAACTTAGTTCTAATCTTCCTGATGGTTCGATCGATAAGCCTGGACCAGATGATGTTTTTTCTAAAGTAATGGGGAAAGATCGAAATGGTGATGCAGTCATGTATGGTCTGGGTGTTCGTGTTTCTGATGTTTGGGGTGTAACATCAAGTCGTTCAACATGTCGTAGAGAAAACATCCAATTGAAGTCTAAATGTGAAGAACTTACTAGTACTGTGGCTCGGTTACAAGCCCAAGTATCGGAGATTAAAGGGAGTACGGATGGTCCTAGTGTTCCACCTCTTACATCACCACATTTTCCCATTGCAACCAATGGACCTCCACGTTTACGGGTATTTTTCTATATAAATCTTTATTTTTTTTTTTGTGAAACGTTACTTGTACTATTGTGACTAGAGTTTGATATGTTTGTTGAAAACTAAAATCTAGGTCGGAGATGAAGTTGTCCTCAAAAGCATTCTAAACTCTGCCGAGATTGTAGCAAGAGGATGGGTGAAGAGCTTGGACCCAAATGAGCTAGTTGGTGGTACAGAGATTGGACAAGAATGGTGTGAGGTAAACGTTCAAGTAGCAATAAAAATAGATGAAAAGTTGGTGAGACCATATGGGTTATTTTCCACAATTCAAGATTGTATTGGTGCCTCCATTGCATGGCCTTGTCCTTTCATCTCGGTATGTAATTATTAATTTTGTGATACGAATAATTTTAATAATCTGGAACTTAATGCTTATACACGGATGGTTTATTTGTAGGTAGTCCGTGAGGATTGAGGACACATGATGACTCAGGATTCTATGCTGCTTATCTCTTTCGTTGCTTTTAGTTTCTTTGTTAAATGTTACAAAACTTTATGTTGGATGATGCTATAACTTATTCTTGTTTAGTCTTTTTGTTATGAATATGTTTATTTGAAATATAATAAAGTTTTATTTCTTTCGTTAGTTGATGTTATATACAGTATATCATAAAATTGTGTGTGTATATGTTTAAAAAACCGTTGTATCATGACTTGTTAGGACTTTCAAATTTGGTCCTATTAAAGTGTACGAATATGCTTTTCTTAGGACGCTATATTGTTTGTTCATTGACATCTTATGCGACCATAAAACTGGTTTCATAATCTTATTTGAGATATTAGGACCCTTTTTTTTGGTACTAATGCTTCTATAATGTTACATCATAAGGGTCCTATAACTTAATTTCTTAGGACTCTTGTATGTGTATTAAAAGATTAAAACTAGGTAAGCACATGTTAAAACCTTGTAAAAGTGTCCTAATATGTTTTATTAGGAGTTTTTTTGGGACATATTATGCGACCATAAAATTGGTTTCATAATCTCATTTGAGATATTAGGACGCTTTTTAAGTTTCGTGACTTATTACGACCCCCTTACATGAAACGCTTTTACCGTTGGTCCTATTAAATAAAAGGTCCTATAAAATAACATTTTAGGACACTTTTGTGCGTACTAAAAACCCATTTTTGTTGTAGTGTGTCAAGACTATATACTGTAAAGTAATACATTGATATAAAAGCGGGATCAACCAAAGGATTACATGTATGACAAGAAAGTTGGGGTCTAGAGAAAACATGAGTGGATAAAGGTAAACACTCAACAAGACCAGTATGTTATAATAGATCAAGCAGATAGCATTGCTGAGAGAGATGTAGATTATCATTAGTGAAGTGGCTTGTACAAAAAAGGAATAGAACTCCCGAATCCTTAAACGCAAATTGCGAATGCCAGAACTAAATTAATGCAGTAACAAACCCAGAGGATCTCCCATTAATAATACTATCATCCACATAAACCTTGCAAGACATAACACACGTACCAATCCCGACTGTAGACAAAGAGGGGATGTCAGAGAGACAATGAGAGAATCCATCATAAATAAGAGCCGACGACAGCTTAGAAGACCATATAGAGCCTTCTATAGTAAACAAACATGATGAGGTTGGGAAGATACCAATAAACATTTGCTATGATAAATGTCGTCTTCTTTGGTGCATTCATGTTAGAACTTAGAATAAATTATCTAAATAGATTAGCAATCAAGCTAGAAAGTAGATAAAAAGATTGTAATACCTTTAAATGCTTTTTTTATCATCCATGAGTATTTTTCATTGACAAAAAAAGGTAAATTACATAAGGATGGTAGGTAGGCGGGCAACAAGCTGCGCCGCCACCCTTTTTGAATAGAAAATCCTAATCTGCTAAAAACAAAACCCCGCCCTTGGAGGGTGGAAAAGGTGTTATGCACTACTCGTTGAACCCGAGCCAAAAAAACGCACCTTTAAATGAGAATGGTTTTATAAGATGGCATCCTTGAACAATAGAAATATAACCTGATATTACAAAGTACGAGCAGTTTGCGATTATACATTGTCCTATGTCAAAGAAGTGGTTGATTAACCTAAATAAAAGACTTTTTAGACCATTGGGTGTGGAGAGGGGTGGCATCTTGATGATGGGCCGCCACGTAGGAGTGGGAGGAGAGGCATCTTGATGATGGGCCTCCAAGGGGGTGGTGTGCACCATGATGACGGGCCTCCGCATTGGTCAGAATTATTAAAAATAATAAAAAATCAATTAAAAACCAATAAATAGCCCCGGCATCAACGGCATCTCAATGCCTCTCTTGCCCATGCCGCCCCTAGGGGGCGGTGTAGCGAGGCCCGGCATGATGATGTTGCCCCTATGCCGCCCCCCACACCTAATGGTCTTACCATAAGGAGTGTATATGATGAGTTGAACTTGAAAAATTGCTAGTGCTTTTGCCAATGATGATATAGACTATTGATACAACAGAGAGATATTCTTGTGACAATCACGAATGTAATAGAACACTTTGAAGTTTCCACAAATGTAATAGCACACTTAGAAGTAAGACACTATCTATGAAAGGCGGAATTGCATTTTTCACTTTTAATCTTGATGGAATTGGAATGTAGAGTCCTTCCCGTATACTATTTAATTACAATTTCTTCTTTTGTTGAAACGAGCAACATAAGGAATTAAATATACATTCCAATTCCATTCGAATTTCATTCCGTTTTGTGAAACGAACGTTACCTGAATGTTTACTTCCTTGACCCTTTCTACTACTTATAACTACATAAGACACACAAATGAAAGAGGAATTGAATTTTAATAATCCAAACTTTGCCATGTTGACCGACAGTAATTTGTACTTAAGAAATTCCTCACAACAGGCCTAATTTTTAAAGTATTTTCTTCCAACGAGCTTTTATTAACCGAAGACTAACCCTTTTAGTGGATGCTGATGTGGACGATGAAAGTTGGGACTGTTGTGAGGATTCCTTAAGTACGTATTAAAGTCGACTAACGGGGCAAAGTTTGGATTATTAATATCAAGTTCTACTAAATTAAAATTTCTAATAAGCACTCTTTTAACCCTAGTTTTAGTATCAAACTTGGTTAACAATTAAGAGGCTAACATGATTCATTTTTGCCACAACACAATCTGACAATCACATATGGTCACTTTATCGTTTCATGAAATAATCCTCATAATTATTGTTCCGTCAACTATTTGCACTTTATTAATATGTAAACGATATACATAAAATCATAAATGCTAGTAAAATCATATCCTACCTTCTAGGCGGGGCTTCTTTATCTTCTACATTGTGTTTCTGAGTTCACTTAAGGAGAGAAAAGAAATGAAAGAAAAAATTGTTTATGTTCCAGAGTTTTATTTGAAGGAAGAAAATGGAAGGAAATGAAAGAATGTGTGTTTCAGATTTTTTTTTTTTTTTTTTTTTTTTGGAATGAAAGGAAATGGAAAATTAGACCAAATACAATCATTCCAAATTAGAAACAAATGCAAGGAAAAGAAAGAGAAATAAAATGGAGGAAAAGAAAATACTAAAAGATAAGTTTGCTACCATCTGACACTCCCATGGCCTTACCACTAAGAAGTATTTTACTAAGTTTGTTAGACCATCCGTAGTACTCCACCCCATGAAGCTAATTCAACAACATGACATAGCTATCAAGTGGGGAGGGGCATTTTGCAAGACCTACACCGCACCGACGGGTACATGTAGAGCCGTAGATGGGGAAGCGTAGTTCTAACCATGGGTGAAGGGGTGTGTTGTTGCTCTACCTCCTAAGTGGCGTGGTTCCCACACCCCTAGGTGTGGACACTACACGTTATCTTACACAATATACTCTATAAAATTAGTGCCAAAAGACTATAAACAATTAAATTAATAGAGATAGAGAGGAGAATGGACATAGAAGATGGCAGAAATAAGACGGTATATGCTATAATACCACAAATAGATCACAACCATACATCATACATTGATGTCCTACCCAACCTTTATTACACAAGCAACATGTCTCTCTCTATACACAGACCAACATACACTTTGAAATCTATCCTACTAAAGGAGTTGCCCACATCTTCTGGAAGCAACCATCAACCATTACTGTGTGGCTGATATGATAGAGGAGGGCCCTTCCACCTGACAAAAACATCATTCACATTTTACTTAACATTTGATAAGAACATTTACCTAAACTTTTCAAATCATGCACTGGGACCACAGGATATACTCTAGAAATCACTAAAATCTAACCATCACAATATTTATAAAAATACTTATTTATTATTTATAAAATATTTACCATGAACTTTGCCCCCCATATCTCTTCCTCAGTTGCAGGAACGGCTGTGATTTTGTTCTTAGGATTTTCATAGCATCTCAGCTCTCCGATTGCCGTCGAATAGAAGCACCCTGCACGCGTTCAAACCACGTTTTATAAAACGAGTGAAATTGGTCGAATATGTTGAAACAATCAGATAATTGTTGTAAATGTAATACTCATTTTTTTTGGTATTTTGATGAATTAGTTTTTGTTAATAACTACTAGAAGGGTGACCGCATGATGTGGCGCCGGTAACCCAAATAGTGGTAATCATGTAACATGTTATTTTTTATTATTAAAGAAAAAAAAGACTATACCAATAACACATTCAAATTAATATGAATAAAAAGGCCCATTTTACATGAAAAAGTAAGATTGTTTAAAAATCACTGGGGTACTTGGCTTAAACGTAGTTATATGTTTTAAAGTATTTTACCATATGTTCTAAACATGGTATTACTTAGACGATCATGTAAAATTACATTTTTGTCCTTATGTATAATATAGTATAGATATAAGAAAAAATGTTTTGGGTCAACCCGACCTAAAAAGATGGATAAAATATAGAATCAAACCTTGTGGGAAAGTCGCGAGTGACTTGCCACAGGCACCTTTGAGGAGATCAGCATCATTGGCAAATGCAACACACCCATCAGCTGTGATTCCCCAATACAAAGGAACCTTACCATGTTGATCCTGTCATTATAGTTACCAAAACCACTCAACATTAAAGAAACTATAAAGATTAACTTTTTACCTATCGTTAAGAAATATAATCATCACTTACTGTGGCCACAAAAACAGTAGAGGTTGACTTGTCAAAGACAACAAATGAAAAATTTCCACTAAGGTGGCCCACAACTTGGTTTATAGGGTACGGGGCCCGATCACGAAGAGCTTTGTAAGCCTCAATGACCAAAACAACCTCGTTGGCCGACTTGGAGAGCCCGTATTGTTGCTTTAGGCTACCCAAGTTGTCGAGGGCTCCTTCGAACAAACAAAATATTTCGTCCTTGACTGCGAAAGATCTGTCATGATTATAATTGATTGTATGTTAGAATTTTTCATACTTGGGATGTTTAAAGAATCATGAAATATCACCAAATAAAAGATGGTAAAAAGAATAAATCAAGAGAACCATTTAAAGTGAAGTGGATAGATAATTGATTCTTTATTGTTTTGGAAAGTAACAATCATCTTTCCTATGGGCCAAACTAGCCATAAGGTTACAAAATAATTGAAATGATCAAACGAAAGAAAGATAAGGTATTGAATAGGGCATGTCTGCTATTAAAGAAAGGTCAATTATTGACTAAGAATTATTATTATTTTCTTGAGTTTGGAAGGCCCCGCTTACGGTTGTGCACATATAATGTATATATGTGTGGTCATCGGGGGGCAAAAGTAAAGTTGCACTAATTTTAACGTTATTTTACTAATTTCGTGAAAATAACGTTAAAAACGACGGATGGTTAATCATGCATCATGTAGTGGCGTTGATAGCCAAAAGACAAGGGGTTACATGCACCAATCAGGCTTGTCCCGATTGCTAAGTGTTATGTGCCTTATGTCCAAGGCTTGATACAAAACCACTATCGAGCCGAGGGTTTTACTGGAAGCAGTCTCTCTATTCCCACGGGGTAGAGGTAAGGCGGTCTACATCTTACCCTCCTCAGACCCTACCTTAGCTTTACTATTGGTAGGATTAACTGAGTATGATGATGATGATGATTCTTGAGTTTGGATAAAACTAAACTACCAAAAAGTCATCCTTTTTATACCCCGGAAAGACTAAATTATCCACATTTCATGATGAAAAGATTTTTTTTAATCAAAAGTTGAAACCCCATAACTTATTAAGGGTGCCAATCATATCATGTAAGGCTGACGGGTTGAATTGTTTAACCCAAATGTGACTCATATTGTTATTCATCAAAAACATCAACCCTAACATACGCGCACTCAATCGCGTAACATGACCCGTTTAGTCCATTTGTCTAAACATGTCAAACGAGTGACGGGTAGTAGGTTTTTTTTAACAACGGCGACTTTTATTAAAAATAGAAAGCAAAGCAAGAAGCTAGATGTAGTAAGACCTAGCAAAATTTTATTAAAAATAGAAAACAAAAGGGTTGGCAAGTAGTAATCAAGTTGTAAATATATTTTTAGGTTGGCGAGTCGTAAAAAATGGTTAAATGAATTAAAAAAACAAGTTATCATGTCAACTTAATTAAATGAACGAGTTAAATTGATTAGCCCACATGTTAAAAATATGATGAACCCAAAATCTAGATATTTTCATATATCGATACCATCACGAGAAAAAAGAAACCACACATTAAAGTCAATGTTAGACTTCGGAAAATAACCTCTTTAAAGAAAACAGAGTTTTAAACAACTTCTGGTGGGGTGCTGCTAGGAAAAAAAAATTCCATTTCACTAAATTACACCAATCTTGCACTGTCCCATCATTTTATTGATTTACTTCACCGAAACACTTTTTAGACACAACACTCCACTTACCCACTTCACTTCTGAAATCTTTATTTTTTAGTTTTTTTCAAATAAACATTAATTAAATACATATCTAAACTTTTTTTAATTTCCCACATTTTAAATCAACTAAAAATTTGTTCCCGTAAATATTTTTACCAAAATTGGATAGTAAAATCGACCCCTTTATACTTTGTGAATTTGTGGACTAATTTTACTTTCTATTTTTTTTCCATTTCCCCGTCACACCTTACATCTCCATTGCCATATCCATCTGCACCACATCACCAAACAACACCACCTATTGCCGTCGTATCCCACCAACAAAACCACCAACAAAATAAACAAATCATCACAAACCCAACATAAAGCGAATCTAAGTTTAGAGATTGAGAGGTGGGTTTTTGCATAAGCTGTTAAATTTATATATGGGTTTGGAGATTGGGAGGTAGGTTTTTACATAAAGCTGTTAAATTAATTAATATATGGGTTTGGAGATTGGGAGGTGGGTTTTCGTTTTAATGTTGGGTTTGTGAAGATTTGTTGACTGTTGCATTGAATTCGGTGTTATCGATCCGTTAGATAGAACCAGAATTTGCTTCACGGAACCCATCCCAGAACTATCGGCGGCGGTGTTACCATGCTGATAGTGGGATACCCATGACCAAATCTGGTTGCGCCACGGTCCCCTAAGTTCTGACTTATTTTATAATATCGTCATTATGTCCAGTACAAATAACGTTATTTTCTCCGATTAATTCTTCCCAACTTTTCTCTATCCTCATTTATGTCACTTCTCTATTAAAGTGAAAACTAAATCATTTATGACGTCACAATCACTAGCCATAATTCGGTTCATTTTTCTTGTAGATTAATTAGGCAAAATGGAATTTATTAATCTCATTTTTTTCAGTTGGCCGATAATAATCCTATCTGAATTTATTCTTCCCACCAGTCCCATCTTTTAGACATTTTGCTGCACCCCCCGTTAACTCACACTAACGCCGTTAGCTAAAATCCACATTTTTAGGCGATTATTCACCGGACTTGAAAGGGGGAATCGAGACGAAGATGGTTTAATCGTCGGTTCTGGTCATCCCATCCGAGGAGAATATCAACCTACAACCGACGAACCATGCTTATTTCTATAATTGAACATACCAATATCTTCGTCTCGATTCTTTCTTTCAATCCGGTGAATAATCGCCTAGAATTGTGAGTTTCAGCTAACGACGTTAGTGTGAGTTAACGGGGGTGCATTGAGAGTAAAATGTCTGAAATGTGGGACTGGTGAGAAGAATAAATTCAGGTGGGATTATTATCGGCCAACTACAAAAGGATGGATTAATAAATTCCATTTTACCGATTAATTAATATTACATTTTCCAATTAATCTCCACTCTATTTAGCATGTATCAAACCGGTGCCTTATCTATAAAGTCAGTATGGTGGTATTTGATATCCACATTTTTAGTAATCAATATTGGTATTTTCGGTAGTATTCGTATCACAAACATATGAGAATTTTGTAACAAGTCACGATGTCGAACTAGCACTAGCTATACTAAAAGATTCGGTACGGTATTCAATACCCACTTTTCAATTTTCAGTATTGTTACCATACAATCTCATCCTTCTATTTCATACGTAATGCACCGTCAATTTCTATTTATAACAATTAAAAAGTGCCAGAAATAAACAAGCATTCCAAATCCAAACATCGACTATTTAGATCTTATGTTATATTTTTATACACTGGATTATCAACCATTAACATGCAACCATGACGATCTTATTTTTATACCGCCAATAATCAATAAATCAGCCATTAACGTAATAATTCATTTAATCCATCAATCATCTAACATTTGCAAAAGCGATCATACGCGAGCCACCGACTTTACTCTCAAATAACCCGGTCACTTGATCCCGTTGTGGCTGGGTGAGCACCGGCGCGATCAAAGCTCACTTTCTCCCGTTAACGCACGCGACCACCATCGTCTGTGCTCGCGCCACGGGTGTTCGCGTGAGGCTGTTGTGGCTGAGGGTGAGCACCAGGCTCGATCGCGCATGCTCGCTCGCGGCCCACAACAGATACTCCTATCTCAACTAGATATAGTAAGTGCTAGTAAAAGATGTCAGTTGCTACCCGAGTGTTGGTATCATACCAGTGTTGTAACAAATCGAACCAATACCAATACCGACCGAAAGTCCACCCTAAAACGCATGGGTTCCCACTAGTTTAATCTCTACATATTTACCTATCTTATCATTAGTAGATTAATCAAATTCCATCCAATTAAAGTATTAAACCCAAATTAGGCGCAATTTACAACAAACTCAACCGATTTATAGATTCTAACATCAAGACGCAATTAGATAACTTTCGACAATCATAAACACATATTTATAATTAATAAACTAATTATTATATATTTTACCTTGGATGTGTGATGGACTCGTTCTGGTGAGTATACGCCAGCTGGACATCGTCTCCGATCTGCATCGATACCGCCGAGGCGCTGTTACCGGCAAACCGGTTAACTAGCGACTTGGCGGTGATCTTCGGAGACGGTGTCCGGCTTCCGGCAGCCACCAGCTCCTCAGGCGGTGACACTATTGAGCTGCTGAACACGCCCAACATCGTTATTATCTCCCCAAAATAAATACAAAAAAAAATTATAAAAATATTTGGAAACTAAACGGAGATATAATATATAACATGAGAGTGATCAATGGGAGGTGATGGAATTTATAGAAAGACAGGGAGGCTAATATTGTCATTTCGAATTTAAATAATAGTGTTTTTGATTTTTACGTAAATTAAAGTGTGAATTTGAGGCGGGGTCAGAGGGTGGGCCCATCTGTGCGATGATCTCTGTGCGTATTTTAGCGAGTGCATGGCCCACGGTGTCCACGTGTCTCGGGTTTTGTCTTGAGGTGAGTTATTACACGGTGCGCTCACGCCTACCGAGTCTAGCTGTGTGGATCAATAAACACTTGTAGTAAGCTTTTTTTTTTTTTTTTTTTTTTTTTTTTTTGATGAGGAACGTCTTACCAACCATCGTGATATCAGGTGTTGTGGTTAAGATTGACTATTTGATCGTTGCCAGCTCCTTACCTCTCTCAGATGCGCGAAACCCAACCTCTACTCGTCCGAAGGTATGAGAATGAGAAATCGGTAAAACCTCGCCTTCCATCCGAGTCAAAACAGCGTCACCCGTATTCGCTTTTCACCTAAATACCAATCCACCACAAGGGTGGGGCTACTTGTAGTGAAGTGAAGCTCTTTGGTTGATCAAGTCAAACTTTGAGTTTAAGAGGATCTCCAACGGTCTATTTCAAACAAAGTCTAAAATTTGAAACCTTGCCTTCAAACCTATGCATGTGTTGGAGTAGATGAAGAGGCTAGGTCCGCCCAGCTGAAACGACTTCTTTGGACGGGAAGGGTGGGATTACACACACATATATTTTTTTAATATATTTTTATATAAAGGTAAAATGTGAGGTGGATGTTTAGATTGATTTGGTGTTTAAGGAAAAGTTATTTTTATAAAATAAATATGTGAAATGATGTGACGTGCTAAGGTAAGGAGTCCGATTTCAAATGACTTGTGGCAAATTTGAAAATCAAGAAATAAGATGGGTTCAATTGAAAAAATGTTTCAGTTAATAGAACAGTGGATGATATCAAAGCTAATTTATATTTGTGAGTCAACGGTAGATACAAATTTCTCAAGATTTGAAATGGAAGTTTTTTTGGAAGGTGTACTTTAGCGGTGAGACCAATCGACAGACAACCCTTCAACCCGAGTTCGAATCACTATCCACGCACATGTGTCCACTTTGAAGTTATCTCAAACCGTTACAGGGAATTTTTTCGTGGTGTGCAAGATTCGAACTCAAGACCAAGCTCGGACGGAAACCCTCCGAAGAGGTAAACCCTCCCACCTCTCCCCAGCGGAGCTGGAGGTCATTGGCATTTGAAATGGAAGTTATAGTGGCATTTTATATTAGAGAGATTATTTTGCAAGTTTTTTTTTTCATTGTACATATAGTATCTTTTTATTGTGTTTTACGGCTTGGCCTTTATTCTCTATATCAAAAAAATATCGCTGTTAAAAAGAAAAAGAAAAAAAAAAGCCACTCTGAATTAGCTGATTTTTGGATTTGGACTTAACTCTCTCCAATTATAGAAACGTAACGATAATGACTAATGAGCATCAGAATTGATTTTGGCATCATGGGCACGTCATTGGCTAGAAGCCTTTAGAATACAGATTTTAATAAAAAAAAAATTTTTGAAAAGAGATTTTAATAATTTTTGAAAATGAATATCATAACATAGTATTTACCAAAAAGAAAAGAAATAAAAGTTGATTTTGATTACGGTTTTATAATCACTTTTAGAGCCATCATCAATAACTTTAACTTGCATATTCAAGTATACTTTTAGTTATGTTTGTTACATTTGTGTACTTTAATTTAGAATATTAACGAACAAACATAAGCAAACACATTTATTTTCTTAATGAACGAACACGAAAATATTTTTATTTTTTGGTTTAAGTGTGTGTTCGTTAGTTCGGTTAGAATTAAATGGACAAACATGAACTTACCTTATTGTATTCACACGGTTCATTTACAAGCCTAATTTTAGTTTCTTAATTGAATGCATGTGAATCATATATATTTTTTTTTGAACGGCCAACTAAACAACGCCGGGTACTTCGTACGCGCCCCCTCAGTGGCAAAGACAGGGGCACATCCCGGCCCACCCCGGACGCACGAAGCCCCTAGCCCGCCCGACAGCCCGCTTCCAGGGAAAACCCGACCCACATACCCGCCAGAAGGCACGACAGTCGTGAACTGGTAAAACCTGGCGAGATCAGGACTCGAACTCATGACCATAGGCCATGAGTCATCCATCATTTCTCATTATGTCCTTCGTGGGAATCGAACCTGAGACCTCCAAGAGAGATCTCTGATCCATTCACCAACTGAGCTACCCGTGAAGGACGCATGTGAATCATATATTGATGTGGTATTTTACAAGAGATTTAAATAACTGTTTGTCTCCTACTTTTGTTGCTTAAACTTTTTAAAACATTTGAGTTACCCCTCATCATGGTCCTTTGTTTCGACACTGTTGCACACAGTCTAACAATGTATCATTTCCTTGTATTTATTTACTACTTAGACCGGGTGTACTGGCATCAAAATGGGGCGCTATATTAAAAAATAAAGCCCCAAACACCAAAACGTAGGGGCTTTATTTCTCAAAAGTTGGTTGTGGCGTGATATATATAACGCCTGAAACCTTTGTGCCCCCTCCAATCAGATCAAGCCACATCACCCTCTCTCTCTATTTTATTATTATTTTAATTTAAAAGATATAATAAAATATTAATAGGGGCTTTATAAATAAAGCCCCACCACTACACCCCTTTTTCAGTTTCTCTCTCCATGCTGACCCAGCTGCCACGTGGACCAATCAGAAAGAGGGGCTTTATATATAAAGCCCTCCACTACGCATGTTCTTAACTTTGTTGAAAATGTATCTTACAAAAGGTTGATTCTTTATAAATGAAACTAAATTCAAGTATTCAACCACTTTATTTCACGCTTTTACATCTTATGGTTATATTTCCTATTAACTAAGTTCAGTTCTTCTACATGTTAAAATTATTATGATTTCACATTCTTTAACTTAAAAAAAAAATACCCTTAAACTTCACATTAACAAAGCAATTATTCTAAGTTACATTTTTCTGTTTGCTTTACTTGTTAAAAAGATACTTGACTTAACTTGCACATGACATAGCAAGGTTAACTTAATAAAACATGATTGGTAAGGAAGGTTATGGTTTCAATACAAACTAAATATTTATCCAAAAACTAATTATAACCCCTAATTTACGATAGAAAATAAAATTTAGATGCAATATATTTAGATCGGATGCATTTTTATTCGAATTTCACATGTACATCTAAAAATAGATATTAGTGAATATCTTTTTACATATTGTAACATATATTTAATTCTTATTTTTATTATCCGTGGGCGAGATTGTTCGAATATTAAAATGGAGAGTATAATGCGATCCTCGTCATATTTGAAAATGAAACCAGACAGGATTCTTTAGATTCCCTTATCACATGAATCTATCGCACAATCTAATTTATCTACCCTTAAAACGTTAATTACGCAATGTGTTCCTCACGTTATCAAGTCCTTCAGGCACAAAGTATTCCATATATCTTATAATAATAGATGTTTTACTTTTATATGATAATAATATTTAGTGACGGATCCAATTTTTTTTTTCAGTGAGTTCACTAGTTGATGATATAGCTTTACAGTTACAGACATAAAATTTTCGGGCTGGTTTGACATCCGGGTCAGGTAAGATTCCACCACTACAAAATGAGACATTTGTTAGGAAAGTTTGCTACCAAACAAATCGGTTGCAAATTTTGCTACGAAGTAGCTACGGATTAGCTATGAACGCATTTTGCTACAATTTAGCTACGAGCATTTTGTAGCAAATGAAATCCATAGAAAAATCCATAGCAAAATTGGCGAAATATATAAAAAATAATAACTTGTCAAAAATCGGTAGCAAAATCCATAGCAAAATCATAAAAATAAATTATTTAGAAATTACCTAGAAAAGTTAAATAAAATTCATAGCAAACTTCGTAGCAAAGTTGGCGAAATAGATATAAAAAATAACTTGTCAAAAATCGGTAGCAAAATCCATAACAAAACCATGAAAATAAATTATTTAGAAATTAACTAGAAAAGTTAAATAAAATTCATAGCAAAATTGAGGGAGTAAAGTATACTAAAAATAACTTGATAAAATAGGTAGCAAAATCCGTAGCTAAGTCATGAAAATAAATGTTAAAAACTAACTAAAGAAGAACTAAAAATATATGTAGCAAATTCGGTAGCGTAGATGAGAAAACAGATACTTAAAAAATCTTCCTAGCAAATTTGGTAGCAAAATCTTGAAAAAAAAAAGACTTAAACTATGGTTGCAAAATCTATAACAATATTCATGGCAAAATTCTTTGGAAAAAACAAGAAAGAATATTTAAAAAATAATTTTATATTATCAGTAATAACCGAAAATAGTCGTAACCGAATTAACCAATCAGTTATAGTTAAGATATGGCCAAACTCGAACCATTCCTTTACGGTATTCACTATTTTCATAACCGAAACCAAACCAATAGTTATTTATTTATGTGTTTCTCATGTATATCCATGTATTTGTAACATATTTTCATGTATTTTGTGTGCATTTCATGGTTTTTTCATATTAATCCATGTATTTAAAACATGTTTTTATGTAGTTGCTGGGTATTTGATGTATTCTTCACGTATTTGTATTCTTGAAAAATGTTCAAAAAACTTTAGTAACTATTTTAAGTTTATAATTTTGCCTAAGTTTTATTTTTGATAATCAACCGAACATAGCCGTAATGATAGCTAGCATCTTATCCGAAGCAACTTAACCGATCGGTTTCGGTTATGGTTTTTTCTAATAACAAACTTCGGTTATCAGTTTCAATTATGTGTCAAAATCAAACGGGATCGAACGAACATTTGCTTACCTCTTATGCAAGTTTAGTGGTTTCTTGACCCATTAACACCTCTGGAGCTTTCCTCTCTATTTTACTATTGAGTCAGACTAATAAATTTCCCTCCCAAAATTAGTTATCTATCATAGTGGTCTTCCTCTTTATCTTATTTTTAAACAAGTCTTGATATAGGGGCGGATCTACGGTTCTAAATCGGGTCCCAGGAACCCGTTCGATTTATAATTTTTAGTGTTATTATATATAGAAAAATAGTGTAGGAACCCCTAAATATAGTACAAAGGAATCCATAAATAAATTAACAAACTGCTTCAATGGTATATCCCTTCTCTTTTAACCGATAGATCCCAAGTTCGAAACCTACACGTCGCAGTTTTACTCTTTTTTTTGCTCTGTTTTTTATTTTTATTTTTTTTAAACAAAGTTAAGGCTTCCATACTTCAAACATCAAAGCTCTTTCTGCTGACCTACACCCAGGGGCAGATTTACATCCAATCCAGTGGGTTCCCAAGAATCCACTCGATTTGTAATTTTTAGTGTATACTGGGCGTATAGGCCTATACTTGGCGTATTGAAGTGTTTTTTTGGCAAACCTTTTTATACAATATTTTATCGTTTTAACAAAGTGCAATAAATATTCTCTTATTTTTAAAATAAAATAAAAACAAATTTAAAATTTATTGTGTAGTAGGACCCCGTATAGTATAGTATAGTATAGTATAGTATAGTATAGTATAGTATAGTATAGTATAGTATAGTATAGTATAGTATAGTATAGTATAGTATAGTATAGTATAGTATAGTATATAAGTCTATACGAGGTCTATACGGGAACTATACTACATTTATACTACACCTATATTATACAATACTTATACGACAACTATACTACACCATATACGTATCATATATAGGACATGTACAATCCCTATAAGCCTATACGAGGCCTACAAAGAACCTATACTACATCAATAAATCTATAAGAGATCTATATGGGATCTATACTCCATATAAGTTTGTACGGGCTATGCTGCCAGTATAGGCCAATACGAGGGCTATACGTGGGAGCTATATGCCTAGTATAGACCTTATAGTAGATTTATTTATGGAAAATCACAAATATATAAACATTATGTTCTACACACAAAAACACTTAGAGAATTTCTATAATAGCTTAGGAAGAAATATTATAGTCGAAGCATTGTATTCACTTATATTCGAGTCCATTGTAATCGTCCTAGCAAGTATCGATAAAATATCTATTCATTGTGCTCGTCTAAAGAGAGAGAGAGAGAGAGAGAGAGAGAGAGAGAGAGAGAGAGAGAGAGAGAGAGAGAGAGAGATTAGGGGTGCAAACGAGCCGAGCCGAGCTCGACTAGGCTTAAGCACGGCTCGATTCGAGCATTGTTCCTCAAGCTCGAGCTCAGCTCGAAGGTAGGTTTTCAAGCTCGAGCTCGGGCTCGTTTCGTTTATTAGTTATTAACTAATTTATATTAATTGTAATACTTATTTTATATATAATTTGGTTATTTCTTCATAGTTTTATAAATATTAATTATTATATTTAAATACATATTTAATATATTAATTAAAATTTATATAAATAGTGGGCTCGTTAAGGCTCGCGAGCCAGCTCGAGCTCGATAAAATTTATTTCTATTCATTTTATTGATTCTATTAGTTTATATTTGATTTTCTTGAATATATTGCTTTCTGTTATTTTTCGCATGAATTTATTAATTCTTTATTTCATTTATTTATTTTTCTGTCTTTTATCGCCTTTTTGGGTTTGTCATATATTCGCCTGTTGCAACTGCATCATTCTTACATGTAGGTTGATGTCCACAAACCCTGGGTCTTCTGGTGATCTATCTGACGAGGAGCGAAGGCGCCTGAGGAGAAGCGAGAGGATTAGACTTCATAAGTTGCGTCTTGTTTCTGATATTCTAATTGCTGCTCCTATAGTTGAGGTCCCAATTGACGAGGCGAGGCACGATCTGGCTGACGACGAGGGGTCGGAAGCCCACAGTGACATTATCATGGCGGACGACGACATTCCGCTAAATGATAGTGGTCGTCCAGGAGGAGATGGACTCGCACCGAGCATTGTCCGGCCTGCTATTTTGGCTGACCATTTCGAGATCAAATCAAGTATCGTGAACATGATACAAAACTCGGTGCAATTCGGTGGACTGGAGCACGAGGATCCAGGCCGACATATTGCTGCATTCTTAGAGGTTTTAGCCACCTTTAAGATGACGGGCATCTCCGATGATGCTATCCGTCTCAGACTCTTCCCATTCTCACTGCGGGACAAAGCCCGGACTTGGCTTCTGTCACAACCCGCAGGGTCGATCACGACCTGGGCAGAGTTGTCGCAACAATTCATGCAGCAATATTTTCCTCCTGAAAAGACACAAAAATTGAGGAATCGCATCATGACGTTTCGTCAAGATGACGAGGAATCATTACACACCGCGTGGGAGAGATTTAAAGACCTACTCTTGAGCGTCCCGCACCATGATATCTCTAAAAGACATCTGGTGCAAGTGTTCTATCAGGGACTCGAGTTTGACTCACAGGAACGCCTAGATGTATATGCTGGGGGAGACATCGGAACAAAGTCCCCCAATGAAGCATGGGCCATTATCGAAAAGGCGTCCCAAAAATCAAAATATCGAAAGAGTGACCGATCAAGGTCTTCTTCTGCCCGATCGGGTGTACATGCCGTGGATAACTACACGGCCATTTCTGCACAGATAGAGGCGCTGGGCACGAGATTTGACAGATCTCAACAAAGCATAGCCCAGGCCCATTTTTTTTTTCAAATCCAGAAAATCCAGAAATGGGATACTAATTCACGTCAAGTTTTTGGCGCCTATATAAGCATCTTTAACTTCTAAAACATAACCCTAACCCTTGCACACCCGGATGCACCCTCATTCCACCTATTTTTGGCCAAGAACATCATCTTTTGGTCTAGATTCTTCACTCCTCACTTGCTAATCCTTCAAGGTATGATCCCCTTCATAATATTGCACATCTTTTACATGTTTTTAGTTTTGAATCCGTATGTTTTCTGATTTCTAGGTCAAGATTTGGGGGTTTTTTCTTCATAAATCATTAACAAACCCACAAATCTTATTGTTTTAGTTTTAAGTTTGTTATTTTCTTTTGATTTTTGTTGAAATCGTGCACTTCCCCACCTGCCCCACCTAAATCTGTTGTTTTATGAGTTTTAATGTAGATGCTTTATGCTTTGGGTGATTGTTGTTGAAAAATTTTGAAAATCTGCAGGGAGTGCACGCCCGTGCACCTAACCCGCACGACCGTGCAGGGTGAGGTGCACTGGCTCAGGCACTGGCACTGTAGCTCGGAATCACCGAGCTGAACTGACCTGCACGGTCGTGTGTGTAACATTTCGCATTAAATAATTGTACGTCATGGATTAAAACGACAAATCTTATTATTATTATTTTTGGTGATATTTTGAACCCCAATACAATGATAATTATTCATACATATATATATATATATATATATATATAAATATATAGAAGTTTATAATAATAATAATAATAATAATAACAATAATCAGTTATGATAAATAATCAGTTTTGTAAAAACAAACTAATCTCTAAATAAACCACCCGGCCCAGGTCTGAGCCCAACAACCAGCTCGGCCCACCAGCCCAACACCCTCATTCCCTTCACTGTTAAAAAAAAATGTTGCTTCAGCTGGGATTCGAACCGGGGTCACGCCACACACAACACACCAACCAAACCATCTAGGCTACACCTCACACTTGAATAAATCCTAATTCTAATTGTATTAATACGTGTCCAAGCTTAACCACCTCCTTCCTTGTCTGTTCGTCGAGCAGCAGCAGAGACATTTATATATTTTTTTTTTCTTAAAAACAACTAATTTACCTTGTTTAAGGAAGATTTCACACATTAATTGATGTTGACTTGTTTGCCTTTATATTCCCGCGTCTATTACACGTCAATTACAGTTAATTCATACCAATTTTAGCCAAAAAACGCGTTTGACAATCAATGTTGGTCAACACATACCATTTTATCGATCCAGTACTTAGCACTATAAATTGAACATTCACGAGCATTCCCAACTCGCCATTTCATCTTTCTCCACCTCTATTTCTTCATAATTACACGCTGTTCTTGCTCCACGATCGTGTTTTTGACTTTTGGCTTGACTAACCAATCGAGCTCGATTCCACATTGTAAGTATGAATTTTTGGATGGGTTTTAATCTTCAGCATCCACACATCAATAACCCTAAGGTTAATCGGGTTATTGATGTGTGAATCGTGCAATTAGAAATCCTAGGGCTCGTATGTGATATTGGGGAAGAACACGTTTGTGGTATTTATTTTAAATAAACAGCTACCAAACACAACCACTGGTCTAGACCAGGTGGTTGTGTCTGGTGCCACCCACCTAAGCCACGCGGGTTCGAGTCCCGGCTGTGGCGATTTTCTTCTTTTGTGTTTTGTTTTTAAAAAACAAACAAAAGCTAAATATATATATATATATATATATATATTACTTATACTTTATAAATTCGTTTTAAATTATTAAAACTCTTTTATTAATTCTACAAAAATTATTTTAAGTTAATCTACTGAAAAAGTTTAACTTACAATTTTTAGTTTTCAAAATTTTATTTATTTAACATATATAATAAATAAATCAAGTTTATTCCATTATATTTATAAAATTCCATTAAAATATCAAAACGATCTTATTAATTTCCACAAAAATTATCATAAGTTTTTATGACATCAAGCTTTTCTGAAATAATTTTTATTTCTGAAAAATCATTTATTTAATATTTTTTAATCAATTTTTGTTAGTTTTAATCATAATTAAATCATAATAAATCCAATTTTTAATATTTTTGCACCAAAAATTTATACAAATTATTTCTGATTAATTAGAACAGAAATATAAATTTTAAACTTATAATTCTTTAATTTTCATATTTTTAAATATTAAAGTTAAATTATGACAATTTGTTATAAATAGAATTAATATTCTATTTTAAAGAAAATAATTTTGTAAAAATTATTTTTACACTTTAAACACATTATTGTGGCCATCTTAAATTTAATTTTCCCAAAAAGATTTTTGGTTAATTATTTATTAATTTTCCCTCAATTATCAAACATTTTTGATATTAATCAAACAAGCATTTATCCCAATACGAAGCCCTAGAACTTATACATTTGTAGACTTGATAGACTTAGACATATTTATTACCTTATTATAGGGTGATACTTGACACATTTGGGCAATACACAATTCTATTTTGCTAAGGTGAGTTTTACATAACCCCTTTTTTTTATTTATCACCACTTTTGGGGTGAAACATGTTACAACATTATTTATGCAATTCAATCATCAATGTGTCTATGTGTATTTCTATGTTGCATTATGTCTTGAACATGACTAGGGTAAGCACAATTCTAGCATAAACATTCATCAGCCAAACGGTATACATTGATAGATCTATTGGACTGGCAATCCCACCCGGATACGTGCCTCCTACAAAGGTAGCGTGGGTGTTTGTTACTGCATTTTAAACGAGTGAACCATGAGCGTATGGGATGTACCACAATACAACAGTCACAATGGTTGATTATGCACACGATTTACTTCTAGTATGTTTTCACATATGGACTAGATTGCCATGACACATGAATTGCACAACAATTTTATTCGATTATCAAAACCTATGTAATTCTCACCAACTTTTGTTGACCCAAAATATTTTCAACTTAACATGTTTCAGGTTCTACTTGCTTGAAGATTTGCTTGAAGATATGTGCATAGTTTTATTCAATTTGATGTACGAATTCTAGTAGAACAATTGTATGTAATTTATTTAAATCAATTATTGAAATTTATTTACCATGAGCTACTGAACAATCATCAATACGTGACATCCCGATGTTTCCGCCATCGGTTGGGGTGTTACAGATTGGTATCAGAGCCATGGTTATAGGGAATTAGGTTATTTGAAAAATAATCTAGTCTATAACCATAGGATTTAACCAGTACTTGCTTCTTTTACTTGCTATTCTCTATCTCCTCCTACTTCATATCTCTACTTTCATCCCTACAAGAAGGTTGCTCTCCATCACTAGATCCACTCTTAGACTAATAAGTCCAAATCCTCAGGTTTAACCTGAACCACCTTGAGATCTCGTCGAAGTTCTAGATTTTAATAACGAACACGTGCAATCTGGAAGGGTGAACGCCTGTATTCTGAGTCTTCTGTCTAGGTTGGCATTGCGCATATATCCCAATCAGACGAGGGACCCGGATGCCTACCTGGGAATTCTCGGGATGAGTGTTCACTTATAGGCTAAAGCATGTCTTCATATGTTATTAGAATTTAGAATCTTTGATAAGTCAACGTTTTCGTTTATTCGTTTTAATGAATAAATGATTACATTCCTTATATAACTTCATTCATTTCATTGTGTCTCTTACAGATCATGCCTCCACGTCGCAGTACTCGTCTTAACAGTGGTGAAAATCATGATGAAGGGAGTAGCAATCACAACCATAACCATGACACTAACAACAACAACAACAACAATGGTGTCGATGCTCAACTGGCTGCAATCATTTCTCAACAAATGGCGCAGCAAATCGCAACTCTGGTTCCCAACTTATTAGCTCAAGTCATCCAATTGAACGGGAACGACAACGGCAACGGGAATGGAAATGGAAAACCACAACGGGAATGGGAATGGACTTCCAGCCTGTACCCTTAAACACTTTAATTCTTGTAATCCCCCAAAGTTTAGTGGTGAAGAAGGAGCTACGGGACTCCTACAATGGTTTGAGGGTATTGAGAATACCTTCATTAACAGTGAGTGCCCCGACAACTTTAAAGTCCGTTATGCCATGAGTGTTCTTCACAAACGAGCACTCACTTGGTGGAATGAAGAAAAACGCACTCGCGGAGCTGAAGCTGCACTAGCCTTAACTTGGGATCAAGTTAAAGACATTATGAAGGCAGAGTTCTGTCCTCGTAATGAAATCAAGAAACTGGAAGATGAATTTCATGATCTTGCTCAAGACAGTGGGGAAAACCTTGCTTACAACACCCGTTTTCACGAACTTAGCTTACTGCTACCCCACAAAGTCACCCCTTTGCCTATTGCAATCGAAAAATACATTGGTGGTTTACCGATGCAGATTCAAGACACGGTGTGGGGAAGGAACCCTGCTACTCTGGAGGAAGCAAAGAATTTGGCTGCCACCCTAACAGATAACCATGTGAAGGCAGGAACCCTGACTCGTAAAGGGGAAAAGAAAAAGGATACTCCCCAACCTGCCGTTGAAATCAAAACTGAGGCCTCAACCAACGGAAAGTGCAAGGTCAGGAATTTTGCAATAGACACCACTGCCCCACCCAACAAGAAACGATACAACGGGAACAAACCTAAGTGTGACACCTGCCAGTATCACCATCCAACTCAAGTACCCTGCCGACAGTGCACCAATTGTCAAAGGTATGGGCATCTTGCAGATGCTTGTCGAATCCCTGCTACAAACGCTCTTGATGCTCCAAATAACCCCGCTTGAGACCCTCCAGCTACTTAACTGCAAACTCTACCATTTGAATGATGTCTATTTTCCTCTTTAATTCTATGTATTGACACTTTTTGATTCAAGTAATAAAATCAAGTATTATCATAATATCTGAGTGCATGCTTGTTTGAATGTGAATTAATTGCTATATCTATAATCATACTTGCTTACTTGTACACCAATTAGTTGACTACCAAACAACCTGCTTAACGATTGGTAGAGGTCATCATGTCTTTCCAACAGTCGGGAGAGGCCCTACCACCTGCTCAACGACTGGTGGGGACTATCAGACCTGCTCAACAATCGGAAGAGTCATAAAAGGACACAAAACCCTAATGTAAGGTAAATTGGTAATTACGGTCCGGAACGTAATCATGAATTTACAGGTACATTAAGGTAGTGTGAAATTTTATCAAGGTTTTCGATAGTCGACCAATTGTAAACCTGGTGTCTTTCTTTAACTTCGGGACGAAGTTCCTAAAAGTAGGGGAGACTGTAACATTTCGCATTAAATAATTGTACGTTATGGATTAAAACGACAAATCTTATTATTATTATTTTTGGTGATATTTTGAACCCCAATACAATGATAATTATTCATACATATATATATAAATATATAGAAGTTTATAATAATAATAATAATAATAATAATAACAATAATCAGTTATGATAAATAATCAGTTTTGTAAAAAAAACTAATCTCTAAATAAACCACCCGACCCAGGTCTGAGCCCAACAACTAGCTCGGCCCACCAGCCCAACACCCTCATTCCCTTCACTGTTAAAAAAAAATGTTGCTTCAGCTGGGATTCGAACCGGGGTCACGTCACACACAACACACCAACCAAACCATCTAGGCTACACCTCACACTTGGATAAATCCTAATTCTAATTGTATTAATACGCGTCCAAGCTTAACCACCTCCTTCCTTGTCTGTTCGTCGAGCAGCAGCAGAGACATTTATATATTTTTTTTCTTAAAAACAACTAATTTACCTTGTTTAAGGAAGATTTCACACATTAATTGATGTTGACTTGTTTGCCTTTATATTCCCGCGTCTATTACACGTCAATTACAGTTAATTCATACCAATTTTAGCCAAAAACGCGTTTGGCAATCAATGTTGGTCAACACATACCATTTTATCGATCCAGTACTTAGCACTATAAATTGAACATTCACGAGCATTCCCAACTCGCCATTTCATCTTTCTCCACCTCTATTTCTTCATAATTACACGCTGTTCTTGCTCCACGATCGTATTTTTGACTTTTGGCTTGACTAACCAATCGAGCTCGATTCCACATTGTAAGTATGAATTTTTGGATGGGTTTTAATCTTCGGCATCCACACATCAATAACCCTAAGGTTAATCGGGTTATTGATGTGTGAATCGTGCAATTAGAAATCCTAGGGCTCGTATGTGATATTGGGGAAGAACACGTTTGTGGTATTTATTTTAAATAAACAGCTACCAAACACAACCACTGGTCTAGACCAGGTGGTTGTGTCTGGTGCCACCCACCTAAGCCACGCGGGTTCGAGTCCCGGCTGTGGCGATTTTCTTCTTTTTGTGTTTTGTTTTTAAAAAACAAACAAAAGCTAAATATATATATATATATATATTACTTATACTTTATAAATTCGTTTTAAATTATTAAAACTCTTTTATTAATTCTACAAAAATTATTTTAAGTTAATCTACTGAAAAAGTTTAACTTACAATTTTTAGTTTTCAAAATTTTATTTATTTAACATATATAATAAATAAATCAAGTTTATTCCATTATATTTATAAAATTCCATTAAAATATCAAAACGATCTTATTAATTTCCACAAAAATTATCCTAAGTTTTTATGACATCAAGCTTTTCTGAAATAATTTTTATTTCTGAAAAATCATTTATTTAAAATTTTTTAATCATTTTTTGTTAGTTTTAATCATAATTAAATCATAATAAATCCAATTTTTAATATTTTTGCACCAAAATTTTATACAAATTATTTCTGATTAATTAGAACAGAAATATAAATTTTAAACTAATAATTCTTTAATTTTCATATTTTTAATTATTAAAGTTAAATTTTGACAATTTGTTATAAATAGAATTAATATTCTATTTTAAAGAAAATAATTTTGTAAAAATTATTTTTACACTTTAAACACATTATTGTGGCCATCTTAAATTTAATTTTCCCAAAAAGATTTTTGGTTAATTATTTATTAATTTTCCCTCAATTATCAAACATTTTTGATATTAATCAAACAAGCATGTATCCCAATACGAAGCCCTAGAACTTATACATTTGTAGACTTGATAGACTTAGACATATTTATTATCTTATTATAGGGTGATACTTAACACATTTGGGCAATACACAATTCTATTTTGCTAAGGTGAGTTTTACATAACCCCTTTTTTTATTTATCACCATTTTTGGGGTGAAACATGTTACAACATTATTTATGCAATTCAATCATCAATGTGTCTATGTGTATTTCTATGTTGCATTATGTCTTGAACATGACTAGGGTAAGCACAATTCTAGCATAAACATTCATCAGCCAAACGGTATACATTGATAGATCTATTAGACTGACAATCCCACCCGGATACGTGCCTCCTACAAAGGTAGCGTGGGTGTTTGTTACTGCAATTTAAACGAGTGAACCATGAGCGTATGGGATGTACCACAATACAACAGTCACAATGGTTGATTATGCACACGATTTACTTCTAGTATGTTTTCACATATGGACTAGATTGCCATGACACATGAATTGCACAACAATTTTATTCGATTATCAAAACCTATGTAATTATCACCAACTTTTGTTGACCCAAAATATTTTCAACTTAACATGTTTCAGGTTCTACTTGCTTGAAGATTTGCTTGAAGATATGTGCATAGTTTTATTCAATTTGATGTACGAATTCTAGTAGAACAATTGTATGTAATTTATTTAAATCAATTATTGAAATTTATTTACTATGAGCTACTGAACAATCATCAATACGTGACATCCCGATGTTTCCGCCATCGGTTGGGGTGTTACAGTGTGACCTTGGTGCACGACCGTGCGTGCCAAGAAAACCAGGCAGCACTGCCAGTGCACAAGGCAGTGCAGCCTCTGACCTGCAAACCAAACAGACCCGCACGACTGTGCACCTCAGGTGCACGGCCGTGCAGGTTAACTAGAATCAGGTCAGAACTTACGCAGGTCCGTTTTGTGCAACCAGGACCTCATTTTTGATATTACTAACAGCTGGAACTTTGTTTTTTGTATGTAGATGGCCCACGACTTTGTTTTTGTACCTTTTTGCCGGCTTGGAGTCGGTTCATCCGGGTTCCTTCAGGAACCCGCCCTCGTTCCCATATGGAGCACCACGTGGCGACCAGGCAGCTCCGGTCACCACCACAGGGACGGGGATGACCAGTAGCCGATTCCACTGCATTTCCAGCGTTTGTTAGTATTTTATTTTTATCTGCTTTCAGTACTTTTATTTTGAACATTTCGGTTTGTATTGTACTTTGATTTCAGTATTTAAATTTTTAATTTAGTTTGTTTATGTTTGTGATGATGATGTGTGGGTTTGATGTGTTTGCTGTGTCAAGAATGTTGACTTTGCAGGTAACTGGCGAGCACCGTTGTCGATGCTCTTGCCGTTCATTACTCCACTGTTTCTTCGACACGAGGGGAGTATTATTCTCCTTTTTCACATTATAGATAGCTAATTCATAAACGCTTTCTATTGTCACATTGGGGACAATGTGAGTTTCAAGTGTGGGGAGGGATTATATCTTGTTTGTCCTCTTGTATATATATATCTTAAAAAAAACCTTTTAAAGTACATATATGTATATATACTCATATAAACATCAAGCCTAACTAATTTTAGATAAAAATAACTTGAGGCGCGATAAACAGATGAGATACGAGCGTGTTAGATTCGTACACTTGCACCCATTTCCCTCCGGTTACGTGAGCATTTGAGTAGAGGTGTACAAAAAAACCGGTTTGTCAAACCGGCCCGATCCAAAAACCGAAAAACCGGTTCTGCAAAAACCGGTTTTTTTTCAAACCGATGGGGAAACCGACCCGATTCACCGGTTTGGGTTCGATTGAGCAATTCGTGGACCGGTTAGGGTTGAAAACCGGTTTAAGAGGAAAACCGGTTTGGAAAAAAAAACCGGTTTTTGAGGAAAAAAACCGATTTTGACAGTGTATTTGGATTCTTGGATGACCGGTTTGGCAAAAAAAACCGGTTTTAAAACCGATCCAAATCGGTTCCAATAGATGGTGGTCTTCGGTGCTAAAAACCGGTTTGGAAACCGGACCGGTTTGAGAAAAAACCGGTTTTTGAACTTATAAAAAAACCGAAACCGGTTTTAAAACCGGTTCGGTTTGACAAAAAAAACCGCTTTGTACATCACTACATTTGAGCCTTAGAATAGATTTCATTTCTTTGACATGCTTTCGAGTGAGCCGGATGTTTTGTGTAATTTAGAACTTGTCATTAGCATACTTGTTTAGATCAGAAACGTGTGAGACTGTACGAATATGATTGAGGCATTTAGGATACCCTTTTGATTTAGCCTTTTCTTTTCGTTCTATCTGTTTCCCGCACCCAAATGTTATCCCTTAGTTAACCATGTTGAACCTAATCCCGTGTTTTTTTTTCTTATTTACCACACCATTTCACCACTTAACCAAATTTGGCCTTTTTCTTTTAAACCTTTTGTGTTAAAACTCGGTTTAGGTTAATGTTTAACTAGTTTTCTGTGTTGTAAATAGTTCGTCTTCGGGTTTATATATTTAGAACCCGTATGTTGTTTATATCAGTTATATCATAGATATATTTGTTGAAAAAAAAAGAAAAAAAAAGAAAAAAAAATCCAGAAAATTCCAGAAAAATAGAACACCCTAAAATAGGGTGAATTAGCAGTGTTCGAGCAGTTTTCAGGGCTATAAAGTTAGAAGTTATATATGTTTAGCTCGATTTAAATAAAAATCGCGTATATTCGCGTGTGTTTTGTATAGTTGTGATTGTTTCTGTTTAGTTAGACTTAACCGCCGAGTTTTAGCCGTTTCATCACTGTAAATATCCATTCCACACCCTTACCTTTGCCTAACATTACAACCCTTATAAGACCTCTTGATTTGTGCTTTTTCACACGTTAGTTGGTGAAGATTCGATCTTTTGACAAGCTTATGATATTGCACGATTCATTGTCTTGGCAGTGGAGCGATTTACACATACACATTACACGTATGTATCATAAATAAAACCAAGTGTGTGTGAACATTGTGAGTCGTGTACGGGTTTGCGTGCTTATAGATTGGAAGTGAGTCGTTGCTTTTTAGTTATTTTATCACCTGTTTTTATATATCTTTGTTGGCTTGACTATTATCGTCTGTACAGGTTATATTTTGTCTTTGTTGCCACTTAGCGAGTTTTTCGTTTATTTCTGTTTACTTGTTTGCTTGAGGACAAGCAAAGTTCAAGTGTGGGGAGGTTTGATATACGTTAAATTATACATATATAAATCCCCGATTAAACTCCCAAATTACGCGTTTTTGACCATAATTGCACGAATTCGGTACTTAACCGCTTCATATGTTTATTGCAGGTCTTAAACGACGCCCCAAAGACAAAGTCGAAGAAATCAGACAAAATCTGGACTAAACGGATAGTTGCTGCACAATCAGGCAAATCTGGAAGATGTGCACGGCCGTGCACCCCCAAGCGCACGGCCGTGCGAGCTCATGTGGCACGGCAGTGCAGCTGCTAGTGCACATCAGATTCTCAGGCACCTTGATCAGCACTCCCGTGCACATTCCCGTGCGACCCAGTTCCTCGGCTGCACTGCCAGTGCACCAGCCAGTGCACACCTTGTACCCGGACACCACCAGACCCGCACGGCCGTGCACACCTTTGGTGCACGGCCGTGCGCAACCCAAGATATTTTCAGGAACCAATTGCCCACTTGCCTGTCACATCAAAAGTTAAAGTGCACGGCCGTGCACTTTATGTGCACGGCCGTGCACAAAATCAAAACTTGTATAAAAACAGAGCAAAACTTACTGATCAGATATTGGGTGATCTCTGGGCGATTTGGGGTGGATTTCTGGACCTGTGAGCAGCTGCAAAGGCGAGGAACGAGCTCGGGAACTCATCCGGATCATCGATCATCATCCAATCCATCACATTCAAGTTTTATGGTTTGATCTATTAAGCTTTTAGTTGATTCAAATCTGTTTGTTTTAGCTTGTTTGTGTTGTTTATGTAGTACATTATTGTCTAGTAATCTTGTTTAGTAATCGTTAGTAGAAAAAAAACAATCGTTAGTATGTAATCAAGATTTTGTATAAAATTGGCGTTTTTCATGTTTAGATGTTGATGATCATAGCGCAACCTTGTTTCGTTGTTGATGGATTTGTAGCTGTATTTGAATGACTTTAGCGATTGTCGAATGTGTTAGGCGGATAAATGTTGAAAAACCGTCCGTTTATCGTCCGGTAGTAGACTAGTTAACTTGTTAAATAGTTTATGCCATGAAACTGTAACGGGTATTGGTTTGGTTAAAGTCAGTCGAATAACGGTTAAAAATGCTTACCGGCACGTAAAAGGGTTTAAAAAGCCTAATGGTGCCGTTACTAGTCTTTGACACGGTTAATGATCTTTGGTAGTTATTTTGGTAAAAATAGCGATCTTAGTAGATCTGGGTTCAAAGTTGGTAAAATGGAATAGGTTGTGAAATGCTCTACTTTATGCTAGTTTAGGTGGCTGTATTGTGTATTCGGTATCGCTTTCCTGAATTAGTGAGGTTAGAATACTCTTAATAGATGACTAACTTATCTTTAGAAGATCTGCGTGAGATTATATCAGCTGCTCGCTAATAAACGACTTGAAGTGGTTAACGTGTGTATTCGTGTTAACTTTCTGTATAGTTGTCATGTTAGGATGCCCGAAAGGGACACTAACTGTCGGAAAATGGGATTGTTGATCACACGCCTGTATTACTTATTATATTTAGATGACATGCTAGGATTGGTAAATTATAGTTTATATAGTTATATTTTGTATTTGGAGTCTTACATATGTTATTTTTGTGTTTTAGAATTAAAGTAGTTAAAAACAACAAACTTCAACTATCTTTTCCTACTGATAAATCGGGGACAGAGTTTTAGTACTATTGCTCCGCGCGCGTCCATGGATCGATATCTGGTTCTTATCTGTACGTTACTATATATATGACAGGGTACACTTGCCCTATTGTGTGTGTTTTAATATTAAGGTCTAAACCATTTTTATAAATATTAAAGCAAAACGTGTGTTATTTCACTGTAAAATTATGTGTATATCCGCACACGTCAGTTATAGTTTTAATAATTCATGGGCTTATGAACGAGGCATGATATCGAGTCTGAATACATCGTTATTCAAAAAATAGTTTTAGTAATAATGGTGGTACATGTATTCCCTTTTCTCTTTCAAGATCAAAATTGAATTAGTTTGTATCTTTACTGGACTTTGATCTTGAGATTATAATCTTTTGAAATTCTACCTATTTGTTGTGTTTGAATTCCTCAATTAATCAATCCAATGAATTTAACATCTTTTGAATTCTAATTCGTTATTTTTTGGTATGATGAATGCTACTAGAATTCTATTGCAATTGGTTTCCAATTGTTTATTTGAAAGTGTGATTATATCCAGACAAATTAAAGAAAACTCAACCTTTATGTATACCCAAAACTGCAGCTTTCCTCTTTATCTTTAAAAAACTCGCTAATCAGCCTTTACCTTTACATTTTGTTGCGAGAATCAACCCTTATTGCAAACTTGGTTTGTTTTCTCTGTTAACTCACCTCATATGCAAAGCATGTGAGGGCTTTTTGGTCTTTTTATATCCTGGTTTAATATTTATTTATTCTTTAATAAAGTTTTAAAAAAACCAAGAAAACCCTAATCTCAATATCATTATCATCCAATCCTCTATGTGATTCCAAAGCGTAGAGAAATCAGGGCCTATGTCCAACCAAATTTCATCAAAGGTGGTAATCAGTCAATAGTAGTAGGGGTAGTCATCTTTAGATCTCAAGTTGGTTATATGGCTTATATCTAGGCTCCAATACCCGTAGATCACTAGGGCTTCATCATATCCCTCCACCACATCCCCCTGCCACAAATTCCTTACCCCAATTGCTTTCAAGAAACTCTAGCCAGAAATCCATTATCCGATTCTATCTTTTTCTTGTTGTAGATCACTTTAAAGATTCAAAAAACTGAATTGAGGAATAAAAAGAATCAAACTATAGAAACAATACAATGATAGGACTCTATTTCTCTTTTTCTCTCTCTCTCTCTCTCTCTGACATTTATGAGTTTACAAACATACCCATAACAGAACAAAATTTAATTTCTTTTTCATAATAATCTATTTAGGCGTAAACCTGCTCACATATCTATTAATTTTCTTTATTTCCTAAAAAAGAGTATGAAAAGGACATAACTTAAAAAGGTTTCACGTTGACTAAGTAATGGAAAGAAGGAATTAGGGATGATTAATAAGAACATGTTTTTATCACCTATCAAAAAAGCCAAGAGAATTGGAAAAGGGATTGTGAAAGCACCAACAGAGGCTATTTTGTTGGTAACTCGACGTGGCTTATAATCAATCAAATTTAAACACCAGTCAAAGTACCACTTGGGATTTTGTATTGCTCTTAGGAGACCTAGTAAACGCCACCGCTTTTGGTGAGGAATACTCCAATTGTATTGCTATCGGTGGGAGATTTGGTGGTGAAACACTTGATGGATTTGCATGCATAAAGGGAGAAATCAGGATATGTAGTCTTCTTCTTGAAAGATTTTTTTTTGTGGGTTTTATTTGATCAAATTGTAAACGTTTGGGATGATCAATTGTAACTGTTAGGGTTCGATTAGGTTAGGTTATGCGTTTTGTTTATACGTTTGGGAAGATGATGTATATAGGTTTTTGTTTAAAATAAAAAAATTACTAAATCACCAAGGCAAAAGGACCAAAAAACCCTCATATGCAAAGTATGTGAGGAGATTTAACTTGAAAAACTAACCCAGTCTGTGTTAAAGGTTTGTTTTTGCAACAAAATACAAAGGTAAAGGTTGATTAGCGAGCTTTTTAAAGATAAAGGTGAAAGCTTCACATTTGGGTATACATAAAGGTTGTTTATGTAATTTTGTCTTATATCTATTTTGTACGTATTAATTTGAGTTCCTTTATAGATTTTGGTGATTCATTTGGTTCATTTTTCATGTACGAATTTATTATTTGTTGGATTATAGAGTTTGATCAATCTCGGACGATCCTTTTATGTTCCTCAAGAAGATCACTTTTTAATCTAGTGGATTATGCAAAAATATGGTTTAAAGTATTAAAAACAAGGGTGATATATATGGTTGGGTTAAATTAGAAACCCACTTCACTTGTGGAAACTATTGAAACCCAATATAGATCTCTACACATCAATGGCTGATAATTGATATACTATTTTTTATTAATAAACATGATGTCCTTTATATGAGAATTGTCTTTGAGGGGCATTATTGTCATTCACCCAATAAAGTACTTATCCTTTTCACTTTCCTGACAAGATACACCTAATAAAAAGTCAAAGTATAATGTCTTTTTGATTTATTATTTTTTTATTAATTGTTTGTGAGTTCCAAGATTTCATATGGAGTATTATTATCTTTTGAGTTATTATCTTTTGCACCAAGACTTACAGCTGTAATTTTTTTTTTTTTGATTTTGATTCATTAAAAATGGTCAAAAATGTAAAAGTCTCACATGTTTTAAATATTACTTTATAAAACTATTTTTTTTACTCTATCATATTAATTTCATTTTTCTCTCTCTCCTTTCTCTTTAAATATGTTACAAGTGAACTAGAGATATACTAATTGAACTGCATAAAACTAATATATACTGTGTTACAACTAATTTGTTCGTAAGTTACAAATTTTATTATTGTGATACAACATGTACTTTAGTATGTTACATTTTTTGTTATTATGTTACAACTTGTTGTTCTAGTATGTTACAACTTTTGTTGTTCTAGTATGTTACAAAACCACTTTATTTGTAAAGAGCAATGTTGATAATTTTTACATTGTAACAACACGTGTTACATACAAAAATAGCATCTTTCATTAAAAAAACATATATCACGTTGTAACAACACAAGTTACATAAGAAAGTCTATTTTAACTTCAATAAAATCCTTGTATCAAGTTGGATCACATATCTAACAAGAAAAAAAAATATGATTTACAACTTAATGTTACAAGAAAAAAAACATCCAAACCAAGCTCTTTTTCTCATCTTCATCAAACGATGTGCCTTCATTCGAAAGAAATGAAACATTAGTTAAATAATCTTTAAAGTACATTTATAAGAAAAATAATAATTTATATTATTTATAATTCAAGTGGTAAATATAAATCTATTGAAGTAATAAACTTAAAATTTTTAAAATAGAAGAATAAAATTAGTAAACTGTGATTAGCATGTTTTGGCATTATCTCGTATACATTTATAATAATATTATATACTATTAAAGAAGCAAGAAATCAATGTCGAACCTGCTTGTTTGTCTGATGAAGATGTAAATTGGAATTGTAAGAACTTATAGGTTCAAAAGTTCCCGGAGTTCGTTGCTGAAACACTATCATCATCAGGTGGGTGAAACCTCTTGATATTCGACCTCCATTAATGACGGTTGTGAGGTGAAATTTGTGTATCAAATGCTAAAAAGAAGACAAACCCAGCTTAGACAACCCTTTAAACAACCACCAATCCGACCCCAAAACCTCACACAACCGGATCTGTAACCCAACATTAAAACCAACCGAATACCACCCTCTAACGAAACCCCATCGTCGTCCTCACCATCATCAACATCAGCAACGCCGTCGTCGCCTCCTCCTCTCCTCCAACAATCATGAAACTTTACAGACCTTACACCTTCCGATAATGAGATGAACTTATAGATTAAAAGAAAAGATGATGAATTTGGTTAAGAGAAAATAGATGATAGTTTGGTGAGAGAAAAGAGATGATAGTTTGGTTGTTGGGGTAAGAGATGGTGGTAGGTTGTTTTGACTTAAAGGAGAGAGAGACATAGACTTTTTATTAAAATGTGTGAAACTTTGTATAGGTGTCAGGAGGAGTGAGGTGAGACTAACAAAGGGTACGGAAAATACCCTTCATTTGATTTCAAAAGATGGCTACGTGGATAGATTTGAACCATATGATGGGTTTCAATAGTTTTCACAACTCAAATGAGTTTCTCTTGGATACATAGCCAATATATATATATATATATATATATATATATTTAACTTTTAAACTATGTTTATAATGTTGAAATTAATTTATAAATTGTGTAGATATTATAAGTGATGACATAGTTTTAAATATAGAAGAACCTTAGCATAAAAATAATACAAAGGAATGAGAGTCTTTGATATGGGAAATCAATAGATGAGATTGATTGATGGTTTTGCATTGAATTTTACGCATGAAAAGGGGAAGGTATGAGTTGGTAAGGGTAAAATAGGCATAGTCTATAATTGTTGACTTTTTTCAATCTCCACCCCATTTTTTTAATGTTCATAACTTCTTAATATTACATTATATAAAAAAAAACTACACTATACAAAACAAGTGTTTTATCCTCTTTAATTTCCATACCCTATTGTTGTATTTTTAATTTTTTTGTCATTATATTTTTCATAACATGCATAATCATCATATATAATGTGCGTAATTATCATCCAGAACGTGTGTTATTATCAACTACATATGTGTATTATCATCTGAACCATGCGTGATTACGTGACTGACGAGGTTACCCTTTGATCTAATGACAAATGCTATACTCTTACTCATTCGTATACTTTGTATGTTAAGGTTACTTTGTACAATAACCTTCCGCTTAGGGGCGTGTGCCATTGGAAGTAAGGGGGTGCCTAGGCACCTGCTCACACAAGTCCAGTCAGTGGTAAATATGTGTTTCTTCTTCTAAATTTGAAAAAAAGGCACCTAACTGACTTTCTAAGATGCACCCATTTAATCTCAATATTTTAGTGAAACCCTCCATTTCTATTTTCATTTTACTATACTAGGCTCATTTAAAACCAACTCTTATCAATTGGGCCACTGATTATTTGAAGGTTTTGTTTAGTAGAACAAAAACAGTTTGTAATTGACAATTTAACTTCTGATATTTCCAACTCAAAATTTTGAACCAAAAAGTTAAATCAAAATTAGTGTTGGATATATAGTATGTCCGATGTAATTAAAAGTCGAGGTCAACGTAACCCGATCTGGTACGATCCGAAGAGTTACATGTTGGTACACGAATCAGATAAGTTCATGTGTTGGTGGATTATTATTTATGAAATAATAATAGTTTTGAACTCGAAGGACTTAATATTAATTAGATTAATATTAAGGAATATTATGATATTTAACAAATGGGCCTTAGTGTAAGTTGTTTTATAAAAGGAGGGTTAATGAGTAAACCCTAGATGCACAACCCTAATCAAAACAACTCATCCCTTGCCTCCCTCTTAATATTTGCGGCCACCACCCAAGAAAAAAGGGTCGCCCCCTGCTTCTTAGTTTCGGCCAAACCACCACTCCGCCGCCCACCGTTCTTCTTGCAAAGTGTTGCTTCCCGGTTGGTTCGTGCTCGGTTGTGCACTTCCTACTAGCGATGATTCGTTGTAACCCGCGTGTTACATTTCCGTTGTAGTCGTCAAAGGTTGATTACTAAACCCTCTATGGTTGTTTCTTATTTATTTGTTTATATGCGTTTAACTGAGATCCTGATTGGGGATATTTTATTAATCAGATTAATAAAATTAAATATATATATATATATATATATATATATATATATCGGCTCATATTATATATTGTATATAATCGATTTTATTAATAAATATAAACCGCTTCCGCTGTGTATTAGATACCATGATTCCCAACAATGGTATCAGAGCCACGGCTACGCGCATATATATATGGTAAAGTTATAATTTTGATCTATGTTTTATTTGTCAAAAATTATTATTTTTTTGACAAAAGATCAAAAACTTTTTGTTGTTCATGGATTGTGATGTGAATCGAGCCCTAGGTATTTGACCCTTGTCATGGTTGTGTTTGTGATGGTTTTATTTTTATTGATTTGTATTTTATTACGGATATTGGATCCGGTGTAATAGATAGGATTAGAATAGATTTGATTTTATTGTATTTTCAAATTTATTGTTGTAATCTTCAAGTACAAGATCAAGAGGAAGATAAAAAGGCGAACAGGTTCCATGAAGATAGAGATCTCGAGTCAAGTGGGAGTTATCAAAATAGTTTTGAAACCCTTTAGACTAGTTCGTTTCGTTTCTGGCTAAAACGAAACGAGCGACCTATTAGTGGCTCGATTCGTTTATTTTATTATTATGTTTTGTGGTTGTGTTTTATTTATTCTAAATAATCGAGATAACCCAAAATAAATAAATTTTTTCACAAACATGGCAACGGTTTTATTAAAACAAGTTTTACAAAACCGAAAAGCATATTTAATAAAAGAGTTTTATTAATATTAAAAAAATCCATTCGCGATAAAACGACCAACATAGTTTAAATAGGGTATTTAAAACTATACCGTGTCGGGTGTTGAAAGGAGTTTCAATTATCACGAAATTTATAAATTTGGATTTTATAAACTATTGTATAACTCGTATCATGCTACGAGTTATTCAAAATATTTATGGTAAATATTAAAATAAATCCCAATTTTAAACTTATGTTTTATGCCACCCTTAACGAGTTAACACTTCGTTCTAAATCGAACCCAAATGTTAGTGTTGATCCCTGCATCTGGGCGTTGATCATGAGTGAAGGTAATCATCGCGTTTCCTGTGTAACATAGGCCGGTGTTACAGTTAAGAGTAAAGGACCAAACATTGCTTGTTTGACAAGTAGGCATAGTTGGGGTTAAACATACATCGCTCTTAGCGATAACCCCAAATGGAGAGTTGTGTAGTGGACACAATTACAATCGTTGTTTACCTACCTAATCGTACCAGTGGACAGTGCTAAGCCAGTTCACTGTGTATTGATGAATTGGGGTCTCATCCTAATTAATTTTGCTTTTTGGGTCATAACATAATTAGGATACTTAAAACATTATATACTAATAAGTTAATTTTGAACTTTGTAGATGTCAACTGAAAAAACAATTCCACCTCCCAATTCTCTCTCAAGTCCATCTTAGAGAAGGACAAACTGAACCACTCCAACTTCATGGACTGGCACCGCAACTTGAAAATTGTTCTCAAGGCGGAGAACAAATTGCATGTTCTTGAAACACCAGTCCCTAATGAACCCATCAATCAGAACACTAATGTTTATAGAAACTATGTTAAACATTTTGATGACTCTTTGAAAGTCTCATGTCTGATGTTGGCATCCATGATCCCTGAACTTCAAAGGACCATGGAGGACATGGAAGCATACGACATGAATCAGCATCTGGTGGAAATGTTTCAACAAAATGCTCCCCATGAAAGGTTTGATGTGATGCGATCACTTATAGCCACTCGTATGCAAGGGGGTACATCAGTCAGCACTCACGTGTTAAAGATGAAGGCATATGTTGATCACTTGGCTCGTCTGGAATCTCCATTGAGCGATGAGTTAGCTGGGGATATCATTCTAAACTCATTGCCCAAGTCATATGACCAGTTCATTATGAACTATAATATGAATGGGATGGAGAAGACACTCGCAGAACTGCATCAGATGCTCAAAACTGCCGAGGTAAACATACCTAGCAAAACTGCACCAGTGCTAATGATCAAGGAGGGTCATGTTAAGAAACCTAACACCAAGAAGAAGGGCAATCCGGGCAAAGGGAAGAGAAAGGGCAAATTTGTTGCCAACAAGAAACCTCTGAAAAATGCCAAGTGTTTTCATTGTGATGAAATTGGACATTGGAAGAGGAACTGTGCTAAGTATTTAGCTGAACTGAAGCAAGCCAAGGCTTCTGGAGGAGAGTCCTCAAGTATATATGTTATTGAAATCTTTGCATTTTCTAGCAAAACATGGGTGTTTGACACAGGATGTGGTTTCCACATTGGACTAAGAAAGATTAGAAAGCTAAAACAAGGTGACTTGGAGGTCCATGTTGGCAATGGACAAAGAGTTGCTATGAAGGCGATAGGAGAAAATGCGAATCATGCTTGAGTGGAAAGTTAACAAAAGCACATTTTTCAAATGTTGGAGAAATAGCTAATGATCTATTAGGACTTGTACATACAGATGTATGTGGTCCATTCAGAACAATGTCAAGACATGGAGAAAGATACTTTGTTACATTACTGATGATTTCAGTAGATATGGTTATGTTTATCTTATGAAGCATAAACATGAGACTCTTGAAAAGTTCAATGAGTACGAAAACGAAGTAGAAAATCAGCCGAATAGAACTATTAAGATGCTTTGATCAGATCAAGCTGGTGAATATCTTAGTCAGGAATTCATCGACCATATAAAGGATTGTGGAATTGTTTCACAACTCACTCCACCTGGAACACCACAACATAATGGTGTGTCTGAGCGGAGAAATCAAACTCTATTAGATATGATTCGATCAAGGATGTGTCGAACAAACCTTCCAAAATCCTTTTGGAGTTATGCTCTGGAAACTGCCGCAAGACTTGTGAATATAGCTCCAACAAAGAAGGTTGACAAAACGCCTTATGAGATATGGCATGGAAAGAAACCTCATGTATCATATCTTAAAGTATGGGGATGTAATGCTTATGTCACTCTAGAATCTTCGGATAAACTAGATCTCGGAGGCGAAAAAGTGGTTTTCGTCGGATACGCTAAAAAGATCGGTTACTTATTCTACCACCCCACTGAAAATAGGATTTTTCACTAAACGCAGAGGCACTTTCTTAGAGGAAGAGCTTCTGGTGCGAGGGATTGGAGATAACCATGTGGATCTTGAAGAAATTCGAGAATCACAAGTGACTGAACTAGTCGTTCAGACAGAACCAGAAGTAATCAACCAGGTTGTTGATGTTGAGCCTAAGAGGACTCAAGAAACAACCGAAACACCAAGTGTTCGAAGAAGTATTAGGGATCGTCGTGCACCTGAAAGGTATGATGATATCTTCATGATTGATGAAGCTGAGCCTACTACTTACAAAGCTGCAATCTTGGATTTGGAATCTAAGAAACGGCAAGAAGCCATGAATGCAGAGATGCAATCCATGTATGATAACCAAGTCTGGGATTTAGTTGATCTTCCTGCCGAATGTCGGACTGTAGGAAACAAATGGATCTTCAAGAAGAAGACTAACATAGATGGGAATGTGAAAACCTACAAAGCAAGGCTTGTAGCGAAAGGTTTTACTAAGACTCAAGGAATTGATTATGAGGAAAATTTCTCGCCAGTAGCCATGCTTAAGTATATTAGAATTCTACTTGCCATTGCTGCATATTATGACTATGAGATATGGCAAATGGATGTCAAGACTGTGTTCCTTAATGGACACTTACTGGAAGATGTCTATATGGTTCAGCCGTAAGGTTTTGTCGATCCAAAGAAGCCTAATAAGGTGTGCAAGCTGAATAAATCCATCTATGGATTAAAGCAAGCGTCTCACAGCTAGAATCTCCGTTTTGATCAGAAAATAAAAGAGTTTGTTTTTATCAAGAACGAAGATGAACTGTGTGTTTATAAGAAATCTAGTGGGAGCTATATCACTTTTCTCATACTGTATATAGATGACATACTAATCATTGGAAACAATATCCCTATGCTTAAATATGTTAAGACCTGGTTGGGTAAATGTTTCGCAATGAAAGATCTTGGTGAAGCCGCTTATATTCTGGGAATAAAGATTTATAGACATAGATCAAAGCGGTTATTGGGTTTAAGTCAAAGTACATGTATTGATAAGGTCATACGACGTTTCTCAATGCAAGACTCAAAAAGGGGGCTCTTGCCCATGGCACATGGAACCATTCTAAATAATAAGTAGTGTGCAAACACTGAAGAAGAAAAAAAGAAAATGGAAAGAGTTCCATATGCTTATGCGATTGGTTCTATCATGTATGCCATGTTATGTACTAGACCTGATGTCTCGTATGCTCTCAGCATGACGAGTAGACATCAACAGAACCCAGGAGATAGTCACTGGGCTGCAGTGAAGAACATTCTTAAGTACTTGAGAAGGACTCAGGACATGTTCTTGTTGGGTTATATTGAGACCACAGTTACCAGATTAGAGACTTTTGATAGCCTATTGTATAGCTTGATAGTTGAAGGACTTAATAAGTAATTAAGACATAGTTTTGTGAAACTCTAGCTGGTTTGCGCACTTAAGTAAGGGGCCCTGCGCACTTAGCTTAAGTGCGCAGGCCCTTGTGCTCTGCCTATATATAGAATGTTATGTGTGCAGCTAGAGTTTAGGGTTTTTGGTCATCTTAGAACACAAAGAGAATTCTGCAAACTTGAGTGTATGTGTCCATGGTGCTTTGAAGTTTTATCATTAATGGAAAGCTTGAATTTCAGTATCTTGTGTGTCGGTTTTTATTATTTTATCTAGTTTCTTGGATTGTTAAGATTAATCACTTAAAACACCTAACAAATAGGTGTTTCTAAGTGATAACAATCTTGTGCACTTGAAAGATCTAGTATTTTGGGACTACAATTTGGTATCAGAGCCTCTGTGCTCTAGATTGTATCTGATCAAGATACCAAAACCCTCATTTTGTTAGTTTTTCTTTATGTTTTTATAAATTTTTGTGTTTTCATAAAAAAGGAAGGTTTTTCATCTCCATTTGCTTCAAATTTCCCTCATAGTTGTGTTTCTAAGGTGTTAAAAGTTGTTTATCTTTGGTAAAAAAAATCATCCGAGCACTTCAGATCAATTGAAAAAGGCTTGGATAAGTTTCTGCTGTGTTTTTGTGCATTATCAGACTGTTTTGAGCACTTAATTGCGCACTTATTTCTTGATTCTGAGTACTTAGCTCATAGTTGAGTACTTGTCTCAAAATTTGAGTACTTATTTTGAGTACTTAGTTCATAGTTTGAGTACTTGTCTCAAAATTTGAGTACTTATTTCAAATTTTGAGTACTTGTCTCATATTATTGCGCACTTATTTCTTGATTCTGAGTACTTAGCTCATGGTTGAGTACTTGTCTCAAAATTTGAGTACTTATTTTGAGTACTTATTTCAAATTTTGAGTACTTGTCTCATATTATTGCGCACTTATTTCTTGATTCTGAGTACTTAGCTCATGGTTGAGTACTTGTCTTAAAATTTGAGTACTTATTTTGAGTACTTAGTTCATAGTTTGAGTACTTGTCTAAAATTTTGAGTACTTATTTTGAGTACTTATTTCAAATTTTGAGTACTTGTCTCATGTTTTTGCGTACTTATTTTAAAATTTTGAGCACTTGTTTCTTGGCTTGAGCACTTATATCTTCAAAGGCTAACAATTAGTTTTATCTCCAAAAACACAACTAGGGTTTCTGCGCACTTATTAGAAATCACTAGTTGGTTTGTGCACTTGCTGAAAGGGTGCAATTTTTGAGTACTTGGCTAGGGTTTCTGCACACTTAAAATCTTAAACGAGAGTTTAAGTGTTTGCGTACTTAAATAAGTTCGCAAACTGATCAGTCAAATACTGAGCACTTGTCTTGCTCAGCCTTGACAGATTTGCGCACTTAGCTTTTTGTGTACTTCAAGATTGCGCACTTATCAGGAGATCAAGATCTTGATATTGCTGTTTGCTTTAGTGTTTCAGGTTGCTGCTGTCTGGTTACTGCGCACTTAACAAAATTTGCGCACTTATTTGTGTACTTGTGGACTGATCATTAAAATTAAGGACTTTGGACATTTTCTGGACTGTTAAACTATAAAATTTGATAAACAAACTGTTAAAACTTACTTAAATCATGGCTGGTAACAATAACCACTCAACAGTAAATCCTATCACTCAACAAGAACTTGAAACCGGAACAACAACTAGAGTTCCTAAGTTAAAAGGTGTAGAGGACTATGGAACTTGGAAGAACAGAATGAGGTCATTCTTCTATGTCACGGACTTCACCCAATGGAATTCCATCCAGTTGGGCCCACACATTCCAATGAGAACCACTGCCACAGGAGAAGAGTTTAACCCTGATCCAACCACTTATACTGATGTCGATAAATAGCTTCTTCAGAGAGATCATAAGGCTTATGGTGCCCTTACCATGGCCTTATCAAACAATGTGTATAACATGTTTGAGGAGTATGGCACTGCGCACGATCTGTGGTTTGTGTTAAATGAGTACTATGAAGGGAATGAAGAGATGCGTCAGTATAAGCAAGATATGGTGCAGAAAGAATATGACATGTTCGGTAGCATTCGTGGTGAAAGCTTGAGTTCACACATCGAGCGATTCATGAGTATGTTAACCAAGATGAAGAAGGCAGGAATTCCCGTTAACAATCGAAATTCCATCAAGAAACTGCTTGACTCCCTGCCCAAAGAATGGAGCATACAGTGCATGTTGATCAGAAAAGAGTATCTAGATGCTCAATCTACATTGGTTGATCTCATCAACACTCTGAAGTCATTCGAAATGGACATCACAAAAAGAGAGATGAACCAGACTGCTCCAAAAGCTGTGCCCACCACAGCTATGAAGAATCTGGCATTAGTGACTCCGTTTGGAAACATGGGTTCTAGCTCATCACATGCATATGCGGAGGAAATGGGTGGTGGTAGTTCAAGTTCGGGAAAGACAGTATCATACTCTAACACAGCTGCTAAGATACTTAACCCACAGCAGACAAAGCTTGCAAACGAACATGTTGAGCTCTTCAACACTTTCATGTCTAGCTTTGAGGCCTTAAATACAGGTGAAATCAAGAGTGAGATGATGAATCCTGAAGACATGTATCAGGTTGACCCAGATGATATGGAGGAAATGGATTTGAAATGGCAGATGGCCATGATTACTTTGAGGGTGAAGAGGTTTCAAGATAGAACTGGTAGAAGAGTTGGCATGGGCAAAGCGGGCTTTGATAAGTCTAAGATCAGATGCTACAACTGCAAGACTCTTGGGCACTTCAAGTATGAGTGCCCCACTCTAAATCAAGCTGGCAAAAAGGATGGTTGCCATAACTGATGGAAGGGAAGCAAATCAGCAGAAGGCGTTGGTGGTTGAGGACTTTGACTGGGGAGAGGAGGCTGCAGCGACTGAAGCTGAGGTAAACAAGGCTTTGATGGCCAAAATCTGCACCAAATCCGCTAACGGCGTGAAATCTCTGGAAGGGCCGTCTGCGGAGATGCCAAAGAATGGAGCACTGGAGAATGTAGGTCTGAAAGAAGTGCTTGTGGGCGATAAAGGAAAAGAAGCGACGTCTGAGGAAGCACTCGTGGCTGAGAAGACCTCCACCAGCAAAGCAAATGAGAAGCTGCAGAGCGTGCCCAAGACAGTTGAGGAGAGAGATCTGGTAAGTATTCCTCTTGAAATAAAATCAAAGCTGTGCTCACCAAGGTGTGTTACAGCTGTTGCTTACTGTTTGTCCCACAATAGGAAAATTTTAAGAGAAATGGATGACATCCGAAAAATCAACACTGAAATGAAAGAAAATGAGTTAGCATATCAGCGAAAGTTAAATGCAACAATAGCTGAAATGCAAACTCTAAAAGAATTTGTTCTCAGAAAAGATTTTTTAATAAATGACTTAACTGAAAAACTAGAAATATCTAGAAATGAAACAAATCATCTCCAAATTGTTGTGGACAAATGGAATGTAAGCAAGCATGCTCATACAGATATCCTTGATTGTTCAAGGAAATCATTCGTCAAAGATGGAATTGGGTATAAGGATAAAAAGGGAATTGTAAAATCTCTATTTTTACCTTTGAGCAAAAGTGAATATATACCCATTCCAAAACCACATCCAAAAAATGATCTTTTTGAAAAAGAATGTGTCAAATCTGAGTCAAACTCTAATATAAGTAAAAGAAGTGCAGATATGACCCAACAGGATCAGGTGAACGATGATGAGAGTTGTGGTGGACAAACGATGGGGTTAGGTCACCCAGGTGCCAATTACTCTACAGTGAATTGGTTCATCTGGAGTCATGACAAGTCTAAAACTATTTTGAATTCGGATGAATGTAATAACTTAACTAAACTGGATGATTGTAATAGTTTATCTAGGATGGATAACTGTAATAGTTTATCCAGGCCGGATGACTGTACTACATTAACATCTAAACTTAATTTAAAGGGCGTTGTGGACCCTGATGATAGGAAGAATCCTATCAAACGCTCAGATATTTGTGTTGAAAATGTTATGCCAGTTTGTGTTGATCTTAATGATGCATTCTCTGATAATGAAAATGTATATAGACCATCTCCGTTTGTACCAGAATTAAAAAGAAACAGGTTTGGAAAATTCCTTACTGAAGAAATTCCAGAGTTTACTCCATCATCAACAGATATGTCATGTTCTGAAGAATCACAAAGTGAAACAGATAACACAATTCCTGAAGAATCACAAAGTGATACAGAAAGTGACATTAGCGAGCCAGAGTGCAACACAAATGATGAATCAAGCAACAAAAACATTGATGAACCATGTTCCAGTGAAAGCTCATGCTCAAGCAAGATCAAGAGAAGAGCATCAAAACCATCATCATCCAGACCCTCTCCAAAGATCAAGCCAAAGCACTCAAAATGCTTTAGATGTGGAAATGAGGGACATGTGGTTAAAAATTGTCATTTGAAACCCAAACCACAAAGTGATACCAATACCCAAAAATCTTTTTCAGTTCAAATTAAAGATCTTCAAGAAACTATAAGAAGTTTTGTTAAGGTCACAAAAACTTGGAAAAGACAAGAGTCAGTTTTGGGTGAAAATCACGACAGATTAAAACTAAAACAGACCTGGATTCCAAAAGTTACTTAAAATATGGTCTGAGTCGTGATTGTACATAGTGTCTCGTATATTTTTCTGTATATGTCTCTTGTTTTATGTATTTTTTAGAATAAACTACAGAAATGGTTGATTGCCACAATGAGATATCTATGGCATGATGATAGCGGGGCGTCAAGGCACATGACGGGATTAAAAGAACTCCTCAAAAACTATCGGTTCATTGATGCTGCGCGCGTTTTCAGTCCAATCCTAAGCAATCGCATGAGACTGCAGTGAAAAGAGTCTTCCGCTACCTCAAAGGAACACCAAAACTTTGTTTATGGTATCCTAAGAGTGATAACTTTGATCTAATCGCCTACTCTGATAGTGATCATGCAGGTTGTAGGATTGACAGAAAATCTGTCTCTGGTGGTTGTCAATTTCTGGGTAACCGGCTAGTGTCTTAGCAGAGCAAGAAGCAGACCACCGTGTCCATTTCCACCGCTCAAGCCGAATACACAGCTGCATCCAGTTGTTGCTGTCAGGTGTTATGGATCCAAAATCAGCTTTTGGACTACGGTTTGAATGTCATGCATACACCTATTTTTATTGATAATGATGCATGTCGTGACATCATGAAGAATCCAATTGATCATTCTAAAACCAAACATATTAAAATTCGGATTCACTCAATTCGTGATGCGCACGACAAAGGGTACATACAAGTGTTGCCTATAGATACTGCTGATCAAAAAGCAGATATCTTTACAAAAGCTTTCGATAAAACCCGGTTTCATCAGTTGGTTTCATGGCTTGAGATGATAAATTTTGAATAAAAAAAAAAACTTTACTTGTGCATATTTAAAAAAAAAAAAAAAATCTTCTTTTCTTTTAAAACAAGATTTTTGGGGGAGAAAGTAAACCAGTCCATTCCTAATGCAAAATTAATTCAGGAAATGATAGGAACTAATCATATCTCGTCAGCATGTGAATAGGACCCAGAGGATGTTGTGGCCTCAAGCAACGATGTGTCGGTAGATTCAACCTGGAATCAAGTAAACTGCTACTAGGTGATTAACAATGAAGATCTACACGGAAAGCTGGATTCCCACTGTGCTTTAGGTCTGCACAAGCTGAGTCCGGTCATACATAGGTTGAGAAATTAAAAGACACAGAAAATTTTGTGCATAGGTAAATCAAAAGACACCTAAGAGTGCAAGCTACCAATGCAGGGCTAAGAAAAACAAAATTTTTTGAAAAACTGAGCAGCAAAAGACACGCAATGTTAGTGACGTGCAAACATATATAGATAGCTCACCGAACGATCAGATGATCATCTTCTCTGCTTATGGTAACATAGACCTGAAGCTCTCATCATCTGATCAAGATAATGATCATCTTCTCTGCTTATGGTAACATAGACCTGAAGCTCTCATCATTATATTTCAATAAACCTTGAGGATCGGTAGGCCAATACCTAGCACACTGTGGGGTCTATAAAATTTTCGTCAATATTACCGAAAAACATGATAAACAGCATCGCCAAACACATGTTGAAAGAGAAAAGGCATGGATTTAAGTGGACAAGCATACCGACATTGTTCTTAGGCTGCAGCTATCCAACGGGAAGTTGAAACGGGTTCTGGCAGGTATGGTTAGTATGATCTTGAATGCAGAAGGTGAGACTTGGTAAAACCCCACTTATTAAAATGGATTTGGGCTTTAAAACTCACTTTTTGGGCCAAATCTTAAACTTTGCGTACTTATTGGGCCCTGCGCACTTAACTCAAGTGCGCAGGCCCATCTGTTGACTGTATATATACTGAGTCAAATATGGTTAAAAAGTTTTATCTTCTTTAACACTTTTTACTAACCATAATTACCTGTTCATCACCTTGTTTATCATCATCACCATTCATCATCATCATCACAACATAATCACCCCAAATCACACCCTAATCACCCCAAATCAAACCTCATTTCCTTGTTTGTTGATTCGTATCTACTGATTAAGGTAGATTTCATATTACTAATGGTTTACTGCTTGAGATAATCGACAGGATCAATGCAGCAGATAAAGAAAAGGATGATAGGGAGAAGGCTGCTCATGCTGCTGCTGCTGCTGCTGGTGCAGAAACTACTCAACCTGAAGTCGATACTGCTTCAGAGGTACATACTGAAGAACCTGCAACAGTAGCCGATCCTGAAGGAACTGCAACAGAATCAACTCAAGCTCCTCAAGCAGTTGAAGAAGATCCAGTCGCGCTATACATGCAAGAACCCCCTGAACAGGTTGAGGGGGAGCAAAGCGAGGTCGAGATAGATTGAAGATTGAAGAACTGGTAGCTGTGGTCTAGGGGGAGTATTGTTGGGTTATATTGAGACCACAGTTACCAGATTAGAGACTTTTGATAGCCTATTGTATAGCTTGATAGTTGAAGGACTTAATAAGTAATTAAGACATAGTTTTGTAAAACTCTAGCTGGTTTGCGCACTTAAGTAAGGGGCCCTGCGCACTTAGCTTAAGTGCGCAGGCCCTTGTGCTCTGCCTATATATAGAATGTTATGTGTGCAGCTAGAGGTTAGGGTTTTTGGTCATCTTAGAACACAAAGAGAATTCTGCAAACTTGAGTGTATGTGTCCATGGTGCTTTGAAGTTTTAACATTAATGGAAAGCTTGAATTTCAGTATCTTGTGTGTCGGTTTTTATTATTTTATCTTGTTTCTTGGATTGTGAAGATTAATCACTTAAAACACCTAACAAATAGGTGTTTCTAAGTGATAACAATCTTGTGCACTTGAAAGATCTAGTATTTTGGGACTACAGTTCTTAATATATGGAGGACTGGATGAGGAGCTGTTAGTTAAGTGTTATACTGATGCAAGCTTCCAGACTGATCGTGATGATTCAAGGTCACAAACGGGATATGTTTTCATTCTGAATGGTGGTGCTGTTACTTGGAAGAGCTCTAAGCAAAGTGTGGTTGCTCAATCCACCTGTGAATCAAAATACAATGCTACAAAGGAGGCTGCCTGGATGAAGAAGTTCATTACTAATCTCGATGTTATGCCTAGCATAAAGAAACCAATCGAGATGCTGTGTGACAACACTGGTTCCATTGCTCTTGCAAAGGAACCAAGGTCATATGAGACCACAAGGCATATACTCTGGAAATTCCACTATATTAGAGAGATAATAGCACGTGGAGACATCGTAATAAACAAAGTTCATACAGATCTAAATCTGGCTGACCTTTTTACTAAGCCTTTACCTCAAGCTAAACATGAGGAGCATGCTGGAAAGATAGGGCTTAGAGTTGCTAGATAGTAGGCATGATCTGTACTTAGTATTGGTGTTTTATTTTGAACTATAACATTTACATTGAATATTTATTTGATTTAATGGGTTAAATGCAAATTTAAATATTTTGTAATTGTGTTCATTATTTGTATGTTTAAATCGTTGAATAAGAGTATTCTAAAATATCCATAGTCGATCAAATTACATGGGAATGAATTTGAATGTAAGACTATTGTGAATTGAGATGGTTGTATTCATGAGATGAATAACTCAAGGGTTTGAGAATCATAATTCACAGATATCATTAGGGAATGATATTGGATGTAACTCGCTTCAAAACGATCTCCATGGATTCGTGTCATGAGATGTTTTGATATTGATATGTCCAATCTGTCCTTTTTCCTAAGGCACATATTAAACTACATTGATTAAGGACTATCTTTGATGTTATCTAACATTGTCCTGAAACATGGGTAGTAATACAGGTAGCGTTGGGAGAAATCCAAAGTTAAGTGGGAGTTGTATGACGCTGATGGAATTCTGTACTTCTATAGGATTAGAAGTCTAGACATTCTGGCGCCCTCGTTAATTCAAACTGGTATAAACGCGTGGCCACGCTCGGACTAAGGTAGTTCGTTAGACCACATTAAATTAGAGACGAGAATAGAGAATGGTTGATCACTTTATAAGAATGAATGATCCATGTCTTATGATCAACGGATGTCTATACAGAAGGGACTTATTGATAGAATTATCAGGGCTATAGTATTTGGTTAAGTAAAGCGTTACTTGAACTCAAAGAACTAGTTGACGACTGTAAAGTGTCATACTGGTTCGGGTGCAATGCGATGCAACTAGGCGTCCAACTCTGCGCACGTTGACTCATTTAATTAATATCGTCCAAGTGGGAGATTGTTGGATATATAGTATGTCCGATGTAGTTAAAAGTCGAGGTCAACGTAACCCGACCCGGTACGATACGAAGAGTTACACGTTGGTACACGAATCAGATAAGTTCATGTGTTGGTGGATTATTATTTATGAAATAATAATAGTTTTGAACTCGAGGGACTTAATATTAATTAGATTAATATTGAAGAACATTATGATATTTAGCAAAGGGGCCTTAGTGTAAGTTGTTGTTTTATAAAAGGAGAGTTAAGGAGTAAACCCTAGATGCACAACCCTAATCAAAACAACTCATCCCTTGCCTCCCTCTTAATATTTGCGGCCGCCACCCAAGAAAAAAGGGTCGCCGCCCCTGCTTCTTGGTTTCGGCCAAACCACCACTCCGCCGTCCACCGTTCTTCTTTCAAAGTGTTGCTTCCCGGTGGGTTCGTGCTCGGTTGTGAACTTCCTACTAGCGAGGATTCGTTGTAACCCGTGTGTTACAATTCCGGTGTAGTCTTCAAAGGTTGATTACTAAACCTTCTACGGTTGTTTCTTATTTATTTGTTTATACGCGTTTAACTGAGATCCTGATTGGGAATATTTTATTAATCAAATTAATAAAATTAAATATATATTTATATATATAAATCGGCTCATATTATATATTGTATATAATCGATTTTATTAATAAATATAATCCGCTTCCGATGTGTATTAGATACCATGATTCCCAACAATTAGTTTATGCGATTCCACAAACATGGTATAACAATTTTAGTTTATGTGATTTGAGCGAACAATTAAATCTGTTTTAGTTTATGTGATTCAAATGAATATGTAAACCGATCTATTTTTCGCGATTCCAACGAGTAGGTTAAATCAATTTAAGTTGTGCAATATGAAATTTCAAACGAACCCAATTCAAATTATTTTGGCTTTGGCCATTAGGTAGTTTGCAATTCAAACACCTATATTAAGTCGCAATTACTTTTTTTTTATTAGCTTGCAATATATATGATTTTCTAAAGTTGACATTTGCGTGACAGATTGTAGTTCTCTGAATCACTACATTTGAGTAATTATAAGTTTAAACATGCTTGCTAAAGTTTTCATGTTATTTGTTGTTTTTATTCGACCAGTTTTTATCTAATCGTTTTTTTTTCCACCCCTCATCAAAATTTCTGGATCCGTCACTGCTTCCGCTATTCATTTTACACGTACTTCATTTTACACGTACTTTAACGACATATAATGATGTACTTTATACTCTATAGTAAGTAAACTGACTTTTTTTCTTATTAATTTTGTAAAATGAATATTGGAATTGAAAAAAAAAAAAAAAGAAAGAAAAGAAAGGGAAACATAACTAAAAAGTAGACGTGCTGGACTGAAAACTTACATTAGAATTAATGCTATTGATGGTTTTATGTGTTTACATGTGTTTTTTTAATGCTATTGGTGGTTTTTTTAATAATTTAAACATATATATATACACAATTGGTATTATTATATATTTTTTTGAGGAATAAATTTGAAACATAAAATAAGAAAGGTGACAGACAAACTGGGGATAGAGAGTTAGAACTTAGAAGTTAGAACTGCCCATAGTTTTTGGGAGGTTACCTGTTGTTTTTTACTCTTTATTTTTATCAACATTAGTCACTGGTTAGTATTCTGCAGCCACATACTCGGTAAAGGTATCGTCCGACACTACGTTTCGTGTATTATAAAAAATATGAATGAAATCATTATTTTTTATGAGCGACATCATTGTTTTTTTATAAGGAACACCATTTTATTTTTATAAGCATCACCATTATGTATTTTTTTCCTATAAGTTTTACATAATAAAGAAATGATTAAGCCTAATCAATTAACTTTAAATCATTAAAAAGCCTCTATTTTTTTTTTTTTTACTTTTCTTTAACACAATAACTATTATAGCTCATATCCAATTACTCAATTTAATTTGAAAAACCTAAATTAAACAAAAAAAAAAAAAGGTCATCGTGAATCTCTTCTTGAATCCCAATCACAATTTCTGTCACGCCAAGTCACGTACCAGACAAAGATTGATTGTGAATTAACTGAGTTTAGGACAAGACGAGTGTTTATTTTGTATCAGAAGTCGCATACCAGATGAATATAAGCCACGAGGGTCACGAGATATACGTACGAGGATTGATTGTAGGTAGCAACTATAAAATGTATCGAGTTGTTAACAAACATAAAACACATAGGGAGCAACTATAAAAAGTATTTTTTATAGATTTCAATTGACTTTGTATTTTTTATTTTGTGTTATTTTTAACGATAATGTACACTTATTATGACATTGGTTTTTTATTATGTAATTTGACCTTGTGCAAAAAAACAACTTACTTTGGGTTATTAAACCTGGATATAAAAAAATGACACCAAAGGTAAAAATTCCTGACGCCGCCACTATAGTATCCATATGATTTAATTAAAAAAAATACTTTTATCTTTTATAAGCTGCTCACATCTGATTCTTTTTCTACCTCATTTCATTAATCCATATAAAACACTTCATTTTTCTAAGTACACATCATCTTTATATCTCTTAGGGGCTGTTTGGTAAGCCTCTTAATGAGGCTCTGAACCATTTAGTGTTGAATGATTCAGCATTCAACGCGTTTGTTTCAACTTCTAAATGGAATGGTTAAGACTGAACCATTAAGATTTGTGATGTTGCTGAACCATTAAACACTGAACTATTAAGCACTAAACTAGGCTGAACTTTAATGAGACTCTCCTACTAATGTGGGACAAGAAAATTAACCATTAAGAGGTCCAAATTAATTATTCAACACTTAATCATTCAGACCTCTTAACCATTATCTTAATGATTCAGCACTTAATCAACCAAACAACCCTTTAGTCGTACTATTCGTGAGTCTAGAACTTTAGATAAGTTTATACAATCATACGAGTATGCAATTGACCTTCTAACTTATATTATAACCGGTGTTTTGAAAACCGGACCGGACCGGCCGGTCGGACCGGGCTCCGGGACTTGGACCGGTCCGGTTCGGGTGGTTGGACCGTTTCTGCAGCGAACCGGCTTCGGACCAGAAAACCGGCTGGTCGGACCGGAAAACCGGCCGATCGGACCGGAAAACCGGTGGTCGGACCGGTTTTTTTTTTATTATTTTTTGATATTTTGGATTTCGAAGCATTTTTTGGCCGGGTTCGTTGGACCGGTCGAACCGGTCGGACCGGTTGGACGGTGAACCGCCCGAGGGTCCGGTTCAATGTCCGGTCCGGTTCTAAAAACCTTGATTATAACTTAACTAAAACACTTTTGTTCTAATTTTGAAATCCCAACTACAATACTAGTTAAAATTATTAAAGTTGCCAACAAATACTAACTTTACATCAACAAATATCAATATCAATATATCGGTTTAATTATTATATAACATAGCTGATAGAAATTATACTTAAAATAAACCTTTGTTTGGGATCTAGCCTCTTGTATCATTTACTACGTCTCTTTCTTCACTGATCTAACAAAGCCCATCAATTTTCAATAATCTTGACAAAGACACATTAAATATGTGAATAGTTCCAATTGATTGGTTGGTATCAAAACAATTGGAGAATAGCATTAATCCCCCGGCTACAAGATGCTCTTTCGTACTCAACAATTATATTGATACTTATATCTATCCAAGTAAGGTGTTTATTGCATGAATTGGATTTGAAAAACTTGAAATTCGAGCTTAATTAGCGACCATTACTGAGTTTTAAATTGGGTTTTTGAATAGAATATCCGAATTCAAATCTATACATATAATAAACCAAAGCCATTTTAATGACATGACACTCAAAGAAACATTCTCTTCTTTGAGTGTGCCACGTGTCATCCCATGTGACATTGAGATATTTTAGGAAAAAAATAATTTAAAAACAAAATTGGATTTTTCACCCTCATGTTTTCTCCCATAATTTTTAAACGTTAGTATCTTTAATATACGAGATTTTTTAAAGAAAAAAATTACACCAAATTAACGAGCGTTTTATTATCTTTCCAACGAGTACCATAGTGCTATATAAAAAACGGAGAATTTTTTTTGTGGGGTTTTGTTCATTCAGGAAAAAAAAAACAAAGTGTTCAGGTAAATCATTAATCATATATAGATAAGTCACTAATTATGTTTAAATCAGTAAATATGATTTTTTTTAACCAGAGCCGAATAGGGTAATAGAGTTATACGTTGTTTTAAGTTAGGTATCAATATTAGTATGTTAGATTTGTATATTTGTTTAGTCTTTAGGATAGGTGTTAATATTAGAGTTACATTAAAGTTTTACATTCTTTTAGGTTAGGTGTTAGCATTGCAGTTTTACATTGTTAATTTGTTTTATGTTAGATATTAATATTAGAGTTATACATCAGTCTATTTCATAGGTAACATTGATGTATCATATTAAATTTCTCAACCCGGGACGCTCCCGGGGTATAATCTAGTATATATATATATTGCAAAGGGATTAATCCTACATGTCATGCTCCTATGCAATCTCTCCTTTGAGAGATGCCACATAGGATGTGATGTGGCAACTCTAAACCAATTAAAAAAAAAGAAATAAATATGATTTAACCTAATCTATTATAATCTTAACCTAATCTATTAAATACCTAATCTATTAAATCTAAATATTAAACCTTTATTATTTTATCTCTCGTGTTTCCTTCCATAACTTTTAAACGTTAATATCTTTTATATACGAGATTTTTTAAAGAAAAAAATTACACCAAATTAACGAGCGTTTTATTATCTTTCCAGCGAGTACCATAGTGCTATATAAAAAATCGGAGAAAAAAATGACTATTTTTTGTAACCCAACAGGTATTGTGCCGGGTTTGGGATTAGTTTAAAAAAAATTGTGGGTTTGGGTCGGGTCTGGGATTAGGTGATACCCGACCCGATTACCCGAAACAACATACCCAAATACCCGAACTACATACCCGATCATATACCCATGAATTTTTTAACGCATCACATAACCCTTAGACTAATGCGTTCGATATTTCAATAATTAACTTTTTTTTTTCTTATTTAATGTTAGTTCTTTTTAGAATGATCGATTACAAACTTCCGAATTCATTTGTAATGGCACTAGATTTATACCCCGACGCGGAGATTCGTTTTTTTATATTGGAATATGATAACTTATGGTAGAAATTTGTTTAAAATAATAATAATAATAATAATATATTTTATTATGTTATATTAGATATTTCAACCCGGGACGCTCCCGGGATAAAAACTAGTTATATATATTTTAATTTTTTATGAATACTAACATAAGTTTATTGTTAGTGTTACATATGTATTATTTATTTGGTTTCTTTTTGTTTCTCTTCCCGCGTAATCCGATTTGTAATATTCATATTTGAATAGGTTTTCCGAATCACAGTTTCAATTTAATATAAAAAATTGAAAATTCAAATGACCCGAAAACTGATTGATTCAAGATCTTTAAAATGGGCCGAAACTTCATCAATAAGTTCCAAGTCATCCATTTACCAGATTGGCTCATTGGCAATATGGCATGCGATAAGCTTAGCGAGTTTTTTTTACCCAAACTAGTGTAGTTAAAAAATTTATTTATAAAAATGGGTAGTTTTAAAAATATTTACCTAAATGGGTAGTTTGATTGTTAAATTCAAGAAAACTTTAACTTTCTATTTTTTCACTCCTAATCTCATTGAATAATTTTAATCTAACATCTAATTATACATTGAATCATTTTTAGAATAAATATTGTAAGTTTATATTCTTGTTTTTAATTAGGAAAAAAAATTATAATGCATAAAACAATTTTTTCCATTTCACAGTTAGGGGCTGTTTGGTAGCCTCTTAATCAGCCTCATAACCATTCAGGTCTGAATCATTCAGCATTCAGACTGTTTGTTTCAGCATCTGAATGGAATGATTAAGTGCTGAACCATTAAGCTAATAAGGGATGCTGAATAATTCAGCTCTTAACCATTTGTTTGTTTCAGCATCTGAATGGAATGATTAAGTGCTGAACCATTAAGCTAACAAGGGATGCTGAATAATTCAGCTCTTAACCATTTAGAGCCTCTTAACCATTCAGACCATCTTAATGATTCAGCACTTAATCAACTAAACAACCCCTTAGTCAAGTTGTTTTTTTCTCAAACAATCATCCTTTACCTACCTTATAGTATTTTCTTAAATTTTTGGCCTACATTTAGGTTTAATTTTAGAGGAAATAGTCTTCAAGAAATCGTTTGCTTATTTTGTTTCCCAAATTTCCAATTTAATACAAAAAATACAAAAACAAATTTAGAATGAAAACATATATGTGTGGACCTTACGGGGGTATCTTCTTGAATTGGTTTAAGAGAAAACGGTTTTGTAGCTGGACAAACATCGAGAAAGGCAGAATCGATGAAAGTGATTAAGCACGCTAAAGCTTGTGCAGAGAACAAACATGTCTTTGTCCCCTTGGCCTTTGATACCTTTGGCCCCTAGCACCAGAAACTATTCGGTTCTTAACAAGGTCCAACGAGTTATACACAATAATAGTTCATCTCCAGGGGTAACGGTTTGTATTTGGTAGATTAGGATTCACAATTCAGAAAGGGGTGGCATCGCAACTGGTTACCCGTCTATCTTCTATTTTGATGTAACTTCAAATTTTAAGAAATAAAATGAAAAATATGAGAATTCCACATAAGAACTATGTAAAACATGATACCTTTTTTACCTTTAAGCTTTTTTTATTATATTTCTGTTTTTGTATTTTTGGTATTAAATTTGAAATCTAGGAAAAAATAACCAATTTTCTATTAAATTTTTGTTGAAAAATGTTTCTAACAAAATAAAACAATAAAAATATATATCAAATGTAACCCAAAAAATTGAAGTATACTAGTAAGGATTCTAACCAAAGTTAAGTAATTACTAAATTTTATTCTTAAGGTACAACAACTTAATGAAGTTAATAAGGGGCAAAATGGTCTTTTTACATGCTAAATTAATTGATAAATATTATGTATAATGAATTTACATTATTTAAAATTTGATGTAAGTAACTTGTCTTGCTTTTAAAGTTGAAATCCATTCATGTTCCTCCTCATAAAAGCTTTAATATTTGATCTAAGTAACTTATATCGCTTTTGAAGTTGAAATCCCTTCATGTTTCTACTCATAAAAGCATTGGATCCTTCATTAACTTTTAACCTTTTGAGTTTTTATTCCAAACCTACTGATAACCTTGACTATTGATCACTATTAAACTTGATTATTTTGATATATTATTATTACAATCTTAAATGTATACTATATTATAAAACATTTGGTTAGGGATCCTACAAAATTTAAGTAATTACGACATTATATGCTTGTGGTACAGTGCCCAACTAAGTTAAGGGGGTATTCTTGTCTTTCCGCATTGAAATATAATGGATTAATTTTAATTTATGATTTATTGTTTCATCTAATTTGGTTGACCCAACAGCTCCACCTTCTCCTAAGTACGTTTCCAACCCATTTCTTGGTTGGTTGGTATTCCATCCATGGCTAGCAACCGTTCCACTTCTCTCGATTCACTTTTTAGTAACCGACAAAACTCCATGATTATGATCAGATATCATAAAGATTAAAAAAAATATTAAATTCTAATCCATAACCGATGGAACCACATGGATTTAAGCAACATTACTAACAAACTCTTAAACCTATCTCCGTCTTACCCAAATATCTCAAGTTATTCTCTCCGTTTAATTTACGGTTGCCGACAATAACCAATGGCCATATGGGTTCTTTCATTGCTTATTGGTAGGTTTGCGGTCACCTTAGGACCGGATGTTATCAAGCTCTCGGTTATCGTCACCTTCATCCTTCCTTACCAATTAGTTTGGGTATCGCTATTAGGTATTACAAACTACCTTAGTTCAATTTTTATTTGATTTTTATGAACACATTTACACTTTTTTCCATTTGTTTTGCAAACATCTGCATAGATAGCCATGATTATCGAAGATTGACGGTGAAAGGCAAGGATGTTGGAGAGGACTCACATGGTGGTTCCCCTGTTCTTGAAGTCGTACGAAATGGCTTATGTTCTAATTTCAAAACGAATTTTCCACTTAATTTTGTTGATTATAGTGGTGGAGGCAACCACTTTTGTTACTTTTGCAACAAAAAAATTGTTATTATAGTTCTTTCTTTCTTGGTTCTTTACATGGTTTTCATCCTTTTGTTCTCTTATTAATTTTTAAATATTTTGTTTTTGACATATTGTTCCAATGAAAGTTATAATGAGAAACAAAGTTTTTCATAATCACAAATCACATTTAAATTATGCATGAACAAATTGATTCAGGTACTGGTTTAACATAGTTATATTGTTTTCAGCTTCTCTTATTCTCGTTTAAGTCTTCACCAAAATATTCACAAATGAGTCAACTTAACCACATGTGAATTGTACATGATCATGAATTTCTTAGAGTTTGCAATATTTTCATGTTACTTTTTAAATTGTTATGTGTGAACATATGTGCTCATTTATGCATCTTTAATCCATGGATTTTTAATCTGCAATGATTCCATCACACTTTAGTTAATACTCCCTCCGTCCCATTTTAAATGTCCTCCTTTCCTTTTTTGTTTGTCCCAAATTAAATGTCCCTTTCCAAAAATGGAAACATAATTTCCAGTTTTGCCCATAAAAGACAAAACACAATCACCACTTTTGAGGATATTATTGTCATTTTATCACATACAAACAAAAAATTTCTTAAAATGTGTGTTTTTGGAAGTGGGACATTTAAAATGGGACGGAGGGAGTATGATTTAACGCATCATATGGGTCCAAAAATAAGATGTATGGGTAATGTTCATGTAACATGTGGAGATCACCATGAAGACGTTTTAAAATGAATCTACACTTGTTATTAGGGTACGTCATAATCGAAGACGACAATATTTTATAATTTTACAGAACATGATCTGGCTAATGATGTTGATGTTATTTTTATTAAATTGGTTTTAGTTTAATACACAAATGGTTGGACCTAATTTGATGTTTTTTTTTTAGAAGCACATAAAGTAAGTGAGAAACAAAATTTGATCATTTTCAAAGGGTGTATTGTTATTAATACTTCAATAGTTGTGTATATTATGACATTAAATTATGCAAATAAAACCACTAACAAAAATACTACAAAATTTATTACGAGAGAATTGTCAAACTAATAACAATGAATATCGTGCTAAAATTGTCTCCCTGCAACCACGCGCGAATTCTCTACTAGTAACTATAAAAGGTAGGAGTATCATGTTTACATAGTTCTCAAATAAGATTTTTTTTTTTTTAAAAGAACCGACAAATACCTTTTATATTTTCAGTTTTCAGCTTTTTTATTCTATATTTTATATTATATTTAGGTATTATTTTAGAAATTTAGGAAATAAAATAATCAATTCTCTATTAAAAGTTTTCTTGAAAATTGTTTCTAACCTAAATGAAAATATTAAATGTGACACAAAACTTTAAGGAGAAAAAAAGGTAGGTAAAGGATGTTAAAAAGAAAAAAAAAACGGTGACTAACTCTGAAATAGAATAGCCATTGGGGTTGGTGGCCCAGTGGTAGAAGCAAAAGCTTCTAGGAACACCTAAGGGGAGGTCATGGGTTCAAGTCTCACAGGGAGTAGAAACTTGCCGTTCAAAAAAAAAAACTCTGAAATAGAATAAAAGAAATTTATTTATGTATATGTTTTTTTTTAAATTAAAAGTAAGTATATAAACTTATAATATTCATGCTAAAAGTGATTTAATGTACAATTAGGTGTTAGATTGAAATTATCTAATAAGATTAGAAGTTAGAAAATTGAAAGTTAAATTTCCTTGGATTTACAATCAAGCTACCCATTTAAGAAAAATATTTTTAAAATTACTCATTTTGATAAATAAATTTTCTAAGTACGTTAGTGTGGGAATTAGGGTTGTAAACAAACCAAACGTTTGGCGAACAGTTTGTGAACTGTTTGGCGGGAAGTTCGTTTGTGTTCGTTCGTTTAATAAATGAACGAACACAAACAAAAAATTACGTTCGTTTAACTAAACAAACGAACATGAACAAAGGCTGCGTTCGTTCGTTTATGTTCGTGAACGTTTGGTAACGTGTTCGTGTATGTTTGTTTTTGTTCAATAGTTTATTAAGGTTTTTAATTTTTTGTATTTAATTTATGTATTTCAAATTTCTCAGTGGTAGATTATTTAACATGTTTTAGTATATCACATGTTGATATTACTTTAACTATTTTGATTAACGGTTATTTTTTGTGGATTAAACAAGGATTTCAAGTTTAATATGACATCTCTGTGTTTTTATAAGACATTATGTGATCAAGATTATGTCACGTATATTTGGGTAATTGGATTAGTATATTCTGGGCGGACAATGTTAGCGATAAAAAAATGCAAATTTTCATAATTTAATGTGTTAGTTTGTGCTCGATTTTGTTTAGTAATGCCTATTTGTGTTCGTTTACATTCATTTGTGTTTGTTTGTGTTCGTTTTTCGCTGACACCTAAATTTAGCAAATAAATAAAAGCGAACACGAACAAAAATCTCGTTCGGTAAGTGTTCATGAACAGTTCGTGAACACGTTATTTTCTTAACAAACGAACACAAACAAAAAACCACGTTCGGTAAGTGTTCGTGAACAGTTCGCAAACACGTTAATTCCTTAACAAACGAACACGAACAAGGCCTTGTTCGTGTTCGTTTGGTTCGTTTACAGCCCTAGTGGGAATAAATTCTAGGCTTAGCTACTACAAAAAGCAAAATATCAGTTTTACCAAGATGTCCATATGGCATATGTAGCATTGTAGCTTTCGAATAAATCAGAGGGAAAGATGGGCCGATGGAATTTGTTATTTCAAGTGGGCCAGAGAATGTTTCAAGAGATGGATAGAGACATATGACAGGAATGTAGAATCATGTTGGGTTTACTTTTGAATATTGGGCTATAGTTTATTCGGAAAGTTCTCGAAGATAAGCCCAATTACAAATTCAATGCAGCAGCCAGGGTAGAGGTGCACAAAGCGGGTTTTTTTAACACCCGGTTTCGGGTATGGAACCGGTTCCAGGTACGGTCGGGTATTACTTCGATTGGGTATTGAAAGAACCGTTCCAGTTTCGGTTCCGGTTTCTAGCATAAAAAACCATACCCGGTATACCGGTTCCGGTTTTTCAATACCCGTTTCCGGTTTTTTCAATACCCGTTTCTGGGTATGGAACCGGTTTCGGGTATATCGGGTATTGAAAAAAACCGGGTACACTGGGTATTTAAAAAATCCGGGTATATCGGATATTGAATTCTTTTTATACAATCACGTCGAAGGGTAATGCGATTTAGATGATTATAACGCGGTTATAGATTTCTTTGAGTACACTTTTTGAGTATTCAAAAAACTCGGTTCCGGTTTTTTAATACCCGGTTCCGCCTCAACATCAAAATGCCAAATAGTCTCGTCGCTTAACACATATTTTTTGAGTATTCAAAAAACCCGGTTTCGGGTACAACCGGTTTCGGGTATTTAAAAAAACCGGGTACAACGGGGTATAACTCGGGTCCGGTTTTTTACATAGAAATGTATACCCTATGCGTACCCAGCGGGTAGGGTCGGGTACGGTTCTGAGTATACCCGCATCTGGTTTTTTTAATACCCGATTCCGGGTTTTTTTTTCGGTTCCAATTCCGGTTCTGGTTTTTTTGTGCACCTCTAGCCAGGGGTACAAATCGTGTTACTAATATTCTGGTGGAAAACTATGTTCTTTTGCAAACATTATAGTACTAGATTATATCCCGGGAGCGTCTCGGGGTTGAGAAATCTAATATGACACACATTAATTTTACATATGAAATAGATTGATGCACTTCACATTTACATGCAGGAACCTAAAACAATTAGCAATGTGTATCTCCAATTTTAACACCTAACCTAGAATAGTGTATAACTTCGTTGTTAACACTTAACCTTAAACAACAAAATTCTAATTTTAACATGTAACCTAAAATAATGTATAACTCTAATATTAATACCTAATTTAAAACAATGTACAACTGATCATTTGAATAACAAATAAAAATGTATATTAAAAAGGAAAAATATGTTTGGATGAGAAGCAAAGTCAGAAGCAACTATTGCAAGGTGTGATTGAAGCAGTGATTTTGAAGATGTGACTTTTTTTTTTTTTGGAAATGAGTGATTTTAACCTATTCTGCTATGGATGAAAATAAAATTTATATTTACTGTTTTGAACATAATTAGTGAGTTGCCTATACATGATTAATAAATTAGTTGAACACGTTGTGTTTTTTTCATGTATGTACAAAACCCCACAAAAAATACTCGTTTTTCCTCCACTTTTTATATTGCACTATGGTACTCGTTGGAAAGATAATAAAACGCTCGTTAATTTGGTGTAATTTTTTTCTTTAAAAAACCTCGTATATAAAAGATATTAACGTTTAAAATTATGGAATGAAACATGAGATAAAACAATCCAATTTTGATTTTAAGTTTTTTTTTCTAGAATTACCTAATGCCACATGGCACACTCAAAGAAGAGATTGGTCTTTTTGAGTGCCATGCGAGATTTATTGCTTTCAATTATTATAAATAGGTAAAATCCCGTGTGAAAACACGGGAACTCTATATCATTTATTGTCAACCAATAGATTGGCTACACATTATTCACATGTATCCATTAATTATATTTCACTTTCAACAACTGATGATTTATAATATATATTATTATATTAACATCCACCCAAATCACTATAACAATATCCAAAGCATAGGAAACAACATTCAATGAATTGATCACATATGTACTAACAAATGTAAGATATATTATTATTTTAAACTTTGATATACTAACAGATGTAAGATATATATTAATATTTTAAGCTTTGATATACTAACATATGTTAGATTAAATATATTAATGAATGACCCACATATGTACTAACAGATGTAAGATATATTAATATTTGAAGCTTTGATGTATTAACAGATGTTAGATATATTAATATTTTAAGCTTTGATATACTAACAGATGTTAAATTAAATATATTAATGAATGGCCCACTGACGAGGTATGTCTTGGCTCGATCAAGCCGGTCAACACCCGATATTATTTATATTATTTTCATACTAATATATTATTTATTACTAACCCAATAGCAAGGCCCATCGCAATGTAGCTTGTATTAAGCTTACTGGGCCAATGGTTTTATGGAGGCAACCCCCTAATCGGGCTTGGTGCTAGTGGGCTATGTGCCCATTAGGTTAGATATCCGTGATGGTGGTCCATGACTTCCCTATTTAAGAGGTTCACCTCTAACCCTAGGGAACAAGTTGGAGCCTACCACACTTTTTGTGTCTGTAGTGGGAGGAAACTCCTAGCAGTCGCCCCCATCCCTTTTTCTTTCCATTTTCCCTTATTGCAGATCTGGATCTTGGAGATGGAGAAGGCGGTGTTTGGTCTAGTTCATCTTCATCATCGTTGGAGTACGTACCTGTACATGTATTTGCTTCTTCATTAACGCCATCCGTGGAACACGGCATCAAAGCACGCCTCGTTCTTCTCTACTCAAAACCTCAGATCTACAAGAATCAGAGTTGCTCTGTTCGAGGTTTGGTGAGACGAGTCAGATCTATCACGATCTTGTTTTTAACAAAAGAAAAAGACACGAACCTTATTTTAACGAACATTTTATACTTGTATGGAAATCTATATGTGATTACTCAAATAGAGTTTTCATATATCTTCCAAAAAAAAAAAAAAAAAAAATAGAGTTTACATATCATGGTGTGACCTTCTACTAAGAAAAAGAAACATGTCTGACATCTGTGTCATTTAGCCGGAAAAACATGGTTTGCAAGAGTTTATAATTCATATGCGTCCATTAATCATTATTATACTGGTCAATTTTAATTCAAGATGTCATTTAAATCTTTAACGATACGAAGCTACAAACCTGAAGCTCTTTCGCACAACATTTGCGGAGGTTGACACTTTTCGTGCCATTATGGCCTCATGCCATGCATCAATGCACAAACGGCCTTCAACGCGACCGGCTTTCACTCCGCCTGCTTATGAGCAACTGAACCTCCGCGCAACCCGTTTTCACGTCGCCTGCTTATGCACAACTGAACCTCCGCCCAACGCGTTTTCATGCTGCCTGCTTATGCGCAACCGAACTTCCGCGCAACCCGTTTTCATGCCGCCTGTCTATGCGCAACTGAACCTTCGCGCAACCGGTTTTCACGTTGCCTACCTATGCGCAACTAAACCTCCGCGCAATCGAGATGGAGAAGACGATGTTTGGTCTCGTTCATCTTCATCATCGCTGGAGTACGTACCCGTACAGGTATTTTCTTCTTCACCCACATATTTTCTTGAATATTTTAAGCTGATCAAGTGAACATGTCTAACATCTGTTGTTTTAAACAGACCTTACTAAACAGACCTTATTAAACAGACCTTACTAATTCATGATCAAGTGAATTATCTATATGTTTTAAACAGACCTTATTAAACAGATCCACTGCTCTGAAACAACCCTTACTAAACAGACCACTCATGAATCATAACAAACCAAAACATATAACTAAACAAAAACGTACAACAAAGAAAATAAAACACTAAAATATTCGCCAATTACTAAGGTCTGTTTCATAATCATCTACAAATTTAAGATTCAACAACTATAAGACTTAAAGAAACCATTTGTATACGCTCTGTACAAGAGATTACGTGTCTATAACATTTGCAAATTTACGAACAAACATGAAAAAGAGAACTTAAAAACAAATTTACGAACAAACATGAAAAAAGAGAACCTAAAAACAAATTTTCGTCTTCTTTAACCTTATTATTATTATTATTATTATTATTATTATTATTCATTATTATTTTTTATTTCTTGACTATTGTTTAGACATGTGACAAGTTTGACTCGAGATGGAATACCAAACAACTACTTTGAGTTCTGAGTATTGGATATCTTTGGTCTTACTTCAGTAACTTTCATGTATGGATCACTTGCAAAAAGCTTTTGTTAATATTTCATATCTTTGATCTTTTGTTGGATCAGTTTGCTCTTGTTTGCTAAGTAAGAACTTGCTATCTTGACACTTAAGTGTTTAGCAAGTCCTTGTAAATCAGATTATAAGCACAACGGAATGTTATAAGTTAAAGCAACACTTTTTATGCAAAGGCAGAGTTATAACTCCCCCTTGATGTTTGAAACTAATAAATGACAAAGTATTTATTATGAATCTAAGTTGTAAATGAGAATTAGATACTTAGAGAGATTCACAATAAATACAGAAATGGAATATAACAATGAGAGTGTTTGAAGGATTTTTCTGTTAAAAATCAATGTCTAAAATAGAAGGTTGAAGCCTTCTATTTATAGACGATTACATGCATGTATCTTGCCTGAAAAGCAAGCACAGAAACTCCAGTTACAAGTTGCACAAGTTGCAACATTGAAAGAAACAAATAAAGCTAAAAGTAATATTAAACAACAAACTACTGATGCAAAAAGGCGGTGGAAAATATCTTCTGCTAAGTGCTGATGAAGGACAACTACTGAAGAGTAGTTTTGTCTTCAGTACTTCTGAAGTGAACTTGTCTGGTTTGGACTTCAGAACTTCTGCAACTTCAGCACTTCTTCATATCTTCTAATCAGCAGTTTCTTGTCTTCTCTTCAGTACTTCTATACTTAGCCAAAATGACAGAAGTGAATTAGACTAAGGTTTACAAAAGTGGTTTCACCAATCCTCTTTGTCCTAACAATCTCCCCCTGGATTGATGAAGCCAAAACCTTACTAATTCCTTATGTGTTTCTTCTGTCTTGAACAATCTTCCATATCTCTTTGTACATGGTGTTCTTGAGCTGGTTGTACTGATCATCAGATAGAGATCCTCTCTGTGGTTCTAGATGTTGAATTGTGAGCAGGTCTTGTGTTGACAGTTTCTTCAGATCACTGATCTTCTTGTAAGCCCTGCTTGAGAAGTCTCTTCTTGTCAACAGTACTGAGTTGTTATCAGTAAGTGACCATCTGATGATAGGGATCTTTGACTTGTTAAAGTCAGAAGAATAGGGAACCAGACTTGTCCCTTGGGTTGATGGTCCTGAGTGCTGGATGTCTTCAGTTTCAGATAGCCTCAGGTGGGATTCTCTTCCTTGTTGATGTTGTTGCATACCAGGCATCTGAACAGTTGGGAGATGGTGTTCAGTCACTACTTTGGTATGCAGCTTTTCTTTGATTGTCTTTTGTATTTGATAAGCAAAAGTGGAAGGATCCCTGAACTGTGTTAACAGAGGTTTCTCCTCAATGTCAAAATCTGAATGGACTATTGAACTTCCTTCAAGTAGTACCATTTTGAAATCAGTTTTGACATTGTCCTCTGCCTTCTTCTTCTGAGCAGCAGATCTTCTAGATACACCAGAAGTTCTAACTACTGATCTTGAAGGATCAGCAGTTTGAAACTTCTCAGGATTTGCAGCCTTGGCAGCCAAGTATTTTCTATATGTATCCATTAGTCTTTCTTCTTTCCATCTGGATACAGAGGCTTTTGAACCATATCCTTCTGCTACTAGTTCTTCTATTATCTGGGCTCTCTTGGCCTTTCCATCTTTGCTTGTGGCCATTTTGTCTGCAAGCAGTTGTGCTCTTCTTGTCAGCTCTTGCATAGAGAGTCCTTTGAGTGTAAAGGCTTTAGTCTTGCTGTTCTTGGTAATATAAGACACCAGTTGTTGTCTTTTATCCTGTTCAGCAATCTCATCAAGGCTAGCCTGCCTTTGTAGTTCAGCTGCATAAGCCTGAAGTTTTTCTTCATGGCTTAAGTCCAAATCATCCCTTTCTTCCAGAGATTTCCAAATCTGATCTTCTCTGGCCTTCTTGTTGACTGCAATTAAGCTCTTCTCTAATAGTTCAGCTGATTGAGAGATGGGAGAAGGGTTTAATACAGTCATTGTTGTAACAGATGTAGGCCTGATGGGATCAGATGTTGGTTGAATGGGAGCAGTGGTTCTGGAAGGTTCAGTGGTTTGAGGTTGGGAAGTGTTAACTTCTGATGTGCTGACAACTGCTGATGGTTTGTCAGCTACTGAAGGATTGTCTTCAGTACTTTCTGATTCTTCATCAGAAGTTTGGTCATCAGAAGTTTCTTCATTATGCCTTAGGGAATCTTCAGAACTTTGGGTCTCATCTTCTTTCTCAGCAGCTTCAATTTCTTCAATTGAGACACCAAACTGTTTGGCCAATTTTTCTTTCCTGGCCTGATCTTTCAGATCTCTTTTAAGGAGTGCCAATCTTGCCTTTACTCTGGCTTGGAATGACTCCTTAGGTTCCCTGATCTTCTCCCCTTTTTGGATTCATCAATTTTAACCCTTGAAGCAGAGGGTAGGGAGAATTGTCCCTGAAGATGAGCAATCTGTTGGCTGTTGAAGTCTATTTTGTTGGACAGATCGTTCATCTTGGTCTTGATCACTCCAAATTGGTTCTTTATTGACAGCTCCAAGTCAGCTGTATATGTTTGGAAGTGATTTCTGATGAGTGTATTCATCATGTGGTACAGGGGACCCTCTGGGCTGCATAGCTGGTTCAGGTCTATGCTTGTTTGCCCAGGGAATTGGGTAGGCATTTGCTGTGAAGGGGGTGTTTTTGGGAGATCCTCATGTTGTACAGAGGATGCCACTCTAGGGGTTTTAGGGATTGAGTGGGCTTTAACCTGTGCAGAGGTGACTGGCTTCTTGAGCCTGGATACCTTTGCAACAGGACCTTCAGAAAGTGCCGTCAATTCAGTAGTTTTAAATTGTGAAACATCATCCAAACTAATGGAATCATCTGAATCCCTGATGTTGCCCTCAGTGAGGACAGTCTCAGTTAAATCATGAGCTGAGCCCAACTCAGTTCTCTCATGAACCTCTGTTTCTTGGTACTGAGGATTTCCTACTTCAGGCATTAAGCCTTCATCAGTAGTTGCCACATCTGAGGTCTTAGCTATGTTACTTCTGTCCTCAGATCCACCACTGGGTGGTAACTGAGTAGTAGCAGCCTCAGATGCCCCAAGAGTCTCTAAAATTGGGCTTAAAGACTCTGGTCCACCCTCATCTCTTGGGATAGGGCTAGTGATGTCCACATCCATGTCTGATGTAGTAGTTATGTCCCCTGTTTGTTGTGGTTGATGGGGACTGACATGATCAGATGGGACATTCTCTTTTAGCCCAGAGAGAAGTTTGGCAATTTCTATTGCCTCTTGTTCAGAAATTTGTGGGGATGGTTCAGTAGTTTGGGCAAAAGGTTGTTGTTCAGCAGTTTCAAAAGAAGAGTGTGTTTGATATGTTTTTCTAAGTCTTTTTCTTTTGAATTGAACAGATATGGGTGCTCTTGGTGGGGTTTGAGATGGATGAGACTGAGAGGGTGTTTCAGTCTCAACAATTTGAAGAGCAGAATGCTCAAGAGCATGTTCAGGCATCTCAACCTCCTGAACAGCTTTTCTTTTTGGTTGGTGGGTTGCAGTTTTTGTTGGCTTGGGCTTTTTGGCTTTTGATGGTGTGAGTTTGGAAGATGTGGGCTTCAGGGGGACTTGTTGTTGTTCTCCCTGATCATCTTCTGGCCAGGCAGCCGGTTTGTTAAGTCTTGAGTATGCTTGTGATGTTAAAGGGTTTAAAGTTGAAATTTTTCCCACAAGCACCTCATTATCCAGTTCCCCTATTATGCATTGCATAATGAACCTTGGGTACAACAAAAACTTTTTCTTGGTATTATTGTGATGTAACACCAACTCATTGAAAAACAGTTTTGATGCCCTGAATTTAGTTTCATTCACAATGGAATGAAATATTGGTTGAAAAGTGGAGGGCATCTGGTCATAAGACCCTGTTTTTGGACTCAAACACATAATAATATAATGAAACAAAAGTTTGTATTTTGGTTCAAAATATTTTTTGAATATTGTAGCATGGGAGAGAGTACCTTGATAACCACACTCAGTCATGGTTAGATGAATATCAGTGTTAGCAACATGGTCAGGGGCAGCTACATCATCCAGACCCAGTCTTGTTGCTAGTGTGGCCGGTGTGATGGTCAGTTGTTTCCCTTTTATCTTTGAGTTGAGGGAAATGACCTCACCACCCATTGTAACCGTCTCAGCATTTGCCCAGAACTCATTCAGAGTTTCAGTGTGAATTGGTGGGTTAATTGTGAGAGCAGTAAAGTATTGGGATTTGACGACAAGATCAATGATCTCATCGTATTGGGACCAGCCTTCTTGTTTTTCAAGAAAGGCTCTTTGATTGTGTCCCTGTTTTAGAACTAGAGCCATTGTGGTTTGGGTGTTTGATCGAACAGTGAATTTTCAGGTATAGGTTTTGAGAGAGTTTTGAGAGAGAAGGAGGGATATTTTTGAGTTTGAAAGGATAAGTGTGTAGAAAAGGTATTTATTTGGAGTTTTAACCGCTTGAATCTTCTTTATTAGAAGTTTTAAAACCGCCTTTGGTTAAAAATCTCTTTATCAGAGGTTTTAAACTGATTAGGTCAAACCTCTGATGATGGGAAAAGTCAGATTTGCCCTTTTGACTTAAACTGCTGATGAAGGACTACTTCATCAGTAGTTCCCATGTTCTCTTCAGTAGTTTTAACATCTGATGAGAAATGTTTTTATAAATACTTTATTCATAACTTCTGAAGGTTATTTTATCAGAAGTTACACACTTTTTCAGAAAGTTATCCCATACTGATGATTTTTGTTCATCAGTAGTTCTCTCATACTGATTTTTGTTTAATCAGTAGTTTGTTTTTCAGAAGTTTTGTTGCAGACTTTTGTCATTTGTAAGTGAAAACCAGAAAAAAGATGGAAAAGGTTAATTTGAAATCCATCAAGGTAAACAGGATGGAATCAAGGATGGAAAAAGGAAAAAGAAAAATTTGATGCATAACAGTAGTGATTGATGTAGAAGTTTGATGTAGAGTTGGGTAGAATCAAGTGTTAACTTGGATTCTAACTGATATGCAGAAAAAAAATAAAATAAACACTTACAAATTTAGCATTCCAAGCATGGATACTAACTTCTGAAATGTTGATGTGTCAAGGGGCTTAGTGAAGATGTCAGCTATCTGATTAGCTGTTGCTACATGTTTCACCTCAATCTTGCCTTTTTCATAGCAATCTCTTATGAAATGGTACCTGATCTCAATATGTTTAGTTTTTGAGAACTGTACCGGATTTTGAATGATGCTAATGGCAGATTTGCTGTCTACAAACAAAGGTGTCTTGGTCTCTTTGATTCCATAATCAAGAAGTTGATATTGGAGCCATTGTATCTGTGATGTACAACTTGCAGCTGCAATGTATTCAGCTTCAGCAGTTGAAGTTGCAACAGATGTTTGCTTCTTTGATTGCCATGACACTAGACAGTTACCCAGGAATTGACAACCACCAGATGTTGACTTTCTTGTCATCTTACACCCTGCATAGTCACTATCTGAAAAAGCTGATAACTTGGTATTGCTTGAAGCAGGATACCAAATTCCCAGTGTTGGAGTTCCTTTCAGATATCTAAAAATTCTTTTGACTGCAATAAGGTGTGATTCCCTTGGTGCTGATTGATATCTAGCACAGACACATGTTGAGAACATAATATCTGGTCTAGAAGCAGTTAAGTATAAAAGGGAACCTATCATGCATCTGTACATGGTTTGATCAACCTGTTTTCCTTGATCATCAGGTTCAACTTGTGTGATTGGTGTCATGGGAGTGGAACATGATTTACAGTCTTTTAAAGAAAATTTGTTCAATAATTCTTTAACATATTTTGATTGATGTATAAAAGTTCCATTTGTTTGTTGTTTGATCTGCAGTCCTAGAAAGTACTGCAGTTCTCCCATGGTACTCAACTCAAATTTTGATTGCATGAGTTTCTTAAAATCATCACACAATTTTGTGTTTGTTGAACCAAAGATGATATCATCAACATAAATTTGAACAAGTAAGACATGATTTCCAACATGTTTAATGAAAAGTGTTTTATCAATGGCACCTCTTGTGAAGTTATTTTTGAGTAAAAAGGTGGAGAGTGTATCATACCAGGCTCTTGGAGCCTGTTTGAGCCCATAAAGAGCTTTGTCCAGTCTGTACACCCACTCAGGATGAGAAGGATCCTCAAACCCAGGTGGCTGACAGACATACACCTCCTCTTTGATTTTTCCATACAAAAATGCACTTTTCACATCCATTTGATAAACTTTAATTTTGTTGGAAATGGCATAGGCCAGAAATAACCTGATGGCCTCAAGCCTTGCAACTGGAGCAAAGGTTTCATCATAGTCAATTCCCTCTTCTTGAGAGTACCCTTGAACTACCAGTCTTGCCTTGTTCTTGATTATTATACCAGCTTCATCTTGTTTGTTCCTGAAAACCCATCTTGTACCAATTGGTTGCTTGTTTTGAGGTAAGGGACAGATTTCCCAGACCTGTTGCTTGTTGAACTGAAGTAGTTCATCTTGCATAGCCTGCACCCAATTATTGTCTTTGAGGGCTTCCTGGTACTTCTTTGGTTCCAACTGTGAAATAAAGGCTGAGAATAGGCAAAAGTTGGAGAGCTGGTTTCTGGTCAGAACACCTGTAGCTATATCACCCATGATTTGATCAAGTGGATGATCTCTGTGTTCAATCAGTTGTTGTAAACCACTGACAGGTGTAGGTGGCTCTTGTTCTTCAAACAAACTACTGAGGTCTATGATATCTGGTTCAGCAGTTGCAGCTTCTTCAGTAGTTGCAGGTGCTGAAGCAGATGTTTGAGTTTGGTCTTCAGTATTTGTTTGATCAGAAGTTTGAAAAACTTCTGATGGTGTTGTAGTTGACTTAATGACTGTTTGAGGAGTCCATGGTGCAGGATCCTCATCTTCAAACCTTTGATCACCATAATAAGTAGGTTTGGAAGAAGTAACAGCCTTTTCAGGTTCAAAGTGAAAGTTGTCAAGGTCAAAGAGTTCAGCAGGATGTGCTGGAATAAGAGTGTGTTTTGACTCATTGAACTTGACATTCAATGTTTCTTCTACTATCTTGGTGTGAGAATTAAAAACCTTGTAGGCTTTTCTAGTTGAAGAGTAACCAAGAAAGTAACCTGAGTCAACTTTGGCAGCAAACTTTGAAATAGATTCCTTGATGTTCAAGATGAAACATTGACACCCAAAAGCCCTGAAAAAGGAGATAAGGGGCTTCATGCCATGAAGAACTTCATAGGCAGTCTTGGAATGTCTCTTGACCACAAGAACTCTATTCTGAACATAACATGCTGTGTTAACTGCTTCTGCCCAAAAGTACAATGGCAGTCCAGAATCAGCTAACATTGTTCTTGCTCCTTCTATCAATGTTCTGTTCTTCCTTTCTACTACACCATTTTGTTCAGGAGTTCTGGGAACACTGTATTGTCTAATAATCCCTTTAGACAAACAGAATTCATCCAGAGTTTTGTTCCTGAACTCTGTCCCATTGTCACTTCTAATGGTTTTGACAGATAGAGAATATTGTTTCTCTACTTGTAGAATGAAGAACTTGATGATTTCAGCAGCCTCATCCTTGGAAAATAAGAAGAATACCCATGTGAATCTTGAGTAGTCATCAATGATGACTAAGCAGTACTTCTTTTTACCAAGGCTCATAATCTTGACAGGCCCAAATAAGTCCATATGGAGTAGTTGAAGACATGCAGTTGTTTTTGATTCTTCAATAGACTTATAGGAGGACTTATGCTGTTTTCCCTTTAAACAGGATACACAGTGTTCTTGACACTGGTATACTTTCAAAGGTAGACCTCTGACCAAGCCCATTTTTGTGACTTTATTTATGGTTTTAAAGTTCACATGGCCAAGTCTCCTGTGCCAGAGATCTGTTTCTGAAGTTGATGCCCTTGAGAAGAAACAGGCAGTGTTGTTCAATACTTTGTCTTTCTCAATGTCCACTGCATAGACATTGCCACATCTTTTGGCAATCAGCAAAGTATGATCTTCTATAATCTTCTCAATCAACTTCTGGCCTTCTGGTGAGATGATCTTGCAAGCTGTCTTTGTGAAAAAGGAAGAATATCCTTTATCACACATTTGTGACACACTCAGCAAGTTGTATTCAAGATTTTCCACCAGATTGACCTTGTCAAACTGTATTTTGCCAGAGGAGACATTGCCATGTCCTAGCACATATCCCTTAGCATTGTTCCCAAAGGACACAGATCCTTCTCTTTGGCTGATAAAATTGTTTATCAGGTATCTGCATCCAGTCATGTGCATAGAGCCTCCACTATCAACATACCATATGCTGTTTAAGCCCCTGGAAACTCTCTGCACATAAAAGCAAATTAGTTAGATTTGGAAACCCAAGCCTGTTTGGCTTTGGGTTTGCTCTTGAGAACAGTTACAGTTTGTTCTTGACCAGGTTGAGAAATCCATGTCTTTTTGGCAATGGATTTTTCATGAGGAACCATGGTGGTATTCTTTTTAGGACCACCATCAACCTTGGTCATCAGTAGTTCTACCATGTTCTTTAGATTTTGAATCTCAGCAGTTTGTGAAACTGCTGATGATTCTGGTCTAACTACTGACAAGGAATTTTGAGAAAAAGATTTTGGTTGAGATTTTATCTTTTTCTGAGAAAAGGTGTTTTCAGGTTGTTGTTTCTTGGGTTTAAAGACTTTTTCATAATCATTTCTGATTTGATTTCCCACAACCTGTTGTTTAAATTTTTGATTGAACTGAATTCCTTTTCTGTATCTACAAAATTCAGTTTTGTGGTTGAACAGGCCACAAATTTCACATTCTTTTGCCTTAAGTTTTTGATCAGAAGGCAAATTTCTGACAGTTGTGAAAAGATTTTGCTCATCAGTAGTTTTCAGGGTCTCAACTCCTGAAGTAGATGAAACTACTGATGGCTTGTTGTCAGTTTTTGTAAATACTTCTGAAGTACTTTCTTTAAAAATGCCAGGATTTCTGTTTAGAAAGTTTTCATGGAAAGATGTGCATTCTTTCCCTTCAGAAGTTTCATTTGAAACAATTCTTCTCCCATCTTCTCCCATCTTCATTTGAAACTACTCTTCAGTAGTTTTGGGAGAAAAATCTGTTGGTGTTTCAACATGATGGTATCCTATGCCAAACTTAACATTTGAAGCACTTTGTTTGTTTAGCAGTAGTTGATACCCCCTACAAGATTCCACCCATTTTTCACAAGTGATCCTGGTGTCAGCAAGCTCTTGTCTGACATCTCCCAGGTCATTTAGCATCATTTTGATTTGTGCTTGGGTTTCAATAGCAGAGTCAGTTAATTTAGAAACCTCTTTTGTTTTAGCACACATTTTTCTTTCCAAATCACATTTTATCTGTGTGTATTTTCTTTCTAAATCATTGGCTTTGCCTTGTAGGTGCACGTTTGTCTCTCTTATGAGAGCAAAAGTTTCTTTGCAAGAGTTTGAACAAAGTTTTGTCAAAGATTCTTTTGATACCTGAGACAATGCAGATTTTGAGGTACAGCCTTCAAATGCCATTAAGGCAAAGTTCTTTCTGCCATTGTCTGGTTCTCCCCAGTTGATGTCAAACACTTTGTTGTCTGCATCAGGATTGCACTCTGTGGTGTCATAAGGGAGACTGCTCCAGTCAACATACCCCGAGGTAAAGAGACTTTGTTGAGGGGGTTGTTGAGGCTGTGGAGGAAGTTGAGCAGCTGGAAAGGGAGGGATTGATTGTTGGCTCTGCATCTGTTGAGCAGGCACTTGAACATATTGTACTTGAGGCATATATTGCTGTTGAGGAGCTTGTGCCTGTACAAAATGAGCACTCCCTTGAGTTCCATTGTTCCTATTATAATTGGGGTTATAGTTATTTCCAGATTGTGATTGGTTAAAGCTAGAGCTTCTACACTCTCTAGCAAAGTGTCCCAACTTCTGACACTTGTGACATCTCAGTTTAGATTTGTCAAAACCAATTTTTGTATTACTGGTCAATCCTGGAAATTTCCTTCCTGACCTTTTATAAAACTTGTTAGTTTTAATGCTTAGCATGGCCAGTTGGTGTAATATGTCCATTTCTTCCAAGTCATCACTGCTAAAATTTTTTAAATCATCCATGATAAAACATAGATTATCAGCAGTTTGACTTTGGTCATCATTGTCATAACCTGGGAAAGATCTTTCTGATGAGATCCCAGTGGTTATGTCAATATTGTCATAAGATCCATAGGAACAAGTTGGTGAATCTTGTCCCAAAAGTGTTGTACTACCTGGTAGGTAGTCATCAGCAGTTTTACCAGAAGTTTGTAATTTCTTCTTTTGATCGATTTCTCTTTCAAAAGTAAGTAATCTCCCATGGAGTTTTGTAAGAGTGAGGGAGCTAAAATCTGGTGAGGATCTTAAGACAATGGAGTAAGTTTCCCATTTGTCAGGTAGAGACCTTAAAAATCTATGTAACATAGATACTGTTGTATAGGTCTGACCATTTAACTTTAGCTTAGAGATTAATGAGGAGAATCTTTCAAATTGTTGTGTCAAAGTTTCCCCATTAATATAAGCAAATGTTTCATATTGTTGAGCCAAAATTTCTCTGGTGTTGGCAATCACCTCTTCAGTTCCTCCAAACTGTTCTTTAAGACAGTCCCAAAGTTCTTTGGCACTTTCACAGTGTAAAAGGCCAGAGTATATTTCATTTGGGAGAGCCATTGCCAACATAGAGAATGCCTTAGCATCTAGCTCAAGTTTTAGGAAATCCTCATCTGTATAGTCTTTGGGATCCTTAGGAATCCCTTCTTTAGTTTCAAGATTTATATTTACTGGTTTGTGTGGACCATATATCACAGATCTCCAACAACCTGTGTTGGTTTGTGACAAGGTATGTGCCATTCTCTTTTGCCATATATTGTACTCATTTCTCACAAGCATGGCAGGTTTGGTGGCAGAACCAGTATTATGTGGATCCATTTTTAAAGAGTATAGATTTGTCTGATGACTCTTTTAAGTGATGGATATTGATAAAAAGTGAACTTTTGATCTTTTTATTGAATATCAATAAGAGCTTTGTGTCTGATTCTCAATTTGTTAGATTGATATGTGATCAGATAAACCAATGCTCTGATACCAATTGTTGGATCAGTTTGCTCTTGTTTGCTAAGTAAGAACTTGCTATCTTGACACTTAAGTGTTTAGCAAGTCCTTGTAAATCAGATTATAAGCACAGCGGAATGTTATAAGTTAAAGCAACACTTTTTATGCAAAGGCAGAGTTATAACTCCCCCTTGATGTTTGAAACTAATAAATGACAAAGTATTTATTATGAATCTAAGTTGTAAATGAGAATTAGATACTTAGAGAGATTCACAATAAATACAGAAATGGAATATAACAATGAGAGTGTTTGAAGGATTTTTCTGTTAAAAATCAATGTCTAAAATAGAAGGTTGAAGCCTTCTATTTATAGACGATTACATGCATGTATCTTGCCTGAAAAGCAAGCACAGAAACTCCAGTTACAAGTTGCACAAGTTGCAACATTGAAAGAAACAAATAAAGCTAAAAGTAATATTAAACAACAAACTACTGATGCAAAAAGGCGGTGGAAAATATCTTCTGCTAAGTGCTGATGAAGGACAACTACTGAAGAGTAGTTTTGTCTTCAGTACTTCTGAAGTGAACTTGTCTGGTTTGGACTTCAGAACTTCTGCAACTTCAGCACTTCTTCATATCTTCTAATCAGCAGTTTCTTGTCTTCTCTTCAGTACTTCTATACTTAGCCAAAATGACAGAAGTGAATTAGACTAAGGTTTACAAAAGTGGTTTCACCAATCCTCTTTGTCCTAACAATCTCCCCCTGGATTGATGAAGCCAAAACCTTACTAATTCCTTATGTGTTTCTTCTGTCTTGAACAATCTTCCATATCTCTTTGTACATGGTGTTCTTGAGCTGGTTGTACTGATCATCAGATAGAGATCCTCTCTGTGGTTCTAGATGTTGAATTGTGAGCAGGTCTTGTGTTGACAGTTTCTTCAGATCACTGATCTTCTTGTAAGCCCTGCTTGAGAAGTCTCTTCTTGTCAACAGTACTGAGTTGTTATCAGTAAGTGACCATCTGATGATAGGGATCTTTGACTTGTTAAAGTCAGAAGAATAGGGAACCAGACTTGTCCCTTGGGTTGATGGTCCTGAGTGCTGGATGTCTTCAGTTTCAGATAGCCTCAGGTGGGATTCTCTTCCTTGTTGATGTTGTTGCATACCAGGCATCTGAACAGTTGGGAGATGGTGTTCAGTCACTACTTTGGTATGCAGCTTTTCTTTGATTGTCTTTTGTATTTGATAAGCAAAAGTGGAAGGATCCCTGAACTGTGTTAACAGAGGTTTCTCCTCAATGTCAAAATCTGAATGGACTATTGAACTTCCTTCAAGTAGTACCATTTTGAAATCAGTTTTGACATTGTCCTCTGCCTTCTTCTTCTGAGCAGCAGATCTTCTAGATACACCAGAAGTTCTAACTACTGATCTTGAAGGATCAGCAGTTTGAAACTTCTCAGGATTTGCAGCCTTGGCAGCCAAGTATTTTCTATATGTATCCATTAGTCTTTCTTCTTTCCATCTGGATACAGAGGCTTTTGAACCATATCCTTCTGCTACTAGTTCTTCTATTATCTGGGCTCTCTTGGCCTTTCCATCTTTGCTTGTGGCCATTTTGTCTGCAAGCAGTTGTGCTCTTCTTGTCAGCTCTTGCATAGAGAGTCCTTTGAGTGTAAAGGCTTTAGTCTTGCTGTTCTTGGTAATATAAGACACCAGTTGTTGTCTTTTATCCTGTTCAGCAATCTCATCAAGGCTAGCCTGCCTTTGTAGTTCAGCTGCATAAGCCTGAAGTTTTTCTTCATGGCTTAAGTCCAAATCATCCCTTTCTTCCAGAGATTTCCAAATCTGATCTTCTCTGGCCTTCTTGTTGACTGCAATTAAGCTCTTCTCTAATAGTTCAGCTGATTGAGAGATGGGAGAAGGGTTTAATACAGTCATTGTTGTAACAGATGTAGGCCTGATGGGATCAGATGTTGGTTGAATGGGAGCAGTGGTTCTGGAAGGTTCAGTGGTTTGAGGTTGGGAAGTGTTAACTTCTGATGTGCTGACAACTGCTGATGGTTTGTCAGCTACTGAAGGATTGTCTTCAGTACTTTCTGATTCTTCATCAGAAGTTTGGTCATCAGAAGTTTCTTCATTATGCCTTAGGGAATCTTCAGAACTTTGGGTCTCATCTTCTTTCTCAGCAGCTTCAATTTCTTCAATTGAGACACCAAACTGTTTGGCCAATTTTTCTTTCCTGGCCTGATCTTTCAGATCTCTTTCAAGGAGTGCCAATCTTGCCTTTACTCTGGCTTGGAATGACTCCTTAGGTTCCCTGATCTTCTCCCCCTTTTTGGATTCATCAATTTTAACCCTTGAAGCAGAGGGTAGGGAGAATTGTCCCTGAAGATGAGCAATCTGTTGGCTGTTGAAGTCTATTTTGTTGGACAGATCGTTCATCTTGGTCTTGATCACTCCAAATTGGTTCTTGATTGACAGCTCCAAGTCAGCTGTATATGTTTGGAAGTGATTTCTGATGAGTGTATTCATCATGTGGTACAGGGGACCCTCTGGGCTGCATAGCTGGTTCAGGTCTATGCTTGTTTGCCCAGGGAATTGGGTAGGCATTTGCTATGAAGGGGGTGTTTTTGGGAGATCCTCATGTTGTACAGAGGATGCCACTCTAGGGGTTTTAGGGATTGAGTGGGCTTTAACCTGTGCAGAGGTGACTGGCTTCTTGAGCCTGGATACCTTTGCAACAGGACCTTCAGAAAGTGCCGTCAATTCAGTAGTTTTAAATTGTGAAACATCATCCAAACTAATGGAATCATCTGAATCCCTGATGTTGCCCTCAGTGAGGACAGTCTCAGTTAAATCATGAGCTGAGCCCAACTCAGTTCTCTCATGAACCTCTGTTTCTTGGTACTGAGGATTTCCTACTTCAGGCATTAAGCCTTCATCAGTAGTTGCCACATCTGAGGTCTTAGCTATGTTACTTCTGTCCTCAGATCCACCACTGGGTGGTAACTGAGTAGTAGCAGCCTCAGATGCCCCAAGAGTCTCTAAAATTGGGCTTAAAGACTCTGGTCCACCCTCATCTCTTGGGATAGGGCTAGTGATGTCCACATCCATGTCTGATGTAGTAGTTATGTCCCCTGTTTGTTGTGGTTGATGGGGACTGACATGATCAGATGGGACATTCTCTTTTAGCCCAGAGAGAAGTTTGGCAATTTCTATTGCCTCTTGTTCAGAAATTTGTGGGGATGGTTCAGTAGTTTGGGCAAAAGGTTGTTGTTCAGCAGTTTCAAAAGAAGAGTGTGTTTGATATGTTTTTCTAAGTCTTTTTCTTTTGAATTGAACAGATATGGGTGCTCTTGGTGGGGTTTGAGATGGATGAGACTGAGAGGGTGTTTCAGTCTCAACAATTTGAAGAGCAGAATGCTCAAGAGCATGTTCAGGCATCTCAACCTCCTGAACAGCTTTTCTTTTTGGTTGGTGGGTTGCAGTTTTTGTTGGCTTGGGCTTTTTGGCTTTTGATGGTGTGAGTTTGGAAGATGTGGGCTTCAGGGGGACTTGTTGTTGTTCTCCCTGATCATCTTCTGGCCAGGCAGCCGGTTTGTTAAGTCTTGAGTATGCTTGTGATGTTAAAGGGTTTAAAGTTGAAATTTTTCCCACAAGCACCTCATTATCCAGTTCCCCTATTATGCATTGCATAATGAACCTTGGGTACAACAAAAACTTTTTCTTGGTATTATTGTGATGTAACACCAACTCATTGAAAAACAGTTTTGATGCCCTGAATTTAGTTTCATTCACAATGGAATGAAATATTGGTTGAAAAGTGGAGGGCATCTGGTCATAAGACCCTGTTTTTGGACTCAAACACATAATAATATAATGAAACAAAAGTTTGTATTTTGGTTCAAAATATTTTTTGAATATTGTAGCATGGGAGAGAGTACCTTGATAACCACACTCAGTCATGGTTAGATGAATATCAGTGTTAGCAACATGGTCAGGGGCAGCTACATCATCCAGACCCAGTCTTGTTGCTAGTGTGGCCGGTGTGATGGTCAGTTGTTTCCCTTTTATCTTTGAGTTGAGGGAAATGACCTCACCACCCATTGTAACCGTCTCAGCATTTGCCCAGAACTCATTCAGAGTTTCAGTGTGAATTGGTGGGTTAATTGTGAGAGCAGTAAAGTATTGGGATTTGACGACAAGATCAATGATCTCATCGTATTGGGACCAGCCTTCTTGTTTTTCAAGAAAGGCTCTTTGATTGTGTCCCTGTTTTAGAACTAGAGCCATTGTGGTTTGGGTGTTTGATCGAACAGTGAATTTTCAGGTATAGGTTTTGAGAGAGTTTTGAGAGAGAAGGAGGGATATTTTTGAGTTTGAAAGGATAAGTGTGTAGAAAAGGTATTTATTTGGAGTTTTAACCGCTTGAATCTTCTTTATTAGAAGTTTTAAAACCGCCTTTGGTTAAAAATCTCTTTATCAGAGGTTTTAAACTGATTAGGTCAAACCTCTGATGATGGGAAAAGTCAGATTTGCCCTTTTGACTTAAACTGCTGATGAAGGACTACTTCATCAGTAGTTCCCATGTTCTCTTCAGTAGTTTTAACATCTGATGAGAAATGTTTTTATAAATACTTTATTCATAACTTCTGAAGGTTATTTTATCAGAAGTTACACACTTTTTCAGAAAGTTATCCCATACTGATGATTTTTGTTCATCAGTAGTTCTCTCATACTGATTTTTGTTTAATCAGTAGTTTGTTTTTCAGAAGTTTTGTTGCAGACTTTTGTCATTTGTAAGTGAAAACCAGAAAAAAGATGGAAAAGGTTAATTTGAAATCCATCAAGGTAAACAGGATGGAATCAAGGATGGAAAAAGGAAAAAGAAAAATTTGATGCATAACAGTAGTGATTGATGTAGAAGTTTGATGTAGAGTTGGGTAGAATCAAGTGTTAACTTGGATTCTAACTGATATGCAGAAAAAAAATAAAATAAACACTTACAAATTTAGCATTCCAAGCATGGATACTAACTTCTGAAATGTTGATGTGTCAAGGGGCTTAGTGAAGATGTCAGCTATCTGATTAGCTGTTGCTACATGTTTCACCTCAATCTTGCCTTTTTCATAGCAATCTCTTATGAAATGGTACCTGATCTCAATATGTTTAGTTTTTGAGAACTGTACCGGATTTTGAATGATGCTAATGGCAGATTTGCTGTCTACAAACAAAGGTGTCTTGGTCTCTTTGATTCCATAATCAAGAAGTTGATATTGGAGCCATTGTATCTGTGATGTACAACTTGCAGCTGCAATGTATTCAGCTTCAGCAGTTGAAGTTGCAACAGATGTTTGCTTCTTTGATTGCCATGACACTAGACAGTTACCCAGGAATTGACAACCACCAGATGTTGACTTTCTTGTCATCTTACACCCTGCATAGTCACTATCTGAAAAAGCTGATAACTTGGTATTGCTTGAAGCAGGATACCAAATTCCCAGTGTTGGAGTTCCTTTCAGATATCTAAAAATTCTTTTGACTGCAATAAGGTGTGATTCCCTTGGTGCTGATTGATATCTAGCACAGACACATGTTGAGAACATAATATCTGGTCTAGAAGCAGTTAAGTATAAAAGGGAACCTATCATGCATCTGTACATGGTTTGATCAACCTGTTTTCCTTGATCATCAGGTTCAACTTGTGTGATTGGTGTCATGGGAGTGGAACATGATTTACAGTCTTTTAAAGAAAATTTGTTCAATAATTCTTTAACATATTTTGATTGATGTATAAAAGTTCCATTTGTTTGTTGTTTGATCTGCAGTCCTAGAAAGTACTGCAGTTCTCCCATGGTACTCATCTCAAATTTTGATTGCATGAGTTTCTTAAAATCATCACACAATTTTGTGTTTGTTGAACCAAAGATGATATCATCAACATAAATTTGAACAAGTAAGACATGATTTCCAACATGTTTAATGAAAAGTGTTTTATCAATGGCACCTCTTGTGAAGTTATTTTTGAGTAAAAAGGTGGAGAGTGTATCATACCAGGCTCTTGGAGCCTGTTTGAGCCCATAAAGAGCTTTGTCCAGTCTGTACACCCACTCAGGATGAGAAGGATCCTCAAACCCAGGTGGCTGACAGACATACACCTCCTCTTTGATTTTTCCATACAAAAATGCACTTTTCACATCCATTTGATAAACTTTAATTTTGTTGGAAATGGCATAGGCCAGAAATAACCTGATGGCCTCAAGCCTTGCAACTGGAGCAAAGGTTTCATCATAGTCAATTCCCTCTTCTTGAGAGTACCCTTGAACTACCAGTCTTGCCTTGTTCTTGATTATTATACCAGCTTCATCTTGTTTGTTCCTGAAAACCCATCTTGTACCAATTGGTTGCTTGTTTTGAGGTAAGGGACAGATTTCCCAGACCTGTTGCTTGTTGAACTGAAGTAGTTCATCTTGCATAGCCTGCACCCAATTATTGTCTTTGAGGGCTTCCTGGTACTTCTTTGGTTCCAACTGTGAAATAAAGGCTGAGAATAGGCAAAAGTTGGAGAGCTGGTTTCTGGTCAGAACACCTGTAGCTATATCACCCATGATTTGATCAAGTGGATGATCTCTGTGTTCAATCAGTTGTTGTAAACCACTGACAGGTGTAGGTGGCTCTTGTTCTTCAAACAAACTACTGAGGTCTATGATATCTGGTTCAGCAGTTGCAGCTTCTTCAGTAGTTGCAGGTGCTGAAGCAGATGTTTGAGTTTGGTCTTCAGTATTTGTTTGATCAGAAGTTTGAAAAACTTCTGATGGTGTTGTAGTTGACTTAATGACTGTTTGAGGAGTCCATGGTGCAGGATCCTCATCTTCAAACCTTTGATCACCATAATAAGTAGGTTTGGAAGAAGTAACAGCCTTTTCAGGTTCAAAGTGAAAGTTGTCAAGGTCAAAGAGTTCAGCAGGATGTGCTGGAATAAGAGTGTGTTTTGACTCATTGAACTTGACATTCAATGTTTCTTCTACTATCTTGGTGTGAGAATTAAAAACCTTGTAGGCTTTTCTAGTTGAAGAGTAACCAAGAAAGTAACCTGAGTCAACTTTGGCAGCAAACTTTGAAATAGATTCCTTGATGTTCAAGATGAAACATTGACACCCAAAAGCCCTGAAAAAGGAGATAAGGGGCTTCATGCCATGAAGAACTTCATAGGCAGTCTTGGAATGTCTCTTGACCACAAGAACTCTATTCTGAACATAACATGCTGTGTTAACTGCTTCTGCCCAAAAGTACAATGGCAGTCCAGAATCAGCTAACATTGTTCTTGCTCCTTCTATCAATGTTCTGTTCTTCCTTTCTACTACACCATTTTGTTCAGGAGTTCTGGGAACACTGTATTGTCTAATAATCCCTTTAGACAAACAGAATTCATCCAGAGTTTTGTTCCTGAACTCTGTCCCATTGTCACTTCTAATGGTTTTGACAGATAGAGAATATTGTTTCTCTACTTGTAGAATGAAGAACTTGATGATTTCAGCAGCCTCATCCTTGGAAAATAAGAAGAATACCCATGTGAATCTTGAGTAGTCATCAATGATGACTAAGCAGTACTTCTTTTTACCAAGGCTCATAATCTTGACAGGCCCAAATAAGTCCATATGGAGTAGTTGAAGACATGCAGTTGTTTTTGATTCTTCAATAGACTTATAGGAGGACTTATGCTGTTTTCCCTTTAAACAGGATACACAGTGTTCTTGACACTGGTATACTTTCAAAGGTAGACCTCTGACCAAGCCCATTTTTGTGACTTTATTTATGGTTTTAAAGTTCACATGGCCAAGTCTCCTGTGCCAGAGATCTGTTTCTGAAGTTGATGCCCTTGAGAAGAAACAGGCAGTGTTGTTCAATACTTTGTCTTTCTCAATGTCCACTGCATAGACATTGCCACATCTTTTGGCAATCAGCAAAGTATGATCTTCTATAATCTTCTCAATCAACTTCTGGCCTTCTGGTGAGATGATCTTGCAAGCTGTCTTTGTGAAAAAGGAAGAATATCCTTTATCACACATTTGTGACACACTCAGCAAGTTGTATTCAAGATTTTCCACCAGATTGACCTTGTCAAACTGTATTTTGCCAGAGGAGACATTGCCATGTCCTAGCACATATCCCTTAGCATTGTTCCCAAAGGACACAGATCCTTCTCTTTGGCTGATAAAATTGTTTATCAGGTATCTGCATCCAGTCATGTGCATAGAGCCTCCACTATCAACATACCATATGCTGTTTAAGCCCCTGGAAACTCTCTGCACATAAAAGCAAATTAGTTAGATTTGGAAACCCAAGCCTGTTTGGCTTTGGGTTTGCTCTTGAGAACAGTTACAGTTTGTTCTTGACCAGGTTGAGAAATCCATGTCTTTTTGGCAATGGATTTTTCATGAGGAACCATGGTGGTATTCTTTTTAGGACCACCATCAACCTTGGTCATCAGTAGTTCTACCATGTTCTTTAGATTTTGAATCTCAGCAGTTTGTGAAACTGCTGATGATTCTGGTCTAACTACTGACAAGGAATTTTGAGAAAAAGATTTTGGTTGAGATTTTATCTTTTTCTGAGAAAAGGTGTTTTCAGGTTGTTGTTTCTTGGGTTTAAAGACTTTTTCATAATCATTTCTGATTTGATTTCCCACAACCTGTTGTTTAAATTTTTGATTGAACTGAATTCCTTTTCTGTATCTACAAAATTCAGTTTTGTGGTTGAACAGGCCACAAATTTCACATTCTTTTGCCTTAAGTTTTTGATCAGAAGGCAAATTTCTGACAGTTGTGAAAAGATTTTGCTCATCAGTAGTTTTCAGGGTCTCAACTCCTGAAGTAGATGAAACTACTGATGGCTTGTTGTCAGTTTTTGTAAATACTTCTGAAGTACTTTCTTTAAAAATGCCAGGATTTCTGTTTAGAAAGTTTTCATGGAAAGATGTGCATTCTTTCCCTTCAGAAGTTTCATTTGAAACAATTCTTCTCCCATCTTCATTTGAAACTACTCTTCAGTAGTTTTGGGAGAAAAATCTGTTGGTGTTTCAACATGATGGTATCCTATGCCAAACTTAACATTTGAAGCACTTTGTTTGTTTAGCAGTAGTTGATACCCCCTACAAGATTCCACCCATTTTTCACAAGTGATCCTGGTGTCAGCAAGCTCTTGTCTGACATCTCCCAGGTCATTTAGCATCATTTTGATTTGTGCTTGGGTTTCAATAGCAGAGTCAGTTAATTTAGAAACCTCTTTTGTTTTAGCACACAGTTTTCTTTCCAAATCACATTTTATCTGTGTGTATTTTCTTTCTAAATCATTGGCTTTGCCTTGTAGGTGCACGTTTGTCTCTCTTATGAGAGCAAAAGTTTCTTTGCAAGAGTTTGAACAAAGTTTTGTCAAAGATTCTTTTGATACCTGAGACAATGCAGATTTTGAGGTACAGCCTTCAAATGCCATTAAGGCAAAGTTCTTTCTGCCATTGTCTGGTTCTCCCCAGTTGATGTCAAACACTTTGTTGTCTGCATCAGGATTGCACTCTGTGGTGTCATAAGGGAGACTGCTCCAGTCAACATACCCCGAGGTAAAGAGACTTTGTTGAGGGGGTTGTTGAGGCTGTGGAGGAAGTTGAGCAGCTGGAAAGGGAGGGATTGATTGTTGGCTCTGCATCTGTTGAGCAGGCACTTGAACATATTGTACTTGAGGCATATATTGCTGTTGAGGAGCTTGTGCCTGTACAAAATGAGCACTCCCTTGAGTTCCATTGTTCCTATTATAATTGGGGTTATAGTTATTTCCAGATTGTGATTGGTTAAAGCTAGAGCTTCTACACTCTCTAGCAAAGTGTCCCAACTTCTGACACTTGTGACATCTCAGTTTAGATTTGTCAAAACCAATTTTTGTATTACTGGTCAATCCTGGAAATTTCCTTCCTGACCTTTTATAAAACTTGTTAGTTTTAATGCTTAGCATGGCCAGTTGGTGTAATATGTCCATTTCTTCCAAGTCATCACTGCTAAAATTTTTTAAATCATCCATGATAAAACATAGATTATCAGCAGTTTGACTTTGGTCATCATTGTCATAACCTGGGAAAGATCTTTCTGATGAGATCCCAGTGGTTATGTCAATATTGTCATAAGATCCATAGGAACAAGTTGGTGAATCTTGTCCCAAAAGTGCTGTACTACCTGGTAGGTAGTCATCAGCAGTTTTACCAGAAGTTTGTAATTTCTTCTTTTGATCGATTTCTCTTTCAAAAGTAAGTAATCTCCCATGGAGTTTTGTAAGAGTGAGGGAGCTAAAATCTGGTGAGGATCTTAAGACAATGGAGTAAGTTTCCCATTTGTCAGGTAGAGACCTTAAAAATCTATGTAACATAGATACTGTTGTATAGGTCTGACCATTTAACTTTAGCTCAGAGATTAATGAGGAGAATCTTTCAAATTGTTGTGTCAAAGTTTCCCCATTAATATAAGCAAATGTTTCATATTGTTGAGCCAAAATTTCTCTGGTGTTGGCAATCACCTCTTCAGTTCCTCCAAACTGTTCTTTAAGACAGTCCCAAAGTTCTTTGGCACTTTCACAGTGTAAAAGGCCAGAGTATATTTCATTTGGGAGAGCCATTGCCAACATAGAGAATGCCTTAGCATCTAGCTCAAGTTTTAGGAAATCCTCATCTGTATAGTCTTTGGGATCCTTAGGAATCCCTTCTTTAGTTTCAAGATTTATATTTACTGGTTTGTGTGGACCATATATCACAGATCTCCAACAACCTGTGTTGGTTTGTGACAAGGTATGTGCCATTCTCTTTTGCCATATATTGTACTCATTTCTCACAAGCATGGCAGGTTTGGTGGCAGAACCAGTATTATGTGGATCCATTTTTAAAGAGTATAGATTTGTCTGATGACTCTTTTAAGTGATGGATATTGATAAAAAGTGAACTTTTGATCTTTTTATTGAATATCAATAAGAGCTTTGTGTCTGATTCTCAATTTGTTAGATTGATATGTGATCAGATAAACCAATGCTCTGATACCAATTGTTGGATCAGTTTGCTCTTGTTTGCTAAGTAAGAACTTGCTATCTTGACACTTAAGTGTTTAGCAAGTCCTTGTAAATCAGATTATAAGCACAGCGGAATGTTATAAGTTAAAGCAACACTTTTTATGCAAAGGCAGAGTTATAACTCCCCCTTGATGTTTGAAACTAATAAATGACAAAGTATTTATTATGAATCTAAGTTGTAAATGAGAATTAGATACTTAGAGAGATTCACAATAAATACAGAAATGGAATATAACAATGAGAGTGTTTGAAGGATTTTTCTGTTAAAAATCAATGTCTAAAATAGAAGGTTGAAGCCTTCTATTTATAGACGATTACATGCATGTATCTTGCCTGAAAAGCAAGCACAGAAACTCCAGTTACAAGTTGCACAAGTTGCAACATTGAAAGAAACAAATAAAGCTAAAAGTAATATTAAACAACAAACTACTGATGCAAAAAGGCGGTGGAAAATATCTTCTGCTAAGTGCTGATGAAGGACAACTACTGAAGAGTAGTTTTGTCTTCAGTACTTCTGAAGTGAACTTGTCTGGTTTGGACTTCAGAACTTCTGCAACTTCAGCACTTCTTCATATCTTCTAATCAGCAGTTTCTTGTCTTCTCTTCAGTACTTCTATACTTAGCCAAAATGACAGAAGTGAATTAGACTAAGGTTTACAAAAGTGGTTTCACCAATCCTCTTTGTCCTAACATCTTTACTTCAGTAACTTTCATGTATGGATCACTTGCAAAGAGCTTTTGTTAATATTTCATATTATGTCATACTATGGAAATTGTATGTCTAATGGGATTCCATCTGATTGTGTACATCTATGTAAATATTTAGTATCTGAAAAATTACAGCTTCTTTATTCAAAGATGTATCATAACAGTAATACCAAAAGAGTGCATGATCTCTTAAATCATTATTAATAGGATTTTACAACTCTATATTCCAAATTTGAACACTTTGTGTTAAAAGTTAAGTCACAAATTAAAGTGAGCATAGCCTGCGGTAGGCCAGTTACGCCCGATCAGTGAGACTCAAAACTCTTTGAAGATCCTTTCTAGTCTATCTTCTTTTGTTAAGTAATGGGAATGTCAAACGCCATCCACTTCTCCCATGTCCACCCCATTTGTTTGAACTTGTGCTTCACCCAAGTAAATGAAGTTGCTTGAATCTCGCTACATAAACCATCTAAGTATACCCTTTTGCCCTCGAAAATTGATGCGGTATGCACCTTCCATATTGTCCAACTTGCAGCTAATTTAATAATTCTCACCAAGTTCCTTTTCTTTTCCGCCACATTTTCATTCTTGTATACATTCAAAAGATCTCTTACCGTAAAGGCGAACACCGGGTGGATTCCGCACCACCTGCTTATCCTATGCCAGATCCTAGAGGCCATGTAACAGGAGATGGAACAAATGATCAACATTTTCATCGCCTTCTCCGCACATCTTGCAGCCAATCGGACCGTGTAGGACCTTCCTTTTATGCAACCCTTTAAACGTAGGCAGCCTATCTTGTTCGGCACGCCAAGTAAAGATACACACCTTCTTAGGCACTCCTTTGACCCATTGAAACGGATAGAAAGGAGTGGCACATCTTGATAATAATTTCCTGCATGATGATACTGTGAAACCCCCATCGAAACTCCCATCCCAAACTCAAGTATCTTACCTCTGGATTAATCGTGTACCAGCAATCAGTGCACAACACTGCTACAGAGCTGTCAATTCCATAGTACCGCTTGGTGCTCGTTTCCAGGCCAACCCCTGGAGACGAGTAACCACTGAGGCGTTTTTCTACTTTTCGATTGCGAATAAAACCGGAAAAAAATCTTTAAGAGGTCCATCTCCTATCCACCAATCAATCCAAAATTTAATGTTGTGGGAATCATAGATATAGTTTCATACAAACAAATACATAGAAAAACAAAAATAAAGTAAATGTATTACCTACTTTGGATTCTCAGAGATTATGGTAGATAAAGATGGCCTAAACATCCTCTCGGGAAGTGATTCCACAAATGAGTTAGGAACCTATATTATCATATATATTCATATATTAATGAAAAATGACTATTGAAGTGCACAAGTTAAAAAAAAGTAGAAAATTATTAAAATTTAGTTAACCTGATACAGAAGATCCCAATGCCTTTCAACACCCTCAACAGCAGCTGCAATGGCTTTCCCGTTTCCAGTAGCTTGCTTATATTGCGTAAATGCCCATATTGCGTAGATGCCCAGCTGCAAGAAGGTATTAATTAATTTGGCATGTATCTAATTTTGGAAAGATATGTGTATAAGAGAAAAATGGACTAAGCCCATTTTCACATCTCATACTTTAATTTTTTTTTTTCACAGCCTGTTTGGGAAACTTTTTTACACCTTGTTGAAATCTACAAATTCTCGATAGTGTTACTTATAAATGAAGACATATTGAGTAAATGCCCAACTTGCCCAAACCATGAAACCAATCCGGAACTAAATCGTTACGAGCGGCGTGGTTTGGTTCTGTTTAAAACTTCCATGGTCTGGTTTTTGTTTACAAATATAAAAAAACCATTACTATCGGTTTGGTTCATGGTATGATTTAAAAACCGCGAAAACCTGACCATGAACACCCCTATGTGCGCCTTATAAGAGTTATTGCGTAGGGTTTTTAGTTTTAGATAGTGTAGGATCGTTTTCAGACAACCCGACTATCACGAGCTAGTTCGTCTAGAGTGCGGAATCCTCTAGACAATGTTTGGATAACAAAAACGCCAACAAACACAAGAACGAGTTATCAAAAACACACACGCAAGATGGTTTAAAGGTTGTAATCGTATTAATAACAGAGCACGAGTGTACAATACAATCCCAGACCTGAAAACCTATGACACATGACTTTGGAATGTGTGAAATGACAGCTGAGATGATTAGGGCAATCATTGCAAGTATTTATACTTGCTGCTAGTCGTCCAGGGCCCTCGGGGCGACTAGGCTTCTACCACACGACTAGGTGGGGGCGACTAGCTTGCTAGTCGTCTTGTTACCCTCACGACTAGCAAAGCTAGTCGTGCCTTCGAGACCTAGTCGTGTGTGATATTACAAAAATGCCTTTTATGATTCTAAACACATCCAAACACGTACAAAACAATAAATAAACACCTATACTAGGCTATGGACATCTAACATACATGTACTAACAGATAGAAAAAAGTGGTGATGGTATTCTAGATTCTTGAGAGGATTATTTATTTTTATAAACTTTTGAGTAAATTACCAAAACCGTCCCTGTGGTTTGGGCCAATATGCCACACCAGCCCAATCTTTTAAAAAGTGCATAAACACTCCTTGATCTTTCAAAAAATATGCCTAAACAGTCCAACGACTTAACCCAGATAACTTTTCTTCGTTAAGTTAGGGGCATTTTTGCCCAATCACTTAAAATTTAAAAACCCAGTTAACCCAGTTAACCATTGTCCCCCTTTATAGACTCTGGTTTTTTCCCAAATCATTCTAAACCCTAATTGTTCAAAACCAACGATCCAATTACTTCTTCCCTCCCAATTCGATCTGTAATCAAATGGTTGTTTGCTCATGTGGTGTTGGAACTGTTATCAAGACTTCATGGACATGAGTGAACCTTGGGAGACAGTTCTATTGTTGTAATTGAATGGGTGGTTGTGGCTTTGTTTCTTGGGTGGATCATTACTGTGTGCATGAGGTGGCCCTTTCAAACTTGTCTGTCGAAAATGCAAGATTGACACAGTCCAACAGAAGATTGAAGATGTATTTAGGTGGAACTTGGGTGCTAATCATTTTGTATTGTGTGTTATTTGGGTCAGAAAACTTAAGTGGGTCAAATAGTATGTAGTTGTGCTTGTATTTCTTTTGAAATTCTCATGTATCAGTTGAATGAATGAATGAATGTTTGTTGTTTTAATGCAATTGTTTCTATCTATTTGTTATGTATCAGTTAAACATTAAAATGAAGGCTATGAAGTTGAACAAATGGGCCATGTAGGTTTGTAGTATTCTTCAAATGGGTCATGAAATGTGCAGTTTTGAAAACATTTGGTAGCTGTTGTAAATGGGTCATGCAGTCAACTGCAAAAGTCAACATCTTATTCTACTGAAATGGGTCATGAAATGTATCTACTGAAATGGGTCATGCAGTCAACATCTTATTCTACTGAAATGGGTTAGATCTGTATCTACTGAAATGTGCAGCAGTTGTCAAGTTTTCCGAATGGGTCATGGGTCAACTGAAAAAGTCAATATCTTATTCTAAATCTAATGAACAACATTAATTTAGTGGCAACAACATAAAAAAACATAACACATTCATACCATTCAAAATTTGACCATAATGGTCATAAACAAATCAACCAAGACCCATAAGTTCCTAAAGTTAACACACATCCAAAGTCAAGTCACAACCAAAATACATAAACATAATATTGTTCAAATGTCATGACACAACTAACATAGCCTACTAATCAACCACTTGTGATCCAACATCCTGAGTGCCACCAACATTGCCATCACCATCACAACTGCCACTGCCACTACCAACCTGGGAAGTCTTCTTCAGCTTGTATGACCTCCTGTTATGCTCCTTCTACTTGCAGAGAAGACAAGTCACTGTTTGACCTTTTCTTGGCAATTTACCCCTTGGAAGACTGAGAAGCATTATCAACCTGGCTAGCTTGACTAGGCTCAGCCTTTTCTTCTGCAGATCTCTTTCTTGCCTTTTTTGGCATGCCTGGTTGCTTGTGATGCTTTGGTGGGGTTAGGGTGGTTGGGCACCTTGATTTTGGCCACAAATCCATACCTTGGAGCAATGGTACATTCATACAATCTTTTCCAGGTTTCCAACCAGTAAACCACATCAACCCACCTCTCAGGTATGCCACCACCTCCATGCTCTGCATAACACCATATGGCAGCCACTGAATGCTTGCATGGCATAGCAGTCATGTCCCACTTCTTGCCTTTTTTCATTTTACAAGAGCAACTCTTTTCATCAAGTTCTCACATAGTATAACACAAATCTATAATATAATAATTATATTAACATCGTTTACATCTGTAAATTTTTGTCAATGTTAAGGAAAAAAAAGCATTTAAATTCTTATGTGAAAAAAACTTTATTACTATTATTATTAAGATTATTATTATTATCTATTGTTGTTGTTCGTGGTGGTGGTGCTGCTGCTTGATCAACAAAGGAAATGATACAAAACAGACATTAACTACTTAACATAAGGTAAGGAACTGCTAGCACACTACTTTGCAAGACAGACAACATTAACCACTTCCCATGGTAAAATTGAAGTTTGCACAAGATGTTTTCTTTCGTAACAACGAAGAACTAAATCCAAAATTCGAGTTCTCCAAATCGAACAACAGAAAGTTATCCTCAAACTGAAATGTCCCAATAACGATTGCATGTTCGCTTGTAGCACCACCATCAACAAACGCCAGACACGCCACTTCTGGTGTTATCTGTGTCATGGAGTTAGCAGTGGATATAGCCCACTTCTTCCGATCAGGGAGATTGAAATCAATATCAGGAACTTTTAAGTTAATTTTGGTACCATTGGTGAAGGTGCTAAAACAAAGACCAAAGGGTGCTACCGGGTTTGCAGGAGGGAGTCGTTTTGTAACCATTGAGAACTTCCTAACCACGCGGTTATAGATGTCTGTTCTAAGAGTGGTGTAAGGCTCTAATGTACTAAGCTTGGCAGTGGTGTTCCCTGGAATGTCTATAGACCTCGTTTTAATTACAATGGAATTGACACCAATAAAGTATCCAAACGAATCCGGATGCTTTAGTAATGGTGTATAAGAAAGTAAATTTTTTACATCTATATTCGATTGGGGAAGAAGATAATAAGGACCATTTCCATAGAATAAAACCCCTGGAGAAGAGGTGTTGCTAGGAAAACAAAGAGAAAATGTTTTCTTAAGTGGTGGTTGATCTAAGGAAACTAGAAAGGCATAAGGGGACAAAGAAAATGCCATGACACCAGTAACATTTACAGGGAATGAGTCGAATGATGACGAAGGAGCACAAGCGGCGTTTGAGAAAGCAGCGTAAAAACCAGGAAGAGGGTTCCTACCATTACTCATGTTCACAAAAAAAGTGTCATAGTTAAGTAGAGCTTGATCACATGGCCAGTTTATCGGGTTCATCACATTTATTGAGCATGGGCAGAATCCTTCAGGTGATGGGGTGGGATTTTTTACATGAGGGCAATAAGGACTTTTATAAGAGTAAGACGTTTGCGCTTCAGGACATTGATATTCGTCGCATGAGACGGGAGATGTGCAAAGGGTGTTGTCAGGGCAATTGCCTTGATTCATGTTCCATTGCACAATGCAATCGTGCCATGTGATAGGAGCGTCGAGGTCTATAAGGAAGTTTGAATGCACGAATTGCATGTTTACGTATGCTGTCATGATTTGAACACTGTAGAAAGGGTTAGCCGCATCGGTGTGCTTGTGTAGTGGCGCAAAAAAGGACGTGTAAGGTGGTGGTGGTGGAAATTGTGCTATGGATTCATGAGGGATGAAGGCTAGAACCATAAGAATTAGTTGTAGAAAATGAAGCATTTTTGGAAGTTTATGTGTTGTGAACCGTGTGATTTTGAAAGGGGATCAAGTTGGGTACTTATATAGATATATATTTATCAATGTGCACATTCTAACCATTTGTAAATTAATTAAGCTAAATTGGTGGTAGTTTTTAACCACTTATTTATTTATTTATTTAATTTTGCTTTCATTTCATGATTGAAGAATTACATTAAATTAGCGGGTAGACGAGCAACAAGCTGTGCCGCACAATGGTATCTTGGTGTGTTGAAAGGTGCCCCTCCTCTAGAGGTTGAGGGTTAATTTGTGTCCTATTGTGTATTGTGGAGTAGAATTAGGAGTATTAGATGGGCATGTAAGCTCTCGTACATTAAAAAAAAAATATATATTTTTGCGCCTTAGGTATTATCTAGGGAAAAAGGTGAAAATGAGCGACTTGAGGTAGAAGTCATTGACCCAAGCAACTCACTTTTGTCTTGAAGTGCAAGCTTTTGAACATGGCCATCACGAGCTGAATGCGTGGATATTATACATTAAAGAAGTCATGCATTCTAGTTTCCACCATGGTTTGAAGGTTTCTAGAATCTTGTGAGAGTGTTACATGATCAACATTATAGACTCTTGTATTTTTTTTTGGGCTTGACGGGATAATTTTCCAATATGGTTACATTTTTCTTATTCTGTAAGTTGTTACAGAAAGTTATAAGGCATAAAGGGCGCTCCACTGAACATGTTTTTACTTCACTGATTTCTACCAATCCTGCACTGCCACATCACTTCACTGATTTCCTTCACTGAAACATTTTTTTTGTAGGCAGCACTCCACTGATTCTTTACCCAACTATCAATTATTTTCACACATAATAATAATAATAATAATAATAATAATAATAATAATAATAATAATAATAATAATCATAATCGGGCCATTGGCACATTAAGTTACTATATTGGCCTAATACCTCCATTAGTTTCATAAGGCCATAAAAAACAAAGCCCAAACCAATAACAATAAACCCTAAAAAAAAACATAACCATATAAAAACCTTCACACACACAGCCACCATATCTAGGGTTAGGAAGTAGAAGAAGAAGATGGTGTCATTCAAGATACAAAAGAGGCTTGCAACAGGTAACTAGTTGAATTATTGAAGTAAAGAAAAAGAAAAAATTAATTTTTGTGAAAGTTTGTGCCACAATCCGTGAACCAGCACAGTAACTAGAACCCAAATTTGGTTCACGGGACCACTACCAGCATGGGTGACGACGGTGTTACCGTGCTGGTAGTGGGATACCCGTGACTAATTCTGGTAGCGCCCCGTCCCCTTAAAAACGTTTCCGGCCACTTGGCAATTTCTTGAGGAATGAAGGAAACTCACATTCAAGTTAATAAATCACAGTTATTTCGTTTCATTACTTGTTGTTTCCTTCGTTGATGCATTTTAATTTTTACATATACGTTATTGGATACTAGTAAAAATGCCCGCGCGTTACCGCGGGTGTTTATGTTTTTACCCTGCTCGTTGCGCTACAAGTTTCGCTTATGTTATTTATAAAATTTATGTGCTAATTCAACAATATATCAATTTTTAAAGGACAATTTATTATCTGACCACCAAATGCAAATTGGTATATATTTCCCTCCTCGGTTCGAGAGAATGGTAAACTGTAATTTTCAAGCTCAATAAATGATTTTGGTGCTTCTATACTCATATACGATAGCATCTTGCATCTTGATCACCTAAAGAAATGAAAAACCTTTGTCATCATACCAAAACAAAAATAAAATAAAGAATAAACAAATCTTTTGCAACAATATTATCTATAAGATAAAGCATATAGAGAGAACATGCAAAATATAGGTATTGACCGAGTGAAATGTTATGTGAACACTAATACATGTGAACTGTGGTTCATTACATTGACACCGTCCATACAAACCGACCAGTTGTAGAACAAGTACCTAGCAAGTAGCTTCCCTTAACTACCTCATACATGCATAATAATAATAATAATAATAATAATAATAATAATAATAATAATAATAATAATAATAATAATAATAATAATAATAATAGAGATGACTTGCATTAGTCATTTGTACAATTGTAATCAAATGTTGCACATAGGGGTATAAAGGGAAGTATTTGGCAAAAATATAGTTGTTTACCTTATGACCTTTTGTATGCCATCTTAAAATGATGGTGAAATTACTTTCTTACCTATCTCTCCTCCTTAATAAGATAGTAGAGATTAATTATATTATAAATGCATTGATATTGTGTTATAGCAATTTGTTAATTTTATTTGGTAGGTTACCCAGAAAATGGGCTTAACATGATGCAACTAGGTAAACTTGAGACCGGCAAGAAAATTTTTAAATGATACATATATATTATTGGAGAAAATTGCAGTTTTCGTCCCTGTGCTTTGCCTAAACTAACATGTTCAGCTGAGGCTTAACACCCTGAATACTTGTGGTTTTATTTTCTAACAGTTTATATCCCTCGATCTAACGTCCGTCCATCTACCGTTACTAGGTCCTCACGTGCACCTCACGTGAAGGGGTATTATGGTCATTTCGTCTCTTTTATTAACCTTTATAATTCTAAAAAAAAAACCCCTCAAACCCACAGATCAGTTCATTCTTCCCTGATTTTCCCTCCAAATCCTTTAAACCCTAATCTTCAATCAATAATCAAACATCAATTTCTTGCAATGTGGGCATCGTTATGGATGATTCGAGAACCAGCCATTGTTTACGACTCATTCGAAATTTACTGTAAGTATATTACAACCCTAATTCTTTTACCATCGTTATGGATGATTTATGGTGTTAAACTGATTTCTTTTTTTATTTATTTGTAGCCGAGGATAATACATTGTTTACAATTAAGTTGATTCATGGTGGTGAGTTTATCAATAGTCCTAGTAGAAAGTATGTTAATGGCAAGTCTAGCTATATAGACTGTTGTTGTACTGAAGATTTTGGAATAGATGTGTTAGTTGAGATGACTAAATCAGTAGGTTATCCCTGTGACATGGTGTTTTATTATCATTTTAGATTACCTGATGGAGATTTAGACACTGGTTTAAGGGAATTGGCTAAAAATGACTCTGTTGAAAGGTTTTGTTCATTGGCTTCAAAGTATTAGGTCATGAAGGTATATGTGCAACATTGGTGGTCAAAGATTAATACTTTTATGATTGAGCATGAAGAAAGGCAAAAGCAACAACAAGAATGTAATGATCCTGTAGGCCAACATGATTTAGATTCTGATTCTGAATTTAAAGATCTACTTAATCAGGTTAAGGGGAAAACAACCATTGATGGCATTGATGCCAATCCCTCTATTACTTTGGTTAAGTCTTTGGTCAATTCAGTTGATACAAAACAGGATGACAATATGGTAGATGACCAAGAACATGATGATAGTCAGGACTCTGATTATGTTGTTGATAAAGAAGTTGAAAAAGAAGATGAAACAGAAGATTGAAAAGAAGTTCATGAAACAGAAGATGAAAAAGAAGTTCATGAAACAAAAGATCAAACTGGTTCTGAACAAGATGATACTGATGACTCTGATTATATTGTTGATCCTGACAATATGGTAGAGGACCCAAAAGTGGATATGAAACATTTTAGGTCTGCGGTAGATGATGTAGAAGATGACTTGGAGATGCATCATAATGTGGACATTGATGCAGATGACTTACATGTAGACCTTGATGACTTTGATAGTTTAAGTGAAGATGAAGAAGATGAGTATAAACATGAAGCATCTGTGAAAAGGAAGCACAAGAAAGGAGGAGAAAAAAAGTTGTAATCCATTTAGTGTTGGTGATTTGTTTGAAGATAGGGAGGAGATCAAACTTATTATTAAAGAACATGCTGTGGAGACAAGGAGACAACTTCATATTGTCAAGAATGAGCATCTTAGGTTTAGAGTTGTGTGCAGGGGGCATACTCCAGTGTTCACAAGTGGGAAATCTTCACAAACCCAAGGTGGTCCCCCCAAGAGAAGAAAACATGCTGCTAGGAAAAAAAAAGCAACAAAGGATGCTGGTCAAAGTAGTATTAATAAGCCAACTACCCCAAAGAAAAAACCAAGAATAAAGTATCCAAAGCCCACTTGTCCTTGGGCTGTGCAAATATCCAAACCCACTGAGAATGATTTATGGGATGTGAGGACTTACAACCCAAAGCACCAGTGTTTGCAGACTAGGGTAATAATTTTGTACACAATGGGTTGGATGGCAAGAGAGATTGCACCAATAATTGATGGTAACCCTACAATAACCTTGATCAAGTTGCAGGACCTACTTCAAAAGAAACATCAGATCCAGATCTCCCTCATGAAAATATCAAGGGCTAGATCTATTGCAAAGAAAAGGATCAATGGTGATTACCAAGATCAGTATCATCTGCTTAGAGACTACTGTGAGGAGTTACTTAGATCTAATCCTGGATCCATTGTCAAAATTGATGTTGAACCTGAACCCAATCCAAATTCCCCTACTAGGCAATTTAGGAGAGTTTACATCTGTTTTGGGACATTAAAGGCTGGTTTTAACATGTTTGGGAAGGACCTGCTAGGATTAGATGGGTGTTTTCATGAAAGGTCCATACCCTGGACAGATCTTGACTACTGTTGGAGTTGATTCAAATAATGGAATATATCCTCTAGCATATGCACTTGTGGAAGCTGAAACATTTAAGTCTTGGTCATGGTTCTTAGAAAATCTAGGTGATGATCTTGATCTTGATGCTAGGTCCTATTTCACTTTCATAAGTGATAGGCAAAAGGTAATATGTGTATTCTTCTCTTCTTTATATGTTATAATTGTGTTTTTATTTATTAGTTCCTAAAACAGTTTGTTATTGGTTAGGGTCTAATTCCTGCATTAGCCAAGACATTCCCTAACACTGAGCATAGGTACTGCTTGAGACACATCCATGAGAATATGAAAACAAATTGAAGAGGAGGTCAATACAAGATTTTTTTTGGAGATGTGCTAGTGCTACAACTGTTGCTCTGTTTGATAAGAAGATGGAGGAAGTTAAAAAGGAAGATGCTAAGTTATATCAATGGCTAAAGGATATTCCAGTGGAAAGTTGGAGCAAAGCTCACTTTACTGGTAGGGCCAAATGTGATGTTCTGCTAAACAACTTATGTGAGGTTTTCAATAGACAATTAGTTCCTGGAAGGGATAAGCCTATCATCACATGCTTGGATTTTGTTAGACAGTACATGACTAAGAGGATAATGGTGGTTCACAATGTCATTGAAAGATGTGAAGGACCTTTGACACCTTATGCAACTAAGATGTTTGATGCCATTAAAGAGGAAGCTGCAAAGTATAATGTTCTTTTGACAAGTCCAACAAAATATGAGGTATGCCAATGTTAATAAATGTCAATAATTTTTATTCTATGGCTAACTGTGTTGGTTTTAGGTGAGTATGCCTGGGTCAGACCAACGTGTGGTTGACATACAAGCAAAGACATGCACATGCAGAAAATGGGAGTTGACAGCAATGCCTTGCAAACATGCTGTTGCAGTTATATGGGACATGTCTTAGCATGGATATGAGGTAGAAATCCCTGAAAGATGGGTGGATGAGGTGTATTGGCTAGATACATGGAGAAAAGTGTATAGGAACACTATTGAGCCAATTAATGGTAAGGACCTATGGAGACCATCACCATGCCCAACTACTATCAGAGCCCCAAAAGTTCATAAACAGATTGGAAGGCCAAAGAAAAAGAGGAGAAAGTCAGCCAATGAAGGTGATGAACCTGCAAGCAAGGAAGGTGGTGATCCAAACAACAAGGGAAAGAAAAAAGTCAATGAAGGGGCTAGATCAACAACTGTTGTGGTTAAAAAGTCAAGAGGGGGGGGGGGGTACAACAACTTGCAAAAAATGTGGAATGAAGGGGCACAACTCCAGAAGCTGTGGCAAAAGAGGTCAACAACCAAGCTCACAACAGTGCTCACAGTCAGCACCTCAAGATTAAGTCTGATGATGTTGTTTTAAGATTATGAAGTTTTAAACTGATTATGTTTCTTTTGATGGTGAACAATGTGTAATTGTCATGTTTATGTTTCTATTGTTTGAACAATCATGTTTTGTTGTTGAACAATGTTTAATTGTCATGTTTATGTTGTTGAATGAATGTGCAAATGGGTCAGTCAAAACGTGCAGTTTTTATGGTCATTTGTTAACTGAATGTATGCAGGTTAATGTGCAAATGGGTAAGTCAAAATGTGGAGTTTTATGGTTTAGCTGAATGTATGCAAGTTAATGTGCAAATGGGCCACTCAAAATGGGTCATTATATTGCAGTTTGATGAACAGGTTTAAACACAAATTTGTTTCAGACAACTATAAATGATGTACAAATGGGTCAGTCAAATGGGTCATTTTCATTTCATTCATAATCAAACTTATTACAAGAACAGAATGCATAAACCTACATTAATCAACTATAAATGACGTACAACACAAAGAACAACCAACTAAAAACAAGCATAATCCTCAGCTTCCTTGCCTCATACCCTCTTGCTTTTGCTAATTGTTGTTTGTTCAAATTTTTGAGTAATCCGTTGATGACCTTGGAATTACCTTCACTAACTGGACCCTCTGCCCATGTCACAAACCCACATCCACTTACACAACAGTGAAACCTTCGACTAGGGTTGGCTTCAGTCCATGATGTTCGAACCTGTGTTTCAGACCCACATCTGCAAATTGGAGGAACATCAGTCCATCTTACAACTCGTCGATGATAATTGGAGCTCGAATTAGATATTGATGATCTGCTATCCCTCGAATTCGACATTAGGTTTTGTGGGATTAGGGTTTAGAAAGCAAAAAGAGGAAGAAATTAACTTGGGGAAGATGATATCAGACTTATGAACGTTAATAAAGAGAATACCCCTCACATGAGGTGCACGTGAGGGTGTTGTAACGGCAGAGGTGACGGACGTTAGGTCGAGGGATGTAAACTGTTAGAAAATGAAACCACAGGTACTCAGGGTGTTAAGTCTGGGCTGAACCTGTTAGTTTAGGCAAACCACAGGGACGAAAACTGCAATTTTCTCTCTATTATTGTTATGGTTCAAAAATTGGATGATGAGTATGTTCAAATAAGCAAAACAAAGTCAATTAGAAGTAGAAAATAATTGGCTTTAATTTGGGTTTAATATGGGCTGGAAGTTGGAATGACGAAAGAAGCTGGTCAACGAGCCCATTAGAAGAATAAGGGTATGTTTCGCAAAACTAGTTGGTAGCTGGAAGCTTTTTAAATATATTTTGGTGTTTGCCAGAGTAGCTGGAGCTTTTAATAAAATGTATAAAATGACCAAAATGGGTATAATTAAAAACTTGTAAAGAAGGTTTTTATTTTATTTTTAAAATAGAATGAGTATTTGTGTCATTTACTAATTAAAAGATTGTAGCTAGTAGAGCTCTTTCTTAAAAGCTAGTACTAGTAGCTTTTCACTATAGAGCTTTTTCTCCTAACCTAAAAACTTTAAGCTCTTCAACCAAACAAAGCTTTTTATTGAGTAGGAGCTTTTTCTTAAAAGCTTAAAGGTTTAAGCTCCTAAAAGCTCTTAAAATCTCCTTGCCAAACATACCCTAAAAAAGGCAGCTCTAAAACACATGTTTAGTAGTCCATGAAGAAAACAGTTGACTGGTTCGGGGAATCGGGTGGTTCACTTGAGGAGTTTTCAAGGGATGGTTGCTTAAGTTTGAGGATCAATATAACATAACGATAATTCATTTCAACTGCTTTTTATCTCTCCATTATGGCATGGAGAGCTAATCTGGACCTACGGGCTTTAGCGAGGCGTAACATTCAAATACCATGCAATATGTGCAAGGTTTGTGGTTTACAAGGCGAAACAGCAAAGCACATCTTCACTGGGTAACTTTTCGCACAAGAAATTTTGGCAACAAAGCACGCAATGGTGTAAAGTCCAAAGCATTTATGTATTCCACATCCTAGATCTCCCGAACTTGATTTCGGTGTCATTTGGAACAAAAAGAAGTCAAAAAGCGTTCTGTGCAGTCAAACCGCTATGTGGAATATTTGGTTGGCAGGCACAGAATGAAGTCATTTTTAATGTAATTCTGTTTCTAGCTAGACTATAGTTTTGGAAAGAGGATTCCACAGTTTAGATAGGCGTGTCATACAATTTTTTATTCGGCTAGACTTAAGACGTGTTTGCCAAACAAATCATGTTTCATTTTTTTACGTTTATACCTTAAAAGAAAACAAATACATAAAGTATTTGACAAAAAAAAACTTTACTATCTTTTAGAGGGTAAAATCACCAAAATAAACATGTTATCAAGATATTAATGAAACTTGTATGTATTTAGCTGATACTAAAATAGACAAACCTAAAAAGAGATAAATTAAAGATGCCAAATAGCATTGCCCGGTTAAGATGGCTAAAATTTAGCTGACACAAAAAAATTGAAAAGTACAATGAAGTCCAAAAAATAATAAAAGACATGTGTAAAACGCTAGCTAACTGAGCTAGCTGATGAAAAAGTGCGGCCAAATATATACATCTATATTTCATTGATTTTCTAGGTCAATATTTCTATTTTAGTGATTTTCCTGTATTTTAGTTTGTTAATTTTTTTTATACAACAACTAAATTTATCTGTAAATATGTATGGGAATGGGCTGTAAGAATTTTTGCCTTTTGGCGTTATCGTCGATGACAAATAATGGGTCTCCTAAAGCAATACCTGGTTGGGGGGGGGGGACACTTTACGGGCAGTTAGTCAGATCTAGTATGGATTGTACATGGACGGTAGATAGAGTCGACGGCTCTTCTAGGGTTCCCTGGGAAAGAGAATCAAGTTGGCCCTTGCGAACAGCTTGATGCACTATCTCCCTTCAACCCTTTGAGCGAAATACGACAAAAGGAAGGAAAATAATGGACCGACCCCATCATCTCCACCCCGTAGGAACTGCGAGATTACCCCAAGGACGCCTTCGGCATCCAGGGGTCACGAACCGGCCATAGTGTGACATCCATCACTTTTTATCTTTATATAATAATAATAATAATAATAATAATAATAATAATAATAATAATAATAATAATAATAATAATAATGATAGAAAAAAAAAATTCCAGATTTTATATAGATACATTTTTTTTTCTTACCATCTCTAAAACCAACCCAAACCAAATCATAACCAAACCCCTTTCCTTATTTTTGGCCCAAAGATCTGAGCCCAAGCCCATCAGACAAGGCCTAGAACTGGCCCAGCTCACATCCCTTTGCCCCTCCTCTGTTTAAAAAAAAAAGGGGCTCCTGCCGGGACTCGAACCCGGGCAGGTAGCCGGGTCACAACACAAGACAAACGCACACCACCACTAGGCCATGAAGGGACTTGTGTTAAATACTCGGACCTCTAGATTCTTATACCTAAACAGCTACCTAGCTGTTCCTCCTTTCCTCTTCTGATCGCTGCACACCAACAAACAAATCAACCAATTCAACATGGTAAGTATCTAAATGGGGGCTTAATTTGGAAGGATAATTATAGCCATTTGACCAGGCTTGAACGAAGGACAAATCACGCGTAACAAACTGTAATTAGCGTGATTAATTGCTCGGTATGACTAGCTTGACCAAAAAAAAATTCAAACATTCCATATCAACCCACATCAACACATTATAAATACCTGTTTTTTTATCAATTGAACCTGCACACACACACACATATATGCGATTAACAAAACCTCACTTTCAATTTCTGTTAACACTCGTCGATACAAGCATAAATCGCTCGAGTTGACTTTTCGATTGACCGAGCTATAAACGCGATTCATCATTGTAAGTCTTGATTTTTCTGTTAGGATATGTTAGCCGGCCATATACGAACAATAGCCCCAACATTACAGGAGCTATTGATCGATAAATCATGTTATTGAATAGCTAGGGCTTGATTTGTATGAATTTGGGGAAGAACACCATTGTAACTTGTGTATATGATTATTTCAAATCAGAATCCATCACAAAACGAACCATAGACCAGTTGGTTGAGACAAGTTGTGGTAAGACTTGAACCGGCCTATGGCCTAGGTTCGAGTCCCACCATGAACAAACATTTTTTTTTTGTTATCATTTATACATATATTATCTTCATTCTTTTAAAAAAATCGTTTTAAAATACTAAAACTATTTTATAAATTCTACAAAATTTATTTTATGTTTTTCCACTAATAAAATTCATCATCCAATTTTTAGTTTTTCAAAAATAAATTATTTAATATATATTATTAATAATGCAAGTTTATTCATTTTTATTTATAAAATTCAATAAAAATATCTAAACAATTTTATTAAATCTCACAAAAATTATCCTAAACTTGTATATTCTTAAAAAGTTCAGAAAATATTTTTATTCCAGAAAAACCGTTTATTTTATAATTTTAATTAATTTTTGTTAGTTTTAATCATAAATAAATCATAATAAATTCATTTTTCAATATTTTTGCACCAAAATTTTATATAAATTATTTCTAACTATCTAGAACTGAAATAAAATTTTTAATTCAGAAATTCTTTAATTTTAATATTTTTAGATATTAAAGTCATATCTTGACAATTTGAAATAATTAAATTAAATATTCTATTTTCAAGAAAATAATTTTATAAAAATTATTTTCATACTCAAAATCTTATGTTGTGACTATATTCAACTTAAAATTTTACAAAGAGACTTTTATTTATTTATTTATTAAAATTCTTATATTTAATAAACAATTTGTTTATTAATCAAGTAAACGTTTATCCCCAAATTCGAAGCCCTAGAAAACACTTATAGACCAAATAGACTTAGACTTATTTGTTATCATATACATAGGGTGATACTTGACAACATTGGATTATACTTATTCAATTACACAAGACTTACCACCTTGCTAAGGTGAGTATTACTTATCCCCTTTTTCGCTTTTACAACTTTTGGGGTGATTCATGCACAAGTATACAAATCTTTCATACTCATTTACACATACATTTTCATTTACAATTCATATACGTGTCTTGTTTATCTTTGTGCTTATGTTTGAACATGAATGTAGCTTACATACAAAATCATACATCTAGACATAACTTATGTTATGGTGCTCTTTACATACAGACGTAACTTATGTTACGGTGCTCATTTAGACATAACTTTGTGTTATGGTGCTCTTTTAGACTCACACGTGTTGAGGTGCTCATTATCAATTTCATTGTACAACTTTACATGTGATCTTTGTCTTGTTTGGTTACTTGCGTGTTTACATAATGCCTTGGTGATGCTAGACACATGAATTGTACTACTTTTCAAAACTTATACTATACGTACAAAACTAAGTAGTACTCACCAACATCATATGTTGACAAAAAAATTATTTTCGTGCATGTTTCAGGATAAGCTGCTCGACGCTTCACATAGGACTTTGGACTTAGATTAAATCAATCAATTGTCTTTATTTTTTTGTTGTCTTGTATTAAATTTCACATGTTGTAAAATAATATTCAATAATCATATATTTACATTTTAGTACCATGAGCTTTTTAACAATCGTCACTACGTGGCACCTCGATGATTCCGCCATCGGTTGGGGTGTTACAGATTGGTATCAGAGCCATGGTTATAGGGAACTAGGTTATTAGATAAAATGGCCTAGACTATAACCGAACTTCAAACTTTCATGCATAATATTTCCTAAATTACCTTACCCCTTATTTCTCTCTACTTTCCTTCTTCTATCTTTCCCTTCTTCTCTCTCTCCATTCTTCTCATCTTTCATCATGGTGCATAGAGATGGTGTCCTACAGGGAGTGGAAAGTTTACATCATCATGGAACGGGAGCAGTACCTTTTATGAAGACACTCTTAGACATAATACCTACTCTTATTTTGCTCCTTCCAAGTTGTTGAGCTTTAATGAGTGTGATAGAACACATGCAATCTGGAAGGGTGGACGCCTGTACACTGGGTTTTCTGGCATAGGCAAGCATAGCGCATAAATCCAATAACGGACCTGTTATGCTTACCTGGGGATTCCTGGAGTGAGTGTCCACTTATAGGCTAAAGCATGTCTTCTTTGATCACCATTGGGTTCAATTCCTTTGAAAAGTCAACGTTCTTGTTGGGCTTTACAGCTAGACAAGGGCACTCCAAGCATTTTGTACAAGTTTTTCAATAATACTCTCTCGTTTCATATACCATACTTTGCATATCATGATTGCTTACAAGAATCATATCCTCATAATTATCTGTACGATTATACACTTACATTTTCTAATCTCATGATTATTCATTGACTACCTCATAGATGTCTGCTCGCCGCATGCTCCGTGATGCCAGCCAACGCCCTGTTCGTGCTTCTGGACAGCGTTCTGATCGTCGCCTCGCATCTTTAGTCGCTGAGCAAATTGCTGCAGTGATCCCGAACCTTGTCAGTGAGATAACCCAGAATAGTAACAGTGCCAACACAGGGAGCACGACTCAAATTCGGTGCACTTTCAAACACTTTAACTCCTGCAACCGCACAAAATTCACTGGTGAGGAGGGTGCTACTGGCCTCCTCCAATGGTTTGAAAGTATGGAGAGCACCTTTGTGAACAGCGAGTGTCCTGATGAACTCCGCGTTCGCTATGCTACTAGTGTCCTTCAAAAGGGGGCGCTAACCTGGTGGAATGGCGAAAAGCGCAATCGAGGAGCTGATGTTGCTTTATCTCTATCGTGGGCTGAAGTTAAGGAACTCATGATCACCAAATTTTGCCCCAGGAACGAAATCAGGAAACTAGAGGAAGAATTCCATGGGTTGAAACAAGACAGTGGTGAGAATCTTGCGTATAATACTCGATATCACGAACTTAGCATACTGGTTCCACACATGGTCACCCCGGTCTCTCGCGCAATCGAAAAATATATTGAGGGATTACCAGACCTGATTCAAGACGTTGTCACTGGAGGCAAAGCCACTACGGTAGAAGAAGCCATCCAACTTGCAGCCACTTTGACAGACAAACATGTAAGGAAAGGAAACCTAGTTAGGAAGGGCACCAAGACGTCCACTGAGAAAACCACCAATGCGGTTGAACAATCTAAGACTGTTTTAGCAAAGGCCGCCACTACTGCTTCGAACTCTAAGAAACGAACGGGCGATAATCAGAACCAGACTGTTATGGATCCTGTGACTCAGCCTCCTATCAAGAAAGCCTACACGGGAATCCATCCTCAATGCAACACTTGCAAGTATCACCACCCTGCAAATCTTCCATGCCGTCAATGCACTAGATGTGGAAGGTTTGGACACTTTGTCACCACTTGTCGAGTAATGGTTGGGACACAGGGTTATCATCAAACAGCTGCCCAGGAACCCCTACAGATTACTAACGGTCGGGCATGTTATCATTGTAGAGACCCTAACCACATGCGACCTCAATGCCCTAAATTGAATAATGTAAACCTGGTGGCACATGGACGAGCTTTCAACATCAATATCAACGAAACAAACGGTCAGGATGACGTTAATCCCACTGGTTAAGCCATGGATGGAATCTTCCTAAGACTCGGGAATCCAACACTTGCATTTTCATTTTCTTGATCCTATTATCATTTTGTACCCAATTTTGTTGCACTTAGTTGCATATAACATCTGGAAATTTCCTTGCATACTATTGTGTACGAACAACAGATTGGAAATTTATCATACTCGGTTACGTTTATTTTTATATCGTATAAGTTTCAGACTCTACATTACATTTTATTGCAACATTTGGACTTGATTTCCATGAAAACCAAACTACTAAAAACTCGATACTTGATCCTACCGAGCTTTTCTAAAAACATCATGGTTTGATATATGAAACTTGATTTCTTTCCCTTGATCGGACTATCCATTGAACATTTAATTATTCATGATGCTCGTAAACTATTTCTATAGGCCACTAAGATAACACTTACACTTAATGGCATTAGTACTTACAAACTTGCTTGCGTGTGTGCATTATCCACGCAACTCAGATAAACATTTCATTTAAAGGGCTCCTCGGATGAGTGGTAGCCCATACTTAAATATTGTTATGCTTACAAGTCGTTGCAAATCAATGCAATTGACCTCATTATTACATGGCCTCATTACATTGATAACATCTCATTGTAACTCAACGTGCTTGTTGTGTCATCTTCTTGTGAAACTTGATTGTTTAATGTGTGTTAGATTAGGATCATAGAAGGACATAAACCCTAATGTAAGGTAAATTGATGATTCCGGTCCGGAACGTAATCATGAATTTACAAGTACGTTAGGGTAGTGTGAAATTCTATTAGAGTTTTTGGTAGGCGTCCAGTACGTTTTCAAGGTATCAAAGGTGTGGTGGGTTAGCTGCGGTACACCCTGTATACAAACACTAATGATGCATTGAAAGTGAGACTGGAAGTCGGACCAGGAACAAACTCTAGTTATTTGGTAGTTCATTTGGTCTTTCTATAGTCAATCAACTCGTACATTTATTTTAGGATTCCTAAAACTTGCAATTTAAGTGATTTACTAGATTCTTATTCTCGTTATTATTCGAACCTAATCCAATACTTACCTCACACCTATCAAACCTGTTACCCAAATCAATCGAATTTTCCAAACCACAGTTATCTTAATTTTTACCCAAGCATCCATAACCCAATGTTTCTAATAACTTCGGGACGAAGTTTCTAAAAGTAGGGGATGCTGTGACATCCATCACTTTTTATCTTTATATAATAATAATAATAATAATAATAATAATAATAATAATAATAATAATGATAGAAAAAAAAATTCCAGATTTTATATAGATACATTTTTTTTTCTTACCATCTCTAAAACCAACCCAAACCAAATCATAACCAAACCCCTTTCCTTATTTTTGGCCCAAAGATCTGAGCCCAAGCCCATCAGACAAGGCCTAGAACTGGCCCAGCTCACATCCCTTTGCCCCTCCTCTGTTTAAAAAAAAAAAAGGGGCTCCTGCCGGGACTCGAACCCGGGCAGGTAGCCGGGTCACAACACAAGACAAACGCACACCACCACTAGGCCATGAAGGGACTTGTGTTAAATACTCGGACGTCTAGATTCTTATACCTAAATAGCTACCTAGCTGTTCCTCCTTTCCTCTTCTGATCGCTGCACACCAACAAACAAATCAACCAATTCAACATGGTAAGTATCTAAATGGGGGCTTAATTTGGAAGGATAATTATAGCCATTTGACCAGGCTTGGACGAAGGACAAATCACGCGTAACAAACTGTAATTAGCGTGATTAATTGCTCGGTTTGACTAGCTTGACCAAAAAAAAAAATTCAAACATTCCATATCAACCCACATCAACAAATTATAAATACCTGTTTTTTTTTTTATCAATTGAACCTGCACACACACACACATATATGCGATTAACAAAACCTCACTTTCAATTTCTGTTAACACTCGTTGATACAAGCATAAATCGCTCGAGTTGACTTTTCGATTGACCGAGCTATAAACGCGATTCATCATTGTAAGTCTTGATTTTTCTGTTAGGATATGTTAGCCGGCCATATACGAACAATAGCCCCAACATTACAGGAGCTATTGATCGATAAATCATGTTATTGAATAGCTAGGGCTTGATTTGTATGAATTTGGGGAAGAACACCATTGTAACTTGTGTATATGATTATTTCAAATCAGAATCCATCACAAAACGAACCATAGACCAGTTGGTTGAGACAAGTTGTGGTAAGACTTGAACCGGCCTATGGCCTAGGTTCGAGTCCCACCATGAACAAACATTTTTTTTTGTTATCATTTATATATATATTATCTTCATTCTTTTAAAAAAATCGTTTTAAAATACTAAAACTATTTTATAAATTCTACAAAATTTATTTTATGTTTTTCCACTAATAAAATTCATCATCCAATTTTTAGTTTTTCAAAAATAAATTATTTAATATATATTATTAATAATGCAAGTTTATTCATTTTTATTTATAAAATTCAATAAAAATATCTAAACAATTTTATTAAATCTCACAAAAATTATCCTAAACTTGTATATTCTTAAAAAGTTCAGAAATTATTTCTATTCCAGAAAACCGTTTATTTTATAATTTTAATTAATTTTTGTTAGTTTTAATCATAAATAAATCATAATAAATTCATTTTTCAATATTTTTGCACCAAAATTTTATATAAATTATTTCTAACTATCTAGAACTGAAATAAAATTTTTAATTCAGAAATTCTTTAATTTTAATATTTTTAGATATTAAAGTCATATCTTGACAATTTGAAATAATTAAATTAAATATTCTATTTTCAAGAAAATAATTTTATAAAAATTATTTTCATACTCAAAATCTTATGTTGTGACTATATTCAACTTAAAATTTTACAAAGAGACTTTTATTTATTTATTTATTAAAATTCTTATATTTAATAAACAATTTGTTTATTAATCAAGTAAACGTTTATCCCCAAATTCGAAGCCCTAGAAAACACTTATAGACCAAATAGACTTAGACTTATTTGTTATCATATACATAGGGTGATACTTGACAACATTGGATTATACTTATTCAATTACACAAGACTTACCACCTTGCTAAGGTGAGTATTACTTATCCCCTTTTTCGCTTTTACAACTTTTGGGGTGATTCATGCACAAGTATACAAATCTTTCATACTCATTTACACATACATTTTCATTTACAATTCATATACGTGTCTTGTTTATCTTTGTGCTTATGTTTGAACATGAATGTAGCTTACATACAAAATCATACATCTAGACATAACTTATGTTATGGTGCTCTTTACATACAGACGTAACTTATGTTACGGTGCTCATTTAGACATAACTTTGTGTTATGGTGCTCTTTTAGACTCACACGTGTTGAGGTGCTCATTATCAATTTCATTGTACAACTTTACATGTGATCTTTGTCTTGTTTGGTTACTTGCGTGTTTACATAATGCCTTGGTGATGCTAGACACATGAATTGTACTACTTTTCAAAACTTATACTATACGTACAAAACTAAGTAGTACTCACCAACATCATATGTTGACAAAAAAATTATTTTCGTGCATGTTTCAGGATAAGCTGCTCGACGCTTCACATAGGACTTTGGACTTAGATTAAATCAATCAATTGTCTTTATTTTTTTGTTGTCTTGTATTAAATTTCACATGTTGTAAAATAATATTCAATAATCATATATTTACATTTTAGTACCATGAGCTTTTGAACAATCGTCACTACGTGGCACCTCGATGATTCCGGCATCGGTTGGGGTGTTACACATAGAACCCTGTTCAATAAGTGGAACGCATTAGCTGTTCGCTCTCAGGTTGGGCAGTAAGGGTCGGAGAAGGGCAATTAGTCATTCTTAAAACCAGCGTTCTTAAGGCCAAATAGTCGGTGGGGGAAAGCTCTCCGTTCCTAGTTCTCCTGTGCTGGATCCTCCGGAACCACAAGAATCCTTAGTTAGAATTAGAATGCGATTCCAACTCAACACCTTTTGAGTGAGATTTTGAGAAGAGTTTCTCTTTGGAGAGCACACTATGATGAAAGTTGTGAGCTGTGTTCGGGGGGGGGGGGGGGTGAGAGTTATTGTCTATCGTTAGCCTCTATGGTAGAATTAGTCGGGGGACCTTTGGAATATGATTCGTGCTGTGTTATTGATAATTACGGGTATAAATAATACAAAGTGTATGGCCTAAATATGGTTACATATAATCATAATAATTACTATACAATCATTGCCTAAATATACGTAAGGCTATTATACCCTCGTAGTCAAAGCGGGAGAAGACCGGATGCTGAGACTGGATCTGAAGTCTTCAAATAAAATACACGGAAACCTCTTCTGAGGATATCGGCTATTTGGTATCGTGAGGGGACATGTAAAATGCGAACCTGTCCCCGTTGAACTTGCATTCGCGAACGAATTGAATATTCAATTCAATATGCTTTGTCCCCTGGTGTTGTACTGGATTACCTGACAAGTAGATATCACTGACATTATCATAGTACACCATGGTAGGCTGTGTGATGGGAATGGAGAGCTCTAGAAGAAGGTTGCGTAACCAACAGATCTCAACAACTACATTTGCAACACCGCGATATTCAACTTCAGCACTGGAATGAGAGACCGTGGGCTGTCGCTTAGACGATCAGGAGATGAGATTGTCGCCAAAATAAATGCAGTAGTGAAGCGTCGTGGATCAGAACAGCCTGCCCAATCATCGTCCGTATAAGACCACAAGGTGTGGTTGCCGCCCCCACCCCTATGCCGCCCCACCACCTAGGCATTTTGGCCCCACTACCATGTTTGGCCCGGCACCAACGGCAACGAGATGCCTCCATTGCCGCCCCTAAGCCCATGCCGCCCCAGGGGGGTGGTGTAGCGAGGCCCGGCAACACAATGCCTCCCCTATGCCGCCCCCCACACCTACCAGTCTAAGAAACCAAAGAAAGATTCTGAGTGGGCCCTAATGTTAGTCCAAAGGAAGAAGTGCCCTTAATGTACCGTATGATACACTTTACTAGTAGAAAGTTGGATACACTTTTGGGTCTCTCATTCTCTTGATGGGCCAACTGGGCTGTCGACTGGGCCTGCGGTTCTGGGCCTACTAGGCCTGTTTCATTCTTATCATGATGTTTTAACTTTTTATTTATGTTGCAGTGATTTTAATTTTTCATCCTGTAGTGATAGTTATGTACTTTGATTATCTCTAGTAGCTACTTTGTTGGAATCTTTTACTATCAATAAAATCTCTACTGTTCACGATCCAAAATAGAAAAAAAAAATATGGTTAGCAAATTTGTAAATACGTTTATCTTGTCTGATATAATGTAACGTAATAGATCCAATCATAATAGAAAATATTATTGTACGTTAAACAAATCTGATTAGTAAGTTTTTAAGTATTCCAAATCAAATTATGTAACGGCTATGTCGGCACCCATCATAGCTTGGTTGGTTGCCGACTAGCCTTTATCTTTGTTGCTAATGTGAGACTAACCCACTTAATAGAGGAATATGTCTCTTAGAGGGGAAAAATGACGTTGTAATATTTAATGTAAAAAATGACGTTGTTTTCTAGTAGTGTAGGATATAATTGATTTGTTCTTATTGAGTAGCTATTTCGTTAGATCACCACCACCTTGGATCAGAGTTTCCAGACCATGTTAACTTTGGGTATCATATAAAACTAGCTATGATGTTTAAAGCGGTTGCATCACAAAATCTTTGGATTTGACATGCATTTTTTTTGTATGATCGGTTTAAATAATTATCTAAATATACTTAGAGGGTGTTTGGGATTGAGTTACAAAACAACTTATTGATTTATTGGTTTTTTCCAAAATCCAATAAGTCAATAAGTTGTTTGTGTAAACCAAAAGAATTTTTGGTTTTGGCTTTTTCAATAAGGGTGAAAAAACTGTTTTTAAGAAGTCAGGAATTCTGGCTTTTGGTTATTTTACACTAATAAGCTAAACCAAATACTTTTTTAAAAAAACAACTTATTGACTTTTTCCACCACAAAAGCTAGTTCAAACACTTTTTTAAAAACTCTTTTTCAAAAAGTCATAAGTCAATAAACATTTCTGACCAAAAACACTTTTGGAGTTAAATAAGCAATCCCAAACACCCTCTTAATCAATCATCCATTTTCAATGACTACATAAACGGTGTTGGACCAAAGACCTTTTTTTTTGTAAACAGGGTAGATTACATTTTTTTGTAAACATTGTGGATTATAAATACAGATATTATCTAACAGATGTGATTTACTTTGAATACGTCGTGTTTGTAAAATCATTTACGAACAACATAACATTAGATGACAAGAGAACAAAGTTTAATAAAGCTCAAATGGCGGCATAAAAAGACGTCGAGCGAGCTTTTGGTGTTTTGAAGAAACAATTACACATTTTGAAAATACCGTGTTGGATTATGGAAAAATATAGGGTTAGAAACATGATGTACGTGTGTTTTATTTTACACAACATGCTTCTGGACGATGAAGGAAAAGCAATTTGCGAATATGAAGAGGAAAATCAACCCAATTATGAAGACATCGTGCCGAGGGAGAGAATTAAGATACGTGATATTTTTAACCGGCAGAAGCATCACAACCTTCTAGCGAATTTGGTGAAACATATTTGGAATCTTCCTCGATGCAACGACGTCGACAGGATGATGAAGATGAACATGAGAACGATGATAATTATTTTTACTAAAATTACCCCACGACCCATCAACCACGCCAACCCAGCCCTGCCAATTTTAGGCTCTTGGAGGGAAATTCCCCTTACGTTGACGTGGATGTCACATGTCACTCCATGCCCCCTTAAATAGCATGATCAAACCGTGTAGACTTAGACTAATTATAATATGTAGCAACTATTCAAATACTAAAGGATAAACCTAGGCTCTATCTATTGAGACATTTCTCTATCTATTTTGACACCATTCACTACCCATATGATTTGTATTGACTAATATGAAACATATATGGGGTCCTATAAACTCTATATTGACCAATATGGATTATATATGTGGTCCTTAAAAGTTAACTTCACCTATAGTTTTTGTCTTATAGTGCCACCAAAAATGCTCAAACATTAAAAATGTTGTGTAGCCTTTTTCGCCTTTTCATGTGGGATATACGTTGACAACCAATGAGACATGTGGCAGATGGATGTATACAATCAGTGGCGAAGCTTGAACAAAATTTTCAATTGGGTGGGGGGGGGGGCGAAAGTTCCGAGAGTCACGGGACCCTCAAGTTAGGGAGGGGGGGGGGGTGAGACTCAATACGTATAAATTTTTCATGCAGTAAGTTAACACTACCGAGCAAAAAAAAAAAAAAAAAAGCGAGGCCCACACATCCCTAGCCTCTTAATTCCTTTCCCGATCGATGTATACATCCTCAACTTGATTAAGTCGTCCAAACTCTAGCCTTTTCCTTTGAAACGGTTAGGGAATCGAGGAAAAAGCCGTATACCCTTTTTCCTTTTTTTCTTTCTTCTAATGATTTTTAAATAGATGTAATCTTTTCATATGATAATATTTAAAAAAATTACACTAAATTAAAGATATTTTATAAAAAAAAAAAAGAAAATATTATGGTATGACAAAAATGCTGTTGAAATCAGAAACGGAATTGAACAATTATCAACAACAAAAGAATAGAAATGAATCACAATGATAAGAACATAATTGATTGAAATGATTGAGGGCTATTATTGATGAATGATTAACGAAACTAAAGAAACAATTACAGAAGAAAAAGAATAAGAAACGAAAGAGTATTATGATCAAGATGATCATTACATTCAAGCCCTAATCTATTTATAACGGTCATCATCAGCTCGTAACAACCAAGTTTCAAAGTTGACAACATTGGCCCTTGAACTTTCACCAGCTGTGACTAATCTGCTCAATTATTATTAAAACAAGACATGTGAAAGGACCATAATACCCTCTGATGATTTAAGCCTTATACCAACAGATTAATGATCCAAACATCATCAGATTTGAGCCTATAACATCAACAATCTCCACCTTTATAGCTCAAATCAAAAATCATCAAATCAACCAATGTTTAGCAAATCCAAGCACTCTTCAAACTTTGACTTTGGAACCACTTTAGTAAGAATATCAGCTGCATTCTCAGCAGTATTAACATATTCTACATCAACTTCTCTAGATCCAATCACTTCTCTTATAAAGTGTAACTTCACTTTAATATGCTTGGTCCTATCATGAAACTTTGGATTCTTAGACAACTCAATAGCACTCTGATTGTCACAAGAGACCAAAGTCTGATGAACATTGACCCCTAATTCAGAAACAAACCCTCTGAGCCACATTGCTTCTTTCACAGCATCAGTCAAAGCAATGTATTCAGACTCAGTGGAAGACAATGCCACTACATGCTGCAAACTTGACTTCCAACTAACCAGACCACCATTAACCTTGAATGCATATCCAGTAACAGACCTTCCTTTATCCAAATCTTTAGCAAAATCAGCATCAACATAACCATGAATGTTTACTTCTGGATTTTGTTCTTTACCAAACCAAACCCCTACATCTCTAGTATCATTTAAGTATCTAAAGATCCACTTCACAGCTTCCCAATGATGCTTCCCTGGATTACTCAAAAATCTGCTAACATAACTGACAGCAAACCCCAAATCTGGTTTGGTGCAAATCATCAGATACATCAAACTTCCCACAGCACTTGAATATGGCACTTTAGACATCTTTTCTATCTCTTCAATTGTTTTTGGAGAATCCAACTTAGACAACTTGAACTGTTGACCCATAGGGACTGCAATTGTCTTTGACTGACCCATATAATAGTTTTCCAAAACTTTCTTCAAGTATCCAGTCTGAGAAAGCTTTATCAACCTTGAACTTCTGTCCCTAGTTATTTCCATACCAAGTATCTTCTTAGCATTTCCCAGCTCTTTCATGTCAAATTCTCTCATCAACAAATCTTTTGTAGTCTTAATTTCACCTTTATCTTTACAAGCCAATAACATGTCATCAACATACAACAAGAGATAGACAAATTCTCCTGTTCTATATTCTTTAAAGTATACACAATTATCATATTGGCTTCTGTTAAATCCATGAGTAACCATGTACTCATCAAACCTCTTGTACCACTGTCTTGGGGATTGTTTTAATCCATATAATGATTTTCTCAGCAAACACACCTTTTCTTTATTACCCTCCACCTCATAACCAACAGGTTGAGCCATATAGATGTTTTCTTCAAGATTGCCATGCAAAAAAGCAGTCTTTACATCTAACTGTTCCAGTTCATAGTCATTAGTGGCACATAATGACAACAACACTCTTATGGAAGTGTGTTTTACAACTGGAGAAAATATCTCATTATAATCAACCCCTGCCCTTTGAGTGAATCCCTTAGCAACTAACCTTGCTTTAAACCTTGGCTCTTCTACACCCTGGATTCCCTCCTTTAACTTGAATATCCACTTACAACTCACTAGCTTCTGATCTTTTGGTTTATCAACCAGTTCCCAAGTCTTGTTCTTCATTAAAGACATCATTTCTTCATCCATGGCTTTGATCCACTTCTCCTTCTGATCAGAATTAACTGCCTCAGTGTAAGTCAGTGGTTCATGTATGCTTTCAAACTCTGCTACATGAAACACAAATGCTGACAAATCACTATCACTTCTGAACCTTGCAGGTGGTACTATTTGTCTTCTTGGCCTGTCTTTTGCAATGCTATAACCATTGCTATCAGTACCACCACTGCTACTTGAACCAGGCACATCATGTATGTCATCAGATTGTTCTTTCTCTTTATCACCTTGAGAGAACTCCACCTCAATCTGACCATTTTGCCCTTCATCTGTCTGTTTGCCATAACTCTTTCCCATTACATCTTTATACATTATGGACTCTTTAAACACAGGAATATCTCTACTTATTACAACTCTAGGGCTTTCACCTTCAAGCTTCCACAATCTGTAACCCTTAGTCCCTTCTGGATAGCCCAGAATGACACATTTTATAGCCCTAGGCTCTAATTTCCCCTGACTGATATGAGCATAAGCAACTGATCCAAATACCTTTAGATCATCATACTCAGCTTTACTCCCAGACCATAACTCCATAGGAGTCTTCATATCAACAGCAGAACAGGGTGACCTGTTTATCAAATAAGCAGCTGTGGACACTGCTTCTGCCCAGAACTTCTTGGGAAGACCAGAATTAAACATCATACATCTGACCTTGTTTAATAATGTCCTGTTCATTCTTTCCACTAACCCATTCTGTTGAGGAGTGCCTTTTACAGACAAATGTCTAAAAATTCCATGATCTTTGCAATATTTGTTAAACAAAGTGTTGCAAAATTCAAGACCATTGTCAGTTCTTAATTTTTTAACTTTCTTTGAAGTCTGATTCTCAACAAGTACTTTCCATTCTTTAAATTTAGCAAAAGTTTCATCCTTATGTTTCAAAGGATAAACCCAAACCCTTCTTGAGTAATCATCAACAAGAGACAAGAAATATCTTGCACCTCCTAATGATTCCACTCTTGCAGGCCCCCACAAGTCTGAATGGACATAGTCCAAAATACCCTTAGTGGAATGTATTCCTTTACCAAATTTAACCCTATGAGCCTTGCCTAACACACAATGCTCACAGAATTCAATTTCACAATCTTTTAAATTGCCAATTACCTGTTGCTTGTTGAGTTCTTTTAGACCTTGTACACTTATGTGTCCAAGCCTTCTGTGCCATAACATAGCTTCAGACTCCACCTTATTTTCAGCAACTGCAGCAGCCCCTAAAGACACTTCACCATCCAAATAATAGATGTTGTTCCCTCTTCTTGTTCCAGTCATGACCACCATTGATCCCTTTGTCACCTTTGCTTTGCCATCCTTCAAACTCACTGTTGGATCAGTTTGCTCTTTTTGCTAAGTAAGAACTTGCTATCTTGACACTTAAGTGTTTAGCAAGTCCTTGTAAATCAGATTATAAGCACAGCGGAATGTTATAAGTTAAAGCAACACTTTTTATGCAAAGGCAGAGTTATAACTCCCCCTTGATGTTTGAAACTAATAAATGACAAAGTATTTATTATGAATCTAAGTTGTAAATGAGAATTAGATACTTAGAGAGATTCACAATAAATACAGAAATGGAATATAACAATGAGAGTGTTTGAAGGATTTTTCTGTTAAAAATCAATGTCTAAAATAGAAGGTTGAAGCCTTCTATTTATAGACGATTACATGCATGTATCTTGCCTAAAAAGCAAGCACAGAAACGCCAGTGACAAGTTGCACAAGTTGCAACATTGAAAGAAACAAATACAGCTAAAAGTAATATTAAACAACAAACTACTGATGCAAAAAGGCGGTGGAAAATATCTATTGCTAAATGCTGATGAAGGACAACTACTGAAGAGTAGTTTTGTCTTCAGTACTTCTAAAGTGAACTTGTCTGGTTTGGACTTCAGAACTTCTGCAACTTCAGCACTTCTTCATATCTTCTAATCAGCAGTTTCTTGTCTTCTTTTCAGTAGTTCTATACTTAGCCAAAATGACAGAAGTGAATTAGACTAAGGTTTACAAAAGTGGTTTCACCAATCCTCTTTGTCCTAACAATCTCCCCCTGGATTGATGAAGCCAAAACCTTACTAATTCCTTATGTGTTTCTTCTGTCTTGAACAATCTTCCATATCTCTTTGTACATGGTGTTCTTGAGCTGGTTGTACTGATCATCAGATAGAGATCCTCTCTGTGGTTCTAGATGTTGAATTGTGAGCAGGTCTTGTGTTGACAGTTTCTTCAGATCACTGATCTTCTTGTAAGCCCTGCTTGAGAAGTCTCTTCTTGTCAACAGTACTGAGTTGTTATCAGTAAGTGACCATCTGATGATAGGGATCTTTGACTTGTTAAAGTCAGAAGAATAGGGAACCAGACTTGTCCCTTGGGTTAATGGTCCTGAGTGCTGGATGTCTTCAGTTTCAGATAGCCTCAGGTGGGATTCTCTTCCTTGTTGTTGTTGTTGCATATCAGGCATCTGAACAGTTGGGAGATGGTGTTCAGTCACTACTTTGGTATGCAGCTTTTCTTTGATTGTCTTTTGTATTTGATAAGCAAAAGTGGAAGGATCCCTGAACTGTGTTAACAGAGGTTTCTCCTCAATGTCAAAATCTGAATGGACTACTGAACTTCCTTCAAGTAGTACCATTTTAAAATCAGTTTTGACATTGTCCTCTGTCTTCTTCTTCTGAGTAGCAGATCTTCTAGATGCACCAGAAGTTCTAACTACTGATCTTGAAGGATCAGCAGTTTGAAACTTCTCAGGATTTGCAGCCTTGGCAGCCAAGTATTTTCTATAAGTATCCATCAGTCTTTCTTCTTTCCATCTGGATACAGAGGCTTTTGAACCATATCCTTCTGCTACTAGCTCTTCTATTATCTGGGCTCTCTTGGCCTTTCCATCTTTGCTTGTGGCCACTTTGTCTACAAGCAGTTGTGCTCTTCTTGTCAGCTCTTGCATAGAGAGTCCTTTGAGTGTATAGGCTTTAGTCTTGCTGTTTTTGGTAATATAAGACACTAGTTGTTGTCTTTTATCCTGTTCAGCAATCTCATCAAGGCTAGCCTGCCTTTGTAGTTCAGCTGCATAAGCCTGAAGTTTTTCTTCATGGCTTAAATCCAAATCATCCCTTTCTTCCAGAGATTTCCAAATCTGATCTTCTCTGGCCTTCTTGTTGGCTGCAATTAAGCTCTTCTCTAATAGTTCAGCTGATTGAGAGATAGGAGAAGGGTTTAATACAGTCATTGTTGTAACAGATGTAGGCCTGATGGGATCAGATGTTGGTTGAATGGGAGCAGTGGTTCTGGAAGGTTCAGTTGTTTGAGGTTGGGAAGTGTTAACTTCTGATGTGCTGACAACTGCTGATGGTTTGTCAGCTACTGAAGGATTGTCTTCAGTACTTTCTGATTCTTCATCAGAAGTTTGGTCATCAGAAGTTTCTTCATTATGCCTTAGGGATTCTTCAGATGTTTGGGTCTCATCTTCTTTCTCAGCAGCTTCAATTTCTTCAATTGAGACACCAAACTGTTTGGCCAATTTTTCTTTCCTGGCCTGATCTTTCTGATCTCTTTCAAGGAGTGCCACTCTTGCCTTTATCCTGGCTTGGAATGACTCCTTAGGTTCCCTGATCTTCTCCCCCTTTTTGGATTCATCAATTTTAACCCTTGAAGCAGAGGGTTGGGAGAATTGTCCTTGAAGATGAGCAATCTGCTGGCTGTTGAAGTCTATTTTGTTGGACAGATCGTTCATCTTGGTCTTGATCACTCCAAATTGGTTCTTGATGGACAGCTCCAAGTCAGCTGTATATGTTTGGAAGTGATTTCTGATGAGTGTATTCATCATGTGGTACAGGGGACCCTCTGGGCTGCATAGCTGGTTCAGGTCTATGCTTGTTTGCCCAGGGAATTGGGTAGGCATTTGCTGTGAAGGGGGTGTTTTTGGGAGATCCTCATGTTGTACAGAGGATGCCACTCTAGGGGTTTTAGGGATTGAGTGGGCTTTAACCTGTGCAGAGGTGACTGGCTTCTTGAGCCTGGATACCTTTGCAACAGGACCTTCAGAAAGTGCCGTCAATTCAGTAGTTGGAGTTTGTGAAACATCATCCAAACTAATGGAATCATCTGAATCCCTGATGTTGCCCTCAATGAGGACTGTCTCAGTTAAATCATGAGCTGAGCCCAACTCAGTTCTCTCATGAACCTCTTTTTCTTGGTACTGAGGATTTCCTACTTCAGGCATTAAGCCTTCATCAGTAGTTGCCACATCTGAGGTCTTAGCTATGTTACTTCTGTCCTCAGATCCACCACTGGGTGGTAACTGAGTAGTAGCAGCCTCAGATGCCCCAAGAGTCTCTAAAATTGGGCTTAAAGACTCTGGTCCACCCTCATCTCTTGGGATAGGGCTAGTGATGTCCACATCCATGTCTGATGTAGTAGTTATGTCCCCTGTTTGTTGTGGTTGATGGGGACTGACATGATCAGATGGGACATTCTCTTTTAGCCCAGAGAGAAGTTTGGCAATTTCTATTGCCTCTTGTTCAGAAATTTGTGGGGTTGGTTCAGTAGTTTGGGCAATAGGTTGTTGTTCAGCAGTTTCAAAAGAAGAGTGTGTTTGATATGTTTTTCTAAGTCTTTTTCTTTTGAATTGAACAGATATGGGTGCTCTTGGTGGGGTTTGAGATGGATGAGACTGAGAGGGTGTTTCAGTCTCATCTATTTGAAGAGCAGAATGCTCATGAGCATGTTCAGGCATCTCAACCTCCTGAACAGCTTTTCTTTTGGGTTGGTGGGGTGCAGTTTTTGTTGGCTTGGGCTTTTTGGCTTTTGGTGGTGTGAGTTTGGAAGATGTGGGCTTCAGGGGGACTTGTTGTTGTTCTCCCTGATCATCTTCTGGCCAGGCAGCCGGTTTGTTAAGTCTTGAGTATGCTTGTGATGTTAAAGGGTTTAAAGTTGAAATTTTTCCCACAAGCACCTCATTACCCAGTTCCCCTATTATGCATTGCATAATGAACCTTGGGTACAACAAAAACTTTTTCTTGGTATTATCGTGATGTAACACCAACTCATTGAAAAATAGTTTTGATGCCCTGAATTTAGTTTCATTCACAATGGAATGAAATATTGGTTGAAAAGTGGAGGGCATCTGGTCATAAGACCCTGTTTTTGGACTCAAACACATAATAATATAATGAAACAAAAGTTTGTATTTTGGTTCAAAATATTTTTTGAATATTGTAGCATGGGAGAGAGTACCTTGATAACCACACTCAGTCATGGTTAGATGAATATCAGTGTTAGCAACATGGTCAGGGGCAGCTACATCATCCAGACCCAGTCTTGTTGCTAGTGTGGCCGGTGTGATGGTCAGTTGTTTCCCTTTTATCTTTGAGTTGAGGGAAATGACCTCACCACCCATTGTAACCGTCTCAGCATTTGCCCAGAACTCATTCAGAGTTTCAGTGTGAATTGGTGGGTGTATTGTGAGAGCAGTAAAGTATTGGGATTTGACGACAAGATCAATGATCTCATCGTATTGGGACCAGCCTTCTTGTTTTTCAAGAAAGGCTCTTTGATTGTGTCCCTGTTTTAGAACTAGAGCCATGTGGTTTGGGTTTTTGATCGAACAGTGGATTTTACAGGTATAGGTTGAGAGAGTTTTGAGAGAGAAGGAGGGATATTTTTGAGTTTGAAAGGATAAGTGTGTAGAAAAGGTATTTATAAGAAGTTTTAACCGCTTGAATCTTCTTTATTAGAAGTTTTAAAACCGCCTTTGGTTAAAAATTTCTTTATCAGAGGTTTTAAACTGATTAGGTCGAACCTCTGATGATGGGAAAAGTCAGATTTGTCCTTTTGACTTAAACTGCTGATGAAGGATTACTTCATCAGTAGTTCCCATTTTCTCTTCAGCAGTTTTAACATCTGATGAGAAATGTTTTTATAAATACTTTATTCATAACTTCTGAAGTTTATTTTATCAGAAGTTACACACTTTTTCAGAAAATTATCCCTATACTGATGATTTTTGTTCATCAGTAGTTTCTCTCAAACTGATTTTGTTTTTCAGAAGTTTGTTTCAGACTTTTGACTTTTGTAAGTGAAAACCAGAAAAAAGATGGAAAAGGTTTACTTGTATTCCACCAAGGTAAACAGGATGGAATCAAGGATGGAAAAAGGAAAAAGAAAATTTTGATGTTTTATGCATAACAGTAGTGATTGATGTAGAAGTTTGATGTAGAGTTGGGTAGAATCAAGTGTTAACTTGGATTCTAACTGATATGCATAAAAATAAAAATAAAAATAAAAATAAAAATAAAGTAAACACTTACAAATTTAGCATTCCAAGCATGGATACTAACTTCTGAAATGTTGATGTGTCAAGGGGCTTAGTGAAGATGTCAGCTATTTGATTAGCTGTTGCTACATGCTTCACCTCAATCTTGCCTTTTTCATAGCAATCTCTTATGAAATGGTACCTAATCTCAATATGTTTGGTTTTTGAGAACTGTACCGGATTTTGAATGATGCTAATGGCAGATTTGCTGTCTACAAACAAAGGTGTCTTGGTCTCTTTGATTCCATAATCAAGAAGTTGATATTGGAGCCATTGTATCTGTGATGTACAACTTGCAGCTGCAATGTATTCAGCTTCAGCAGTTGAAGTTGCAACAGATGTTTGCTTCTTTGATTGCCATGACACTAGACAGTTACCCAGGAATTGACAACCACCAGATGTTGACTTCCTTGTCATCTTACACCCTGCATAGTCACTATCTGAAAAAGCTGATAACTTGGTATTGCTTGAAGCAGGATACCAAATTCCCAGTGTTGGTGTTCCTTTCAGATATCTAAAAATTCTTTTGACTGCTATAAGGTGTGATTCCCTTGGTGCTGATTGATATCTAGCACAGACACATGTTGAAAACATAATATCTGGTCTAGAAGCAGTTAAGTATAAAAGGGAACCTATCATGCATCTGTACATGGTTTGATCAACCTGTTTTCCTTGATCATCAGGTTCAACTTGTGTGATTGGTGTCATGGGAGTGGAACATGATTTACAGTCATTTAAAGAAAATTTGTTCAATAATTCTTTAACATATTTTGATTGATGTATAAAAGTTCCATTTGTTTGTTGTTTGATCTGCAGTCCTAGAAAGTACTGCAGTTCTTCCATGGTACTCATCTCAAATTTTGATTGCATGAGTTTCTTAAAATCATCACACAATTTTGTGTTTGTTGAACCAAAGATGATATCATCAACATAAATTTGAACAAGTAAGACATGATTTCCAACATGTTTAATGAAAAGTGTTTTATCAATGGCACCTCTTGTAAAGTTATTTTTGAGTAAAAAGGTGGAGAGTGTATCATACCAGGCTCTTGGAGCCTGTTTGAGCCCATAAAGAGCTTTATCCAGTCTGTACACCCACTCAGGATGAGAAGGATCCTCAAACCCAGGTGGCTGACAGACATACACCTCCTCTTTGATTTTTCCATACAAAAATGCACTTTTCACATCCATTTGATAAACTTTAATTTTGTTGGAAATGGCATAGGCCAGAAATAACCTGATGGCCTCAAGCCTTGCAACTGGAGCAAAGGTTTCATCATAGTCAATTCCCTCTTCTTGAGAGTACCCTTGAACTACCAGTCTTGCCTTGTTCTTGATTATCATACCAGCTTCATCTTGTTTGTTCCTGAAAACCCATCTTGTACCAATTGGTTGCTTGTTTTGAGGTAAGGGACAGATTTCCCAGACCTGTTGCTTGTAGAACTGAAGTAGTTCATCTTGCATAGCTTGCACCCAATTATTGTCTTTGAGGGCTTCCTGGTACTTCTTTGGTTCCAACTGTGAAATAAAGGCTGAAAATAGGCAAAAGTTGGAGAGCTGGTTTCTGGTCAGAACACCTGTAGCTATATCACCCATGATTTGATCAAGTGGATGATCTCTGTGTTCAATCAGTTGTTGTAAACCACTGACAGGTGTAGGTGGCTCTTGTTCTTCAAACAAACTACTGAGGTCTATGATATCTGGTTCAGCAGTTGCAGCTTCTTCAGTAGTTGCAGGTGCTGAAGCAGATGTTTTGAGTTTGGCCTTCAGTATTTGTTTGATCAGAAGTTTGAAAAACTTCTGATGGTGTTGTAGTTGACTTAATGACTGTTTGAGGAGTCCATGGTGTAGGATCCTCATCTTCAAACCTTTGATCACCATAATAAGTAGGTTTGGAAGAAGTAACAGCCTTTTCAGGTCCAAAGTGAAAATTGTCAAGGTCAAAGAGTTCAGCAGGATGTGCTGAAATAAGAGTGTGTTTTGACTCATTGAACTTGACATTCAATGTTTCTTCTACTATCCTGGTGTGAGAATTAAAAACCTTGTAGGCTTTTCTAGTTGAAGAGTAACCAAGAAAGTAACCTGAGTCAACTTTGGCAGCAAACTTTGAAATAGATTCCTTGATGTTTAAGATGAAACATTGACACCCAAAAGCCCTGAAAAAGGAGATAAGGGGCTTCATGCCATGAAGAACTTCATAGGCAGTCTTGGAATGTCTCTTGACCACAAGAACTCTATTCTGAACATAACATGCTGTGTTAACTGCTTCTGCCCAAAAGTACAATGGCAGTCCAGAATCAGCTAACATTGTTCTTGCTCCTTCTATCAATGTTCTGTTCTTCCTTTCTACTACACCATTTTGTTCAGGAGTTCTGGGAACACTGTATTGTCTAATAATCCCTTTAGACAAACAGAATTCATCCAGAGTTTTGTTCCTGAACTCTGTCCCATTGTCACTTCTAATGGTTTTGACAGATAGAGAGTATTGTTTCTCTACTTGTAGAATGAAGAACTTGATGATTTCAGCAGCCTCATCCTTGGAAAATAAGAAGAATACCCATGTGAATCTTGAGTAGTCATCAATGATGACTAAGCAGTACTTCTTTTTACCAAGGCTCATAATCTTGACAGGTCCAAATAAGTCCATATGGAGTAGTTGAAGACATGCAGTTGTTTTTGATTCTTCAATAGACTTATAGGAGGACTTATGCTGTTTTCCCTTTAAACAGGATACACAGTGTTCTTGACACTGGTATACTTTCAAAGGTAGACCTCTGACCAAGCCCATTTTTGTGACTTTATTTATGGTTTTAAAGTTCACATGGCCAAGTCTCCTGTGCCAGAGATCTGTTTCTGAAGTTGATGCCCTTGAGAAGAAACATGCAGTGTTGTTCAATACTTTGTCTTTTTCAATGTCCACTGCATAGACATTGCCACATCTTTTGGCAATCAGCAAAGTATGATCTTCTATAATCTTCTCAATCAACTTCTGGCCTTCTGGTGAGATGATCTTGCAAGCTGTCTTTGTGAAAAAGGAAGAATATCCTTTATCACACATTTGTGACACACTCAGCAAGTTGTATTCAAGGTTTTCCACCAGATTGACCTTGTCAAACTGTATTTTGCCAGAGGAGACATTGCCATGTCCTAGCACATATCCCTTAGCATTGTTCCCAAAGGATACAGATCCTTCTCTTTGGCTGATAAAGTTGTTTATCAGGTATCTGCATCAAGTCATGTGCATAGAGCCTCCACTATCAACATACCAAATGCTGTTTAAGCCCCTGGAAACTCTCTGCACATAGAAGCAAATTAGTTAGATTTGGAAACCCAAGCCTGTTTGGCTTTGGGTTTGCTCTTGAGAACAGTTACAGTTTGTTCTTGACCAGGTTGAGAAATCCATGTCTTTTTGGCAATGGATTTTTCATGAAGAACCATGGTGGTATTCTTTTTAGGACCACCATCAACCTTGGTCATCAGTAGTTCTACCATGTTCTTTAGATTTTGAATCTCAGCAGTTTGTGAAACTGCTGATGATTCTGGTCTAACTACTGACAAGGAATTTTGAGAAAAAGATTTTGGTTGAGATTTTATCTTTTTCTGAGAAAAGGTGTTTTCAGGTTGTTGTTTCTTGGGTTTAAAGACTTTTTCATAATCATTTCTGATTTGATTTCCCACAACCTGTTGTTTAAATTTTTGATTGAACTGAATTCCTTTTCTGTATCTACAAAATTCAGTTTTGTGGTTGAACAGGCCACAAATTTCACATTCTTTTGCCTTTTGTTTTTGATCTAAAGGCAAATTTCTGACAGTTGTGAAAAGATTTTGCTCATCAGTAGTTTTCAGGGTCTCAACTCCTGAAGTAGATGAAACTACTGATGGCTTGTTGTCAGTTTTTGTAAATACTTCTGAAGTACTTTCTTTAAAAATGCCAGGATTTCTGTTTAGAAAGTTTTCATGGAAAGATGTGCATTCTTTCCCTTCAGAAGTTTCATTTGAAACAATTCTTCTCCCATCTTCAGTAGTTTTGGGAGAAAAATCTGTTGGTGTTTCAACATGATGGTATCCTATGCCAAACTTAACATTTGAAGCACTTTGTTTGTTTAGCAGTAGTTGATACCCCCTACAAGATTCCACCCATTTTTCACAAGTGATCCTGGTGTCAGCAAGCTCTTGTCTGACATCTCCCAGGTCATTTAGCATCATTTTGATTTGTGCTTGGGTTTCAATAGCAGAGTCAGTTAATTTAGAAACCTCTTTTGTTTTAGCACACAGTTTTCTTTCTAAATCACATTTTATCTGTGTGTATTTTCTTTCTAAATCATTGGCTTTGCCTTGTAGGTGCAGGTTTGTCTCTCTTATGAGAGCAAAAGTTTCTTTGCAAGAGTTTGAGCAAAGTTTTGTCAAAGATTCTTTTGATACCTGAGACAATGCAGATTTTGAGGTACAGCCTTCAAATGCCATTAAGGCAAAGTTCTTTCTGCCATTGTCTGGTTCTCCCCAGTTGATGTCAAACACTTTGTTGTCTGCATCAGGATTGCACTCTGTGGTGTCATAAGGGAGACTGCTCCAGTCAACATACCCCGAGGTAAAGAGACTTTGTTGAGGGGGTTGTTGAGGCTGTGGAGGAAGTTGAGCAGCTGGAAAGGGAGGGATTGATTGTTGGCTCTGCATCTGTTGAGCAGGCACTTGAACATATTGTACTTGAGGCATATATTGCTGTTGAGGAGCTTGTGCCTGTACAAAATGAGCACTCCCTTGAGTTCCATTGTTCCTATTATAATTGGGGTTATAGTTATTTCCAGATTGTGATTGGTTAAAGCTAGAGCTTCTACACTCTCTAGCAAAGTGTCCCAACTTCTGACACTTGTGACATCTTAGTTTAGATTTGTCAAAACCAATTTTTGTATTACTGGTCAATCCTGGAAATTTCCTTCCTGACCTTTTATAAAACTTGTTAGTTTTAATGCTTAGCATGGCCAGTTGGTGTAATATGTCCATTTCTTCTAAGTCATCACTGCTAAAATTTTTCAAATCATCCATGATAAAACATAGATTATCAGCAGTTTGACTTTGGTCATCATTGTCATAACCTGGGAAAGATCTTTCTGATGAGATCCCAGTGGTTATGTCAATATTGTCATAAGATCCATAGGAACAAGTTGGTGAATCTTGTCCCAAAAGTGCTGTACTACCTGGTAGGTAGTCATCAGCAGTTTTACCAGAAGTTTGTAATTTCTTCTTTTGATCGATTTCTCTCTCAAAAGTAAGTAATCTCCCATGGAGTTTTGTAAGAGTGAGGGAGCTAAAATCTGGTGAGGATCTTAAGACAATGGAGTAAGTTTCCCATTTGTCAGGTAGAGACCTTAAAAATCTATGTAACATAGATACTGTTGTATAGGTCTGACCATTTAACTTTAGCTCAGAGATTAATGAGGAGAATCTTTCAAATTGTTGTGTCAAAGTTTCCCCATTAATATAAGCAAATGTTTCATATTGTTGAGCCAAAATTTCTCTGGTGTTGGCAATCACCTCTTCAGTTCCTCCAAACTGTTCTTTAAGACAGTCCCAAAGTTCTTTGGCACTTTCACAATGTAAAAGGCCAGAGTATATTTCATTTGGGAGAGCCATTGCCAACATAGAGAATGCCTTAGCATCTAGCTCAAGTTTTAGGAAATCCTCATCTGTATAGTCTTTGGGATCCTTTGGAATCCCTTCTTTAGTTTCAAGATTTATGTTTACTGGTTTGTGAGGACCATATATCACAGATCTCCAACAACCTGTGTTGGTTTGTGACAAGGTATGTGCCATTCTCTTTTGCCATATATTGTACTCGTTTCTCACAAGCATGGCAGGTTTGGTGGCAGAACCAGTATTATGTGGATCCATTTTTAAAGAGTATAGATTTGTCTTGATGACTCTTTTAAGTGATGGATATTGATAAAAAGTGAACTTTTGATCTTTTTATTGAATATCAATAAGAGCTTTGTGTCTGATTCTCAATTTGTTAGATTGATATGTGATCAGATAAACCAATGCTCTGATACCAATTGTTGGATCAGTTTGCTCTTTTTGCTAAGTAAGAACTTGCTATCTTGACACTTAAGTGTTTAGCAAGTCCTTGTAAATCAGATTATAAGCACAGCGGAATGTTATAAGTTAAAGCAACACTTTTTATGCAAAGGCAGAGTTATAACTCCCCCTTGATGTTTGAAACTAATAAATGACAAAGTATTTATTATGAATCTAAGTTGTAAATGAGAATTAGATACTTAGAGAGATTCACAATAAATACAGAAATGGAATATAACAATGAGAGTGTTTGAAGGATTTTTCTGTTAAAAATCAATGTCTAAAATAGAAGGTTGAAGCCTTCTATTTATAGACGATTACATGCATGTATCTTGCCTAAAAAGCAAGCACAGAAACTCCAGTGACAAGTTGCACAAGTTGCAACATTGAAAGAAACAAATACAGCTAAAAGTAATATTAAACAACAAACTACTGATGCAAAAAGGCGGTGGAAAATATCTATTGCTAAATGCTGATGAAGGACAACTACTGAAGAGTAGTTTTGTCTTCAGTACTTCTGAAGTGAACTTGTCTGGTTTGGACTTCAGAACTTCTGCAACTTCAGCACTTCTTCATATCTTCTAATCAGCAGTTTCTTGTCTTCTTTTCAGTACTTCTATACTTAGCCAAAATGACAGAAGTGAATTAGACTAAGGTTTACAAAAGTGGTTTCACCAATCCTCTTTGTCCTAACACTCACATTATAACCTTGACTCTCAAAAGTACCAAGAGAGATCAAATTTCTTTTCAATTCTGGTATATACCTCACATCTTTCAGTTCTACCACTGTACCATTGGACAGTTTAAACACAACTGTCCCTATACCCCTGATCCTGCATGGCCTATCATCTCCCAAATTTACTGATCCTTGATCAATCAATTTCAAGAACTTAAAACAACTCTTATCAGGGGTCATATGGTAACTACAACCAGAATCCATTATCCATTCAATGATCTTATTCAGAATATCCACCACAAGGACATCAGCACTTTCATAACTATCAAGTGATGAATCAGGAGACTTATGTCCTTGATTTCTTGACTGGTAATCACCCTTTTTCTTCTTCCATTCAGGGCAATCCTTCTTGAAATGTTTTTCTGATTGACAGACAAAACACCTCCTCTTTATCTTTGACTTTGACCTGTTACCAATCTTGGACTTAAACCTCTGATCAGATCTTCCCCTTACAACTAGACCATCTGCACTTTCTTCTTTGGCTTCACCTCGTTTCTTTAACTCCTTGGAATTCATTGCTGCTAAAACCTCTTCCATAGACAAACTTTCCCTCCCATACATCAATGTGTCAACAAAATGCTCATAAGAAGTAGGTAATGATGACAGAAAGATAATAGCTCTATCTTCTTCATCAAGAACCACTTCTATATTTTCTAAATCTAGCATTAACTTGTTAAACTCATCTGTGTGGTCTTCCAGGGTCTTTCCAGATGTCATCTGGAAAGTGTACAGCCTTTTCTTGAGATACAATCGGTTTGCCAATGACTTAGTCATGTACAAACCTTCAAGTTTTGTCCAAACACCAGCAGCTGTTGTCTCTTTGGATACTTCACGCAGAACTCGATCACCAAGGCACAAAATCATGGCACTATGAGCCTTTTCCATGATTTCCTTCTTTTCTTTATCACTTAGATCTGTTGACAAGTGATCTTCTCCCTTTAAAGCGTCTACAACACCATTATGAACCAACAGTGCTCTCATCTTCAACCTCCACAACCCAAAATCATTTTTTCCATCAAACTTTTCAATATCAAACTTTGCACCCACCATGACTGCAAATCTGGATTCAAGAAACCTTCTATACTTTCACGAACTTGAGCAACCTGGCTCTGATACCAATTGTTGAAATCAGAAACGGAATTGAACAATTATCAACAACAAAAGAATAGAAATGAATCACAATGATAAGAACATAATTGATTGAAATGATTGAGGGCTATTATTGATGAATGATTAACGAAACTAAAGAAACAATTACAGAAGAAAAAGAATAAGAAACGAAAGAGTATTATGATCAAGATGATCATTACATTCAAGCCCTAATCTATTTATAACGGTCATCATCAGCTCGTAACAACCAAGTTTCAAAGTTGACAACATTGGCCCTTGAACTTTCACCAGCTGTGACTAATCTGCTCAATTATTATTAAAACAAGACATGTGAAAGGACCATAATACCCTCTGATGATTTAAGCCTTATATCAACAGATTAATGATCCAAACATCATCAGATTTGAGCCTATAACATCAACAAATGCGATCGTTTAAAATTTTTGAGAAAGAAAAGGAAAAAAAATAAATGATATACAACCTTTTCATTGTAAGGGTAGGGTGTATGGCCATTTATATGGTAAATAAGAACATAAATGAATCAAACGAATACAAACAAGGCTTTATTCGTGATTGTTGTTAAAGTTTCTTGAACAAACGAACCGTTCATGAACATATTAACGAACATACTTCTATGTTTGTGTTTGTTGGTTAAGGAATTTTAGTTGTTTACGAATTGCTCATGAACACAGGTTTTGAACGCAAACAAATTATTAATATACAACTAACTAAAAAAACATTGTTAACATTAACCATTAGAAAAAGTACATCCACTAAATGATAAGTTAAATTATACTAACTTCGACATAATTGTCCAAAATTCGTTAGACATGAATGCATAATAATCCTAATTCATAAGTTCATAATTATCCTTAAAAATATCTTGATCCTTGAATGCCGAACTTCCATAAATTCTTCATATGCAGGTAAAAAAATAGTAGTATCTTCAGTGTTTAGTAAGGAATCAAAACAAAAGACTGGAGTTTTATATTAGTTTAATACGACCAACAACTAAAAATGATTCATGTTTCAGGAATGCAAGAATGATCAAACATTTAGCTAAATAATTAATATAATTTTAGGTAGAAAAGGTTTAGGAGAGAATAAAAGTTTGGAGGGGAAATGATTAATTTTTAGTTGGAAATAAAAGTTAGACGAAAAATTGAAAAACTAAAAATTTTAAGATTTACCCATGAACATAAACAAACAAAAATAAACGGAGATAAATGAGCAAACATAAACAAACACATTGTCGAACTCTGACAAACGCAATCGAACGAATAAAACCTTTGTTTGTGTTTGTTTGTTTAGTTAATCGAACGGAATTTTTTGTTCATGTTTGTTCATTTATTAAACGGACGAACATAAACAAACTTTTCACCAAACAATTTACAAACCGTTAGCCAAACGTTTAGTTTGTTTATAGCCCTAACTATTAGACTTTGATAATAATCAGTTCATCATTAAGTTTACACGTCATGAAGATAATAATAAAGTAACCATTTGCGTCTATACCATAACCTTTCCCATGCATATCCCACTTATTTTGCGGCTTGTATGGGTAGAATGGTACGTAGATTCATGTATTCAACTGCATCATGTGACCATATAACTTGTAGAGCAAGATTGCGTCTTCTTTTTCTAAAATAACTATTTATTGTAAAAAGAAAGTATTATTAATTTTAAATATTTATCGTAAAAGAGAGTATTAAACAATTTTAGAAAGCGTTAATATCAAGAATTTAAAGATGAAATCTTTTGCTTTGTCTGCTACCTATTTCCGTGTCACCCTCGATCTCTGGACAGCTTTCGATTAGAACAACCTTCTTTGAACCCATGCACAAAAAAGAGGCGCTAAGCTTCAGAATTTAGATTGGGGGCTTGGAAGTCATCCGGGACGTAACCTAAAATTCCTTTTCTATAACTATGATTTGGGTGATATGTTTGGGTTGATGATTTGACTTGAGTCGAGTCAAACATTAAATACAATAAATGTCGAGCTTCTAATCATTAAACAAACAACTGAATTAATACACTTCATTCTTTCTTTTGAAAAAATATGTTATGGTTTTGTTCTTCCCCATAATATAATCTAATAACATAAAAATAAAATCAAGTTATTAAATTAAATTAGTTTAGCAAAAATTCGACTTTAATTAAAGGCCTAATTTCTCTCTAAAGTCATAATTATTTTAAGCCCTAGTCAAAAGAAAATATCTTTTTCCGTTTCCCCTAATAACTACCTTAATCTAGTTTAAAAAACTAGTCAAATTGTGGGGTTTTCTTGCTCATTTGATCAATTTTGCAAGACCTGGACGAAATAAGCAAGTAAAACTTTATTATAAATCAATTGGAAAGATAGAGGAAATGTAGCTTCTTTACAAACTGGGATTAACCGATTAAGCTATTGAAGGGAAGTAAACATTCAAAGGCTGGATTTGAGATAAAAGATCATTGATGGGGTGTAAAATCATATATCTGTGAAGAAGATGAGAAATGTGAGTAAAAATATATCCACTATCTTTTAATATTATATTAGAAATGTTGGGTTAATCTTGATAGTTCGGGTTGTTTACGGGTCAAGTGTTAACAGGTCGTGGGATAACACCTTACCAAGTTGCGGGAATGGTTAGCGGTCCAAGTCAATCAAACCATATACGGGTTTGTTTACGGTTAGTTTCGGGTCAATGTGTGACGTACAGTTATGAATTATCAACTTGGTCTATGTTTGAACGAGATTCTAGGAGGTAAATATTGGAAGTTTGTTAGCTTGAGAATAGGTGAATGTGGACCAGCATGTGGCTGTGTTTTGTTTTGTTTTAGTTATAAATAGGATAGTTTAGTTTATTATTGTTCCTAATTCTTGTAAGGGGCTGTTTGGTAGCCTCTTAATCAACCTCTTAATCATTCAGGTCTGAATCATTCAGCATTCAGACTGTTTGTTTCAGCATCTGAATGGAATGATTAAGTGCTGAACCATTAAGCTAATAAGCTAAGGATGCTGAATGATTCAGCTCTTAACCATTCAGAGCCTCTTAACCATTCAGACCATCTTAATGATTCAGCACTTAATCAACCAAACAACCCCTAAGTCAGTTTCTTTGTGAAAGTTTAATTTGAGTGTTTGAAGCTTTGAAAACCAACAAGAAAAAACAAATAAGACATGATTCAAATAAAATATAACAAACTATATTAAAAAAAAATAATGATGTTTAACAGAAGTCTTCATCGTATGTGTTTTAGTAAGTTCTCAAATACGACTTGTAATCTTTTAATTATTAAAAAACACTTTATAGATAAGTTTTTATAATATATTGTTTTTAACGATAAGTTTCGTAAAAAAATATATTATCTCTTATGTTAACACATCTATATAAATCAGTTTGTTACCCTTTGTGAAAACACAGCTGAGCATATACAAATATTCAAAAATGCATTTGCTTCCACACCTACTTCTTATTATTCTAGCTTTCATCTCTTATGAACATAAAGCCATAGCACAATATGTACCACCATACACTTCCATAGTTGTTCCAGTATCCAAACACACTGATGCTGCAAAGCCTCTATATAGCGTTCAAATCATGACCGCATACGTAAACATGCAATACTTGCGTGCAAATTTCCTAATAGACATCGACGCTCCATTCATATGGCACGACTGCATCGTGCAATGGAACATATATCCAGGCAGTTGTCCAAACAACACACTTTGCACATCTCCTGTTTCTTGTGAAGAATACCAATGCACCGACGTGCGAACCACTTATTCATATGAGCATAATCCTCCCTGCCCTCCAGTAACCAACAGTTCCACATTGCCTGGTTGGGGATATTGTACATGTCCGGTTAACGTTGTGGACCCTGTTACTAGATCATGTGGCGAAGCCCTGCTCAATTATGATGCGTTCACTTTTAACACAAGCAATGGTAGAAATGTTTTCACTGGTTTATATGGTGGTTATCCTAATGCAGCATGTGCTAATTCTTCCTCATTTGAATCATTCCCTGCTAATGTTACTGGTGTTATGGCGTTTTCGTCCTCACCTTACGCGTTACCAGCTTATTTGTTTCAACCGCTTAAAAGAACATTAGCTCTGTGTTTGCCGAACAATTCGTCTACTCGTGGAGTTCTTTTCTTTGGTCCTGGTCCTTATTACCTTCTTCCCAACTCAGATGTTGACATTAGGAGTTTACTTTCGTATACTCCGTTACTAAAGCATCCAGACTCTTTTGGATACTATATTGGAGTCAAGGCCATAGTAATAAAAAATAAATCTATTGACATTACTGGGGAGTTCTCTACTAAACTTAGTACACTTGAACCTTACACTATCCTTAGAACTGATATTTATTATCGCGTGATTAAGGCGTTTTTGCTTGCAACAATAGGAATCCCTTTTGCAAGGCCAGTGTCTCCTTTTAGGCTTTGTTACCGTGCTGGATCATATAAGTTTCCCAATATCGATTTCAGATTCGAGGATGGGAAGACGTGGACTGTAAACATGGCTAACTCTATGAAACAAGTGACACAAGATGTGGCGTGTTTGGCGTTTGTTGACGGCGGGTCAAGAGCTGAACATGCGATTGTGATCGGGACATATCAGTTTGAGGATAATTTTCTGGTGTTTGATTTGGAGAATTCGACTTTTGGGTTTAGTTCATCGCTGTTGAATCAGCAAACATCCTGTTCAAACTTTAACTTTACGTTAACTGAGGGTAATTGAAAGGTGTATCTGTAAGCATTTAGCTGGACATGGACACGTATCCATAAACAGTTTGCTATCTTAATAAACAATTCCTGTAAATCTGTAATATATATCTTTACTAAAAATTGCTTGTTTGTCAAGGACTTTACTTTCACTCACTTGATCGGCTCTATTTGATAAGAAGATATGTATACAAGAAAGGACTAGGTTTAGCAATTTATGATTATTATGACTTTAAATCCTAGATAAAATAAGAGAAATGTTATTGACACAACACAAAAATTAGGTTTGCACAACCTTCTACGGGTCGTATAAGCCTATACGGCTCGTAGATGGTGTCAGTGCAATAAATGAAGCAAACCTCTACGGCCCGTATATGCCTCTACGGCCTGTAGAGGGGGTTGGTTAGATTGCCTTAAACCCTAAACGACCCGTAGTAGCATACGAGGTACGTGGACAATCAATGAACAGACTGACTTGCAGTGTGTCAGTCTGAAAAGCAACCTATCTACGGGCCGTAAAGGCCTCTACGGGCCGTAGATTGAAACCCTCTACGGCTCGTATAGACCCTTATGGGCCGTAGAGGTCCCCATATATTGCTCTTCCTTGGCTTCATTTCTCATACGACGAAAAAAACCAAAACCCTAAAATCCGATCAATACCAAGCTACCATGATGTCTTCGGGGCACCTCAGTGATATTTTGGGTGAATGGGAGCACTCGTTTGACTTATCTTACGTCTCAGATAGCATTTTCGGACTCGTGGTGGAATGTGGTGAGGAGGAGGTTAGATCTGTTGTTCACTGTGGTGACAGGAAGGCGCTACCCGATTTGAACCAGCTGCCCGATTTAAACCAGGAGTACGTAGAAGAACCGGAGTCATTTGACGTGCCGCCAAGTCATCCACAGTATGAATACGGGACTTATCATTCACACGAGGAGTGTGATGAAACGCCTAAGCTATATAGTTTTAGCGATTCTTTTGAAACGCCTAAACTAATATAGTTTTAACGATTATTTTGAAACGCCTAAACTAATATAGTTTTAGCGATTATTTTGAAACGCCTAAACAATATAGTTTTAGTGGTCCGGAAGGGCCCGACCCCATGGCAGGGGGACCTGTGCGATTGGGAGCACTGCAGATTCCTGCGATTTGATTACCCGAACAAAAGGTTTGAGAGGTTGCGGGAAAAGAAAATTGCTAAATCAAGGGGGATTTGTTGGGACTCGCTTAGGGCCACCAGGGGGTGCAGAGGAGAGGGCACGGCAATGTGTTCCGATAGGTAGCCCATGGGACAAGTTATTTGGCGACTGCAACGCCCCGTCGCATAGGCCGTTGGCGATAAAGTTCATATCCACTTTTTGCTATCGGCCACTAAAGGCTAGTGACGATCGTGAGCGGAGTCCGTCGGAGATCCAGTTTTCTATTCTCAGCATTGAGTATGGTTATTCTTTGGATGCGTGGGCTTTGCACACCCAGTGGTACACTCAGAAGGAGCTTGCTCAGGATGTCTACACTACGGCTCTATCTACTGTGCCTGATGATGTGCTTTATGAGTGGTGGCCCACCATCGGTGCTCCAGAGTTCGGGAACTCGGAGCAGAAGTATTATATTATTATTATTATTATTATTATTATTATTATTATTATTATTATTATTATTATTATTATTATCTTATGCAGGGAGAAGTGTGACAGGGCCACCAGCATTCGTGACCCCGTGATCCGTTACATTCATCATTGCATTACCTATTCCCTCACAACACGGTGCAATAGTAATGAGCGGGTCACAAAGTCGGGCCTGTTCTACTTGTATTGTATTATCACGGGCACGCTGTGTGCCCTACATCGGTGTGTTGCCGAGTACTTTTTCTCGTTTCCCATTAAATATGCGAGGTCAAGCATCGCATGCGAGGTCAAGCATCACATGTGGGGGGATGATCAGCAGGATCGCCGAGCGTTGTGATACCAGACGATATTTTACTTATGTTGAAGAGCGTCTGCCGCCATTGCTAGCGCCCAAGTATTATTATTATTATTAATGTTTATGTTTATGTTTATTTGTTTCAGCCCATTAGCTCTGCAGACGCTGCATCATATGGGTTGTGCAGGGAAGAAGAAGGATAAACCACTCATCTACTATCTGATCGGTCAGGATCGTGAGCCGTTTGTACCGGAGTAGTTGGTACAGCACGACCTTGTAGGTGGTGCAGTTGAGGTTGGGTTGGCTTATGTTGCTGAGGTGGAGCGGGGCGACGCTGAGAGGGAGGTCGAGATGGCTGATCCGGAGCCTGATGCTGTGCAGGTTTCGCCGCGCATTTATCACTCCATCAGGTTGCCTGCTGAGATTAGGGTGGATATACGTGCAGCTGCGGAAGATACTGCCGAGTCGCGTCAGTGGCGTGAGCGGATGGAGATCGTGATGCGTCAGTGGCGTGGGCAGTAGGACGAGGCGTTATGCTGGTTGATTGCTCGCCAGCAGGAGATCTATCGCCACCTGGAGATGCAGCCTCGTGTCGCACTGATTATAGGGCCCCAGCATGCAGCAGACCGAGACGTCCACGCAGCAGGCCGGGACGACCTCGCAGCAGCCGCCGTCTGATGATTCGCAGATGTTCTAGTTTTATATTTGACATCATCTTTTGTAAACGTTTATGACAACACTGGTTTGTATTTACTTGTAATTTGTTTATATTATATTATCAGTGTTTATTTGTATTTATTTGTTTATATAAACATTTGTGTTGACGCTTACACGCTAATCGAGACGACAAAGGTAATAACAAAAATAACATTTTGTACAAATAACCAAAATTTCGTAATCAATATTAACAAAATAACATAACAACATATTTATTATAAAAAAACATTTTATAAAAACACACGTTTATCCAGACGACCTAAGTAAAAACAGCAAGTTTTCTAATTATAGTTACATAGAAAACAACATTTTAAAAAATTTTTACAAAAAAATAAAAAATTGCATAATTTTTTTTTTATAAAAAAATAACATTACACATCCTAAACACCCATCCAACCCCATCCATCCCACCCAAATTGGAGTTCAAAATAACTAGAGGTTAACTACGGCCCGTATGAACCTTTACGGGCCGTAGTTTGGTCTCTATGAATCGTATAGGTCTATACGGCCCATATAGGGTTGTGTAGATAAAAAAAAATTCCTTATATGAACAACCGAAGCCTAAAATAATTCACATAATGATTGTTATGATAAAATAATTGTTACGTTTTTACATTATATATATATATATATATATATATACAAAAGGTAACTTTTGAAGTGAGGGGATAACACTATTTCGCTCGATACAATCTTTTAAAGCGCATTTACATCATTGCTGACGTCAGCCGACGTCATGTACAACTCTTTAATGCAGGCATCTTTCTCTTTCTAATTAGAACCCTACTTTGACCACTGTTTTGCGATTTGCTTCCGACTCCCATCAGTTCAGCGATGGTTTCACCTCCAAACGCCTCACCACTGCCGAAATCGCTCAACGAAACCATCATCGACAAAATCGCTCAACGAAACCACCATCGACGACCCAACCGGACCATCCTGTCCTTAATCACCACGATTTCCATCTAAATCAGAAACTGTGCTCACCATGGAGCTTCAGCCGCAGATCCGGTGGAATACGTTTTCACCAACCAAATAAAATCAACTCTGCGATGATAATGGTGGTTAACGTAGACTGAGCTGGTGTGCGTCAGATCGCTAACGAAGGGAGCAAACCCTAGATCTGAGCTAAAAATCTTTGGGTTTAAAACATAGAGAGGGAGAGAGGGAGAGAGAGGGAAAGAAATGGTTGTGGTCGTCTTTGAAGCCACTATTGTCGGAGATGGCGCTATACAATCTTTCCCTTCGGATGCATCTTCGTACAACCACCACACCACCACTAGTAATGAAAAAGACGTCGGTGGTCTCCACCAGTGATGACGCTACACCGAAATGCCGACAAAGATGGTTGTGGTGAGGCAGCGGTGGTGATGGTTGTGATCATGGCTGAGGCGGCTACGACGTTGTGACGGCGACGGGTGAAGATGAGGTGGTGTGTGTTGCATGCTTTCGTTAGAGAGAGAGAAAAAAAGGCTTCCTTGGAGAGAGAGATATGGGGTTAGGAGAAATCATAGAAACTAGCAATGCTTTTCACTTTACCTTTGTAGTTGTAGTAGTATTCTGCATTCAATGTGTTTTTACGGCACATGGTTTTTGGTTTCAAGAAGAATAACAATTATAAACTATTAACTATGGTAAGGTCAAACTTTTTGTGTTGTCTCTCTGTAGGTTGCTAAGAGGCTTTTGGAGTTTTAGGTTTATTAAAATCTATTTTGATATCAAATATATATATTTAGACAACGTCTATGTCTTTTTATTCTCTTTCTAAATTCATATTAATCTCTGGCGTGAGGTAGGTTTCAGTCAAGTGCAGGTTTACAACCACGTAACGTATGAAGTAGTAACCCGTTAGCCCCCGCCGCGGCAATGCGCGGTGGGTATAAAACTAGTTGCACTACAAGAGGAAAGTGACGGATACATAAATTATTTTATTTATGATGGGCTAAAAATTAAAAGAAATAATTATACACAATCAAATTATCAAATATCAAATTCACTATATATCTATTAAATTAAAGGTGGTCAAGTATCCACAGAAAAAAAACAAAAAAAATGAAATTAAGAATCTACAATCTCTACTTAGATATATGTAGCGGGTTTGAAATTCAAGCTTCACAATAAGATATTGTGTGACATGTGACATCTAGGGGTGTTTAGAAAACCGAAAACCAAATAAAAACCGTAAACTGAACCGTAACCGTAACCGAAAAAACCAATCCGAACAATGAATTTGGAATTTGGTTTGGTTTTAACCGAAACCGAATTGCTAATTCGGTGTTTGGTTTGGTTTTTGGGTCTACATTTTTTTTAATTTGGTTTATTCGGATAACTGAATAAACCGGTAAACTAATTAATTATTAAATAAAAATAATAATATTTAATAAGCCATATATAATACATAAGCCCAACCCAAAATAAAGCCCGATTATTTCTATGATGTTTGTGTTTGTTTGTAAGACTATTTTCGGATTTGTTTGTTTTATTTCGCTTTTAAACATTCTTTTACGATACATTGCGAGGTTTGATTTTTTGGTTTATATTAATTGCTAACTTTCTATTTGGATTTTGGAACACAAACGTATATAAGTTATTGAAAAAAACTTCGGTTCAATTTGGTTGAATTTGGTTGAAATCGATTTGTTTGGTTTTAAACCGAAACCAAACCGAATTCAATTTGGTTTAATTTGGTTCGGTTTACATATTCCTAATTTGGTTAGGTTCGGTTTTTGGTTAGGGGTACAAAATTTTGAAAACCGAATAAACCGAACCGAATAAATCAAGTAAACCGTAAACCGAATCGATGAACACCCCTAGTGACATCCTAGTTACACATGGGTCATTGCGGAGTTTAAAATTAAAAATGGGTGTAGTGATTTCAAGCCCCACAATGCCTCTTGTAATGATTACTCGATTTTTGTTTCTGAAATTTAAAACAAATAATATTTCATTAAGCACAAGTAAAAAATGAGAGAGTTCATAAAAAAAGATAGGAGAGAGTTTATAAAAAATGAGATAGTGTATAAGATTGTAGGAGAATAATGTATAAAAAATGGGTTGAGTTGAGGTTTAAATAGGTAAAAAAATGATTTAAAAAATTAACGTTTATTTGTTTTATTATTAAATTAGAAATTAAAAAAATATCATACTTTAGTGAATAAAAAAACATACATCCATCGTTCTCCAACCACACACTACATGGACCCACTTGTCATTTTTATTGCCCCCTATTTGCACCAACCCAAAACTTATTTGCACCGGCCTCTACGGCTCGTAGAGGCTCCTACGAGCTGTAGAGGGTCCTATACGGCTCATAGATGCCTCTACGAGTTGTAGAGGCCTGTATCAATCATTGCAGTGGGCACCCACCTATACGACTAGTAGAGGTCTCTACGAGCCGTAGAGGGATGTAATTTTCAATGCTTTGACACCTCTACGACCCGTAGAGGCCTCTACGAGCCGTAAAGAGCTGTGAAATCCTAAAAAAACCTGGTGTAAATAACATGACCCTTTTTATTTTATATATTCATGCACACACATTACCTATACATACACATCAGTGTCTCTATCTCCATCTATGTTTAATAGAGTTTATATATTTAGTATGATTATAATTTGTATTTATTTGTAATTATCATTTACCAAAGATAGGACTCCATCATGTATCTATATCTATCTATATCTATATATATAATAAACCAAAGCATTTTTAATGACATGTCATAATATTATGCAATCTATCTTTTAAGAGATGCCACATAGGATGTGATATGACAACTCTAGACCAATTAAAAAAAAGGAATAAATATGGTTTAAATATGATTTAACATAATCTATTAAATACCTAATCTATTAAATGTAAATATTAAAACTTTTTTATTTTCTCTCTCATGTTTCCTCTTATAACTTTTAAATGTTAATATCTTTTATATAAGACATTTTTTAAAGAAAAAAATTACACCAAATTAACGAGCGTTTTATTATCTTTCCAACGAGTACCATAGTGCTATATAAAAAACGGAGAAAAAACGACTATTTTTTTGTAACCCGATAGGTTTTGTGTCAGGTTTGGAATTAGTTTAAAAAAAACTGTGGGTTTGGGTCAGGCCTGAGATTAGGTGATACCCGACCCAATTACCCTTTTTTTATATTAGAATATGATAACTTATGGCAGAGATTTGTTTAAAATAATCTATACATATAATAAACCAAAGCCATTTTAATGACATGTCACTCAAAGAGGCATTGAGATATTTTAGGAAATAATAATTTAAAAACAAAATTGGATTTTTCACCCTCATGTTTCCTTCCATAATTTCTAAACGTTAATATATTTAATATACGAGATTTTTTAAAGAAAAAAATTACACCAAATTAACGAGCGTTTTATTATCTTTCCAACGAGTACCATAGTGCTATATAAAAAACGGGGACATTTTTTTGTGGGGTTTTGTTCATACAGGAAAAAAAACACAAAGTGTTCAGGTAAATCATTAATCATGTATAGACAAGTCACTAATTATGTTTAAATCTGTAAATATGATTTTTTTTTTCAACTAGAGCCGAATAGGTTAATAGAGTTATACGTTGTTTTAAGTTAGGTATCAATATTAGTATGTTAGAGTTGTACATTTGTTTAGTCTTTAGGATATGTGTTAATATTAGAGTTACATTAAAGTTCTACATTCTTTTAGGTTAGGTGTTAGCATTGGAGTTGTACATTGTTAATTTGTTTTAGGTTAAATATTAATATTAGAGTTATACATCAGTCTATTTCATATGTAAAATTGATGTATCATATTAAATTTCTAAACCCGGGACGCTCCCGGGGTATAATCTAGTTATTTATAGTTGTCAAATTAATGAGAAAAAAGGCAAGGGAGTAATTCTATCAACGTTTACAATATCTGCAACTAAATTTCCATCTAAATTGCAAGTAAAACAACAAAAAAAACTTGCATATGATAATAATATGACCGTTGGAACCTTTTGATTAGTTGATGGTTTGTGAAATGAAGCATGAAATCTTTCACGCTTGGGATCCATTTTGCCAATTCACGCCTAAAGGGGCGGTGCACAACAGCGTTTTGGGGCGTGAATGCCCCTTCCACGCCCCATTCAAGCCCCACTACACCCGGTCTTACTATGGTGATTGGTGAATGGAGGTTTGAGGCGTTGAGCGGGAGAATTGGCAGTCGGCTAGTACTCTAATCGACATAATAGTTTAATCAACAGAATATTAAACAGTTAAACCTACTGGCCTTCCTTTGTATAATTACATGGGCTACTTCTACATCTGGGCTGGACTTAGGGTGGGCACCGGCCCGCCCTCCCAAAACTATGTCTCCACCCTTGCAATAGGATTCACCTGAGCACGTTTAACTGTGGAGTTTTCATGTGCTCCACAACCAACTAAGCCTAAAACGCGTTGGTGATTTATGAGGCAGGACACTACTTTTAAACCAAGATCTCTCATGTCCACGGACGATGTGAGATATGCCTAGGGTGTTACAGATTGCACTTGGCCTGTGCCTTGGTTCAGAGCCATAACCCATCAAAGTCAAAATCTTAGCTGCCGACTAAGATAAAGCCAACTCATTTAGCCGCCGGGAAAGAGCTAGCCGATACTTTACACGCATAATTATTAGATTGGCTTTTTTTATCATATTGTACTTTTTAATGTTTTTAGTGCCAGCCTTAATTTTAGCCTCCTTCACAGACTTTGCTTATTTGAATTTTCTTGAATGGTTGATATTGGATATATCTATTTTTAAGATGTTAAAAGTAAGTGCCTAATTTAGTTCGGACTTTCTCTTATGGTGATTATCACTTCTTTGAACTCTTCCACAAATAATTTATTCATTATTTTGTAATATTATATTAGAACTTACAAATTACAAATACGAAATAATCATAATGGAGAAATCAATGACCTCTTAAGATAAGACTTGCATCACATTTCTTTTAACAAGTCTTCAAAAGCGACTAAGTATACTTTTAGTTATTCTATGTTTGGTAAATAAACAATATTTACAGATACGAGCAGCTGAGATTTGAATACGTAAGAAGTGTTGGTAATTTTAGTGTTATCAACATTAATGGTGATATTGGATTAACTTGTTGAATGGGTTGATCTCGTTAGTCATTAACCGAGTTAGGAGATGCAGGAGTGCGGGCTCGGTTGTTACTAATGGGATTGTGTGTGTTATTGGTTTAAGTAAGTTAAAGTATTAGTTTATTGGATTTGGGCCGAATGAGTTAATGAACTAACTAAAGTTTAGTTTATTAATGGGTTATTAATTAAATGGAATTAAAGATGGGGCCTTGTAAGGTCTTGGGTATGCATGTAGGCCAAATAGATTGGCCCAAACATAATTACTAGAGCCCGATCCAATTGCTTCTTAAAACCACAAATATATTGTTAGTTTGATGATATAACAAAAACACAGAGAAAACCAACCAAAAATGGTCTAGAGATCTCTAGAAATTTGGAGGGTTTGAACACACAAAAACCTATTCATATTTTGATTATCGGTGCAATAATACTCAAAGAAATTAAATCCGATTCTTGTGTATATACTACGTTTAATCCGTTCAAACATTTGATTGTACCGATCAAATAGTTTGTTCTGATAGTGATTACACGACTCGTAGTATAATCCAAGTGATTCTCGATTTCTTCTACGGTTTCGGTTCAATAAAACCAACAAAGAACAAACTATTTGATTATTGATATGGAAACCGTTTCAGATTTGGGTTCGTTTATGTTGGTTTTGTGTTCTCTGATTAAAAAGAAAAACGAACTGCAGTGATTTCGGTTGTTGAAATCAAGTGTATTCAGAAATCGGGTTTGAAAATTGCAATCTATTTGCAGGTTTTATTTGATTAATTTTATGCTTTTTATGATCGAATACAACATCTAATTTTGAATTTTGTTTTGTTTGATTTTTACGGGTTCATAGAAATTTATTTGTGTTTTATTTCTGGGCAATTTGTTTTGCAATATTGAATTTATGGGGGTTCGATCACAACAAACTAATTTAGTTGGTTTGTTTTGCAATATTGGAATTCATAGATATTGTTTAATGATTGGAATTTAAAAGGCTACATGAGGATTCAGTTACAACTTTGGTGAACTGCTTTTTCCGTTGTTTACAAAGGGTAAGAAGAAGTTAATTAAGGATTGCTATTTGGGTATTTATTCATGACTTGTATTAGGGAATCATCGAACGGAATTGGGACAAATTTTGTAAAAATTTGATTTCGTTGGGTTGTGGATTTTGTTCTCAAACTGTCGTGTTCGAGTACCCGTTTTGCAAAGCTAATTTGACGTGCACAGTGTTCTTATTCTACAAAGATTAACCGTTAATTTGCTTCATTCAAAGCATTCCGATTTCAAGCGTGTGTGTAATTTTGATCGAACGGTTCCTATGCCATTCTCAACATTCTCGCTGTTGTGGCTGTTGTGATTGATTAGAGAATGAAAGGGAAGCCGGCGAAGGATTTTAATTTGTTCATGGGATTTACAATTTAATTTCTTTTCGTTGGGTTTGCTATAAGCAAGAATAGAAGAATAGAAGAAAGGAAGGGCAGCGTTCTGTTTGCTTGTTATTCGAGGTTCTGTTCGATTTTATTTTCATTGTCATGCTCATGGCCGAATATGCAAGGGGATGTTGTCCTGGACATCAAAGATATAGCCCTACCACAAGTAAGTAATTCATTCATTTGTTCAATATGAATCATGTTTTAATTGATACTAGTATGGTTGTGATCATATTTAGAAATATATTGATTATACGTAAGTTTCGTCTACTAGACATGTGGTTTTCTGAATTTATGAAAACATGATTTTCTTTAATAAAATTTAGTGGTTTATAAAGTCTCATGTGGGTTGACTCTTACCTATAGGTTCCTGGGTAGATCACTAAATATTTGTTTTCTCATAAAGGGGGTTTTCTCATAATTATGAGTTTCCTCCTGAATTGGTGACTTGGTGGTGGAATATGATCGCGTGGAAACATTGGTGGCACGATGATACTCCAGTGTTCCGTGAGTGATTCCAATTTGTTGGCCGTTCAAAAAAAAAAAAAAAACTAAATATTTGTTTTCAAAAAGTTTAATATGTGGATAGATTAAAAGTTTAATATTATTTTATATTTGGTATGGTTTCATGAATCAGAATGCATGGGATTTGGTTTAGTTTTGTAAGACAATTCATGTGGTTTTAATTAGCCAATGTATTAAGTGGTTTTATTTATCTAAGCATTTGAATTTTGACATTTGTGTTGGCTAAATGTAGACTTTAATTATCGACGGAACATGTGATTTTATTATCATCCATGTATTTTGAAATTCAAATGTTTTTGATACAAGAAAAGAAAAACTAGATTCCAGTTATTTATTTCCTAATGATTCGTGACATGTATTACGCATGGATAACAATTTATTCATTGGATTTGAATTGAATAATATGTTGTGTCTGATATGGCATGTTTATTGCTTTTGGATACCATTGTAGTAGGAATAGAATGTTTAGATTGTATGTAAATCATAAATCTGACTGTGGAAATGGTTGTTCATGTAAAATTCTTGGATATGCATGATATGTTTTAAGGATGGTTAGATACCTGCCTTAGGTAGAAATTCTTAAGCATGTTTAGTGTTTAACATGACATGTCTAAATTGTGTTTAAAGTTGCTTTTTAAAATGGACCTTGATAAATGGGGAACTTACATGTTGATTAAAATGGCTTTACATATTTTAATGACATTGAAAGAGAATCAAAGTTGTTGAATACTATTTTATAAGTGATCAATGTGATTTTCGTTTGAAAATTGTTTATGTAAAATAAAAGTATGTTCTTATTTTTATATATGATTTCTCAAGATTTTGTTCGTATACTTGCTGCATACAAAGATAAAGTCTTAATAGAATTTAAATTGTTTGAGTTTAAATTGTTTAAGACCGAGGTGGTTTTATAAAGGAATATTCATGGCTAAGTAAAGAATTTTGGACTATGTTAACATGTTATTTATTGAATAGAATATTTAATAAAATGACTAAGGTAACCTCGTATGAAATTTGGTACAAAAGACACCGGTTTTGAGTTATCATAAGGTTTGGGAATGTAGAGCTGTTATGAGGCTTACTGAACCTAAAATGAGAACCATATGTGAAAGAGGTTTATATTGCATATTTATTGGGTATGCTCGACATTTGTCTATTTACAAGTTCTATGTAATAGAACTAAATGATTTGTATCTGTTCACTCTGTAACTGAGTCAAAAAGATGCTGATTTTGGTAATGAGGATAGGTTTACATCGGTACCTAGACTAAAGGATATGCCTTAGAGTTGGAAAGATTCTAGAATCAATAAGGCATATGATGATAACTCTAGTAACATCAAAGATGTACCTTTTATTAATACTGAATCCCACAAAAGGACTATAGTAAGAAAAGCTAAGTCTTTTCTTAAATAGTGGCATCAAAATGTGATGATGTTGTATTGTCAAACAAGTGTGTTATTAACCATGATGACAAGTGTGTAGCAAATTTTACTCGTCTGGTAGAGTAGTCATAATTTGTCTATGTGGGATGACATGTTGATCTTTAGTACTAATCAAGATCAAGTAGATAAAACTAAGAAATTCTTGTTATCTAAATTTGTCCTGAAGGACATGGAGAGGCAAAACCGATTCTTAGTATTAGAGTCACATGTGAGAATAATAGTATCTCAATATCCTAGCCTTATTACTTATGAAGATTTTAAAGAAATTTAATATCTTAAATCGTTCACATGTTGGAACTATCACAAAACCTTATAGTAGGCTTATGCCTAGAGGTTCCTATTTCTTAGCTGGAATATTCTAAGGCAATAGGATGTTTGATGTATGCTATGATTAGCATAAGGCATGGTAAATTCTATGTTGTGGGAAAACTGAGTAGATTTACCAGTAATCAAAGTACTCGGTGCTGGCAAGATGTGAATAGATTGTTTTTATACTTGAAAAGAACCACGACCTATGGTTTATAATTTTCAGGTTTTCCTTCGGTTTAGAAGGGTATTCTTATGCAAGTTGTATAACTAAGTAGAGTTGTATGCTCTATTGGGGGAGGTTTCTTTACTTAGGTATTTAAGAAACGAACTTGCATCATTTGACAATGGAATGTGAGTTTGTAGCGTTTGCAACAACTAGTAAAGAAGCTGAGTGGCTATGAAACTTGTATTATGAAATTCCATTGTGGTCTAAACAGGTATCACCAATATCTATCAGGTATGATAGTGCTGACTAATGATTATCGTCAGGTGTATAATGGAAAGTCTAGACAATTGAGTATTATACATAGCATGATTTATGAGCTCATCATGCATGGTGTGATATTTGTTGAATTTGCAAAATTTGAGTATAATTTGGCTGATTATCTAACTAAATAGTTAGGAAGAGATCTCGTGAATAAATCAGTCATAGGGATGGGTTTAAAGTCCACACTTTAATATTCTATGTCAAGATACCCAATTCCCATCTAATACAACGTTAGATGCAGAATTCAATGTGGAAAGCTTGCCATAGAGATATTGGAACACATGTTTAGAATCATCCCAAAGTTTGTGTTCAGACTGCAAGATAAAGTAGGCTGAAGTATAACTTCTTAATAGTCCTTTGCATTTGCAGGTGCAAGAATAAAGAGACTACCTATAAGAGTATGAAGTTTAGCCGCTTCAAGAAGCTTGGACTTGGCTTTGATATACTCTTTGAAGGATTGGACACTGGCTAGTAAAATATAGTGTCAGGTAAGAACATATGGATTTATAAACTTATGTGTATTTTACCTTCAAGTATTCAAATGGATAGCAAGGGTTCAATCCATAGAGACACCCCGATATTCGAATATTTGGATCGTGTAATTTACTAAGATGGAAATTCAATCCTCAGGACATTTCCATTTATGCATAAGTTTGAGTTTCTTTGAGAATTAAGTTAAGTTAATCATGGATATCACTAAAATGGGGGAGGATGTTGGTAATTTTAGTGTTATCAACATTAATGGTGATATTGGATTAACTTGTTGAATGGGTTGATCTCGTTAGTCATTAACCGAGTTAGGAGATGCAGGAGTGCGGGCTCGGTTGTTACTAATGGGATTGTGTGTGTTATTGGTTTAAGTAAGTTAAAGTATTAGTTTATTGGATTTGGGCCGAATGAGTTAATGAACTAACTAAAGTTTAGTTTATTAATGGGTTATTAATTAAATGGAATTAAAGATGGGGCCTTGTAAGGTCTTGGGTATGCATGTAGGCCAAATAGATTGGCCCAAACATAATTACTAGAGCCCGATCCAATTGCTTCTTAAAACCACAAATATATTGTTAGTTTGATGATATAACAAAAACACAGAGAAAACCAACCAAAAATGGTCTAGAGATCTCTAGAAATTTGGAGGGTTTGAACACACAAAAACCTATTCATATTTTGATTATCGGTGCAATAATACTCAAAGAAATTAAATCCGATTCTTGTGTATATACTACGTTTAATCCGTTCAAACATTTGATTGTACCGATCAAATAGTTTGTTCTGATAGTGATTACACGACTCGTAGTATAATCCAAGTGATTCTCGATTTCTTCTACGGTTTCGGTTCAATAAAACCAACAAGAAGAACGAAGCCTAACACATCTATATAAATCTGTTTGATGCCCTTTGTGAAAACACAGCTAAAAATAAATTACAAATACTCAAAAATGCATTTGCTTCAACACCTATTTGTTGTTATTCTAGCTTTCATCTGTTATGAACATAAAGCCATAGCACAATATGTACCACCATACAGTATAGTTGTTCCAGTATCCAAACATACAGATGCTGCAAAGCCTCTATATAGCGTTCAAATCATGACAACATACGTAAATCCGGTGTTTCTGCATGCAAACTTCCTTATAGACATCGATGCTCCATTCTCATGGCACGACTGCATCGTGCAGTGGAACATATATCCAGGCAGTTGTCCTAGCAACACACTTTGCACATCTCCAGTTTCTTGTGAAGAATATCAATGCACGGAAGTGCGAACCACTTACTCATACGCGCATAATCCCCCCTGCCCTCCAGTAACCAACAGTTCCACATTGCCTGGTTGGGGATATTGTACATGTCCGGTCAACGTGGTGGACCCCATTACAGGATCATGTGGCGAAGCCCTGCTCAATTATGATGAGCTCACAGTGGGCACAAGCAACGGTAGAAATGTTTTCACTAGTTTTTTAACTGTCACCGCTAATGCAGCATGTGTTCCTTCTTCTTCACTTAAATCATTCCCTTCAAATGTTACTGGAGTCATGGCCTTTTCGTCCTCTCCTTATGCATTACAAGCTTATTTAGTTCAACCCCTCAAAAACATATTAGCTGTATGTTTACCAAGCAATTCATCTGCTCCTGGAGTTCTTTTCTTCGGTTCTGGTCCTTATTACCTTCTTCCCAACTCGGATATTGACATTAGGAGTTTACTTTCGTATACTCCGTTACTAAAGCATCCAGAGTCTTTTGGATACTATATTGGTGTCAAGGCCATTGTTATTAAAAATAAATCTATTAACATCACTGGGGATTTCTCTACTAAACTTAGTACACTTGAACCTTACACTGTCCTTAGAACTGATATATATTATCGCGTGATTAAGGCGTTTTCGCTTGCAACAATAGGAATCCCTTTTGCAAGGCCTGTGTCCCCTTTTGGCCTTTGCTACCGTGCTGGATATAAGTTCCCCAATATCGATTTCAGATTCGAGGATGGGAAGAAGTGGAGTGTAGACATGGCTAACTCTGTGAAACAAGTGACACAAGATGTGGCGTGTTTGGCGTTTGTTGACGGCGGGGCGAGAGCTGAACATGCGATTGTGATCGGGACATATCAGTTGGAGGATAACTTTGTGGTGTTTGATTTGGAGAATTCGACTTTCGGTTTTAGTTCTTCGCTGTTGCATCAGCAAACATCCTGTTCCAACTTCAACTTTACTGTGATCGATGAAAATTGAAGCTAAATTTATGAGCACTTAGCTGGACAAGTATGTTAAACTTAACTGAATTGTTGGGTTGGGTTGTATTTTTAATATGAATAAAGCATTGTTATCTTCCATTTGATTACGTTGTTATGTAAATGTAATCTATTGCTTATCGCCGTTCATTGTTTTGTATGCTATTCCTAGTAATCAAATAAAGCTTCTGATCATTCTCATTGTTCTTTACTATTTTGTTTGATTCTTTGTTTAATTACCTATATAATTTGAAATTATCTTTAAAATTCTTTATTCGATCTATATCACAAATAAAAGATAACATAATATATATGAAATTGGATAATAGGGATGAGTTAAAATGAGAACTAGGTTGAGTTGTGAGAACTATAAGAACTCATTTTATAACCACATATTTAATTATTTGTAAAATGAATATGTGGTTGTGGTTAAACCGTAATAAAATATTACATCGATGTACACATTTACATCATTTTTACACCAGTCGTCATGATGGATGAAGCGATATCATGTTTTGACAAAGGTCTGCGGGAAGCCATCGAAGACATAGTGGTATGTGGGGGTCCGTTCTTTGGTGACCTACAGTGGCGACTGGCATCTTTGCCGATGTGTTTGGGAGGATTAGGGCTCCTCTCAGCAAAAGATGTTGGGGTGTATGCTTTTGTTGCATCGCGAGCTCAGTCTTGGAATCTCCAAGACCACATCTTAAGGAATAGTGGGGTTGTCGACATGGACTTGGACTACGTACAGGCCCTCGAAAGGATAAATTACTTTCTCCCAGGTTTTGATATTGGCGGTTTTTCTAACAAGGACACCGCCCCCCCCCAAAGCCTCATAAAACTTTGGCGAATGCCCTCTTTGGAAAAATCGCACAGAGCCTGGGTGAAACTTTTGATCTGTCCCCCCGTCAAAAGGCAGTTATTGAATGCTTGCAAAGCCCCATGCCCAAGACTTCCTGAATGTTATCCCAATCGAAGGTTTGGGCCAAACCATGTCTAGGGTCGAATACAGGGCAATTCTTAAATATCGTTTGGTGACCCCACGTACCATGAAGATGAAGTCTGTCCGATTTGCCGTAAGGCATGCTTGGACAAATACTGGGAACACGCGGTTCATTGTAAGGAGTTGCCTGGTTTCAAATATAGGCATGACTGGGTCCGAGACGTTCTTTGGGACATTTTAAGAAGGGCTGGGATCTCAGCCAAGAGGGAGGCTCCTGTGAATTTCCTCTCGGACCCCGCTGACGGGAGATCCACCCTACGTCCAGCAGACCTGCTTGTCTTTGGGTGGGCCGGGGGAAACACGCTTGCGTCGACCTAACAGGTGTATCTCCTCTGGTTGGTTTGAGGGATAGTGGTTGTTTAGCAGGGCAAGCGGTGCGGAAAGCAGAGGCGAAGAAAGTTGAGAAGCATGCTAAAGCCTGCGAGGAGAACCAACACGTTTTTGTTCCCCTGGCATTTGATACCTTTGGCTCTTTGGCGCCGGAAGCCATCCGTTTCTTGACCAGAGTCCAACGGGTTATTCATAGCAGTGTCTCGACTCCGGGGGGACATGGGTTCGTTTTTAGTAGGTTAGGGTTTGCCATCCAGAAAGGGGTGGCGTCGCAGCTTGTTGCCCGCCTGCCCGCTATCTTGATGTAATTAGTCTCGTTATGTGTTTATGAATAAAAATTCAGAGTAAAAAGCAAGTAGTTACAAAATGAAATAATATTATTTTATTATATTTCTTAGTTAGCTATTTTTTTACATCAGTGTGTAATTTTTTTTTAAATTCACATTTTACATCGGAGTTCTCACGGTTCTCACAACTCAACCTAGTTCTCATTAGAACTGAATCCTTGGATAATCAATGTCAAATAACATAAACTTGTATTTAACCTCAAGACATCGCACCACAATCGTTCACAGGTAAATCTGTCATGGAAAACCCTAAATCGATTAAGGGGTTGAGGTTTGTTGAAAAATTAAGAGTTAGGGTTTCAAACGCGGACGAAGACATGTTGATTACGGTAGGGTGTCTTATTTGGTGGGGTTTCGTGGTGGTTGTCAGATTTAGTGGGATTTCGTGGTTATTGTCAGATTTGGAAGGGTATCGCGATGGTTGTCGGATTTACGGGGTTTCATGATGGTTATCGGATTTCGTGGTGCTTAGCTGTTGGTGGTAGGTTATGGTGGTATGGGGTGGTTGGTTGTAGGTTGTGGTGGTGTAGGGTTGGTGGTGGCATGTTTAGATGGTGTTTAGTGGTTGGTCACTGGTGGTAGTGGTGTGGGGTTGTTGGTGGCAGGTTGTCGTGGTGTGGCTTGGTGGCGGTGATGGGTGGTGGATGGGAGGGAGAGAGATAGAAAGTGGTGAGGAAAAGAGAAGGAGAACGGGTTTAGAGAGAGAGAAGGGGGGGGGGGGGGTAAACTTGTTTTAAATATGTATTTTGAATAAATGTGTAAAATTACTAAATTGCTCTCATTTGGGGTTCACGTGACCCTTTTTAACGCTAAAAAGTAACCTGGTTAGTGCTAAAGGATAAATGGTGCCCGGTTTTTAAGCATATAGGATGAAAATCTTTAATTTTTCCTAAATTATTTAATTAATAACCCTTGAGTCTGTATAAATCAAACAAACCCTTCAACTTATATAATTTTTTTTTTACCAAACAAACCCTTCAACTTATATAAATTATTTATCCAATAATTTATTCTCAAATTTGCCACATTTTGTGGAATATTTAACCAATTATATATATATTTTCTTGTTTGTTGTCCAAAGTATAACTCTAATTAGGATCGTACCTTATTGGAAGTGTTGTTAATCAATAGTTCGGCATAATAATTCAACATGTAGTTCTCTCGGTCCGCTGTAATTTTAAAACTTCAATATCTATTTTGTTAATCCATTTTGTTAACTAAATTGATCAAATGGTTAATCTGATGATTTTCCATTTATTCAACTAGAGTGCACTCTTTACTTTAGTTAGGCGTTAGGACTCCACACTATATTCTCCAATTTCTTGATATAGTCATATTAATATGTCATGTATGCTCTGCCATTACTAATCGGTGTGCTTGTTTTAATATAGCTAGTTGTGTAGTGTAAAGAATGTAAACTAGGATAAAACCAACCAATTAAAATACATCACTTTAGCACTCCTTAAAAGGTTGTTTATTCGACTACTTGGAACATATAGAACACATAATTAGAAGTTACATGAAGGCAAATTAACTAAAGGTAGATAGCCATCCATAACCCTTGAACATACTTGCAAGAGACAGCTTCAAGTGCTATTGGTGAGTGTAAAGTTGAAGTTTCCACAACTAGTCTGTCTACGTAATAGCGAAGAACTAAACCCAAACATCGAATTCTCCAAATCAAACTCCAGAAAATTATTTTCAAATTGAAGTGTCCCAATCACAATTGTATCTTTAGGCCTCACACCACCATCGATAAACGCTAAGCATGCCACATCTTTTGATATTTGTTTCATGGAGTTAGCTGTGGATATAGTCCACGTCTCGCCACCAGAGAGGATCAAACCAATATCAGGAACGCTCAAAGTAATTCCAGGGAATGTCCTGAAACACAGCCTGAACGGTGCTACTGGCCTCGCACGAGGGAGTCTTATTGTATATAGCGAAAATAACCTAACCATTCGATTATAAATATCGGTTCTAAGAGTGGTGTAAGGCTCAATTGTACTAAGCTTGGTACTTATATTTGATGGTAGGTCAATAGATGTCTGTACAATAAAAATTGTAATGACATCTATAAAGTATCCAAAAGAACCTGGATGCTTTAGCAAAGGAGTATAAGAAAGCAGACTCTTTATATCAACGTTCGATTGGGGAAGAAGGTAATAGGGGCCAGAACCGAAGAATAAAACTCCTGGAGTGGAAGAAGTGCTAGGTAAACATAGAGATAACGATCTTTTAAGCGGTTGATATAAATAAGCTGGTAACGCGTAAGGTGAGGACGAAAATGCCATAACACCAGTAACACCTGTATTAGAGAGAATATATTAATTATAGATAATTTGACGATAGTAAATGATAATTAATAAAATAATATTAGCGGTATATATATATATCACTACTAGAAAAATGGCTCTTTTGCTACAAAATTTTCTTAGGAAAAAAAAATGCGTCCCAAATTTTGACAAATTTGCTACTAATTTGTGACGAAAAAAACACCCTTATTTTTGTGACAAATTTGCTACACAATAGCTAAGCAATACTTTAAAAATTGCGTAAGAAATGCGTAGGAATTGCGTCACAAATTTCCTACACCATATTTTCCTAAGAAATGGGTTGAAAATTGCGTAGCAAATGTGTAGTAATTGATTTGCGACGAGGGTTTTTCTAACATCAAGTTTTTTTGAAAATACGTTACAAACCAAGATTTGTGACGCATTTTCAACAAAACCTTGATGTTAGAAAAACCATCGTCGCAAACCAATTACTACACATTTGTAACACAATTTTCAACGCATTTCCTACGAAAACATGGTGTAGGAAATTTTTGACACATTTTCTACGCAATTTCCTAAGAATTTGTATATATATATATATATATATATATATTTTTTTTTGTTAAAGGACAGAATCTTTTCATTAATTTATTCAAATACGGAAGTTACAAATGAGTACCAACTTTGTTAAAATTTGTGACGCATTTTTTTCCGTAAGAAAATTTTGTAGCAAAATGCCACTTTTCTAATAGTGTATTAAGTAATCCCTAAGTAATATATTTTGTATAAAAACCTGAAGGGAATGATTCAAATGTGGAAGAAGGAGCACACGCTGCATTAGGGTAGGCACCATATGAACCAGTGAAAACATTTTTACCATTGCTTGTGTTCACTGTGAAAGCGTCATAGTTAAGAAGGGCTTGACCACACGACCTTGTAATTGGGTTCACAATATTGACGGGGCATGTACAATATCCCCAACCAGGTAAGGTCGAACTATTGGTTACCGGTGGGCAAAGTGGATTATTGTATGAGTAAGTAGTTCGCGCATCAGTGCATTGATATTCTTCACAAGAAACAGGATAGGTGCAAAGCGTGTTGCTAGGGCAGCTTCCGGGATACATGTTCCATTGCAGGATGCAGTCGTGCCATATGAAAGGAGCGTCGATGTCTATTAGGAAGTTTGCGTTCATGTATTGCATGTTTACGTATGATGTCATGATTTTAACGCTATAGAGAGGCTTAGCAGCATCGATATGTTTAGTGACAGGAACAACTATGGAAGTGTACGGTGGCACATACGCAACTATCGCGTTATGTTCTTGAGAGATGAAGGCTAGAACCGTAAGGATTAGTTGTAGAAGGAAAAACATTTTCCAAATTTATGTTTGTACAATCTCAACTTTAGATTAATTGGACTATATATATGGCTCAAGCAGCTTTGTACAAATTTATTTTGGGCATAATTAGTTAGAGGGTGACACAGCAGGCATCAGTTCATGTGACATGACATAATCAATTGATAAAAACGTTGAGCATCGTCATATATATGCACAAGTTGAATACGTGAGTCTATCCATAAAGTCGGCGACGGGAAGTGGGATGTGCATAGGGGTGAGCAATAAACGGTTCCGACCCGCGAAAACCGTGAAACCGACCCAGAACCGCTAGAACCGAACCGAATTAATGTTATAGGTTCCGGTTCCGCACTACTAGAGAAAGGGGTTTTTGCTACCGTATTTTTGGTAGCAAAACGGTGGCAATTACCCTTTTGCCACCGTTTTGCTACCAAAAATTTCGGTAGCAAAATCACACATGGCAATTGCCCTATTGCAACCAATTTGCTACCGCTTTATGTTTTGCCACCGTTTTGCTACCGCTAGTTTGCCACCGTTTTGCTACCGCTACTTTACCACCGTTTTGCTACCACTTTTTTGTCACGGTTTTGCTACCGCTTTTTGTTACCACTTTGCTACGTTTTTTGCTATATTTTTGCTACCGTTTTGCTACCATTTTTGTGGTATTCTTTCTACCATTATTACCATTCCATTTCATATATCTACATGCTACCATTCCATTTCTTTGCAAAATGTATCCATTTATGAGAATTTTAAATCATAACATTCAAATCAATACATCAAAAATCCAAACTAAACATCCAAATCCAAACATTCAAACTAAAAGTGTTTACATACAGCAGCCTATGTTGACACTCCAGACAACAAACCATCTAAAGCAGGACTAGCAATAACTTCATTCAAACTAAAAGCGTCACGCCATAGGGTCTTTGGAAGGAGGGAGAAGGCATTGGAGTGGTTGAGAAGATCAACGCCAAACGCCCAATACACTGCAGCTGAGGATGGAAGGGTTAGCACGACAACATACAACGTAATTTTTGCAAATTAAACAACAGATGTAAATAGAGCTAATATAGTAGCATACCCTGTAGATGTTATCCTAAGGCATATATGCAAGTATATCAAACAAAAAATGAGATTTGAAGTACCTGCAATGACAAGATATTCAAATATTATAAACTCAGTTGCAGAATTACTACATTCTCTTAAGTTACTGCACTGCCAACAATATAAGGGGTGTCCATCATGTCAAGTTAATGTATTTCAAGTTGAATCATTTACCCATTTATTTTCTAAACTAGTCAAACGGGTTGTAAACAAGTTGACTGGGTTGTAATCTGCTTTAACTGATTAAACTGGGCCGATTAGCGAACCAGTAAACTGTCTGGCTCGATGTCTGGTCCGCTTTTAAAAACATTTTTAAATATCTTTCGGAAATAAATGAAAGTGTTTACAAAATGATATGCCTAAAAACGTATGAATTTTCCACAACCGTGATATGGGTCTTTATTCCCTAAATATGCTTCTAATTGGCTAGTTAACTACTAAAACAACAATCGCATCCTTATGCTGTTACCACAATTTGAAATTTAGGGTGGTTCATGTATTATTTTTAGTTTTTAATTCCAAATGTAACAAGGAGTCAAGGACCAACAGACTCTGATCGTGTCTATGTATGTATACATGAACTTAAAGGAAACTTAGCAAAGTATAATCAAGGAAACTTATCTCATAGTCCTAAATAAGCCTTCCATCAACCTAAAACAGCCTAAACTAGCCCTAAACAAGGCTAAAACTAGCTCTAAACAAGCCTAAAATTCAGCAACCAAACCATCAAATTCAAACCACAATTAAAGTATCAAAGAATGAGCCTTTTTTTTTGTAAGGCTTAGTTCAGTGGAAATCCTTGTACAACCCTAACCTAGCGATCTCAAGTTCGAATCCCTACCCACACACTGGTGTCCTCCTTGCCTAAGCTCAAACCATCACGGAGAATTTTTTTGTGGTGTGTATGAATCGAACTTGTGACCTACCCCCAGGATGGGAACCCCTAAGGGAAAACCCACCCTACCTCAAACCAGCTGGGCTGGAGATCATTGGCATCAAAGAATGAGCCTAGAATTAATTAAAAGCTGAATGAGCCTAGAATTAATTAAGCTGAAAAAGAATGTCTGAATGCTAAATCACAATTAAAGTATCAAAGAATTCATGGATGCTAATTCTTAAGCATATGTTTATAATATTACAATGTGTATATGTCATAAAGAATAACAGCATGAGCAAATCATGTCAATGGATGCTAATTCTTAAGCATATGCTAATTCTTTATAACATATTTATCAGAATCCAATCATACCTACTGTTTAAGAATTAGCATTTCAGAAGTTATCTTAAATGCTTCTGCAAATACAAACATGACACTGTGACCACTTACCGGCAGGCAACATAAAGGCAAGCAGCTGCAACTTGGTCTGTTCTACGTCCTCTTGTAAAACCACGCTCAACGGCTATCTACGAGTATGAAGGAATCAAAAACTAACATTCACAAAAGGCATATGCCATAAGTCTGAACTATAAGAAAAGCACAAACCTGATAATAATTAGTAGCATGATCAACATTGCTGATCCCATATTTATCTATCAGCTTATAGATTACTACATTCCCTGCAATGTAAAAAATAAACATTGCAAACAACCTGCTGGAGTGTTATAATGAACGTAAATAATTGTAGTTCAAAAACTAGTGACTTGAAAAGAAAGCTAGTGTTATAATGAACGTAAATAATTGTGAAATACGTACACTGACGGTGCTATAATCATGATGTGTGTCACTATTTTTTGAACAATGTTTACACCATGTCATCTCCTTGCTTGAGAAGCTTCTATCACCTAGGTCTATGCGCCTTGGGTGCCTAATAGCGCCTTTGATAGCTGTGATTATATCATACAAAATTGATTCCTAAACCATTTATATTCAACTACAACAACATCAAAAACATACAAAATTGTAATGCAAATAGAAACAAAATCAAACAAATTATTTTTAACTATAATCTCTAACTAATACAAACATAAAAAGCAATCCATGGATGCAACAACAAAACCTAATTCGAAAATTTAACCCACAAAAAAAATTTCAGGCAATAAAATCAAACAAACCTGATGCAAATGTTATGGTGACTGAAATTTACGATTTTACATCATAAGCGAACAAAAATATGAAAATATTGATGGTCAATGGTCAAACTTGTAACGACATATTATCAATATACTTACTTAGACCAGGTAGGGACTAGAATATAGATCTGAGAATTAAAACCGTTTTTGGAAATCAGCAAAAATCCGGCATGCACCAATTCCAGAAAGAGCTTGTTTTGATGCAATTCTTTTATCTTTAATCAAGTCAAAATCTTCACCATATGCCAACTTCAATGTTTCCTCAACCATGTTGTTGCTTCCTCCCATTGGAAGATACTCCCTGAAGGTAAATACGATTAAATAGGAGAACATGGAACAATGTATACAATGTTCAACTGTTCTTTTTTAAACCAAGAGTTAGCTAACATAGCTCAAAATCAAACAAATTATTTTGACTATAATCTCTAACTAATACAAACATACAAAACAGCTCAGGGATACAAAGACTTGCACAAATCAGATCTCAAATAAAATCGAGCAACAGATCACAGACTCGCACAATATACATCGATGTATATTCTTAGTTTGGTGAATTCGCAAAAATCAATTCGCGCTTTTTAAAACCAAGGTTGTTACTGCTATAGTTTGGTCAGACGCGACCTGTGGTGGTGGCGACTAGGGTCTCGGATGGTTGGTTTTTTGTGTGACACGGCCAAGGTTTATTGTTCAACCATGAAAAAAAATACAAATATGAAGGAAAAAAAGTCTCCCAACTAGATTATTTATTATAAGCACTTAGGTGTGTTGTTCAAAATTAGAATGCTGAAAACAAGATTTTGCGTGTAGGAATGGAGGGAGATGACAAAGATATCTAATTCAGGTTCACGCCATTATAACGGGAAATATGAGATTTAATAGTTGTGGCACATCAAAAGATAACAAGTAATGCACATGATCTGATCACAAATTAATCAAGTTGAAACCCAAAATCCTAAATCATCTTACTTATTTAGAGATTTCTGACATGAAGCAAATGCCTAATAGCAGCAACTGCATCACCTTTGTGTTCCCTCAACGTTCTTTCAGCCACCTTCTTATCCAGCTGTGAGTCATCAAACACAAGTAAAGATTGGTAAGTAAGAACATAACATATTTAGATAAGTATAAAAAAAGAACCATTATGATAGTTGTAAGAAGAAATTAACCTCTAGTTCGTTTGCGATGATATCAACTTCATTCAGCAAAGAAATATTCCTATCTTACACAGTGAACTAGCTAGAACATGTACATACAAGACAATATTTGAAGGCTTTGTGGACGTCTATTTACCCCAAAAAAGTGTTCGACTACTAAGGATTTGGCATCAATTCCTAATGATGCGATCAAATACCCTAACCAATTTATGTAATTGTATATGTCTATTCAATTGGTAAGCATAAACAATTAGCATATGTAAAATCGATCAAATACGCAAACCAATCTAACCCTCAATTGAATACACATATACAATTGCATCTTTAATACGAATCTAACTAAACATATACGCATCAATTCAATACGAACCTAATTAAACATATACCAACCGCACAATCCAAAAACCTCGAAATGTCCACCAATAACAGATCACAATTCACCATTATAGCTAAACAACATCAAAAAGCAAGTAAGGCAACTATAACTCAAACTAACTTTACACAATTTCATCAAAACTGCAACTAATTTAACACAATATCATCAAATTAAACCAAGTACATATTAAATCGTAACAATAACATATACTAATCAGAACATTTACATTGTAATGAATCAGAACCTTACGGTGTTGTTGTTGATGGAAAGCTTACAGCGGAATACGGTGACCGGAACCCTACGGTGTCATTGTTGACGGAAATCTTACAGCGGAATACGACGGAGATTATGATGATGAATCCGGTGATGTATGTTAGGGTTACGGTTAGGGATACGACGGTGATGTAGGGGATCGATGGAAGCTGGTTGTCGATGGAAGGTGGTGATCGATATGACCAGTTCTGGATTAATTGATCGATGGGGATTAATATATACTAAACCCTAACTAAATCAGATCTTCAAAACAAACAATTTTCTTACACGATTAATTTAAATCATTCACCTTATGTTTCCTTTGAGGCTTTGACGGTCATTCCACCGATAATAGCTTCAGGCGGTTGAATCCGGTGGAGATGGAGGGGGTGCTACGGTGTATGCTGGTTACGGTGTACGGTGGAGATAGAGGTGTATGCTTCCATGGAGGTCAATAGAGGTCTATTATAGAGGATGGAGATGAATCGATAGAGATAAATCTGTTACAGAGGAAGGAGACTGGCTTTTATTTATGGAGATGAGATGAACCGATTGTCGATGAATCGGTGATGGAGATGGAGTCAGAGGTCGATGGAGATGGTGTACAATGTTACGGAGGAGGATATAAAGGGCTTTTATTTGCTTTTTCTTTTTAATTCTCAGCTCTGTAAAATTGTAAAATTTGCTACCGTGGTTTTCGGTAGCTAATTTTGGTGGCAGTTGCTTAGTTTTGTAGTAGTGCCGGTTCTCAAATTTTGGCATAATCGGTTCGGTTCGGTTCGGTCCGGTTCTGAACCGTTGCACAGCCCTAGATGTGCACCATATTTAAAAAAAAAGAAAAAAGAAACAAAAAAACCTCAAATTCGCATACTAGTTTTTGTTTTGTTTTTTACATAACTAGGTCATGTATTAATACGCGCGTTGCGCATTTTTCACATGACCCGTTAATGCGGATTTTCCAAACTCAATATTTAAACAAACTTACTTAATGCCCAACATGTTATCATTCAATTCCGTAACAAATATGTTAATTCAAAATTCAACCAATATAATGAAAAACCACAATCATTCGACTTAACCTCACCCAGAAGCCATGTATTTAGTCATCATCAATGGGTACACAACAACCCACACAAAAGCGAACCGAAGGTCAAATAGTGAATAAAATAATATGAATAAAATAATTATAATTAAAAAAAAGTTTTTAAATAAAATAATATTATAATTACTATTCATTTAGAAATTAGAATCACTATTCATTAGGTTTGTTTATTAATGTTATATATAATTAATCAAATGTTGTTAATCGATTAGCTAGTAAAGATCAACCAAAAGGTCAACGAACTTCTACTTTTTAGATATGATACTTAATACTTTTTTTATATATATTTTTTTAACGACCAACAAAAACCCGAATACCAGGGTGAACTCAATGACAAAAGGTGATACGACCTATTCGAGATGGTCAATCTCCAAGAACAACAAGGAGGAAGAAGAGAATATTTGGAACAATTTTTCTGCCTCTTTTATTAAAAACTTCAAAGTACTTATAGGAAAATTAACCCTTGGAGAACAAGAAATATTTATGTAAAACTAGAAGGAAATAACTTAAAATAGGAAAGAAATAATTGACTTGATCTTGAGAAAATCTTCATACGAAAGCTGGCATTAATCTCTAAATTTTGCTGGGATTCGAATCTGTCTTTTCGGTCGGTGCATCACTTGGTGAAGTGCATCAGCTTCAGTTTCGGCCAGCATCATTGGGTCTGTCGGACCTGGTTCATCCGCTTCAGATTGGACCTGTGTTGGACCTGCCTTGTGCGTATCAATATCCCCTCCTTCAAAAACGGTCTTGTCCTCAAGGTCGGGCATGTCTGATGAATTGTGCTGCTCATTGAGGTCCGGTGGTAACGGCATGAAACCTGAATTCCAATCACCTTTGCACGGACGGAGTAACGAAACGTGGAACACTGGATGAATACGGGAACCGATTGGTAAGTCGAGTCGGTAAGCGACTTGGCCAATGCGTTCCAAAATTGTGAATGGCCCATAATACCTACGACTTAACTTCTCAACACCCCGAGTAGCGACTGATTTTTGACGATACATGCGAAGCTTTAGCAATACCTGGTCTCCAACACTAAATTGCATGTCCTGTCTATGGCGATTTGCTTGCTCCGTCATACGTTGTCTTGTCTTTTGGAGGTTAGCCTTAAGTAAGGTAAGAATATGTTGATGTTCAAGTAAAGCCTCATAAATTGTTTTTGGCTTTGAATCAGACCTAGTGTAATGCGGAATGGACGGTGGTGGTCGACCGTAAAGAGCTTGAAAGGGTGTCATCTCGATTGCAATATGAAAGGATGTATTGTACCAAAATTCCGCTAGATATAAAAACTTGGTCCAACGCTTTGGTTCGTCACATGTGAAACAACGAAGATAACCTTCCAAAGTGCGATTAAGTACCTCGGTTTGACCGTCGGTCTGTGGATGATAAGCACTCGAGTGTAACAATTGTGTACCGATTGTGGTAAAAAGCTCTGTCCAAAATCGACTTAGGAATATTGGATCACGGTCGGATAATATGCTTTTAGGAAGTCCATGTAGCTTGTAGACTTGCTCCAGAAAAATGACTGACAAAGTTTGAGCAGTGTAGTGTGACGGAAGAGCAATAAAGTGTGCGAATTTCGACAACTGATCGACAATAACCCAAATTGCGGTTTTTCCATTCGATGGTGGCAAGCTCGTAATGAAATCCATAGAAATGTCTTCCCAAACCTAGCTAGGAATAGGCAGCGGCTGCAACAGACCATATGGTTTTTGTGTTTAGTACTTGGTTTGCTGACAAATTTGGCATTCCGATACAAACCGCGTAACTTCTGAACGTAAGTTAGACCAGGAGAAATTAGATTTTAAGCGCTTGATCGTTGCCGTTATCCCAGAGTGCCCCCTAATTTACTTGAGTGATATTCTTGTAACAACTTCTGACGGAGGGCGGGTAAATCTGGAATCAATAAACGTTGGTTATGGTACACCAATCCATCGTGAATGGTGTAATCGGTGACGGTTGATGAGTCGATAATGCCATCAAATAGAGTACGACCAACAGAAGACTTGGTGTAATATTCTCGTAATTCATGCAACCAAGGGAAGACGGGCGTGGATAAGTTGAGCATAAGTAAGTCGTCCGTGCGACTCAAGGCATCGGCTACCTTGTTTTCTTTTCCTGGTTTGTAGTGAATTTCAAAATCATACCCCAATAACTTGCTAGCCCATTTATGTTGTTCGGGCGTCTGGATGACCTGTGTTAGAAGATGACGGAGACTACGTTGGTCTGTAAAGACGCGAAAACGATAGCCTAGCAAATAATGGCGCCATTTTTTTATGGCCTCAGTGATAGCAAATAACTCTCTAATGTATGCCGATGACGCCCACATTTTTTTGTTAATTTTCTTGCTAAAAAATGCAATTGGGCGATCGTTTTGAGACAAAACGGCGCCAATACCATAATCGGAAGCATCTGTGGTAATATCAAAGACTTGGGAAAAATCAGGTTAAGTGAGAGTAGGAAGATTAACCATGGCAGCTTTGAGTGTCTCAAAAGCATTTTGAGCCTCATCCGTCCAAAAAAAATTATGAGAATGTTGCAACAAATCAGTTAAGGGCCCCGCAATGTGAGAATACCTTTGGACGAATCTACGGTAGTAACCCGTGAGCCCAAGAAACCCACGCAAGGATGTTTGCGATGTGGGAGTCGGCCATTTCTAGATTGCCAAAATTTTGTCATCATCAGTCGCGACACCCTCCGCTGATATAACATGTCCCAAATATTGTACCTTGGTAACACCAAAGACACACTTAGATAGTTTAGCAAAATACTGAATGGAGGATAATAGTTGAAAAACTTGAGACAGATGATGTAGGTGGGCTTCACGAGATCGACTATAAACCAAAATATCATCGAAAAAAACTAATACAAACCGTCGTAAGTAGTCACGAAAAAGGTCATTCATGGCCGACTGAAAAGTGGATGGCGCATTTGAGAGTCCGAATGGCATGACCAAAATTCATAGTGACCGTCAATTGTCCGAAAAGCCGTCTTATGGGTGTCATTAGGGGCAACCCGGATTTGATGGTAACCTGCACGCAAATCCAATTTAGAAAAAATAGTTGCACCTTGCAGTTCGTCTAGTAGAGCGTCCACTGTGGGAATAGGAAAACGATCCCGTATGGTGATGGCGTTTAAAGCGCGATAGTCGACGCAAAAGCGCCAAGTACCATCTTTCTTTTTAACCAACAGTACCGGAGACGAATACGAGCTGGTGCTCGGTTGAATGATGCCATCCACAAGCATGTCTTTAAAGAGTTTAGTCATGATCTCTTTTTGATAGTGCGGGTAGCGGTACGGGCGAACATTCACGGGTTTACTGTTTGGAATTAAATGGATGTGGTGATCATGTGGTCTAGGTGGAGGTAGGGTTGTTGGGGTTTGAAAGATTGGTGAAAATTGTTGCAAAAGAGATTGAATGTCACTGTCAGCATGAACTTGAGGTGTAGGCTTGGTGGATTCACTTTCATGTTCAAAAATTAATGTGTGCATTGAGGCCACTGATCCTTTTGAAAGAAAAGTGTGAATGGTGGCTGGTGTGGCAGGTGAAACAATAGGTCCGCCGGTTAAGGTAAGATGTTGACCCTTAAAAGTAAAACTGATGGATGGAATCGAGAAATCCGCTATGATGCGACCCAATGAGCTTAACCAAGCTATGCCCAAAACAACATCCGCCCTTCGATTGGTAGAACGTAACATGGAATGTCGAAAGTTTCTTGCGCTATAATGACCATAACTTGTGGACAAAAGCTACGCATTGGAGGAAGTCGCCATTGCCAATCATAACTGAAAATGGAGCGATGAGATCCACTTGTAACCGTAGGAAGGATGCCATTCTTGGTTGAATAACATTGTGAGTGCTTCCTGAATCGACCAAAATTGTAACGAGGTGACCCGCAATATAACCCGTAAGTCTCAATGTCTTTGGAGAAGTGAGACCGTGCAAAGCGGCAGGCGAAAGTGATAAAAATTGCGGTTCGGTGTTAACCGGTTCATTGTGTTGGTTGGTATGGTGTGTAGTGTCGGGTGGTTCATCGCTGAAATCAATCAAAGGCGGGGTGGTATCAATGTCATCGTAGTCAACGAGCAAGTGGAATTGTGGTGGGTTTGCACTTATGACCGCGATGGTATTTTTCGGGCATCGAAAACACAACCCAGCGGCTTTGCATTGTTGAATAGCTTCCGGGGACAAGCGGTTGAATGGTAGAGTGGTGGTGGATGGTTTAGGTGTGGGAAGAAGAGGAGTTGTGGTGGTGTTGGTGTTAGTCGATGGCTTATCAGAAGGTGTGTTGGGTTTTGAAGACACCATAGATGAAGTTGGGTGATATGGTGGGTTAGTTTTAAAACGAAATCTTTGTTCATTTAGTTTATCTTCAACTAACTTGGCTAACCCGATAGCTTCTGCCAATGATTGGGGTCGATAGATAGCAAGCTCCTGGTGGATATCTTTCCGTAGACCGGATAAGAAGCAATTGAATAGAACATCGGATGGGATCCCAACAGTGCAATTGCTTAGACGTTCAAACTCCGTTATGTACGCCACGACTGTGGTAGTTTGTTGAAGTTTGAATAGAGCAGCTTGATGATTCGCATATGAAGACGGTCCGAAGCGAAGCTCTAGTTGGCGCGTAAAAGCGGCCCAAGTGGTAAGCAGACCGTTGTTGGAGAGGTACTTATACCAACTGAGCGCGTCACCCGAAAGACTAAATGCGACCATACGAATACGATTATCCGGGGTGATATTGTAGTAACTAAAATATTGATCGGCTTGAAAAAGCCAATCCAAAGGTTTGACCCATCAAAGGTGGGAAGAAAAAGTTTTGGTTGTCGTGGTTGGTTGTCGTGGTTTGGTTGGAAGGAGGAAGGTTTGGTTTCGGTTTTGTTAAGGGCTGCTAGGATGCAGTTGGTTTGTTCGGCTTGAGCCGAGATATGGGCTGTGAGGGTTTCGAAGCGTGCGGCCGTCTCTCAAGATTGGCTCGCGAGTGCCTCAGTAAGGGCAGCGATAGCATCTTCGGTGTCCTTCTTAGGAGGCATTGGGTAAGTCGATGAAAGCACCAATTGATACGACCTATTCGAGATGGTCAATCTCCAAGAACAACAAGGAGGAAGAAGAGAATATTTGGAACAATTTTTCTGCCTCTTTTATTAAAAACTTCAAAGTACTTATAGGAAAATTAACCCTTGGAGAACAAGAAATAGTTATGTAAAACTAGAAGGAAATAACTTAAAATAGGAAAGAAATAATTGACTTGATCTTGAGAAAATCTTCATACGAAAGCTGGCATTAATCTCTAAATTTTGCTGGGATTCGAATCTGTCTTTTCGGTCGGTGCATCACTTGGTGAAGTGCATCAGCTTCAGTTTCGACCAGCATCATTGGGTCTGTCGGACCTGGTTCATCCGCTTCAGATTGGACCTGTGTTGGACCTGCCTTGTGCGTATCAAAAGGTCACCAACATTAACGAAGGCAGACGACGCTGGTAACCCGGTCTGCCACTATTTTAGAGGAAACTCAACGCCGAAGGTCATAGGATTGTCAATACACGAAATATCGTTTTTTTTGAATATTTAGTTAAAATCTCTCAAAAAAAAAAAAAAAAAAAAACACCAAACCAGCGCCAACCAAATTGACGATCACCCCAAATAAGTGTCATCGGTTTAATGAAACTATTTGGGATCTATATTTTATATTTTACATTTTTTTTGAACAATTTATATTTCAAAGTAAATGTTTAGTGGAATAAAATTAATTGTTCGATCTAAATTAATAGTTCATTTTATGATTCAGTAAATGTTCCCTTTCAAAGGGACAAACTAAAATAGCACAACTGTATATGAGAAACAAAAAATAGTAAAATGATATAACAACCGTGAATGCTTAAAATGATTCTCATATATTGAAAAAGTGAAAGTCTGTGTGTAATAGTTTGTGTGAACTCATCTATTTATACACAAAAGCAATGGTACATATTAAGTATAAAATTAATATATAATGCTACAGCAGGCTGTATTATTGGAATTTGTTATAGAAATATCTATTAAGTAAACAAAAATTGATATAATAACAAACTACTGAAGTAGCAAGGAAGTGGGAAGCTTCTATTGAAACTACTAAAGAGTAAACAACTTCTGATGAGTAAATCATCAAAGTTATTCTTCAGATGTTTGTCTGCACAACTTCAGGACTTTATTTATCAATACTTTTATTCAGCTTCTTTATTTAGTACTTTCTTTTTCAAACCTACGGTACTTTGTCATCTAACAAAATGCAGAGAGGATATTAGACTAATGTTAAAATGCTTATCAATCCTCTTTGACCCAACAAACCATAAACGCCCCTATATGTTTTTTCTTCTTCTTATTTGAAACATGATGTTTCCAAGGTTTCAGAGGCGGTCCAACTATTTTGAAGGCCCAAGCAAAATGAAAGTTTGACATGAAAATTATTTATAAGAAACATATAAAATCCTTAATCAGTTTGTAAACTATGTTGTTTTTTCGAAGCAACTAAAGTTTGGCTTTCAAAAACATAAATTAATTAAAAAGAGGTTAAAGAGTTAGACCTAACAATTAATAACTTACATTTAGAGTAAGTATTCTATCTAATTGGAGTAATTGTTATTATAAATTAGAAGCAACTTAAAAAAATAGACATACCATGCACACAAGTGCAGGAAAATTTATAAACATCTGTATTATGATTATATAATGATGCTTGATTATATGCATAATTGTTTATAAATATATACATAGTAATATGTTTGGGAAGACTAAACAGAAAAGCCTAAAAATTTGAGAAAACTATACTTTCTAAACTATTTTTATCTAAAAATTTTAGAGTATGTAATATACATGCACGACGCCGATAAAAACTATGTATATATATGAGGCACGGTTACTGTGAGTTTGAGCCCTCTCACACACTCACGTTCGTGTGATTGGTGATCTATGATTGTTTTTCATGTATTATACAAATAAACATATTTGCTTTCTGAGGGCGATGATGACAAAGGATTATGGAAGCTACTGATGTCCGTTGTGTGAGACGGTATCGATAGGCTGCAACCACGCAACATACGACGCAGTAACCCGGTCGCCCCGCCGCCGCAACGTGCGGCGGATATAAAACTAGTTATATACATATGTGGTGTAACTATAAAGATGCGGTGCGGATTTATACAACCATGTTGTAAGGAAAACAACTTTTTTTCATCAACCGAACCTTATATATATATATATATATATATATATATATATATATATATATATAGGGAAAGGGTAAAATGAAAACACACTTTTCGTAAAAGAACACCGGAAACCATTTCTATCCATTGATCTTAGATGATCCAATGGCTAATATTATGCCACATGATTTTTTTGTCCTTTAGTGCCCACTTGTCCACTTGTTGAATAAAGATAAGAATAAAATAATTATCAAGGGTATTATGGTAAAAGCAACATCCCCTTCTCTCCTCCTTTTTCCTTTCACATGGGCCCACCTCACCTCCCAATATCCATTTCCTGTTTCTCTCTCCTCAAAAACAAAAAATCTGATTTATTTTTATTATTTTTTTAACAATTAAACCTCCTGATACTTTATTTTTATTTTTTAATTCCTTTCTTTTACAAAAAACACATTTTTTACGCCAGTGTAAAAACCCATCAACATACATCGTTTACAACATTTTACATCGCTGTACCTGTGAATCAACAAAAAATGCAAGATATTTATAAAATTTGAGATTAATCCACTGTTTTACACCAGTGTAAAACAGATTACATATTGCAATCTAGTTACATCTCTGTTCATTAAAAAACGGAAAAACTTTACAATACCGACTAAAATTACAAATGTAATAATACCTAGTAAGAATCATATCTTTTTACCACAAGATCAAAATGTTTACCCCCAATCGAAGTTACCGAGTAAAGAATTTGGCTTCGAACTTTAGTAGATCTAGGATGCATTCTTTATGTTTTTCAGTGATCTCATATTCTTTGTTGGCAAAGATCCGAGACCCTTCTCTTACACCAATCTGGAAAAATCAACACCAAAAGACAAACATTGTGCACCAGCTGTCCTCCCTCCCTAAAAAAATAAAATAAAATAAACTGTTACACCAGTGTAATGGCACAAAAAGTTTAACAAAATTGTGATATAATAATCAATGTAAGGAACATAAAATAACACAAGTGTAAAAGAACATAAAAAAACACCAGTGTAAAGAAAATAAAAACACCAAACTAAGACCCCCTAAAACAAACACAAAACATTAATGTAAACAAAATAAAAAACACCAGTGTAAAAATAACATGTGCAACTCGTTACACATGCCACACTTTACACTGGTGTAGTAGAACCCCCATATAAACCAAAATCTTTTAAACACTTCAAAAACTAAAACTGACAAAAAAAATACAGTATATAAACACTCCAACACACCAGTGTAAAAAAAATACAGTATATAAACACTCCAACACACCAATGTAATAAGTTGATACTAATTTTGACCACTCGAACTTCATTTCTAAAAACCTAATAAGAATCTCATTACATTCCACAACCAAAAATGAACGCTGCCTAAGTTGAATCTTAAATAACAAGACGTATAATACAACAAGGTACAAGGGACTCACGTTTACATCAGTGTAAAAACACACAGTTTCCACACAGTTTTACATTTGTAAAAAGCACGTTGACACTAATGTTAAAAGCACGTTGACACCAAAAATTTTAACACCTTAACTTACTATTATATGCTGCAAAAAAAAAAAAATAATAAAAAAAAAAAAAAATCTAAACTTACTTAAACTTAGCAGGAGAAAAACACTCACCCCATCATCAATAGAAGGTATGGAATGTTTAAGCTCCACAGTAACCCATCCAACATCTTGACCCTTCATCAAAACAAACAACCAATCATCATTACTCTTAATAATAATAATAATAATAATAATAATAATAATAATAATAATAATAATAATAACGACAACCACCTGAACATCATTCGAAAACCCCCCAAAACCCAGAACCACCACCATCACCATAAACAACCACCATGTTTAAGTTCCTCGCCACTGTCACCTACTACCATCACCATAACCACCACCTCGAAAAAACCCCAAAACCCAAAACCACCACCATAACCACCGCCTTCCCTCACCACAATCAGCACTGTCACCTACTGCCACACCATAACCACCACCTCGAAAAACCCCCAAACGCCCAAAACCACCACCATAATATTCAAAAAATCGAAGCCCCCCAGATCTGTTTCATAATAATAATAAGAATAATAGTAATAATAATAATAAAAAAAAACTATTAACCCCCAGATCTGTTTCATCTTGTTCGAACCACACCTGAAACCCACCACCATCATCATCTTCAACAACCTCTCTTCGTCCCCCTTGTTCGATTCGATGTTGTTTCCTCTCCTGGGCGACCTTCTGTTATTATCATCATCATCGTCTTCGTTATTATTATTATTATTATTATTATTATTATTATTATTATTATTATTATTATTATTATTTTTCCCTGGAGAATTGAAAGAGAGAAGTGAGAGAGAGAGTGAATTTGAAATAAGATGAGAGAGAAAGAGATTATATATGTTTGAGAGAGAGAGAGAGAGAGAGAGTAGGGGTGGGTGTGGGGTGGTTAATTGTATTAATAATATTTTAATAACCAATTACCATATTACCCTTGCTTAATAAAGACAAAAGAATGATATGTGGCATTATCCTATTGGTTAAGATGAGTTTTCTAGTTCTTTTATGAAGGATGGGTTTTCATTTGAACCTAATCCTATATATATAAACCCTTATATGTATAAATGAGTATTTCATATCATGTCTAATTTCCACAATAAAATCTATCTTGTGAGACCCTACATATACTAATAGTTTTATTTTTCTTAACAAAAAATATTTATTTCTAATATTAATTATATTTTGTAGGATCGACACAAGAATTGAATATCACGCGTATCGGATCGAGTGCGAAATCAACGATCCGGTTAGTTGTTATAGGTGTGTGTTTAAGGATAACATAATAATAATACTATGAGAGCACACACACAAAAGAATTGCACTTGTATTGGAATGGGCAAAAGTTTGGCAAAAGTTACAAAATGACTAAGGCATGGGTATTTATAGTTGAACTCATACACCTCCCTTTCATGCACACTTATCACTTTCATACATGTGTGTGTGTGTGTGGGGGGGGGGGGTACATGTATAACTCTCATACATGTTACAACACATGTATGAGATAACTAAGGAGGCGCTATACAATCATGCCTACGACTATTATGGACCGATCACTAGATAAGGACACACACGAAGTGCACTAACAATCTCCCCCTTGGACCTAGCTAGTGATCTGCAGACTTACCAGTCATTGTGCTGGGTATGTCTTGAAATACGTTCACAGACTCTCCCTAAGGTCTAGCTAATGCTCTTTGGTTTTCAAGTCTTCAACATACACCGCAGTGCACTAACAATATCCCCCTGAAGGCTTGAATACTTGCTGATTTGAGTTTTGGTCGTGGTTCATGAGATCTCGTCTTGGTCTTCGATCCGCTTCGATGACTTAGGAGGAATCAAGAAATCTCCGTTGTTTTGATTGACGATTCTGTGATGAAGACGTATATCTACAACATCCGCACTTTCATTTCTCGATTCTCACCCTCTTCAGCTTCGGTTGCTAGAGCTCTACCACCGCCTGGTGTTTCTGAAGATGGAATATCAGGTTCTTGCTGTTCAGGATGATCTCGTTGTTCGGGTTCTGGTCTTGTTCAGCTTCAAGCTTTGTCGTCTGATTCTTGATAAGCATACTGGTTGTGTTTGATCCTGCAGAAAAATTAATAAAAACTACACACAAACTACAACTTGTATTAGATCGGCAAATAATCCGGACTCGATCAAATTCTTGAAGTTTCATTTGATTAACTCTCAAGATTTATCCATTTTGACCACTATTTGGAGAAACAAAGCATTCCCCCCTGAATATTTGAATCTTTTCAGATTTTACCCTGAACTTTGAAACTTGTCAAATTAAACACTTAAATTTATGAAAGTTGTATTTTGACCCCTGAATTTTAAAAACTCTATTTTGTTGTGTTTCGACTTCGGATCTGAGATTCCAATTAAAGAATTTAGTATTCTAACATCGGTGAATCAAAAAATAAATCAAAAATAAAATCTTTTTGAGTTTTTCATAAATGCTGAAAATTAAAAATGAGATGCAGTAAGTAAATATATACAAGTATTCAATTTTTTTTTTGTGATTTTTCGGTAAGAGGATCATATCAGTTTTTGAGAAACCTATTCACACCATTGTTCTTTCAATTTTAAACATTATAGACTGTGAGACTTGGAAATTGCTAATATTGTTGTCCACATAAGCTCACATGCAAACCATTGTGCAATGCCTTAAAATGATACTGATTAGGTTTATTAATAACTAACTTGCCTATGGTTCCCACACGCACAACATACTCCCATATCAAGGAATTTGCACAAAGCTTCATCGTGATGCGTTATTATGCCGTAGTTATCCATATGTTCCAAGATACGAGGCACAGATGTGGCATGTCAGCAAATCAATGCTACAAAGCAACATGTGCACTTAACCAGGATGAGGCTTATATCAAATATGATTTTCATCATAGATTTGATACGATACATTAGATAATATTTTTATCATCATCATACATTATAAGTTCCTAATTTGGTAACTTGGGATTTGGCATTGTCAGCTCTTTTAAGATACCCTGACTGAATCTAGGTCCGTAAATCAATACGACAGAAGATCTGTCAGGCTACCCCATATAACTTATCAACATAACGACCCAAAACCTCTAATTTTGGCAACCCTATCAATTGAAATTACAGTACCAAGACCATATGCCTATGAGGTGTTCATCCACATAGCAAGTAGTTAGTTATGTTTGTATCACTAAGGCATACATTACTAGGTTCATAAAGCCTATCAACACATCACTCAAAATCATCACATGTCATTTTTATAATTACAGTTCTTTAGCATGTGATAGATCCCCACTGATGTATTATCATCTCCTTTTTTTGCTCCAGGAAAAATCATTTTGGCTTTTTTTTTTATGTTTTTCTGGAAATTTCTCCCCCTAAAATTCAAAAAGTTTGAAAAAATTGAAATCTTTTGGGATTTTCTTATAGAAAAACGGTGAAACAAAAATTGATTTTCTGATGTAGTATACTCAGATTTTCCCAAAATACCTTTTACCATTCAAAGATAGTCAAATTTGGATTTGTCAAATGATTTGGTAAAATTTTTGGTAATTTGGTAGTCAGTGTGGACTATTGTAATAACTGGATCCTTAGTGATTTCTATGGAAGTTATACTATCAATAAGAAACTGGAGGTGATAAGAAAACGCAAACCGTAGTCACGCATGTGTGTTGATAGATCCATTGAAGAACCTGGAAACAATAGCTCGATGCAGCTACCTGATTCGGCTTTGTAGGTTGCAGGAAACACATGTGACGACATCCCATAAACTGATATCCACCCGTTGCGGATCCAGCTTCAACATTGTAACCACCATTGACAAACTCACCAAAGTCACGAGATCCAGCTTATCACCATTAGGGTACCATAGACCTTTGGTCGGTAACCCTTTAGATAATGCAGGAACCGTTCTACAGCAATCACCCAGTTCACTCTTATTCATTATTGACGCTCGTTGATAAGTCGAAACACTGGGTCTTGAATTAATCTCATCAGACATTTCTCTTCTTTCTTCTTTCACAACAAATCCCCCCTTTGATTGGCTAAGGTTACATATCCTCCAAAAAATGTTCTGATCAAGTTACCGTAGCGATATGTCACCTATTTTGTGCTAAGATGCTCCACTGTGAACAATCAATGACTGCTGATAGTTCCTCTAGGAACACCCTGCACACTCATTCAAAGATTAGTTATGGAGGGGGACCCAGGCCTTGATTGTCGTTGGTCGGCCTAGGTAATCAATCATTAGTAGATCCATCCACCTGCCGTGAGGTGTTGGAGTAGGATCACCTGATGATGAACCCTCAGAAGAATTTATTGATTTAGGTCTCCAAACTTGCTTGATTTTATCTTTGACAAATTTTAATGTTGCAGGTTTGAGTTTGGCCTTAGGTTGTGCCTTTGAGTTACCCTTTGGACTAGCCTTAGGGTTTATCTTAGGCTTTGAGACCTTAGGTTTAATAACCCTCTCAGTTTTGGGCTTTGGATTGTCAACAACAATTCTTTGTTTTCTTTTCAAAGTATTTGGTCTCTCATTTTGATAATAATCACCATAAAAGTTTTGTTCTGGAGAGCCAAAGGGATTGTTGTTGTTGTTTCTCGGGGGTCCATAACTACTAGCCTTCATCTCTCTCAAATAGGGACAATGAGATCTAATGTGTCCTACCTAGTAGCATTCAAACATGACCTCCACTCTTCATAATATTATGGATCATACTGTGAATAACCCACGCTATACGGAGAAGATCTCAAGCTAGAGCTTCCAAATCTAGTGGTACTTGAGGATGCTTCATGGTCATGAGATCTAGGTGCACCATATCTTTGATCTTTTTGTTTAAAGTACGCAAAATTTGATTGGTTTTTCATAATGCTACACATGATCCGTACCTCAAGATTTGACAAACTTAACTTCTTTAGTCTTGGGAACAGACTTGTTTTTCCCAGACTTTTTCTTTGGAACCCAATTGATTTTGTTTGACTGGTTCTGTTGGTTCTTTTGATTTTGATGGGTTTTCTGAGGAACAACTTGTGGTTTCACCTTTTGAGGTTTACTATTTTGCTTTATGACTTCAGGTTCAAGATCACATTTAATGTGATTCTCAAGTGGAATAACTGGTTTTAATTCTAAACCTGGTCTCTCAGATTCCTTATCAGAATCTTTATAATCAGTTTCAATCAACACATAATTCTCATCTTTAACAATCTTAGTTTCCTTGATCTCAGATGGGTCAACAACAAGTGGTGTTGTGACAACAAATTTTGTGAGATCTGTCTCCTCTAGTGACTTGGAATAATTGTCACGCAAAGGAGGAGGAACTGCATTGTTCCTATACCACTCGTGCTCTTTTCAGTTATTTGATTTTCAATTATGTGATCAAGCACATACCTGGAATTCGAATAACTGTCAAGCTTCTTCTTTATGGCCTCGTAATCACACTGTGCCACTGCTAATGCCTATTTGGTTTGTGTTAATTCAGCAATGTAGTTGTTGATCGCATCTTGTTTATTAAGAATTGTTCTTTTCATCTCAATAACATCCTTTTTCAACATCACCGTTTCTTTAAACTCCTTTTCATTTGATTTTAAAGCAGTGTTAGCATCAGTGCACGATCGAAGATCACACATCAAGCTGACATTGTGTTCTTTGATCGATTCAATTCGGGCTTCTAATTCACACACCAGACTCTTGTTGTGTTCTTTGATTAACTCTAACCTAGCATCATATTCTAAGCATTTAGCACAGACAAGCCTAGACGGGTTAGAACTTACGTGAGTATGTTGTTCAATCTGATTTTCAGTTGACTGAATTGGAGTGTCAGCACCTCTCTCCTCTACCTTTTCTTCCTTTGAATCATCATTTCTAGATGTTGAACACCTTACATCTATGTCGCAACTTCGTTCATCAGCAGATGATTCTCTCTCTTCACCAGATCCTTTTTCTTAAATTGTTGAGCTTGAACTGGAACTCTGACGTTTGTTGGGTCCGGTCGGTTGGTTGTTGTTTGTGCTAACTACTTGTTTAAGCTTATGAAATAAATTAGAATGAAACTTTGTATGATTGTATCATTAGTAGATTCTATACCAAACTGATTTTACAACCCTCAAATATGAAATTTTGCACTTTATAGCATTTTTTATTTATATTACATAAACTACCTTCATTACAAATTACTTCGAAGAACTTTGGCTATTAATTTACGCCGTAGTCCCCACTGTACCAGCGTGGATCCGGTTCAGATAACATAGTCTAAACGTGTGGGTGATTAGGGCATGCCAAGAGGCGGGTGTGATGATCTCTGCTACACAGTTATAGAAAGTCACCGTTCAAAAAAAAATTATGCATTATCACGTAGAGCCATGTATTTTTATTTTAAGAGCTAATTTATCCCTTTTAAATACACCTGTACCATTAAAGCCTCAATACATACCATCACACCACTAAGAGGTCGGCTGTAGAGCCGTGTATTTAATTAACTAATGCATATAGCCATGTTAAATAGTTTACACATCAAGATATCTTCACGCTCTGACAACATTTAGAGAAATTAGTACTTTATATGATATTTAATTTAATGTGATGTACAAATTTAAATAAGAATATCCCTAGACTGTTATTTACTTAATTTCATATACGCAATCTTTAGACTACAACGCATTGCGTATATGCCTTTTAACGCCATCTGTTAAGAGATGATGAGATGATTCTTTCTTCGTGTATTACCCTTTTTATTATGTGTTTTTAATTATACCATACTTATTATTCTATTAAATATGTATTTCCTTTTCCAACATAAAAGTTTATAGAACATATAACTGAAATAACACACAAGACAAGTTATTATTCTACTCTTCCTTATCATCAAGGTTTAAATTATGCCCAAAATAAAAGAGAATCAAAGACAAAAGGCCTTGCATATATCTATATAAATCTGATTTATGCCTTTTCCAAACTATACTTGAGAATATACAAACATTCAAAAATGTTTTGGCTTATGCAAATATTCTTTTTCATTCTAGCCTTCATCTCTCAAGAACATGAAGCCATAGCCGCGATTGTACCGTCTTATTCCTCCGTCGTTGTTCCCATAAACAAACATATCGATGCTGTTAAGCCGCTCTATAGCGTCCAGATCATGACAGCGTTCGTAAACCAGCAATACATGCACGCAAATTTCCTTATTGACCTTGACGCCCCCTTCATATGGCACGAATGCATACTCCAGTGGAACACGTTTCCAGGTAGTTGTCCTAACGACACGCTTTGCACCTATCCAACGTCATGCGAGGAATATCAATGCACTGATGTCCGGACCACCTACTCGTACAAAAACCCTTCCTGTGGTCCAGTTACCAATGATTCAACCATCCCGGATTGGGATACTGTACGTGCCCGGTCAATGTGGTCAACCCCATTACCGGGTCCTGCAGCCAAGCCCTACTCAACTATGATGAGTTCACGGTTAACACAAGCAACGGTAGAAATGTTTTTACTGGTTTATACGGTGCATATCCTAATGCCGCGTGTGCTCCTTCTGATTCATTCCAGTCATTCCCAGAAAGTGTAACCGGTGTCATGGCCTTATCCTCTTCCCCTTACGCGTTACCAGCTTATTTATACGACCCACTTAAACGAATTATAGCGTTATGTTTGCCTAGTAACTTGTCCGCTCCGGGGATTATGTTATACGGAACTGGTCCTTATAACCTTCTCCCAAACTCAAGTGTTGATGTAAGGAGTTTACTTTCTTTTACTTCATTGATAAAGCATCCGGATTCTTTCGGATACTTTATCAATGTCAATTCCATTGTGATTAAAACAAGATCTATTGACATCCCCATGAATACCACCACCAAGATCAGTACAATTGAACCATACACCACTCTTCGAACCGACATCTATAATGGTGTGGTTCGGAGGTTCTTTAAGGTTACACAACGAATTCCGCCAGCAAAGGCAGTGGCACCTTTTGGTCTTTGTTACAACACAACCACCAACGGAACCCAAGTCAGTATAAAAGTTCCAGACATTGATTTCATGCTGCAGGATGGGAAGAAGTGGACTATATCTACAGCCAACTCAATCAAGAAAGTAACAACAGATGTGGCTTGTCTTGCTTTTGTTGACAGTGGTGCAATAAGTGAACCTGCAATCGTGATCGGGACATTTCAGTTTGAAGATAACTTTCTGGTGTTTGATTTAGAGAATTCGACTTTTGGGTTCAGTTCTTCGTTGTTACGCAAGCAGACTTCTTGTTCAAATTTCAACTTTACGCTTACGGACAACCCTTGAAGCTAATTGGAAAAGGTCATACCAAAGTTAAAATGGATATGTTGCTCAATTGTTTGTTTTCCCAATAATAAATCTCCTGATCATTGTTTGCCAAATAGTTGAACTGGTCCATCTTATTTCCATGAATGTAAATTTAAGATACTGATGATCCTTTGTTGTATTCCTTTATTTTCTTTGAAAGCCAACAACTTGTTTCTAAATAATCAGCCTCCTAACCAGGAGCTAGAGCCTGTTACTATTTAGAATTGCACAACCAACCATGGTTCGAAAACAGCACAAAGGAAGTCTAAAGAGGAAATGCAATTCAAACCAGCAATATCATCTCAAAGGAAAATATTGTATCAAGTGTTCATAAATAAATATATACAGAGTCTTCTGCTAGCTAGATGCCCATAAATGAATGCCATGGGTAAGGGTGTAAATGACACGTAGTGGCTCGAGAGCTACCCGGGATCAGCTCGGTAAAAAGCCCGAACGAGCCGAGCCTTAACGAGCCCGAGCCCAAGACCGAGCCTAAAATATGGCTCATTTAGTTATCGAGCCCGAGCTCGAGCACTGGATACAAAGCTCGATTGGGCCCGCAAGCCTAAACGAGCCCAAACATAATTATAAGTTATTTATATCTCTTATAATTTATAGCCCACATCTCCAAAGCTCAAGTCCTTATTTCATAGGCCCATTTAATAACACTCGCGAGCCCAGTTTTTGCGATCTCAAGCCGAGCTTTGAGTTCGTTTGAGATTGTTCTCAAATCACCTCGAGCCGAGCCGAGCTCGAGCTTTTGATTTTGCTAGCGAGCCGAGCTCAAGCTCAAGATTGTAGGCTCAAACCGAGCCGAGCTCGAGCTTCATAAAACCATAACGAGCCGAGCTCGAGCCCAGTCAGGCTCAGGCTCGGCTTGGCTCGTTTACACTCCTAGCCATGGGTCATGCATGCCCCTTACCCTTGCTAGTCAAGGGTTCCCCTTGCTAGTCAAGGGTTCCCCTTGCCCCGAGTTTACGCTAATGCTATTCATAAAGTATATACGTGTTTGTTGTTGAAATTAAAACTCTTCGGGTATACACTAATAGTTTGAGAGGGACGGTTATAGTTGGAGGGAAATAATAGAGGGAGTTTGAAAGTTGGTTATACACAACATAAACTTTCACATATATAAATTATACATGTTCGATCCTATTTATACATGTCTAACCGGTGTGTGGTGAACCGGTGTGTCTACTAAACATTAATTGAACTTATGATAAACTATTTTCTAATCGGTGTGTTATATAACTGATAATAACTACCACATCTAACTTATAATATTTACATTAACACAAGTTTACTAATACTCTAACATAAGTATAAAAATCAAATTTAACTATTATCTCTAACAATCTCCCCCTTAAACTTGATTTTCTTTCTTGTTCGGCTTTCAATCTTCACTTGAGGATGATCGACTCCTCTTCTTTGGTGGCATATCTTCATCATTCCACTTGCCTTCCTTCAATCCACCACTTGTGCTACCATCTTCATCCTTTATTTCGACAACTAACTCGCGACCTTTGTACTTAAGATGGTACCATTCCATCATTTCCAAATAACGAACATACACTAGCCTTAGAGTTAATGCTATATCTTCCTTCTTTGCCAAACTTGGTAGACCTCTTCCATATCCTATCGACATTGCAACTATTGCCCAATTGTTGTCTCTTGTCACTTTATCATATCCACTGAAAACTTGCACTTTAGTATATAAATCCAATAAACTTAATGGATATCCGGTTCCATTTCTTGGTAGCATTGGTGCTTTGTTCTTGATCTTTAACTATTCTTGCATAAACCATTCAATTGTTCTTTCAAACTCTAATTCAAACTTGCGTTTATACCTTTCGACCATGGTAGTAACATGAATCAAATCCATGAATACTAGACAATCTTGCAATCGTAATCCATTAGTCGGGTACATAACAAGACCTTTTTCCATAAAACCTTCATAATCGTCCTTGTTGATTGAGAATTATTCAAAGTGTCTAAAACGGAAGCCCTTTCTTTATCTTCTTCATTAATACCCTCTTGTTCTCCTTCGAATCTGACTCGTGTGACTTCCGTCACCCTCATCTTATAGCAAATAGTCATTTTAGTCCTTCATCTATTTTGAAGCTTCATCTTTAATCCTCATCAGTTGTTATTTTATTTTAATTTTTTTTAAAAAAAGGGTATACGTATACGTTTTGGATACGTATGTTTTGACATATAAAACATGTCATGATCGTATAAATATCTGATCTTATAAAAGTTATATTTTATTTTATTTAAGTTTATAAAAGTTTAAAGTTTTATTTTAGTTAGAAAATCATAAGTTCAACCATAAAATATATGCAATCTAAAACACAAGGGGCTGTTTTGTCAAATTTGGAAAGATAAAAATAATAATAATATTGTTTCCTCTGTTGTTTTCTTTCCGGCAGTCGAGTCGCCGCCGGCGACTATTCCGGTTGGTCTCCGGCCAAACATCAAAGGCCACCGTTTATTGTTTCCGTCCGTTTTTATTCCACAATTTCAATTCTTCATCAGTTGCGAGTCTTTGGGGATTAATACCAAGCGTTTTAATAACATTTGTAACTATCAATCAATGATTTATTACATGAAACCGTCAAAGTTGGTTCATCATGATCAAACGTTACGTAATCATGTTATAACCATAAATTGATCGACTAGAAACATTCAGGACCCTTTCACGACTAATAAGTCTCTTCCAATTGCTGCTCATACTCCATTAGATGCTCTGGATAGGAAGTATTAGTGGAGGTCGGCCGGAATCTTTGATTTCGTTATAACACGTATACTTGTAAGTCAAATATTATATGCATTCGCTTCTTTATCAGGTTCTGGTCAAAAGCCCCTTGTTTCCAATCGCAATCGTTCTGTTTTTGGGGTAATTGATAAAACATAGGGTTAGGGTTCTTGGCTTGGTCTAATTGGGGAAGAAGATGAAGTTTTTCTTATAATATATATATAAATCGTTTTAACATATTACAACAAGTTGCTAAGTGGGCTAGTGGTTGTGTGTGTGCCATGTTCCAGCCAAGACCCGGGTTCGAGCCTTCATGTCCACGGGTCTGGCTATGTTTTTGTTTATCCTTATTTTTTTTGTTTAATTATCATTATATATATATGTATTATTCTTATAATAATCATAGTAAATTCATTTTTGCTCCAAAAATTATAAAAATTTAGGAGTAGTATCTTGACACCATAAAGAAAATTACCACATTTCTATTTTCTGGAAAATGTTTTATTTTTATATTTTTATTGAATTAAATTGTTTTAATCATATTTAATTGATTAAAAATTCATTTTTAATGATTTTAATCTCAAACTTTTTGTGAAACTATTCCTAATCATTATGAACTGAAATAAAAATATTTGGTTCAGAAATAATTATTTTTATTGATTTTCATATTTTAATCATTAAAACATAATTTAATCTCGTTAAATCAGTTTTAAATATAAATAAGGTTATATAAATTATGGGAAAATTATTCCAATTTGTTTACATCAGAAATCATCCATTTTCTATAAAACTAGTATTTTTGGATCATGTATGGTATTACTAGTCTTATTTACGTTTAATTAGACATAATAAAACATTTATTTATTTATACAACTTAAACATCTATTTTATAAATATTTTTCTTATAAAATAGAAATACACATATGGTTTAATGTCTTTATTATCTTTTGTTGGATCATTGTGTAACTCAAAATTATTTATTTATATATTTATGATTATTGTATTTATTTTAATTTAGTTAAAGTAACTAACTAAATTAATTTGTCTTAATTATTCAAACATATTTTTATTCAATATGTAATAATTATATTATTTAAACCACATTTACAACCTTTCATATATTATTTGTGGTATACAACTTTTACATTAACGCGACTTATCATAAAAACTCTAATTCCCCAAATCGACTTAGCAAACCCTATTGCCTTAGACCCTAGATACCTTAGACTTTTTAGACATTTCCTTATTAGTATGCTTGCACATTATAGGTTGAATTCCTCGGAATTCCCATTACTTAACTCACGACCGCTTAAGTGGATTTTGATCGCTTTCGCAAACTGTGAGTATATCTTTCCCATTTTTACTGTTTTACTACTTTGGGGTGATTCATGTACCTATATATTAATCAAGTTTCAATTTCTTATACTTAATGCAATTCTCATGTATGTTTGCTTTATGTTAATTGGTGTGTCTATGACTTGTCAAAATCATTAACCGCTGGGCGGCCTAGCTTTTCAATGAATAGTACTATGGTATACCCCCTTGAGACTCTGTTGAGAGAATCTTGGTCATTGTCTTGTTAATTCATTATTCAGTTGGTTAGTCATGTGTTAGTCATTATTCTCAGGTTTGGTTTTGAACGGATATTACTTATTACATAATTGCAAATGGTACCGCACATGAATTGCTAAACACTTTTCTTACTATATTTATTTAAACAGGGTATGCTCACCAATACAATTTTTGTATTGACCAAATCATTTTTGTACATGTTTCAGGTTGTTTTGAGATGCATCTTTTAAACTTTCGGATTTATATTTAGATTTTGATTCATTGTATTTCAATTTAGTTGACAGTTAGAATCGTTGTATTTCATTTTAATGTAATAAATTATTTAATCAATGTATTCAAATTTACACTTTAGTCCATGAGCTATTGAACAATCGTCACTACGTGACACCTCGATGTTTCCGCCATCGGTTGGGGTGTTACAACTCGTTTGACATTCTGTGCCTTATGCGCGTCTTCCTCATTCCTTTTCACAACATTCTTCTTTTCGGGGCACTTGAAAGTGAAGTGATCTTCACCATCGTAGATTCGGCATGTTATTATTCTCCTTTTCTCTTGTATAATCGGTCAGTGTATGTGGCAAACATCACCATCAAATTCAACTTCTAATCCTTCTTGATTCAACTTTTCAATACTTAAAACATTTTTACGAAGTGTAGGAACATAAAATACCGATTTTATCTTGTGTATTTGTCCTCCACTTGTGATTATGACCGGTCCTTTTCCACGAAAGTATTTCCTTCTATAACCATTCGGTTGGCCTTCTATACCAAACGACTTACTAAAGATTGCGAATTGATCCTTGTATCCGCATCCATGCCCTTTCCTCGTCAAACTTGCATACCACACATCGTCCCAACCTTTTTTGTCTGTCCCTTTAACCATAAATTCTGTTTTTCCTATCTTTTTCGGACAATTTCTTCTAAAATGGAAAGGTTCTTTGCATTTTCGACAACACATAGTGTTTTGATATTCGGGGACATCTTTGATTTGCTTATTAAAGTTTCTTTGCGCCTTCTTTCTTTTGATAACTTGATTCCTTGGCGACGATCCGATATGAAAACAGGAGAAATTGATGTTCATAGGACTCATACAATCCTTCTTTAATTCTGCAACCCTCTCGGCCAGAACATGTTAATCCACGCGATCATCTTCTTCTTCTTTGGATATAGGACTCTTGCCTTTATCAATTGAAACATCTTCGGATTTCTCTATCATGTTAACTCGCAAAATCTAGAACGGAACTTAAAACGAAAAACTTGCGAAAGTTGGAAAGTATGTGACACCAAAGTTGAAAGTAAAAAAGTGTTAGGATTAAATTATAAAATATGAAAATCTTTGGGCTAAAAGTAAACAAAAAATGAGAAGTTATGAGTAAGAAGTGAAAAATCAAAATTCTCAGGGTTAAATTGTGAACATGAAAACCATTGTGTTAAAAGTAATAATAAATGAATTTGGGTTAATAGTGGAAAATCAAAATATTAAGCAATGCATGAATGCCTTGCTAAGTAGTATTAGTTAAATTAAGACACAATCATGGAAAATTCGATTAAATGGTTATTTATTAGATATTGAATTCATAGATATCACATCTACGAAAGAATTCTTTATTCGGAAAGCAGACTAATACATTTGGTTATACTTTATAATTGTAAGGGCTGTTGATAAGAGTAAAGTTGAAGTTTGAGCAAGAAGTCTGCTTGCGTAACAACGATGAACTGAACCCAAAAGTCGAATTCTCTAAATTAACTTCTAGAAAGTTGTCCTCAAACTGGAACGTCCCAATCACAATCGCAGGTTCACTCGTTGCACCACCGTCAACAAATGCCAGACACGCCACCTCATTTGTTATTTGCTTAATAGAGTTTGATGTGGATACACTCCACTTCTTCCCATCGGGGAGGCTGAAATCGATATCAGGAACTTTTAAACCGTCGATGGAGGTGCTGAAACAAAGGCCAAAAGGGGCAACTGGCTTTGCAGGACGTAATCGTTTTGTGACCTTTGAAAACCTCTTAACCACACCATTGTAAATGTCTGTTCTAAGCGTGGTGTAAGGGTCCATTGTACTAAGCTTGGTAATCGTATTCGTAGGAACACTGATAGATTTATTTTTAATGACAATGCTATCGACTCTAATAAAGTATCCGAAAGAATTTGGTTGGTTTACCAACGGAGTATAAGAAAGATAGCTTCTGACATCGACGTTTGATTGGGGAGAAGGTAATAAGGACCAGTTCCAAAGAACATAACCCCTGGGGCAGATGGCTTACTTGGAAGACATAGAGATAATATGTTACTAAGAGGTTGATATAAGAAAGCTTGCCAAGCGTAACGCGAGGATGACAATGCCATGACACCAGAAACGTTGGCAGGAAATGATTCAAATGATGAAGAAGGAGCACATGCCGCAAAAGGGTATGAACCTAAGTCACCATAAAATACATTTTTTTTGTCAATCGCAGTTACTGTTAAAACGTCGAAGTTTAGGAGGGCTTGGTCACACAAACCAGTCATGGGATTTACCACATTGACCGGACATGTACAAAATCCCCAACCAGGTAACGTCGAACTGTTGGTTTCTGGAGCACAAGAAGGATTGTTGTAACCATAAGAAGCTCGCACTTGTTGGCATTCAAATTCTTCGCAGGAAGCAGGAGATACGCAAAGCTTATTGGGGGGACAACTGCCTGGATGTATGTTCCATTGCACGATGCAATCATGCCATATGAATGGAGCGTCGATATCTATAAGGAAGTTTGCGTGCAAGTATTGCATGTTTACATATTCTGTCATGATTTGAACACTATAGAGAGGTTTAGCAGCATCGGTATGTTTGTTAACCGGGGCTACCACGGAAGTGAATGGTGAAACATAAGCAGCAATAGCTTCATGTTGATCATGAGAGATGATTGCTAGAACGGTAACTAGTAGTTGTAGGATAAAAAACATGTTTAATGTTAATATGTTTTGGAAGAGGATTCTACATATATATTTATACAGGCGTGTCGTGTTATATTTTCTTTTGTCACAACTTGAAATACAATATTAACAGGAAGACTTAGATGTAAAATAATATATTTGTGCAAATATATGAAGTATTTGACAAATAAGTTTATAAAGAACATTTATAAACCATAAACTTATTTTATTCGGAAGGAAAATAAATTTATTTGGTTTACAATGACAAATGAAATTTGTTTGAGCTTGAATTAATTGTAAGGATTTTTGGCGTTATCGTCGACGACATATAATTATAGTATCTCATATAGCAAGCTAGATCTAGTCAAGGTAGGAGACTTTACGTGTAAAGACATAAATCCCAATCGTTTTTTTTTTCTTTTTCTTTTTTTATTTTTTTGGGTGTTAATTAATCAACTAGACAGATTTGTTTAATTACCTCCAGAGTCATATAACCATGAACTCATCAAAAGACCACATAGATCCATGGAACTTGAGACAATCTTGATGTGTAAGCTTTCGAACATGACTATATGCACTGGCTTAATAAATGGTTCGAGGTATATCGCCACCATTACTCAAGATTTTTTTTTGGTTTTGTTTAGTTACAAGTAGTTATTTTAAAGTTGAAAACCGGTGGCAAGCTTGTGAAAAATAAATAAATGATTGTTATAGTTTAAACTTTAAAGCCTCTCACAACATCAATATAACTACAATTTCCAAACAAATGTCCCCCCCCCCCCCCCCCCCAATTTTACTAATCATTCTACAAATATGTTCAACTTATCTGCACAGTATAAAAAAAAATATAATAGATGAGAAGGATAAAAAACTTAATAGATCATGAGATACAACACAATCTGTTACAAAATTTCATACAATGGTAATAAATATAACACAATGCCAAAGAAAAAAGATACAATGAATTATAAAATTACACAATAGTGAAAATAAAGAAAGACATAATGATATAACACAAATTCTAAAAACTACAAGCTAAAAATCCACAAAATCAAAATCCTAAAAACTAAGATCGTATAGTGTTCGATAAGACAGTTCCAATGCCGCTTGAATGAGTTCAATCGGACTCCGTTTGATACCCTTCCTACGACTTCCTTTTTTTCACTGTGTATTTGATCATTACCCTCTACAAGTATTACACACTTTTTGCTATATTTTTTTTTATGGGGAATTGGATTTTAATAATCCAGCAATTGCCTCGTTAGCCGATAATAATCTGTACTTAAAAACTCCCCACAACAATCCCAACTTCAAAATATTGGCCAACAGTAAACTTTTGTTAACTGAAAACTAACCAAGTTAGTGGATGATGACATGGCATGCCATGTCAATGTCCACATGCGTCCATGTCAGCGTCAACATGCCATGTCAGTGTTGGCATGCCATGCTATCATCCATGTCGACATACGTCCATGTTAGCATCCACTAACTGATTTAGTTCTCAGTTAACAAGTTCATTGTCGGCCAATACATTGAAAGTTGGACTGTTGTGGGAATTTATTGAGTACAGATTATTACCGGCCAACTAGACGAAGTTTGAATTATTAAAATCATAATCTTTTTTTATTATTAATACTAATTATGCGCATTTTTAGAATACAACTAGTGTTTTAGTTACCCGCGCTTCACTGCCGGAGCTCCTGTTGCGTTGAGGGTTTGGTGCACGGTAAAGATCGTGTTTCGCTGCGGCAGCTCCTGTTGCGTTGATGGTTTGGTGGACATTAAAGATAACATTAAGTGATTGTTATTATCACGTGGACGTAAAAAAATAACTCGCCACCAATTACGTTGCAGGCCAGCCTTAACATTACAACAGTTGAGTTGCCTATTATTCACTTGATATGGAACACAAAGTATTCCAAAAATGGCACCCGTTAGTTGTTCACGTGGGCCACAATTTTCAATTATAGCAGGCCTATAAATAATGATGGCTGAAAGCAGATCGTAGCCAATGAAGTTGAGGCAACCACTAATAATGATATAATATTATTATTTAGTGAATGAAAATGAAAAACATAAGTGAAGTGAAGCTTGTAAACGTGGCAGACAATTATTAAGGCCAATGAAGTTGAGGCAGCCGCATTTGTAGCAGATTAAATTTAGTTACGGTATAACTGTCTCATCTTTAATAGATATATATAATTGTATATATAAGATTTATCAATGTCGGTGCAATAACGATGTTTACACTTTTCAAGTTTCGACCACCGTATTTTTCTTTCTTGAAATAAAGCCACCGTCGTTGTGGAATGCCTTCGTCACCAGCCAAACCCCCCCCCCCCCCCCGACAGTGGCCATCTACGACGTCTACCGGCTGTACCGTCTTTGTTTACCGCATAGTTGAAACTACCATGGACGACCGGAAGGTTAGCATTGCTGGCGAACTCACCACCATGGCCGATCGGATTCTTAGCGTGGCCGGCGAACTCTGTTCCTTTACAAGTGTTTACGGGGAGTTTCAAATGTAGGTGACTACTAATGGGGGTTGGTTCGATGACAGAAAGAAGGAAAAAGGGAGGAGGGACCGGTCTATGGTGGTGTCGGGTTGGTCCGAATGCGGTCGTGGGTTCGGTCGCCGGTCACTGGAGATGAAGAAGGTGACCGGAAGTATGTGTTTTCTTCTCTCTCTCTCTCTCTCTCTCTTATCTCTCTCTCTCTCACTCACCCACATAACTCCCTATCTCTTTTCTTTTGAATGTGCAGAATTAATTGGTACAATCTTTATGTCATGAGGTTTTGACCAAGATTAAGGTTTGGACAGTGGAATTGGACTCGGGTTCGGGCACGTGCGGCGGCGGTTGTAGATTGACAGTAATTCAGTAACGACGACGGTAACGGTGGTGTTTGATGCGTCCCGGCGCTAGATACTAGTTGTTTATAAAATACCAAATTACCATTGCGACGTATGTTTTTATCACTGACACAATATGACCCAATACCGCAACTGAGTTAGTGAGTTACAAGTATCGGTACTACCGAAACGCTTAGCGTTATTCTTTTTTATGGATATCATTTAGGCATATTTAGGTTTTCTCTTTCGATTGCTATACAATTATCAGTAATGTACCCACACGATAATAAACCAAACCAATACCGTTCGAGTCTTGCCGCAACCCGCGAAGGAATTATACTAGTTTGGGAAAATTTTCACTCGTTCGACAACAACAATAGCAACAGCAAAAATGTAGATACAATCATACAATCATGAATGAACATTGACGTCATATATCAGGTTAGGTTAAATGTAATCATTGTAGGTTAAAGGCTCCGGATATTCAGACATAGGGTTTTTTTATCTAGACATCCCCTTCACGACCCGTGGAGGCCTCCACGGGACGTGAAGGGCCAAAATCAGAAAAAGACGGGCTGTGCGGGTCTCCACGGGCTGTCCATATGGTTACCAATTATTGGCAGTGATTGGTAATCATTGGCAATGATTGGTATTGAGTGGGAGTTGTGAAAAAGAAGTGTGGGTGTTTAAGATGGGTTAGAGATGTGAAAATGAATGTTTGGTTTTTTATAAATGTTTTTTTTTTGTTATTTGTATAAAATGATTTTTTTATATGAATGTTATTTTTAAAAATAAATAAAATTATCCTTATAAAATGATATAATAGTCGTTGCGTAAACGTTAACGTTTATGTTGCTGAACTAAACAAACCACAAGATATGAACAATAAAACAAAATAAAGCATAATATTCAAGCATTTACATAATTAAAAATGTTAATACAATAATAATATCCAAATAAACAAACAACTAATCATCGTGCCCCTGAGATACACCGGACGTACCGGCCTGCTGACTGCTGGACGCCCCACCCTGATCGTTGCGCGACGCGGTACGCAGCGCCAAACACCCTAAAACTCGCCTCTCATTCTCTCTATATACCAACCACCGAATATCAGCCCACATCTCCTGTCGAATATCAGACCACATCTCCCCTATCTGGTCCAAAACCCGCTGAAGTAGCTGGTTCGTGGCACCAGGCAACCTATTGGCGTGATAAACGTGGGGAGCATGCTATCGGTCATCAGGGTGCACATCCGCCATCTCTACATCCACCTCTAGATCGCCCTTGGCAACGTGTGGCATCTAAACCTCCTCGGCCCCAACCGGCCACTCAAATTATATACCACTGTAAATATATACTAGTTTAATCCAACAGACTATAAAACATGTAAATATATACTAGTGTAAATAAATAAAGCATCTGGTCGGTTTCATACGAAAACATCCGGGTTAGGTTCCACTTTTATGCCAACACCTTCAGAATGGTAAGTCCCGTATGTGTACTGCGTGTAGCTTGGTGACACGAAAAATGACTCATCTTCTTTTACATATTCCTGGTTCAGATCGGGCAGCATCATCTCGTCATTACAGCGGACCTCGGATTTAACCTCCTCGTTACCAACTTGAACAACGGGTCCGAAAACGCTTTAAGAGACGTAAGGCTCGTTCGGAGACAGGTCATCGGTTGAATAGCTATGTAAATATGACATCGTGATCACTGGGAAGTCGAGATGGGCCGAGGGAATAGTGGTGGTGATGTTTGAATGTTTGTTTCAAATGAGAAGAAGCTAGTCCCATTGGTGTTTAATTGTAAAAAACGACGGACCGTGGAGGGTTTAAATGAGCCCAACTACTAATTTTCCATGGACCGTGGAGGCCCCTACGAGCCGTGGAACGTACACTTTTTAGTCCAGACTGACCTCGTACCTCATACCTCCACGCCCCATTTGGGCCTCCACGGATCGTCCTAGGGTTTTTTCGACGTCCCATCTAGGCCTCCACGGGCCGTCTTTTTTTGGTTTTTACTTTCCACGGACCATTGTGGCCTCCACGGCCCGTGGTGGGGGATGTTTAAGGTTTTAAATGGGGATGTCTAAATAATATCACCCTAGGTTAAACCTGATTAGTCAAGTGATTCATAGTCAAACATAACAAATGTATATAAAAAGGGAAAATCACCAATCTAGCCTTTGACCAAAGGGAATTACCAAATTAACCGCCTCTTATTTCTTTGGAGAGACGGTTCACAGGTTCCGAGGCATCTTAGGTGTCTTTAGAGGCTTCGGAGTTTGACTAACCACTAAGCGACATGTGCCCTAATTTAGCCATTATATTTTTATTCCCAACCCTCTTCCTTTCCTTTCCCACGTCTTGGAGACATCTCCAAACCCATCTCGGTGACCGGCAACCTACATGATGAGTAGATGATAATATTGAAGAAGAAGCGGTAAGGGCGGGAAGCAAGTCTTGATGCTGCTGAGATGGAAGCAAAACATATATACATATCCATTCGTTATTATTTTTTTTTATTTTTACCCAACATTCATAGATCACTCCGGTCACCCCTACCATCTCTAGTGACTGGAAACCAAACCCGACAACCTACATCACCCCTCCGACACCTGTGGTGTTCAAAGTGGCGGTGGTGGTTGTGGTTGTTGGAAAATAGGGGCGCCGTCGACAGGTACGTTTTCCAGTGTGGTGGTGGTGGTGACAAAGACGAGGGGTTTTCCAGTGTGGTGGTAGTAGAGACAGAGAGGAGGTGGGTTGTGTTGGTGGTGGACTTGTGTGACATCCGTCACCTTCATCTTTCGTCGGATTTACAAAAATAACCCTTGAAATATTTTCATTATAGTCCCTATAAGTTTCGTCGTTTCAAATTTAATTTTAGAAAGAAAAAAAATATATATATATATATATATATATATATATTTATTATGGATCGGGTGTAAGTTTTAGTTAAATACGTATCTTGAACGTCTACGCAATGAATTTTATAAAAATTCCAAGTTTTAGAGAGTTTTATAAAGTTTTAAAAACATTATAGGTTAATTTAGTTACTTGGTTAAGTTTTTATAAAGGAAAAAGTAACTAAAATGTAATAAAACTAACTATGTTAAACATGAGGGACCATATTTGCCAAAAGCTGAAAATTTTAAAAATCTCTTCTCCCTCTCCCTCCCTTGCGCGTTTTTCCGGCCAAGCCCGTTTCCGGCGGCCGGAATTTATTCCGGCGACTTGTCTTATGGTTTCCTTGGCGTTTTTAACATCTAATAATGGTGGTTTACGTTTCTCCATCCGTATTAATTTGTTTCCAGCTTTCAATTGAGATATTAAACGCGTTTTGTGTGGGTATTAATTCAAGTTATTTGTGTAACCGATCGGACATAAAGAACTTATAAGAAACGCTATTCTACTCGACCCCTATATAAATTGAACTCCTCATCTTGTTTCTGCACTCATACACATCTGAAACCTACTAAAAATCTTCACAAACCATCACTTGAAACCTCCTTAAATCGCAAATTTCAGTGCGGGTATAAAAGCTTGGGGTTCGTTCTTAATACGCGTTGTAAGTTCCTTTCCTTTATGCCGTTTTGCTCCTGGAATCCTAGCCTTCGAAAGCCCCTTGATTCTTGTAGTTATTATGATCGAATTGTATATGTTAAAAAACTAGGGTTAGGGTTTGTTATTTGGGGAAGAAGATGATGTTTGTATATATTGTTAAATATAATTTAGTTTTAAGTAAATAAACAAAAATGATCTAGCCTAGTGGTGTGTGTGTGTGTGTTGTGGAATGAGGTGGGCCGAGTTCGAGTCCCCATGGCTGCAACATTTAGAGTTTTTTTTTTTCTTTTCTTTTTTTTTTTCAGATTTTGTATTTCTTATTTTTTTTTGTTATTTATTTATAAATATATATATCTTAAAATATTCATAATAAATTCATCTTTTGCCCAAAAATTATGAAAATTTAGGTGTAGCTTCTTGACATCATAAAGAACATTTCCACATTTTTATTTTCTGAAAATGTTTTATTTTTATATTTTTATTGAATTAAATTGTTTTAATCATAAATAATTGATAAAAAATTCATTTTTAATGATTTTAATCTCAAACTTTTTGAGTAATTATTTCTAACCATTCTCAACTGAAATAAAAATTATTGGTCAATAAAACATTTATTTTTATTAATTTTCCCATTTTTAATCATTTAAACATGATTTAATCTCACTAAATCAGTTTTAAATATAAATAAGTTTATATAAATTATGGGAAAATTATTCTAATATGTTTACATCAGAAATCATCCATGTTCTATAAAATAAATATTTTTGGATCACGTATAGTATTATTAGTGTTATTTACGTTTAGTTAGACATAATAAAACATTTATTTATTTATACAAATTAAACATCTATTTTATAAATGTTTTCCTTATAAAATAGAAATACTCGTATGATTTAATGTCTTAATTATTTTTTTTGTTGAATCATTGTGTAATACAAAAATTATTTATTTATATATTTATGATTATCGTATTATTTTAATTTAGTTAAAGTAACTAACTAAATTATTTTGTCTTAATTATTCAAACGTATTGTTATCTAAATATTTAATCGGTAATAATTATATTACCTAAATCATATTACAAACTTTGGTATATTATTTTTAATATACAACCTTTTTTACATTAATTCGACTAATCATAAAATCTCTAATTCCCCAAATCGACTTAGCAAACCCTAATGCCTTAGACCCTAGATACCTTAGACTTTGTAAACTTTACCTTACTAGTATTTATATACGTTATAGGTTGAATTCCTCGGAATTCTCACTACTTAGCTCACAACCGCTTAAGTGGATTTTGATCGCTTTCGCAAACTGTGAGTATATCTTTCCCCTTTTTACTGTTTTACTATTTTTGGGGTGATCCATGTGCTTATTATCAAGTTTCTATTACTTCTTACTAAAATAGCAATTCTCCTGTGTGTTTGCTTTATGTTAATTTGTGTGTCTATGACTTGTCAAAATCATTAACCTTTGAGGGCCTGGCATTTCAATGAATAGTACTATGGTATATACCCCTTGTGACTCTGTTGAGAGACCTTGGTCATTGTCTTGTGATTCATATTACTAAAAATGTTTTGATTCTGGATTCTTGATACTTACTACATAGGGTTGATTTTGAATGGACATTACTTAAATTACATAATTGCAAATGGTATACAACACAGGAATTGCGAAACGTTTTGTACTATATATATATCCAACGGATGTACTCACCAATGCATTATATGTGTTGACAAATTATTTTGTACATGTTTCAGGTGACGTTTGATCTTACTTGCTTTCACGCTTAGGATGGACCTAGAGCTTAAATAAATTTATTATTTATGTTTGAGATTTCTATTAAGACTCGTTGTATTTCGTTTTGAATAATGAAAGTTTATTGCTATTAATATTTACATTTTAGTCCATGTGCTTTTGAACAATCGTCACTACGTGACACCTCGATGTTTCCGCCATCGGTTGGGGTGTTACAACTTGTAAATAAGAAATGAGGTGGGTTGTGTTTGTGGGTTGTGAAGCCACTTGGAGAAGCATCTTGGAGAGGTTTCCTGTAACATCGCAAAATTTTCCGCAAAATTTTAATACATAAAAAGCCCTTATATATATATTTATTACACCTTTATCATTAATATTATACAAATGTGCCTAAGTCTTTATTTATCCTAACTCACAACTTATATACATACATAAATGTATATAAATAATAATAATAATAATAATAATAATAATATGATTCTAAATTCTTTTTTTTTAACATACAAGATTTTTTTTTTTTTTTTATAAAGCCTTGAGTCAAATAGTCAAAGTCCTAGTCAAAGTCTTAGTCAAACAGTCAAAGTCTTAGTCAAATAGTCAATTCATCATAAAACCTTACTTTATGGTGTTGACCAATTTTAATGGCTAATTGACTCCAAAACTAGTATAAAAACCCACCTATGACCCATTATACTTTGCACCTCTAAATCGATTGTTTCAATCCGATTAAACTTTCCCTCATACCTTTCTTCTATAGTCTATTACTTCTACAATTGAAGCTTTGATTATAAGCTCTTGTAATTGGCGAATTGGAAGCTTGATATTCTTTCTTTTTCGTTTTCTTCAATTTGGACTAGCTACGTTGTTGAGTCTTTGGGATTCGCCTCGCATACATTCACAACACATTATTCTATTTTTTTACGAGACATAACATTTTGCTAAGGTGAGTTTTACATAGCCCCTTTTCTATTTATCACCATTTTTGGGGTGAAACATGTTACAACAATATTTATGCAATTCAATCATCAATGTGTCTATGTGTATTTCTATGTTGCATTATGTCTTGAACATGACTAGGGTAAGCACAATTCTAGCATAAACATTCATCAGCCAAACAGTATACATTGATAGATCTATTGGACTGACAATCCCACCCGGATACGTGCCTCCTACAAAGGTTGCGTGGGTGTTTGTTACTGCAATTTAAACGAGTGAACCATGAGCGTATGGGATGTACCACAATACAACAGTCACAATGGTTGATTATGCACTCGATTTACTTCTAGTATGTTTTCACATATGGACTAGATTGCCATGACACATGAATTGCACAACAATTTTATTCAATTATCAAAACCTATGTAATTCTCACCAACTTTTGTTGACCCAAAATATTTTCAACTTAACATGTTTCAGGTTCTACTTGTTTGAAGATTCGAATTAATGCTTGAAGATGTGTGCATAGTTTTATTCAATTTGATGTACGAATTCTTGTAGAACAATTGTATGTAATTTATTTAAATCATTTAATGAAATTTATTATTCACCATGAGCTACTGAACAATCATCAATACGTGACATCCCGATGTTTCCGCCATCGGTTGGGGTGTTACAGATTGGTATTAGAGCCATGGTTATAGGGAATTAGGTTATTAGAAAAATAATCTAGTCTATAACCATAGGATTTATCCAGTACTTGCTTCTTTTACTTGCTATTCTCTATCTCCCTCCTACTTCTTATCCCTACATTAATCCCTACGAGAAGGTTGCTCTCCATCACTGGATCCACTCTTAGACTAATAAGGCAAAACCCTCAGGTTTAACCATAACCACCTTGAGATCTCGTCGAAGTTCTAGATTTTAATAATGAACACGTGCAATCTGGAAGGGTGAACGCCTGTATTCTGAGTCTTTTGTCTAGGCTGGCATTGCGCATATATCCCAATCAGACGAGGGACCCGGATGCCTACCTGGGAATTCTCGGGATGAGTGTTCACTTATAGGCTAAAGCATGTCTTCACTATGTTGTTGGAATCTGGAATCTTTGATACGTCAACGTTTTCGTTTATTCGTTTTAATTAATGAATAAATGATTACATTCCTTATATCACCTCATTCATTTCATGCCACATTGAACCTTCATTGTGTCCCTTACAGATCATGTCTCCACGTCGCAGCACTCGCAATAACAGTGGTGAAAACTAAGAGGAAAGTAACAACAACCACAACACCAACCACAACAACAACAAAAACAACAAAGGTGTTGATGCCCAACTGGCTGCGATTATTTCCCAACAAATGGCGCAACAAATCACAACTTTTGGTTTCTAACTTGTTGGCTCAAGTCATCCCAATGAATGGGAACGGCAATGGAAATGGAAATGGCGATGGAAATCACATAAAGAACGGGACCTTAGTTCGGAAAGGCGAGAAAACAAGTATTGTGGCCGCGGTAACTACCGAGAACCAGAAGCGCAAGACCAGGGATCCTAATGTAAACCTCACTACACAAGCTTCTAACAAGAAACCCTATACAAGAAACTTTCCATTGTGTAACACATGCAAACGACATCACCCCACTGTTTCAGTGTGTCGCCTGTGTACCAATTGTGGTAGGTATGGCCATCTGGTCAACACATGTCGTGAGTCCCCAAACCCTAACACCAACCAACCAACCAACCCTGCTCAGGTTGCTAATCTTAATTGTCCTGGTAAATACAACTATGGTCAATGCTATGAATGTGGAAACTCAAATCATTTCCGTAACCGATGCCTAAACTAAATCGAGATCAAGACCCTCCAGCTACTTAACAACAAACCCCACCATTTGAATGATGTCTACTTTTTAATTCTATGTATTGACACTTTTTGATTCAAGTAATAATTCAAGTATTATCATAACATCTGAGTGCATGCTTGTTTGAATGTGAACTAATTGTTATATCTATAATCATACTTGCTTACTTGTACAACAATTAGTTGACTACCAAACAACCTACTCAACGATTGGTAGAGGTCATCATGTCTTTCCAACAGTCGGGAGAGGCCCTACAACCTGCTCAACGACTGGTGGAGACTATCGAACCTGCTCAACAATCGGTAGAGTCATAAAAGGACGCAAAACCCTAATGTAAGGTAAATTGATAATTACGGTCCGGAACGTAATCATTAATTTACAGGTACGTTAAGGTAGTGAGAAATTTTATCAAGGTTTTCGGTAGTCGTCCAATTGTATACCTGGTGTTTTTCTTTTAACTTCGGGACGAAGTTCCTAAAAGTAGGGGAGACTGTAACATCGCAAAATTTTCAGCAAAATTTTAATACATAAAAAGCCCTTATATATATATATATATATTTATATATATATATATATATATATATATATATTTTTATTACACCTTTATCATTAATATTATACAAATGTGCCTAAGTCTTTATTTATCCTAACTCACAACTTATATACATACATAAATGTATATAAATAATAATAATAATAATAATAATAATAATATGATTCTAAATTCTTTTTTTTTTTACATACAAGATTTTTTTTTTTTTTAATAAAGCCTTGAGTCAAATAGTCAAAGTCCTAGTCAAAGTCTTAGTCAAACAGTCAAAGTCTTAGTCAAATAGTCAATTCATCATAAAACCTTACTTTATGGTGTTGACCAATTTTAATGGCTAATTGACTCCAAAACTAGTATAAAAACCCACCTATGACCCATTATACTTTGCACCTCTAAATCGATTGTTTCAATCCGATTAAACTTTCCCTCATACCTTTCTTCTATAGTCTATTACTTCTACAATTGAAGCTTTGATTATAAGCTCTTGTAATTGGCGAATTGGAAGCTTGATATTCTTTCTTTTTCGTTTTCTTCAATTTGGACTAGCTACGTTGTTGAGTCTTTGGATTCGCCTCGCATACATTCACAGCACATTATTCTATTTTTTTACGAGACATAACATTTTGCTAAGGTGAGTTTTACATAGCCCCTTTTCTATTTATCACCATTTTTGGGGTGAAACATGTTACAACAATATTTATGCAATTCAATCATCAATGTGTCTATGTGTATTTCTATGTTGCATTATGTCTTGAACATGACTAGGGTAAGCACAATTCTAGCATAAACATTCATCAGCCAAACAGTATACATTGATAGATCTATTGGACTGACAATCCCACCCGGATACGTGCCTCCTACAAAGGTTGCGTGGGTGTTTGTTACTGCAATTTAAACGAGTGAACCATGAGCGTATGGGATGTACCACAATACAACAGTCACAATGGTTGATTATGCACTCGATTTACTTCTAGTATGTTTTCACATATGGACTAGATTGCCATGACGCATGAATTGCACAACAATTTTATTCAATTATCAAAACCTATGTAATTCTCACCAACTTTTGTTGACCCAAAATATTTTCAACTTAACATGTTTCAGGTTCTACTTGTTTGAAGATTCGAATTAATGCTTGAAGATGTGTGCATAGTTTTATTCAATTTGATGTACGAATTCTTGTAGAACAATTGTATGTAATTTATTTAAATCATTTAATGAAATTTATTATTCACCATGAGCTACTGAACAATCATCAATACGTGACATCCCGATGTTTCCGCCATCGGTTGGGGTGTTACATTTCCCAATCCTGATTATTATTATTAAATAAATAAAAAAACAATAAAATGGATTTGTGTCGCTCTGCGGATGGTCAATCGTCGAAGCCTCTTGGAGACGCCTTGAAACATGTGAACCATCTCTCCCTAAGATGGGAGGTGGCTAGTTTGGTAATTCCCTTTAGTCAAAGGCTAGACTGGTGATTTTCCCAATAAAAAATTGGGAAAACCACATAAATAAGCATTTACCAAGCTTGAATTGCAAAAATAATAAATATAGAAAAAGGCTAATATGAGGGGCTACACATAAAGCAAGTGTGTTCAGAAGAAGCCATGTGTGAGAAGAGTGAAGCTTGCAGACGTTTAAGATGTTGGCATGTCACCGAACAAACAATTAAACAAGGGAAAATGGCCAAAATAGCCCGTTGACCGTGTGTTTTGCAAGAATAACCCTCTCCCCCCTCTTTGTAGAGACGGTATACGGCTCCCAACGAGCCTGAACCGTCTCCGATAGCCTTTGGTTTTAGATCCAATGGCCAACCAACACGTGGTGTCTCTCATCCCGAGGCTGTACCGTCTCTCTCCAGACGGGTCAGAATTCAACCGTCTCTCTCCCAGACGGGGCACATTTCCCCATGCGGCTGGCCTTCAGTTCAACCGTCTCTCAAGACGGGTCACATTTCCCCATGAGGACTCGCCGTCTCCCGAGACGTCTCGGGTATCGTAGTCTCCGGTGAGTCCCGATGATTTAGTCGACGCTTCGGTTGTCCAGCTCAGCCCTATAAATACCGTTCTCAGTCACAAACTCCGTCCCATTCCCGTTAGACTATCACCCCACCACCGTCTAACACTATCACCAACACCACACCACCACCACCGTCCACCACCACAGTCTAATTCATCCAAATGGCACCGCAACGATGGACCGAAGAACAGGAAATTGCACTGATTGCAGCATGGCGCCATGTCGAAGAAAGCACCCACCAAACCAACATATGGTTCCGTATATTGCACGAGTACAATCGGCTGGTTGGAGGGTCAGACCGAACAACCGAGTCTCTTAGCCGGAAGTTGACCGATTTGACCACGAAGTGTCAAATCTTCAACGGGTACCACAACCGGACACTTCAGGTGGTACCCTCTGACATGCCCGAAGACGCGGCAATTAGATACACAAAAAGACAGTATCAAACCAGGGAGCGCAAAGAATTTAAACATGTGTCTGCCTGGCAAATGATGAGGGATCGTCTTAACTTGTAGTTTATAAAACCTTTGTAATCGAAGTAATTTTATTAATGCAATGAATGTTTATTTATGTTTTTTTTTGTATAAAAGTAAATATTTCATTAAACTAACTATACTATTACAACAACAATAAACAAACTATACTATTACAACAACAATAAACAAACTATACTATTACAACAAACTTCCGAAATTTACTTGCTAAGAACTAAGAACTTTGTTTGAATGGAGTATGTGCTCTACATAGACAAAGAACTCTTCTTGCAAATAAAATAGACTACCACATTGTAGATGCAAATTACACGGGTTAACCCACGCGCAGATGCAACAACAATCCAAGTAGGCGTACGCAGATGAAACAACAATCCAAGTAATCGGACAATATTTTCGTAAGCGGTAGGCTTCGGTTGGGAAAGCAAAAAACGTCATTGGTTTGGAAGATGAAAGGTTTGGGGAGGGCGGTGGGTGCAAATTTTGTTAAGTGAATTGGGGTATTTATATACACTCGTGAGACGGTTCAGACGGTAGCCCAAAACGGCTTGAGACGACTTGGGGGTTCTGCCCGTCTGGGAGAGAAACGGTTGAATTCTGACCCGTCTGGAGAGAGACGGTACAGCCTCGGGATGAGAGACGCCACGTGTTAGTTGGCCATTGGATCTAAAACCAAAGGCTCTCGGAGACGGTTCAGGCTCGTTGGGAGCCGTGTCCCGTCTCTCCAAAGAGGGGGGAGAGGGTTATTCTTGCAAAACATACGGTCAACGGGCTATTTTGGCCATTTTCCCATTAAACAATGACAGTTGGCAATATTTCAAAGAAAGAGGCTAGTAGCTGGCTTGTTTGTGCAGCGGCTTAAACCAAGACGTCTCTTTGAAGTGGCCGAAACGTCTTCAAAATCGACTGACACGTTTGGGTCAGACCAAGCGGCTAGACTTGAGCCTTTTCCATTGGTGAGCGTCTCAAAACAATAGCCGCTACCCATTCCTATAGACGCCTCTCCATATTTTAGCCGCTTCCCCTTTGGTTTTGTAAGGCCCCTGTATCTTATCTTAGCCTATTTCTATGTGTATTTTGGTTTTTCAAGTTTGGTCAATAGTCATTTATGTTATTTTCCCTCTAAGTATTTGTGACAAATGGACTTCAAAATTAGAAATTGACCAATAACTAAGACGGGATATTAGATATATATATCTATGAATTTACTTATTTCATAAATATAAAAATTGTTCAAACATCTATAGCGTGAAATTAAGACAAATGTGACAGATATTAAAGATCATGGAGAATACTGTTAGACTAAATACAAGAATTCTTTATTCGGAAAACAGATTGTAGAGCAATACATTTCCTTAATTATAGCTCTAAGCATTGTAGGTGAGAGTAAAGTTGAAGTTTGAACAAGAAGTCTTCTTACGTAACAACGATGAACTAAACCCAAAAGTCGAATTCACTAAATCAAATACTAGAAAGTTGTCCTCAAACTGAAACGTCCCGATAACAATCGCAGGTTCACTCGTTGCACCGCCGTCAACAAACGCCAGACACGCCACTTCGTTTGTTATTTGCTTAATAGAGTTAGCTGTAGATACACTCCACTTCTTCCCATCAGGGAGGTTGAAATCGATATCAGGAACTTTTAAACCAGTGGTGGAGGTGCTGAAACAAAGGCCAAAGGGCGCGACTGGCTTTGCAGGACGTAGTCGTTTTGTAACCATTGAAAACCTCCTAACCACACCATTATATATGTCTGTTCTAAGAGTAGTGTAAGGGTCCATTGTACTAAGCTTGGTGGTGGCATTCGCTGGAACGTTGATTGATCGCTTTTTTATTACAATGCTATTAACACGGATAAAGTATCCAAAAGTATTTGGATGTGTGTTAAAAGAATCTGGACGTGTTAGCAATGGAGTATAGGAAAGATAGCTCCTTACATCAACATTCGATTGAGGAAGAAGGTAATAAGGACCAGCTCCTAAGAATAGAACGCCAGGGGCAGATGAGGTGCTTGGAAAACATAGAGCAAATGTTCTTTTAAGAGGCGGATATGAGGACGCTGGGAAGGCATAAAGCGAGGAAGAAAATGCCATGACACCGGAAACATTAGAAGGAAATGATGCAATTGATGAAGAAGGAGCACATGCCGCCTTAGGAAATGTACCATAATTACCATTAGAAAAAACATTTCTACCGTCACTTGTGCGCAGTGTGAATTCGTCGTAGTTGAGAAGGGCTTGGTCACATGAACTAGTCACAGGATTTAGCACATTGACCCCACATGTACAAGATCCCCATCTTGATGACGAATACCCGTCTCTTTCTGGAGGGCAAGAAGGATTCTTATACGAGTAAAAAGTTCGCACTTCTGAGCATTCGGATTCTTCGCAGGAAACAGGAGATGTGCAAAGCGTGTTGGGGGGACAACTGCCGTGGTACATGTTCTCTTGCACGATGCAGTCGTGCCATATGATTGGAGCGTCAATGTCTATAAGGAAGTTTCCAGGCAAGTATTCCATGTTGTTTATATAGGTTGTCAACATCTGAACACTATAGAGCGGCTTAGCAGCATCGGTGTGTTTGTTAACCGGAGCTACTGCGGATGTGTATGGTTTAGCAAAAGCAATAATAGGTCCATGTTCAAGAGAGATGAAGGCTAGAATGATAACGAGTAGTTCTAGAACAAAATACATTTTGTATGGTTGTATTTCTGGAATGTAGTTTGAAAAGTACATCCTTCAGATTTATATAGGCATGTCAATGGGGGTATTTAGTTTAGACCAATTTGGAAAGCAATTTGTAATAGGAAGACTTAGAGTTGTTTGTCAATATTTTTCCTTTTTGATTCTTATGTTTACTTTAAAGTTTAAAGAAATCAAATACATAAAGTATTTGACAAATAAGTTTACTGATAGCGTTTATAAACCTTAAAGTTTGCTCTCATATTTACTAAGTTTGGTTATAAAAAATTGGAGTATTAAATTTAAATAATCCTAACTATCAATTGTTGACTGTCACCAGTCCCAACTGACGAAATATGTGCTAGGGGTCCAACCTTTTAACATATTATCCACCAACTGAACATGACAATTAAGAAATTAGTTATTGGCCGCCAACGGTCGCTACTGATGTGGCATGCTTGCGTGTCAAATTTCCTTTCGTGTGTCAAATTCTCTCCTAGTATTATGTCAAATTCTCTCCTAGACAAATCTCAGCTGAATTTATTTTAGATTGGTGCAAGTGGCTTCTTTCTATGATCAATATTTTTGTTTGGGGCGCGGAAATGGATAGAGTTGCTACAAAGGCGGCCACACATATTACTAATAAAGGTTGTGTGTTTTGTGATCATCCGGTGGAGACGTCCGATCATTTGTTTTCAGGTTGCTTTTATTCATCGGGGATTTGGATAGAGATAACGTCTTGGTGTTGTCTCCCTAATATTTTCGCCTTCTCCATGCGAGACATTGTCAGTATGCATGAGTCGGTGGGCTTTAAAGGTGTCAAGAAAGTGGCGTTTCAAGGGATTATGTTCACAGCTGTATGGAGTATATGGAGGGCTAGAAACGAGCGTATTTTCTCGGATAAGAAATTGAAGGCGTTAGAGATTATGTCGGAGATCAAGATTTTAAGTTTTCTTTGGTTTAGGTGTAGACATAATAGGGGTGCGGTAGATTGTGATTCTTGGTGTAATTTCGAGTTGATGTAACTATTTTGGTGGGCCGGCTTTATGTCTCCTCCTCGGAGTCATAGAGGCGTGTCGTTTTTATGTTAATAAAAGTTACCTTTAAAAAAAGTTATGATTATTTAAATCTAGTACCTCTAAAAAAAATTGAAACCACAAAGAAATTTACCTTTTTTACAGTTACACAATTTGAAATTAATTGGAGGATGACATATAATGATTTTTGGCGTTATCCTCGACAACAATGAAATCCGGTGGTCAAATTAAGTGGGACACTTTACGTGTCCAAGCCATAAAGTACAATGTTGTTTGTGTTATACGTATTGAAAGGTCAGCTTCTTGTTGTATACCAAGCTGGCAACGGATATATATTTGAGTCAGACAAGGAGATCAATAACAGACACTCGAGATACAGAAATCACCGGACGAGGATTTGATAGGGCAAATCAAGTGACGGAGCCACATGCTCCGCAACGGGTCCCTGACACCATTCAATCACTACTAGAAAACTGCTAGGTTTTCGACAAGCAAATTTGTCGGAAATTTGTCGAAAATGCTCATTATCGACAAATTCGCCACAAAACAGTTAGTGAGAAAAAAACTTGTCGGTATTCCTGCTACCGACAAAACTACCACAAAATTTTCGAAAATAAAATAAAAATAAAAATTTAGTAAATGAAAAATAAGGTTTTGTGAGAAATTTGTCACGAATTGTAAACATTTGTGACATGTTTCCCACAAAAAATATTTATCAATTTATTTTATTACTTAATATTATGACTGAATTACAAGTTTTGTCCTTTAAGTTTATACCATTTTTCAACGACTGTCCTTTAACTTTAAAATTGATTGGTTTTGTCCTTTATCTTTCAAAATCTTGCACGTTACGTCCTTTGACACTAACCAAGTTAGATTTTAACTGAAATGTGAGGGTAAAATTGTCTTTTTACTATTCTAGGGCCTATTTTGGTAATTAAGTTAAAGTTTTGGACAAAATGTAAAATTTAAAATTAACATAAAACCCCCTCCCTCTTTCAACCATTCCCCTGCCACCACCACAACCTACCACCACCACCTGCCCGACGACCACCACCACACCGTCTCTCTGCTCTCTCCCTCTCTCTCTTGAATTAATTTTTTTTCTTCAATAATACACTCCACAATCTACTCTCTCTCTTAAAAACAAATCTATTCAACTACTCCTCCCTTTCACTCTACTCTCTTTTGAATTTCTGCTCGTGACCAAACTTTAAGAACACAACAAACAATAACCTTCTCTCTCTTCACAAACAAATACATTCAACAACTCCTCCTTTTCACTCTCTTAACAGATTCACACACCTACTCTCACTAACAACTTTCCAAAACAATAAAGCACATGCAATCAGCTTCAGCAACCCCTAGATCAAGAAGGTAGTGGTTATTGTGACGGATCGGGTCGGGTTGGTTTTTAACGGGGTGTTGTTGCTGGGTAGAGGTGGAAGGAAAAGGAACCGGGTGGTGGTCGGGTTATTGAGGTGGGTTCCGATTGGGTTGGGTGTTCCGATTGGATTGGGTAGGGTTTGGTTCGGAGGTGTAAGTGGAAGAAGAAGGTGACAGGTTGGTGACAGGTGGAGTGAAGTATTTCCGAGTGAGATCCGGTTGGGTTAGGTGTGGTTGGGTTTGTGGCTGGGGTCGGGTGTGGGTTTTGGTCCGGTCGTTTCAGATGTCCGGGTGGGGTTTTTCGGTGTTTTTCGGGTCAGGTAAGTACAGGTTGCAGGTGGTTTTTGGGTTCAAATGGGTTTCCGGTTGAGTTCAAGGTCGGGTGTCCGAGCAGGTGTTCGGGTTGGATCGGGTTCAAGTGTTCGAGTAGTGAGTTCGACCTCGAGTGGCTGAGTTCGACCTTGAGAACTGAGAGAGAGAAGAGGGGGTGGTGAGCGATGGAGTTACAGTGGTGGAAGGGATGGAGGTGGGTGGTGGTGCTGACAAATGAGAGAGAGAAGAGGGGGGAGGGGTTTTCTAAATAAATGGGTAAAAAGTCAATTTTACCCTCCACTTAACGAAAAAAATTAACTGAGTTAGTGTCAAAGGACGTAACGTGCAAGATTTTAAAAGATAAAGGACAAAACCAATCAATTTTAAAGTTAAAGGACAGTCGTTGAAAAATGGTATAAACTTAAAGGACAAAACTTGTAATTTAGTCTAATATTATATATGCCTTCCAAAAAAAAACTTAATATTATATATAAAAAGAAGTAACAAGCAAAAAATTATAGATTTGTGAGTAATTTGTCGCAAACTGTAGACGTTTGTGACAAATTTCTCACAAAACATATACTTTTTTAATACAATAATTACTCATTAGTACTAATAGAAAAATTAATAAATAAAAAAAGGAAATTAATAAATAAAAAAAGGGTTTTTTTGTGGGTAATTCGTCGTAAATGATAAACGTGTGGGAGAAAACATGGTTTTGTCGGAAAGTTGCCGCAAGTTTTAATGTTTTTTTCGACAAAATTGCGACAAAGATAATTTTTGTGTCAAAATTGTCGAAAACGTGTGGGTAAGTTTTTTGTTTTCTGTTTGTCGAAAACTTGTCACAAATTGGTCGCAAATTTTGAGTTGTGAGAAAATTGTCAGAAATTTTTGTAGTAAAACAAGCCATTTTCTAGTAGTGAATTTTGTGAATTATATATATTATGTTATAGAAAAAATAGCAACAATACCATTGTTTTTTACGAGCGATAGTCATTTTTTTCTAAACGTTTTACATAATACACAAATTTATAGTTTAAAACTTAAGCCCAATTAATTCATTTTCAACTAGTAAACATACAAAACAATGTTTTTCTTACTTTTATAACCCAATTAATAACTATTATAGGCCATACATTATAATTAAATAGTAAATTCAATTGTTGAACCTAAATTAAAAAAAAAAAAAACAACCCTGCCTCATGAATCACAATCGGATATTACATTTGTCATATTAAATAGAGTTCTTTGTGAAAGTTGTGATTGAAATATTACCAAATCATTTTCAAAACATGAAAATATGTAAGAAGCAACAATAAAATGTATTTTTTACATATTTCAAATGACTTTGTATATATTTATTTGTGTTTTTTTTTTCAATTACAATGTACGTTTATTATGATATTAGTTTTTACTATGTAATTTGACACGATTTGACCCAGTCCAAAAATTTTTACTCTGGGCTATTGTAAACCCGGGTATCAAAAAAGTCACAATAAGAAATTTTTTACTCTGGGCTATTTTATTTTTAAAAGAATTTAAAAAGATTAACTAAAGTAAACTTATTTTTTGAAATAATTTGTTATGTTAATCGTCCCTTAATGTGCCCTCTAATTAACGGGATCATCTCAAACTCGTTCAATTGAATTTGTTATTACAAAAATAGGAGATTGTGTTGAGCACTGGTTTGATAATTATACATTGCTTGATTGGTTGTTGTTTAAAAGTAAAAGGTTTAATTACACACACAACTTGCTTATGAAATGCTTTAACCAAACTGATTTTTATAATTAAGTGTGAAACTCTATGTGTTTAGTATTAAACAAACCTTTAAATTGCATGAACTCATTATATTCTACAGTTTGATAGGTCATTAACATGTATTATTTTTGTTTTGTTTGGCTAGTCTTGAATTATAGAAACTAGTAATTAAATATAACAAGAACTTAAGACAGATAACAAATGTAAAAATCATGAAGAATTCGAATAAATGATTAGTTATTTATTGAATTCATAAATATCATATCTAAACAAGACTTCTTTATGTTGATATCAAAGCTATTATATTTCTCACACACACAAGGATTATAGATCAAACTCAAGGCTTTTGTTTATTGCTTTTTGTGAATAATAAACTTGAACTACTGCATGCTATCATATAGACATGCTTACAACGGAAACTAACAAACTTAGCTAAAGACCAGGACTTAGCTACTTATTCAAACTCAAATACAAACGTAAACAAAAGACTCTAACTGCCTTGAACTTTTCTTGATCCAGCTGACTTGGCACGTAACTTTAGCATAAGACTTTCACACGTGCATGTGACTAGGCAAGGTATTGAATCACTTCTCAATACCCCCCTTGATTCAAACTCCTGCACTCCTAGCATATAACGAAAAATACAAACTTTTCTTTCACCAAGGCTTTGGTTAAACCATCTGCAACCTGCTCATCAGTAGTACAAAACTTTAAACACACCTTGTCTTTATTCACCATGTCTTTAATAAAATGATACTTTAACTCAATGTGTTTTGCCTTGCTGTGTTCAACCGGATTCTTTGCCAGGTTAATGGCTGATTGACTGTCACACCAAATAGTGATAGGTTCTTCATTGATCACCCCCAAATCTGTTAGCATCCTGCTCAACCAAGTACTTTGACATGCAGCATTAGTGGCAGAAATGTATTCTGCTTCGGTGCTAGACAGAGCCACAATGCTTTGTTTCTTAGAACACCAAGAAACAACCCCATTACCAATAGAGAACACATAACTGCTTACACTTTTCCTATCATCCAGACAGGCCCCCCAATCACTATCAGAATAACCCACTAGCTTTATTTGATCACCTCTTCTATACCAAATGCCAAATTGTTGAGTGGCAGCAACATACCTCAAAACTCTTCTTGTTGCACCTGCATGAGTCTTTGAAGGACTTTGCATAAATCTGGAAAGAACTCCAACTGAATAGGCTAAATCAGGTCTAGTATGTGTTAAGTAGATAAGACTACCAACTAGACTTCTGTACTTAATCTCTTCAACCTTATCCTCACCATCTTCAACTTGATATTTCTCATAAGGACACATTGGAATATCCTCCATTTTGCATTCCAGCATACCAAATTTTGACAATAAACCTTTAGCATACTTATTTTGAGACAGAAATACCCCTTCCCTGGTTTGTTTAACTTCCAAACCAAGGAAGTACTGTAGTAGGCCTAAATCAGTCATTTCAAACATGGACTGCATACCCTTCTTGAATTCACTTATTAACCCTTCACTAGAACTTGTACATATAATATCATCAGCATAGAGACAGACATAGATAATATTAGATGCACAGTTCTTGACATACAGTGTGGGCTCATTAGGACTTTTATTATAACCATTTTGAGAAAAATAACCATCAATCTTAGCATACCAGGATCTAGGGGCCTGCTTCAATCCATACAAAGCTTTATACAATCTGTACACCTTTCCTTCTTCACCTTTCACTTGAAATCCTTCATGTTGCTCAACATAAATCTCCTCTTCTAAATCTCCATTCAGAAAAGCTGATTTTCACATCCAATTGATGTAATAACCAACCTTTTAAAGCAGCCACAACAATTATCAGTCTAATAGTTTCAAACCTTGCTACAGGAGCAAAGGTCTCTTCATAATCAATGCCATACTTTTGAGAGTACCCTTTAGCCACTAACCTTGCCTTGTGCTTAACCAGTTCCCCATTTGGACCCAACTTGGTTTTGAACAGCCATTTCAAACCAACAACATTCTTCCCTTTTGGTAGAGGAACAAGTTGCCAAGTTTGATTCTTGTTGATCACATCAATCTCTTCCTGCATTGCCACTTGCCATTCTTTTTTCTTGACAGCTTCACGATAGCATACAGGATCAGTAACATTTAAGGCAAATTGACAGCTTAAGTGTTCCGATGAGACTTCTTGAGTATTTGCATACAGATCGGAAACTGATCTGACCCTTAAAGGGACAGATGAACTTGAGCTTGACCCTCCACTGTTTTGAATTGAAGCACTTTGAGGAGAGTTTAAAACTCCCTCATTTTGATGAGTAGAGACAGCAGGTGATGTTGGAGCCTCCATATTGTTTGAAGGTCCATCATCATTGCTTCCACTTTCTAAGCTTGTCTCATTGAATTCCTCAGGAAAAGGATCTGCATACATCCTGTCATACATCTGCTTGTTTGACTTGTGAATGTCTTCCCATTTCCATGCTTCATCTTCAAGAACAGTTGTATCACCATATCTTCTGGTCTCAAATTTCTTTGACACTGGATTAAATAATCTAAAACCAGTCCCATTGGTTGAATAACCAATGAGAATCATCTTGTGAGACCTGTCATCAAGTTTTCTTGTTCCAACAAATATATGCCCATAGGCAATACAACCAAAAACTTTCAAATTAGTAACATCAGGTTTAGAACCATACCATACCTGATAAGGAGTCTTGTCAAGAATAGCAGATGTAGGGGCTCTATTAATAACATAAATTGAGGTTGCCACAACTTCTGCCCAGAGATAATTAGGCAATCTTCTTTCTTTAAGCATACTCCTTGCCATCCCCATGATGGTTCGATTTTTTCTTTCCACAACACCATTGTGTTGTGGAGTATGGGGTTCAGTAATCTCTCTATGAATGCCATGCTCTTCACAAAATGTGTTGAATTCTTTTGAACAAAACTCACCCCCACCATCAGTTCTTAAAACCTTAATCAAACATTCACTTTGTTTTTCAACTAAGGCTTTAAAAACTTTAAATCTGCCAAAGGCTTCTGATTTCTTGTTTAAAAAATATACCCAACACATCCTGGATACATCATCTATAAGCAGAAAGTAATAAAGACTATGACCAAGGCTAGGTACCTGCATTGGTCCACAAAGATCAGCATGAACAAGTTCCAGTTGCTTGGTTGCTCTCCAGGAAGTTGACTTGAAGGGCAGCCTGATCTGCTTTCCCAAAATCCACCCTTCACATGTGCTAGAACCCTTGATCTTTGGCATACCTTCCACCATGTTCTTGTCACTCAGCTTCTTTAGATTGTCCCAGTTAAGATGACCATATCTTTTGTGCCACAACTGTAAGGCAGTTGTCTTGCCAGGAGTGCTTGAGTCTGCCTTACTTGCATCAACTACAAACATATTATTACTGGCTATGGGAATTTTCATCAGTTCCATACCATGGCTCTTGATTGTGCAAGAACTTCCTTCAAAGTATAGAGAGTAACCCTTTCTCATTAGCTGACCAACACTCAAGAGATTATACTCCAATGAAGGAGCATAATATACATCATTTAAGAGCTTGTAAGTACTAGGTCCTGTACTAATCTGTACAGTCCCTTTGCCTTCAACTGCCAAAGTCTTCTTGTTTCCCAATTGTACTCCCATTTTGAATGACTCATCTAACTCAACAAAGCTTGACCTGGATCCTGTCATGTGATTAGAACACCCTGAATCTAAGAACCATAGGTTATTACCTTTCTGGGCTGCATGAGAGTTAATCTTGAATGAAACAGGAGCCTCATAATGATCAACAAAGGCCATAAACAAATGTTGTTCTTCCTGGTTCTCTCCTTCTTCAACAGGTTCAGCAGCCACATTAACTTGAGCTTCTTCATTGTACCAGCAGTCTTTGGACATGTGTCCAAACTTTTTACATGTATAACATTGAGGAACCCTTCTTTCAAAAGATCTACCTTTCCCACGGCCTCTACAGGATCCACGTCCTCTTCCTCTTGCATTGATTGGCCGATTGCTTTCTTGAATGACTTGTAATGCATGCTCCTCATGCTTCTCCATCTTTTCAGTAGATCTGCTGTTAAGTCTTTCTTCTTGTGATTGCAAGGAGCCCATCAGTTTGACTGGTGTGAGTTGAGATAAGTCAAAGGAAACTTCAATTGAGGGCACTATATAATCAAACTTAGTAGTCAAACTGCGAAGGATCTTTTCCACCACAGATTGATCAGACACTTCTTCTCCATGGGCCCTTTTTTGACTTACCACACTCATCACTCTAGAGAAGTACTCTCCCACAGATTCACCTTCTTTCATAACCAGATTTTCAAATTCTCTACGTAACCCTTGCAGCTTAATAGCTTTCATTTGAGTATCTCCTTCATACTCCATTCTTAAGGTTTCCCAACTTTCCTTTGATGATTCAGCAGCAGCAATTCTGGAAAATAATTGATCATGCACAGCTTGTTGTATGATGGCCATGGCATAGGCATCTTTCCTCTTCATATTCCTGAGTTTGGTGAGGTCAGCTTCTTCTTCATTTACTCCTTATTCTACCAGATCCCAGAGATCTCTGGACTTAAGTATGGTTTTGACACGAATGCTCCAATACTCGTACCCTTCACCTTTGAAAACAGGTATCGGAGTATTAGTATTGGTAAGACTATTGAGTTGATCAGCCATAGGGATTAAGAACAGAAAAATAAAAGATGTTTAGAGCACACTCTGGGCTCTGATACCACTGTTGATATCAAAGCTATTATATTTCTCACACACACAAGGATTATAGATCAAACTCAAGGCTTTTGTTTATTGCTTTTTGTGAATAATAAACTTGAGCTACTGCATGCTATTATATAGACATGCTTACAACGGAAACTAACAAACTTAGCTAAAGACCAGGACTTAGCTACTTATTCAAACTCAAATACAAACGTAAACAAAAGACTCTAACTGCCTTGAACTTTTCTTGATCCAGCTGACTTGGCACGTAACTTTAGCATAAGACTTTCACACATGCATGTGACTAGGCAAGGTATTGAATCACTTCTCAATACTTTATTCTGATATCAAACTGTTCACATTACATCTCGTCAAAGCTTAAGGGCCGTTGGTAAGAGTAAAGTTGAAGTTTGCACAAGAAGTCTGCTTGCGTAGCAACGATGAACTGAACCCAAGAGTCGAATTCTCTAAATTAAATTCTAGAAAGTTGTCCTCAAACTGAAATGTACCGATCACAATTGCAGGCTCACTCGTTGCACCACCGTCAACAAATGCCAAACACGCCACCTCGTCTGTTATTTGCTTGATAGAGTTAGCCATGGATACAGTCCACTTTTTCCCATCAGGGAGGCTGAAGTCGATATCAGGAACTTTTAAACTAGTGGTGGTGGAGGTGCTGAAACAAAGGCCAAAGGGCGCAACTGGCTTTGCAGGAGGGATCCGTTTTGTAACCAATGAAAACCTCCTAACCACACTATTCTAAATGTCAGTTTGAAGAGTGGTGTAAGGATCTGTTGTACTAAGCCTGGTAGTAGCATCCGAAGGGACATTGATAGATCTCTTTTTAATTACAATGCTATTGACTCTGATAAAGTATCCAAAAGAATCTGGATGCTTTACCAACGGAGTGTAAGAAAGATAACTCCTTACATCGACATTTGATTGGGGAAGAAGGTAATACGGACCAGTTCCAAAGAATAGAACCCCAGAGGCAGACGGCTGGCTTGGAAGACATAGAGCTAATGTTTTTTTAAGGGGTTGATATAAGTAAGTTGGGAAGGCGTAAGGCGAGGTAGAAAACGCCATGACACCAGAAACATTTGCAGGAAATGATGCAAATGTTGAAGAAGGAACACATGCCGCAGTAGGGTATGCACCATATAAACCATTAAAAAGGTTTCTACCGTTACTTGTGTTCGTTGTGAATTCATCATAGTTGAGAAGGGCTTGGCTACACGAACCAGTCACAGGGTTAACCACATTGACCGGGCATGTACAGAATCCCCAACCAGGTAACGTAGAGCTGTTGGTTTCTGGAGCGCAAGAAGGATTCTTATACCCATAAGAAGCACGAACATCTGTGCATTGGTATTCTTCGCAAGAAACAGGAGATGTGCAAAGTGTGTTGGGTGGGCAACTGCCTGGATATATGTTCCATTGCACGATGCAGTCGTGCCATATGAAGGGAGCATCTATGTCTATAAGGAAGTTTGCATGCAAGTATTGCATGTTTACATAGGCTGTCATGACCTGAACACTATAGAGAGGCTTAGCAGCATCAGTATGTTTGCTAACCGGAGCTACTACGGATGTGTATGGCGGCACATATGCAGCCAAAGCTGCATGTTCATGAGAGATGAAAGCTAGCACGATAACAAGTACTTGTATGAGCAAAAACATTTTTTTGTGTGTGTGTGTATTCTGCAAAGAGCATCCAACAAGCTTATATAGGTATCTCAAGGTGAATTAATACTTTGTTTTACTTCAACACCAAATAGAAAATAATTTCTTTTGTTAAGTTGGTATTTCTTTTTTGGAACAAAGAAATTTATTTGGTTTACAATACTGAAAATATATGAAATTTATTTGGGGATGATGTGTAAGGATTTTTGGCGTCATCTTCAATGACAGAGATATCTATCCTAAGCAAGTCAACTTAAGTGGGACACTTTACGTGTCCAAGGTTTGGAGTCATATAACCATGAATTTATCAAAACAAGTAATCAATCCATGGAACATGACACAATCTTGGGCTGTAAGCTATCGAACATGGCCATATGCACAAGTTGAATAAATATTTTGATGTATCTATCGCTACTACGAGTCACGAGTGTAAACGAACCAAATAAATTGGTATACATTACAAAAAATCTAGCTAAAATTACAAAATGTAAGAATGGTTATGATTGAAAACCTTGATCTCCTCTTCTCATTCCATTAATTTATAAACATGAGATGTACAATCATAAGGAAACATACTAACTACATACTAAATATACAATAATCATACTATAAATACATTCAATCAATCTTGTATTCTATTACTCCCCCGCAGTCGAAGCTGGAGGAGACCGGATGCTTAGACTGGATCTAAAGTCTTCGAATAGAACCCGAGGAAGACCCTTGGTAAAGATATCAGCAACTTGATAACGAGTGGGGACGTGCAGGATGCGAACGTGTCCGCGTTGAACCTGTTCTCGTACGAAGTGGATGTCTAGCACAATGTGTTTGGTGCGCTGATGCTGAACAGGATTTCCTGATAAGTAAATTGCACTGACATTGTCACAGTAGATTAAAGTGGCTTTGGTGCGCGGTTTGTGCAATTCAAGAAGAAGATTGCGGAGCCAGCATATTTCAGCAACTACATTAGCGACTCCGCGGTACTCAGCCTCCGCACTGGAACGAGAAACGGTGGGTTGGCGTTTGGAGGACCAAGAGATGAGATTATCACCAAAGTAAACACAATACCCACTCGTAGAGCGCCTAGTGTCAGGGCAACCGGCCCGGTCCGCATCAGTGTATGCGATGAGTTGAGGATCCCTGTGAGAGTATAGAGTAAGGCCGAATGATAATGTGCCCTGTATGTAGCGGATGATGCGTTTAAGGGCGTCCCAGTGGCCTGTCCTAGGCGCATGCATGTACATGCAGACCTGTTGAACTGCGTAACTGATGTCAGGCCGAGTAAATGTGAGATACTGAAGAGCCCCGCCAGGCTCCTGTAGAGGGTGGGGTTATCAAAAGGCTCGCCTGATTGGGAGGACAGTTTGGATGCTGTGTCAACCGGAGTGGCAACCGATTTGCATGAGGTCATGCCGGCACGTTCAACAATATCTGCGGCATATGTTTGTTGTGATAAGAACATGCTTCCTTGTTGCCTAGTAACTGAGATGCCGAGGAAGAAGCTTAGCGGGCCCAAATCTTTCATTGCAAATTCATTAGAGAGGTGAGACATTAGTTGCTCACGTAAGGCAGGTGAAGAGGTGACCAAAATAATATCATCCACGTAAAGTAAGAGAAACGCGGTGTTGCCTTGGTCATTAAAGATGAATAAAGATGCATCACAGCCACTGTGACTAAAACCCAAAGAGAGGACATAATCGGTGAACCGCTGGTACCAAGCACGAGGGGCCTGTTTTAAACCATAGAGGGAGCGCTTCAAGCGACAAACATGATCCGGATATTGCATATTTCTGAACCCCATGGGTTGGTGCATGTAAACTGTTTCAGCTAGATTGCCGTGGAGAAAAGCATTTGTAACATCCAATTGGTGAACCTGCCAAGAGTTAGATAAAGCAATAGATAGAACAGTCCGTATAGTTGCCGGTTTAACCACGGGACTGAAAGTTTCCCACAATCTATCCCAACCTGTTGAGAGCGACCATCACAAACTAAGCGGGCCTTGTAGCGCTCAAGTGTGCCATCAGATTTAAATTTATGTTTGTAGAGCCACATGCACCGTATAATATTCATGCCCGGTTGTTTTGGGACTAACTCCCAAGTATCATTTTTAATAAGTTCATGAAACTCATTGGTCATGGCGTTACGCCACTCCGGTGAGGACAAGGCCATGGTGGGGTTTTTTCGGGATGGGAGTGATAGTGGTAGCATTAAGGTTAAAGGGTAGCTTGGGCTTATAGATGCCATCCATTGCGCGAGTGCGCATGGTGCGGGGAGGTTGGGTGGGTGGTTGAGGTGGTGAGGCAGGTGATGTAGGAGGAGTGGGCGAAGTGTGTGTGTGGGCCGGAGGGGTAGAGGGTATGTGTTGGGCTGGTGTGTAAGTGGGGTTGGGAACAGTTGGGTTGGCCGAGGGATAAGGTTGGGCCGAGGAAGGTGATTGGGCTGGAATATGTTGAGTCTGTTGGGCTGTGAGAGGAGAGGGAGGTGTGGGCGAGTTTGGTATGGGTGAGGTTGGGTTATTGGAGTGGGCCGATGTATGTGGGTTGGCTGAGGAGAGTTGTTGGGCCACGGTCCGTGAGGGGGAAGCCATGTGTGGCCAAAATTGTGAGGGAAATGGGTTAGTAAGGAATGTATAGTCGGTTGTGGGTGATATGTGATGAAGTTGTTGGAATGGGAAGGAGCTCTCGTCAAAGAGTACATGACGAGAAATAGTGGTGGTTCTGGATTTAATGTCGAGGCATTTGTATCCACGGTGGGAGGTGGGGTATCCAATGAACACACAAGGATAGGAACGGTGTTGAAGTTTATTGATATTGGTGGAGGGTATGAGGGGATAGCATAGGCATCCAAAGACTCTAATATGGTCATATGTGGGAAGTTGGTGGTAGAGAAGGTAGGTGGGTGTTTGATATTTGTGGGTTTTTGAGGGTATGATGTTGTGAAGATAGGTGGCGGTTTCAAGGGCATGTGTCCAAAGGTTGAGGGGTAGATGGGATTGTGATAGGAGTGTTCGGGCAATGTTGTTTATGGAGCGAATTTTTGCGCTCGGCTTTGCCATTTTGGGAGGAGGTGTATGGGCAGGATAAGCGGAATAGGATGCCATTTTTATCAAATAATTGTTTGAAAGAGGTGTTGACATATTCCTTACCGTTATCACATTGAAAAGTTTTTATTTTTAGTTGGAATTGGGTTTGGACAAGGGTGTTAAATTGTTCAAATATGGTATAGACTTGGGATTTATTGGAGATGGGAAAAGTCCAAAGAAAGTTGGTAAAGTCATCTAAAAACAATACATAGTAGCGATGGCCCCCCGCGCTAAGAACCGGGAGGTCCATAAGTCGCTATGCACAATATCAAAAGGTTGCAAAGTATTATTATTAGAAGAATAAAAGGGAAGTTTAACACTTTTCCCAAACACACATGGTTCACATAGTGATTTATTCAAAGTACTAAAAGAAATAGAACAAGAATTTTTCAAAGCTTGTAACAAAGCGGGGCCAGGATGGCCAAGTCTTTGATGCCAAAGGGAGGAGGAGTGAGCAGCAGTGACGGAGGTGGAAAAACAGTGTAGGTCTTTGTTGAAGGTGTATAGATCACCGCTGCTGTCGCACCGGATTATAGGAGCCCGGGTCCTGTAGTCCTTCACAAGAAAACCGAATGGGTCAAATTCAACAGAAACACAATTATCTCTAGTGAATTGACGTACAGAAATTAGTTTTCTAATGAGTTTTGGTGCATATAAGACACGTTTTAGGTTAAAGGGCGGGTAGGGCGGTTTGAAGGTTTGGGGGCCATGTCCTAAAACCGGAATGTGTGTACCATCACCAACAATAATATTTTCATTCATGCTATTATTAAAAATATACCGGAAGTTACCTGAGTTGGGATCCATACTGATGGTGGCTCCAGTGTCCATCACCCCTTGTGAGTAATCTGGTGGGTTAAGAGACATGGTGTATAAGGCCTGTTGAATATCCGTTGGAGAGTAAGTGGCATGGTTGGCTTGGTTAGGGCGAGCGCCAAGAACCCCTTGAGAGGAGTTGGGCGCGGCTGATGGGGTGTTGGTGGGATAGGGGCACGGTGGGGTGGGTGCGGACCATTGTAGCCACTGGTTTTGTGGTGGTGGTGGGGGTTGCTGCGACCACTGGGTGGAGTTGGGTATGGTCCAAGTATAGGTGGTGGGTGATGTCCACTGGCCGTAGGGTTGTGACCCGCGTCCGCGTGGCCAAGAGGAGCGACCGCGGCCGCCCCTCTGGACCGTCCACGTCCGCGGTAGTTGGAGGGTTGGTCGGAAGATGGCGGTGGGGTGGGTGATGGTGTGGTGTTTTGGCTAGAGGTGGAGGCGGCCAGCGCATGGGAGGCTTTTTGAGATGCATAGAGTGCACGCTCGGCCTTCTCGCTTTCAACCCGACAGAGTTGAGAGCGAACCTCGTAGAAGGTGGGGGTAGGGTCTTTTTGTTGTAGGATAGTAGAGATGCCCTCGTAGGCTTCGGTGAGACCTGCGAGAACATGAAGAACAAGCCGCTTATTGTCTAGGGGAGCCCCGACGTTTGCGAGTTGGTCGGCAAGGGTTTTCATGGTTTGGCAATAATCAGACATATTGGGAAAGTTTTCAAGACGGGTGGTGGCAAACTTTTGCATTAGTTGAATGGCACGGGCATTTTTATTGTCGTGGAAAAAACCTTCTATGGTGGTCCAGGCTTCATAGGCGGTACTACCGGGGATGTAAATGGTTTTGAGAAGATCGTTTGAAATAGTGCCATAAATCCATTGAAGGACTATGGCGTCAAGTCTTTCCCAAAGATCACTGGTAGAATCAACGGTGGTAGGGTCGCGTGGGGAAAGGTGGTCAAGGACTTGGAAAGCACGACAGTGAATACGAAAGAGCTCGCACCACAGGGCGTAAGGGCCATTGTCGCTCTCCAGGACCACAGGTATAAAGTTTTTGATGCTGGACACGGTAATGGCAGGGTGTAATTTTTCTGTGGGTGGTGGCTGCGAGCCAGAGGCGGCTGCAGACTGTTCGGATGTGGCATGAGTGAAGGTCTCGTCTGCCATGAGGGAAAGGAGAGGGACAGAATGAAGAGGAGAAGTGTAAGATATGTGGCCGGCGAATGTAAGTCAGCGGCGGCAAGGGTTAGCAGAGGCGGCAGAAGTGTGGTGAGTAGGGTTTAGGGGGATGACAATGATACCATGTAAGAATGGTTATGATTGAAAACCTTGATCTCCTCTTCTCATTCCATTAATTTATAAACATGAGATGTACAATCATAAGGAAACATACTAACTACATACTAAATATACAATAATCATACTATAAATACATTCAATCAATCTTGTATTCTATTACAAAAGATTGACGGAAGGTTGACGGTGCCGGAGGTTAACGTTGCCGGAGGATGATGGTGCCAAAGGATGACGATGCCGGAGCTTGGCGGTTCTGGTCACTCTTTCGTTGCTCGTTCAAGAATCCACCCAAGTTCTAGGTTTTCAAGTTCTGGGTTAGATGTTGATGTCGGGTGTAGATTGAAGGTTGATGGTGGTGTGTTTGAGAAGATGGGGTGTGTATTTGAGGTGGATGAAGAAAAGGATGTGTGTTTGTTTGAAAAGGAGAAGAAAAGGAGGGGAGATGTGGGCTCTTAGATCATTTAGTAATCAAGGGCCGAATCAATTGATGTAGTAGCACATGGATTGCAAACAATAGCAGCGACAACTAGGAAATAGCGGCGACCATGTTATTTTCGTCGCTAATGCTTATTGTCGCCGCTATTGCTCTGATTTCTTGTATCTATTGTATATGTATGTATATGAAACAAACGTTATTAAACATAAAAGTAGTATAAAAATGAATAATGATATTACACATAAAACTAAAATAGTTATAAAAGAATTGGATTTAATAATTCAAACTTTCTCCAATTGGTCGGCGTTAATCTGTACTTAAGAAATTCCTTATCACAGTCTCAACTTTCAAAATATTTTCCTCCAACGAGCTTTTATTGACTGAAGACTAACTCATTTAGTTTTTTGTTGATGTGACAGCTTATGTGGCATCCAAACTTGGTTATTTGATGACATGGTTGTTATGTAGCACCATCACCACCTCCACCTCCACTAGCACCACCTACTCACAGCCACCACCCATCACCATCAGCCACCAATCCACTTCCACTACCGTCACAAGCCCTAAACCTAACCCCACTTGCTACCACCACCAATATCCACTTTCTAGCACCACCGTTTCGCGACCTACCCACACCCATAATCGAATACCTATCGCTCCTCACCATCAGTAACCTAGGAAACTACACCTCCACAACTGTCGACCACCACTCTGAAACCCTAACCACCTGTTGCCACCACTCCAGACATGTAAATCGATACTAACTGGGAGAACCTGAAAATTGAATTCGCCACTTGTTTCCACCACTCTGAAACGATACGAACCACCGAAAGGGCCTGCAAATCGATCGGAGAGAACCTGCAAATCTTTAAAATTGGTTATTTCCTGAGCTTTTTTCTTCTCGAATTTTGCTGGGTTTTGGTGGGTGGTAGATGGTGGCAACAAGTGGTTAGGGTTTCAAACTAGTGGTGGTCAATGATTGCAAGTGGTGTTAGGTTTAGGGCTTGTGACGGTGGTGGGGGTGGTTTGGTGGCTAATGGTGGTGGTGAAAAATAGAAAATGCTTAGTCAAAAAATTGATATTTTATTACACATTAGCAAGCCATGTCATCATCTACGTTAGCATCCACTAATTGGGTTAGTCATCAGTTAATAAAAGCTCGTTGGAGGAAAATACTTTGAAAATTAAGACTATCGTGGGTAATTTCTTAAGTATGGATTAATATCAGCCAACGAAACAAAGTTTGTATTATTACAATCCACTTCTCCTATATATTAAGGTAGCGTTTGGTACGCAGGAATGAGAGGCGGAATGTAATGGAGCATTACGATGGAATGAAAAAAAAGGTGTTTGGTTGGTCAAGGTAATGGAATCATCCATTACCTCCTCCATTTCATTCCCTCTAAAAACCCCATATTCATTCCATTCTACCCCCCTGTTTTTTTTCCATTCCATTCCCTCTGTCACCTTTCATCACCACTGACCACCACCACCACCCACCTCTACTACTATCACCCATCGCCACCACCACCGACCACCGACCACCGACCACCGCCATCGCCACCTACCACCGACCATCGCCACCCACCGACCACCACCGCCACTCTCCGTCACCGACCACCACCACCACCATCGACTACCTCCACCCACCACCAACTGCCACCTCCACCTCCACCACCACCACCACCCATCGTCGCCGCCACTGACAACCACCACCACCACTGTCGTCGGCGCTTTCGCCACCACCGACCGCCGCCACCTACCGACCACCACTACCTCTGCCACCACCAACCACCGTCACAGGCACCCGCTGCCAACAGTCATCGCCACCACTCACCACCGCCGATTTTATTCTTGTCTTTTCGTCCATACCAAACAATACAAAGTAATGATTCATTCCATTCTTACATGTAACCAAACAAGACCATGGAATGGTAATCATCCATTTCATTGCCTTGTCCATTCCATTACCTTTTCCATTCTATTCCCTCATCCATTCCATTACCCCATACCAAACAGACCCTAATATAGTTTATGAATAATAAACAAGTCGTACCTAAGTCAAATTTTATATTCATAAATTAATAAGAAATCAAATTCAAAGTTTTGGATGTAGAATATTAAACAAGCTAACCTTATTCTTTCTTAAGTTAAATGTGTTAAACTTGAGTGTTGTGATGTACGTTAAAGTGTATTTTTGTTATATAACTTACCCAACCTTTAAAACATTAGATCTACTATTCTTAGCTTCATGAACACTCTTGCTCTCACCTTTTGACCGTTTAAATAGTCAACTTGACTATTTCTTTGTGCACATGTCGTAACCATGTATCACACTCTACTTAGATGTTATTTTGGACCTAGTCAAATCCACATGATTCCATACCTCTCTTGCCCCTCAAAACTACAAATAACTTCAACTTCAATGCGTTGTAGTGTTTAGTTTTGAATATATTTATATAGTATTAACTTACAAATGGTTTATGTATAGTGGTGTTGTACATCATGCTTCATGAGTTTTTTTTTGCTTGGTGGTATTGTACATAGACTTTGTGGTGTTGTACATAATTCATTCTTGTTATTTATCGATATACAAATAAGCATGTCACAACTGTATATTCGAAATTTTATAACATTATATTTAGAAAGAAAAAAATATATGTTACATTGGTCAAAAACCATAAAAATAAATACCGGTTTCGATAATATTGATACCAAACCATAAGTAATTTCAATGAAATTACTTATAGTTTTATTAATTATTGTTACATTATTTAAAATAGAAAATATAAATCTAATTAATCATTGGGTAATAATGAGGTAATTCATTGAAGGGACATTAAAGGAAGTGAACCACTACACTCTTTTGTGATTAAAAGTGGTCAGGTTGACGTGAACGTTAGATGGCGGAAAACGCCCCAATTAAAGTGTGGGTAAACCACTACACATGGTTTTATTTGGACGAACTAACGCTACCACTTCTCATTCCAATAAGTCCAAGCTTTTGTCGCTTGATTGGGCTAATTGATGTAATTTTAATTTTTGTAAATAGTTTGTCATGGTGGCAGGTGGCAGGTGGCTAGCTTTCAGCTGGTTCTAACGTCTTGCTAGTTAGTAGTTTTAATACATTTCGCCTTTCAAAAAAAAAAAAGTTACAATTAGTCTTATTTATTGCTTGACTTCACGTACAACGAAAAGATTGAGTGATTGACCGATTTAAGTTATTGTTGAATACGAATAAGATTCTTGTTTAATACCAACGTTTTATGTTAGTGAAGTTAAAGTTTACACAAGAAGTCTGCTTCTTTAACAACGAAGAACTAAAACCAAAGATCGACTTCTCTAAATCAAACACCACAAAGTTATCCTCAAACTGAAATGTTCCAATCTCGATCGCATGTTTACTTGTCGCGCCACCATCAACAAACGCGAGGCACGCCACATGTTTTGTTATTTGTTTGATGGAATTAGCCATGGACACCGTCCACTTCTTCCCATCTTGAAGATTGAAACTAATGTCAGGAACCTTTAACACAACTCGGGTACCATTAATGTAGGTCCGGAAACAAAGGCTAAATGGCGCGATTGGCTTTGCAAGAGGGGTCCGTTTTGTAACCTTTGAAAACCTTCTAACCACGCGATTATAAATGTCGGTTTGGAGAGTAGTGTAAGCCTTAGTTGTACTAAGTTTGGTAGTTGCATTTGTAGGGATCTCAATAGATCTTTGTTTGATTACAATAGCATTGACGCGGATAAAGTATCCAAACGAATCAAGACGCTTTAGCAATGGAGTATACGAAAGAAAACTCTTTATGTCTACGTTTGAGTGTGGAAGAAAGTAATAAGGACCATCTCCATAGAATAGAACCCCTGATTTGCTACTTCTAGGCAAACATAGAGCTAGTATTCGCTTAGCAGCTTGATTGAAAAATGTCTGGAACGCGTAGGGAGACAACGAAAGGGCCATGACACCAGTAACATTCGTGGGGAAGTATTTAAAAGCCGAAGAAGGAGCACATGCAGCATTAAGGGTAGAAACAGGAAAAGCATTGAATGGATTTCTACCGTTGGTAGTGTTCACTATCAAATTGTCATAGTTGAGTAGAGCTTGGCTACATGATTTGGTCAACGGGTTCATCACGTTGACAGGACATGAACAAGATCCTGAACCAGGTAACCTTGAACTGTTGGTTTCAGGAGGACAGGAAGGGTTCTTGTAAGAGTAAGAAGTCCGTATTTTGTTGCATTGAAGATTTTCACAAGAAACTGGAGAAATGCAAAGACTATACATGGGACAGCTGACTTGATGTTTGTTCCATTGTGGGATGCAGTCGTGCCATATGAAAGGCGCGTCGATGTCTATAAGGAAGTTTGCTGGCGTGATTCGTGTGATTTCCCACAAAGTATCGATCTGAACGCTATAGAGAGGAGTAGCGGTATCGGTATGTTTGTATACTGGAGTGACCATGGTAGTGTAAGGTGGTACATATTGTGCTATGGATTCATATTCTTGATGTATGAAGGCTAAAAGGAGAACAAAGAATTGTAGTAAAAGCATTTTTGAGTGTGTGTATATCATCAAGTGTGAGCATCAAGCAAATTTATCTAGATATTAACTCATGGGTAATAAAATAGAGAATAGGTTTTAAGTAACCAAGGGGCATCTTAATTTGTACTTAAGTAAAAAGTCAAGGTTGAGGATTGAGCAAGGGTGTACGAGAAGCAAGAGTTATGAACCAACACATGCTTCGAGTCTCAAAACACACACTCACACAATAAAAAAAATAAAAAATAAATAAAAAAAAAAAAAAAACAACCACGTACCCAAGAGTTACGGACCCAGATCCACCGTCCCAATTTTGTCCCAAGTAACTTAGCCCAGTTGAACATAATTACATATGGGTTGTTGGGGCGATTTCAATTTCATTACACCCATCACATCATTATACCCAATCTTATTGTGCCACCTCATTCCATCACATTTTATCACACTATCCATGAGTGGTCATTATACCCATCACTAAACTTTTTTTAAATAAACTTAAACAAACAATTTATAAATTTAAATAAAAAAAACAATCAAACTTTAAAAAAATCAAAAAACATAAAAATGAAATAAAAGTTAACGGACCAACCCCACTTCTCACAAATTTCACGTTTCCGTTTGATGAGAATCGACTTGTATGGTTCTTTGGCGTCTTCAGTTCCTTTAAAACTTTCGCTTCGTGGCCGCAAATTGCTTGCTCGATCCTTCCATTTTTTTAAGCTTAATGTATTTTGATTGAGGTTTAGGTTGTTTGATTTTTGGTGGTATTGATTTTGTGTTGAAAATGAATAATATATATAGTACTTGGAAAAAAAAAAATCACCCCCAAAAGGCACATGACCGTGGGCAACGATCACATGACCATTGCCAACGGTCACATTAGCCTTATCTTTCTCCGCGATGGTTGTCACAAAATCTTTGCCTCGCACCCGTGATGTTTTGGTGGGGACAGTGGTCGTGATGGTCACGGTCATCACGGACCACCCCGCCCACCCTAAGACCATCTCCAACGTTGAAAACAAATTCAAAACCAGGCCGTCACCTTAGCAGTTCACCTCATTCCATACTTCTATTTTTTTTATAAAAAAAAAACTACTTTTCCCAATACGCTAAACTAATCCAAACATTCACCTTACAATCCACTTTTATATGTAAAAAACATATTAGAACTCAATGTGTGTATGGTCCCCACCGTCTGGGTCCAGAACGAGTCCACCGCAACAGACCAAACTTCACCACACCACCTCTTCCTTTGCAAGTATGATTTCGAAAGTGGAGTCTGTGTTACTGTAGGATCGTGTTCCGGACAAGAAACGATGTATCGCACACGTTTTGGATTAAAGGCGGAATCAATAACCCGATTAGTTGTTATAGGTGACTATTTATGGATAAGATAATAATATGAGAGCACACACACAAAAACACATACAAAGGGCTGCAACTTGTATTGAATGGCAAAAGTTTTAAAATGAGCTAGGGCATGGGGTATTTATAGGACGGTCTCATACGCCTGCAAGAATGCACGCGTATGAGACTCATACACGTCCCATGTCTAGGCATATGAAGCTTAATACTCCTAAGACTATCCTGAAATTCCCAAGATACCCCTTGACCTCTAAAAGACAGCCTGATAACATCTAAAACGTACATAATCATGCCTACGACTATTATGGACCTATTACTAGCTGGGAACACCCACGAAGTGCACTAATAGTCTCCCCCTTGGACCTAGCTAGTGGTTTGTAGACTTAACCAGTCATAGAGCTGGGGATTTCTTGAAATACGTTCACAGACTCCCCCTAAGGTCTAGCTAATGATCTTCAGTCTTCATGTCTTCAAATCTTCATATCTGGCAATCTTCAACTTGGGAACATACACCGTAGTGCACTAACAATCTCCCCCTGTAGACTTGAATACTTGATGATTTGAATTTTGGTCGTGGCTTCATGAGATCTCGCCTTGGTCTTCGATCAGCTTCGATAACTTGGGAGGAATCTAGAAATCTCCATTGTTTTGATTTACGATTCTTTGACGAAGATGGTGATCAACAACATATGCACTTTCATTTCTCGATACTCATCTTCTTCAGCTTTGCTTGCTAGAGCTCTACCACTTTCTGGTGTCTCTGATGATGGAAAACCGGGTTCTTGTTGTTCAGGCTGATATTGTTATTCAGGTTCTGGTCTTGTTCAGCTTCAAGCTTTGTCGTTTTAATCATGATGAGCACACTGGTTGGGTTTAATCGTGCAGAAAAAATGAATAAAAACTGCACACAAACTACAACTTGTATTAGATACGACAAATAATCCGGACGCAATCAAATTCTTGAAGTTTACCATTTGATAAGCTTTCAAGATTTGTCTATTTTGACCACCATTTGGAGAAACAAACCGTTCTCCCCTGAACATTTGACTTTTTTTAAATTTCACCCTGAACTTTCAAACTTATCAAATTAAACCCTTTAATTTATGTTTGGGCAGTGGGCTGTTGAGTGTTGACCAAGGCAAACGGGAAAGACGACTCATAAAATAAAACATGACAGGCTAGGAAGATGTTGTTATTTTTAAAGTCGTAACATTTGTAGCCTCGGTGGGTGGTGGGGTACCCGAGAAACACACATGGGTATGAGCGGTGTTGAAGTTTGTGAATGGTAGTGTAAGGGATGAGAGGGTAGCAAAGACAACCAAAGACCCGAAGATGGTCATAGGTGGGATTGCGATTATAGAGGAGAAGGGTAGGGGTGTGGTATTGGTGTGTTTTGGAGGGTATTATGTTAATTAGGTAGTGAGGATTGGGCCATGAGGGTGCGGATGATGTTATTGATGGAGCGTATTTTGCGCTCCGCTTTCCCGTTTTGAGGGGAAGTATAGGGGCAAGATAGGCGGAAAAGGATGCCGTGTTTGGTGAAAAAGTTTTTAAAGTGGTGGTTGACATACTCGGTTCCATTGTCACACTGGAAGGTTTTAATTTTTCGTTGAAATTGGGTGTGAACAAGTGTGGTGAAGGTTTCAAAAATCGAGTAGACTTGGGACTTGGTTGCAATGGGAAATGTCCAAAGAAAATGGGTGAGGTCATCTAAAAATAACACGTAATAACGGTGACCCCCCAAGCTTAAAACTGGGGAGGTCCATACATCACTATGCACAATATCAAAGGGTTGTAAAGAAGAATTATTAGATAAATGAAATGGAAGTTTAATACTCTTGCCAAACACGCAAGGTTCACAAACATTTTTATTCAAAGACTTAAAAACAATAGCCTTAGAACTTTTTAAAACTTGTAATAAAGCCGGGCTAGGGTAGCCAAGGCGTTGATGCCAAAGACTTCAGGACTGAGCAGCAGTTGTTGAGGTGGAGAAACAGTGGTGGTCTTGGGAGAAGGTGTAGAGGTCACCGCTGCTGTTGCACCGGATCATAGGGGCCCGGATCTTGTAGTCCTTCACAAGAAAACCAAATGGGTCAAATTCAACAGACACGGAATTATTGCGTGTAAATTGACGGACAGATATAAGTCTGTGAATTAATTTGGGTGCATAGAGGACTCGGTCTAGTTTAAAGGGTGGGTAGGGTTTAGGAAAGGTTTGAGGGCCATGTCCAACAACCGGTATAGTAGAGCCATTACCAACAATAATATTTTCATTCAAGCGATTATTAAAAATGGTACTGAAATTACCTGCATTGGGATCCATGCTTATTGTAGCCCCGGTGTCCATTACGCCATTGTGGTACTCAGGTGGGTTGAGGGACATGGTATATAGCGCCTGTTGTATGTCCGTGGGTGTGTACGTGGCAGTCGCAGCCGAGTGGGTTTGGTTGGGGCGAGGGCCAAGGATGCCATTTGATGAGTGCGGCTGGTTTGTGGGTGTGTTGGTGGGGTAGGGGCACGGGGGAGGGGCAGACCATTGAAGCAAAGGCTGTGGGTAAGTGTAGGGAGATGTATGGTTCGGCCAAGGTGAGAAGTTGGGGTGGTGGTAAGGCTGAGGTGGTGCAGCGTACCAGGGGGTAAAAGCTTGTTGGGTGCGGCCCCTGCCATAGGTATTAAACCGGCCACGGCCACGACCACGAGAGCGGCCGCGACCGCAGGAACGGTCCGAGTTGGAATAGGGTTCAGTAGGGTATTGAGTTTGGGAGTTGGGTGGCGGCTGCGAAGGGTTAGAGGCAGGTTGTTTGCTGTTAGAAGCAGCAAGTGCATGGGAGGCATGTTGGGCCGCATAGGCGGCCTGTTCGGCTTTCTAGTCTTCGACCATGCACAGTTGGGAGCGGACATAGTAAAATGACGGCGTAGGTTCTTTTTGTTGCAAGATCGTGGATATGCCCTCATAAGACTCGGTGAGACCGGCTAACAGTTGAAGGACCAACCGCTTATTGTCGACAGGGGCACCGACATTTGCGAGTTGGTCTGCGAGGGATTTGATGGTTTGGTAGTAGGTTGTCATATTAGAGAAGTTGGCAAGGCGAGTAGTGGAAAATTTTTGGGTAAGATGTAGGGCTCTAGCGGTTTTGTTATCTTGAAATAGGTCCTGAATAGTCGCCCAAGCATCATAGGCGGTGCTACCCGGGACCATAGCGGTGTTGCGGATGTCGTCGGAGACAGTGCTATAAATCCATTGTAACACAATGGCGTCAAGTCTGTCCCAAGTTTCATCCGCAGTGGAGGAAGAAGATACGGGGCGAGGGGATAGATGGTCTAGGACTTGGAAAGCACGACAATGGATGCGAAAAAGTTCGCACCAATTGACATATTGGATGCTGTCCCAGTCCAAGAGAATGGGGATGAAGGTTTTTATATTGGAAATGGTGACCGCCGGGTGAAGTTTGAAATCCGAGGAAGGGGCATCGGTGTGTGAGGGAGATTTAGGAGGAGAAGTAGACATGATAAAGTAAGGTAAGAAGGGAAGACACGGTGCAGAGTGACCGGAGATAAAACAGAAACAGAAAGAATGGAGGGCCGGTGGTGGGAATGTAGCGGAAGGTGGAGGAGGTGGTTAGGGTAAATCTCTTGATACCATGATAGAGATAATAATTGGTAAACCTTGATTATGCTCTTCATTATGTCACATTATATAATACAAGGTGAGATCATTCTAGATCCTTGATTGTAGGTATGTAGTTAATGACTAATAATTACAATTGATACAATAATATAGAAAGTGTATAACTGATTATGCTATTAGCGACAGAAGGGTAAGTCAGAACATGAGACGTGCCTATGTAATTTAAAAGCTAAAAGTCGAAAACGATTTTGAAAGGATTCCATATCAAGATCGTCCGCAAGATTAAAGGAAATGCTGGTATGCTATCGCATCTAACCTAAAACTTTCAAATGTTTTTGGACCTCTATTTTGTGTCTGATTTGTTAAGTTTGCAGGATGAATTACATGATAGCATTGTGTCAATTGTCAAGGTTTTCCATCTCACGCTTTGCTTGCGGTCTGCCACCGTGCAGGTATCCTTTATAACTTGCATGCTCCCCATTTATGTCTCTGTTACCTGGCAATTTAAAGTAGTCTAAAGGAGTGGAGGATTGTATGTTGTGATGATTCTGTACTAAAAACTTCAACATCAAAAACTGCTATTTTTAATGGTATTATTTTTTGAAATATACAAAATGATTCATGTTTTCCATGGGGAGCTTTTGGGTGGGACAATTAGTTTATTAAAGGATTTTGTTGTGTTAAAGGTACTGTATTGGAGTTATACTAGGTAGTTATTTTGATGTTAACTTTTGGTTTAATTTTATGTTCGGAAGAACTTCATGCAGAAACATATGCTCAATGGTTTTATAAATTGAGCATCGGAATAACGTTTATGGTTATTTGCATGGGCCACGGTTCATTTTGCTGACTTATCAGCGTTCTCATGTTTGGCCTGCACATATGAAGGTTGATTTTTTTTGCTCTCAGGGCTTCCTATTCGTATTTAATACTCCACTGTTACTATTGTTATTGATTTTTTTTTGATAGCTTAATGCCTTAATGTCCTAATTCTTCGGCAAAACTGTATCTAATTAACTCATTATGTATAGCGAAGAAAAATATACATATATATGTTTACAAGTTGGTGGTAAAGGACCATACAAGGGATTTCTTTCGGTTCGATTTTGGCAAATTATTTGATCAACTGATTATTCTTTTCCGTTCGTAAAGTTGTTGCGACGGATGTCAATTGTTTGGTTTGATTATTGGTTTTTTAAATTTAGTTATTGCTTGGCTAAGGGAGAAAATTGAATAAGCTATGAATAGAGATTATGTAAAAGCCATACCTTTTAGTGTCATTTTGTTGTTATTATACATTGATCAGTACATGCTGTTTTATGTTTTGCTTTAGTGAAATTAAGAGGTCTACAAGTTTTAAGGCCACAATCAAGAAATAGCAAATCAAAAGCACATTTTTAAACAATTATAAAGGTTTGGCTTTTCCAACGTTTTTTTAATTATGATATTACTATCATGAGGTTCATAAATAAATTTCATCTTGTTTGTAATTTGTTGTGATTTTGTTGTTCATTATATAGATTATAGATATTCGGGATATATATATATATAGGATTTGGTTCAAATGAGAACTTTTTCCCAAATTGAGAACTAGAGAACCATTCTGGGCCACACATTTCTCTAAGGCAAAAAATTTTTTTTTTTTTTTTTTTTTTTTTTTTTTTTTGTTTTTGCAAAAATCGCTGCTTTATATGTAAGGAAAATTTTTTTTTTTATTTTTTTTGTATTTTTTTTTCAGTATACACATGTGTATAATTGCATTATACACATATGTATAATGCTATATACACATATGTATAACTGAAATATACACATATGTATAGCTGAAAAATGCTATATACATATATATATAATTGCTATATACACATATGTATAATTGTCATATACACATATGTATAAATGAAAAAAAAAATTAAAAAAAATAAAAAAAAAATTTTTTTCCTTGCATAAAAATGTGCGATTAAAGCAAAAAAAAAAAAAAAAAAAAAAAAAAAAAAAAAAATTTTTTTTTTTTTTTTTTTTTGCCTTTATATGAAATGTGTGGCTCAGAATGGTTCTCTCAGTTCTCAAATAGGGGTTGGTTCTCTTAGGATCCCTACCCTATATATATATATATATATATATATATATATATATATATAGGGTGTGAATAATATGGAAACTCTATCTATTGGAAAAACCTTGCAAACCCTATGGTGATCATTGATCAAGTTTGATCAATGGTCCTTAATTAATTTGTATTTAATAATGAAAAGCAAGTGGGTCACTTTATTAAAATATTGGATTAAGGGCATTAAGGTAATCTTGTGTTTTCTGAATCCTAGGTTTAAAAAGGTTGATTTGACACTTGTCAAGTCACCTCTCTCCTACTTTATGGCACTTTTTCCAGCACAAAATATTAATGTACGTTAGTGTTGTGATACAAAATTCTGACCTCGTATGAGACATCGCTAACATGTGTTAACAGGCATATACTAAAAGAACATAATAAAATAACACATAAAATGTGTATTTATTTAAGAATTGATAAAAATAATCATTACAACCAACACTAAAACATACCAAAAATGGTTCATACAAACATAATTATTTGTGAATTTTCAAAAAAACTATCATAACAACATAAAAAAGATCTAGCTATGCTTCGTTCTTGATACCCATCTTCATCTTTAACACAAAAACATCTCTTCACCTACAAAAAAGATAACACATGTTAGTTGGCTTCTCCAAAACACATAATGAGACATCACTGACACGTGTAGTGTATTCTAAAAACATATGTTTTACTGAAATAACGTATGTCATGTGAACGCTAACACATGTTAGTTGGGCACATACTAACGTATGTCATATGAACCCTAACACCTGTTAGTTAGGCATATATTAGCATGTGTTAGCATCACTAACATGTGTATAAACAACACCAAAAATCTGCAATTAGTTGGGCACATACTAAGGTATGTCATGTGAACGCTAACACATGTTAGTTAGGCATATAATAGCATGTGTTAGCATCACTAACATGTGTATAAACAACACCAAAAATATGCAATTAGTTGGGCACATACTAACGTATGTCATGTGAACGCTAACACATGTTAGTTGGGCACATACTAACGTATGTCATATGAACCCTAACACCTGTTAGTTAGGCATATACTAGCATGTGTTAGCATCACTAACGTGTGTGAGCATACAAGACCCGGACCGCAAAAAAATAGACATATACCCTATACGAGTTCATAACAATTTCACTTGCCAAAAATTTATTAAATAGAATACAAAAATTATTTAAACACCCTATTCACCAAAAGATTAAAAAATCTATAATCTTTATAAAAAAACATCACTTACCACAGCCACATCATCAACGCCGCCTTCTTCCAATAGCCTACTCATGTAAACCATCACTGAAACAGATACACATGTTAGTGAGGGATCCTCAAACACATAATGGGGCATCACTAACATGTGTTAGCATATACTAACATAAAAAGACTACAAATTTATTCATCAATCACATGTGATCCATCAACCTCATGTCCACAATCAAATAAAAATCAAACATAAACAAAATAATAATAATAAAAAAAATAAAAAAGGTTAACATAAGTGTTTTTTTTTTCATTCAAGCATTTGATCGAACAATTGGTGTGCGACCAAAAACTATCCCCAAAACTGTTATTATTATTTTTCTAACAAAACCCAAAACCTAACAAAATCAAAACGTAACACAAAACTCACAAATCAAAATGTAACAACTTATTATTATTATTCTAACCATCACCATAATATAAATTTCAACAGTCAAAAAGTCAAAGCCTAATATAAATTAACATAGATAATCCGTTTTATTATTCAAACCAATATATATATATATATATATATAATTTAAATAATAACTAGATCTAGATCTTTGTGAACTATGAAATTAAGTTTATCTTTGTAAAAAAATCGCTTATACAAAACAGTTCACGAATTTTTTTTCACAAATGAATAGAAAAAAAAACAACACTACAAAAATCATGCCTTCTTGAAATGATAGACAAATAATAATAATAACTAGACAGAAAAGTCATCTCGTTCCAAAACCACTTTGATTTAATAAAAAGAATCTTCAAAATGAAGATATATACACCATCTTTTCACACACGTGATGCACACTTTTTGTTATTATAATTAATTTATTGTTATAAAAATCATGAAGATCTATAGTTTGTGACACGAACAGAGCAGTAAAAAGGGAAGAGGAAAGAGAGAAAAGAGGAGAGAGAAAGTACCTATGTCGGATTATTATTATTCGATGCTCTGTTGTGGCGGCGGTGGTGGTTGTTGTGGTGGTGGTGGTAGAGAAATGCTCTGTTATTGTTCTAGAGAGAGACAAAGAGAGGATGGTAGAGAGATAATTCTCTGCATTTGAATTTGAAAAAAAAGAAATGAAGAGAGAGAGGTGGGAAAAATAATATATATAGGAAGAGAGAGAAAAGAGATAGTGTAAATGTCTAAATTACCCCTTATAATATAATATGATGTAATATTCACTTGGATGATGTGGCACAACATGAACCAAGAGTTGGGTTTCTTGGGGTTTTTCCATTTGGGAGGGTTTTTTCCCTATACTTCCACTATATATATATATATATATATATATATATTGATTTAGCGGATTAGGATAAAGTTGGTAGTTTTTGTATCAAAAAACAAACATCCTTTGCTCACTTTCTACTTCCTCGGTAGCCCTAACAGTATCCGGCGACCCCTTTCTTTCTCACAGTCTTTATGCTCTTATCTGCATAAAATTTCACACACATGTGTTTGTTCTTCATTTACTATAATTTTATTTCGTTCATGTTCTTCATGCTGTCAACCGGGTAAGTAGATACCCAATAAAGGAACACAAATTTAAGATTCACAAAGTTAATCCCAAAAGTGATCTGATATATTTTTAAACTTTAAACACAACTAAAAATTCAGAAGATTTATCTTATTTATAGGCTAATGTTGAAATTGACCATGCTGATATGGTATTCTGAATGCTTATCTAAATTCCATAATTTTTTTTCCAGCAACAGAAATGTTACAACGCAAAAAAGTCTGCAATGAGTTCGCGAGTAAAAGGTAAAACTAACAATAAGGTAAACATATATGTACTTTGACTATGTGTGTGGTATAGGGTGAAGTCGAAGTTACATTAACGTGAGTTTGATTAATGTTTTGCATTGGGCAGGTACCCTTTTAGGTCTTGCATGCTTAGGCTAACAAATTTTAAGATATGGTGAGAATTACAAATCAATAACTTCACATTTGACTTTACTCTATTGATATATTTAAAATCATATGCATATTAGATGAGCAATGGTAAACATTATTTTTAAACATAATTTTTTAACTATCAGTACTATTTGATATTTATAAGTAAAGTTGATATTGGTTTTTAAGTTCATTTCTCTCTTCACTATATTATCTAATGCTGGTTTAGTGGTTTATGTTTATTTGGATGAAGCTCACAATATATAAGCAATTGGGAAAATAGGAAGAGGTGTGTGTGAGCTTCAAGTTGTGGATACTACTTATGTGGATATCGTTACGGAAACTCTCATGAAATCATTAGGATGGTTATACAGAACAATTCAAGGTTTGTCAATTTCCATCCTTTTCGACTTATTTTAAAGGCACAACAATGTTTAAGTTGTAGCAAATCCTTTGGAATAGGCACTACAGACGATAGGGATGATCTTTTAGTTGTTTTCTTTGTTAATGTTGATCACAGATAACTAATGATGTTAATTGCTCTGTTACTTCTCAATTCTCATTGAAGAATTTGCACTCATGTAATCACTAAGGAGGTCAAAAAGACGTTTTGTATTTTCTTTCGGCTAATTTAACTTTGAACTATTTACCATCGATGTAAAACATATGTCAAAACCATTTTAGGTATGTTACCGCTTATCTCTAACATAGCAAATTAAGCATTTCCGCCGCAACGTGCGGGGTAAAAAACTAGTTATATATATTTAAAAGAACACAAAATAAACAAACATAAATAGGCGTTCACAAACATAAATGAACGAACACAACGTTTGTTCATGTTTATTCATTTTATTAAACAAACAAAATATGCATTGTTGAAAGCCCAAAATATACCTATACAATGCATATACACCTATTTAGAAAAACATTATATTTTAAATGGAATAGCCTTCAAGGGTATATTCCTTTGCAATGTGAGCCCAAACTTCTCACCCATATCCATATCTCGGGCTTTCATATTTTCTTCAAGCTTCCAATCAAACTTTTGAATCAAAGAACCTAACATTATATGCAACATTCTATGTGCCATATTCAATCCTGGACATATCCTCCTCCCAGCACCAAATGGAATGAGCTCAAAATCTTGGCCTCTATAGTCAATCTTAACTTCCAAAAACCTCTCCGGCATGAACTTTTCTGGGTGTGGCCAAATTTTTGGGTCTCGTCCCATTGCCCACACATTACAAAGAATTTGTGCATTTTTAGGCACCATGAAGCCTTGGATTTGTACGTCATGCGTGGCTTGGTGAGGAATAAGAAAAGGCGCAGGAGGATGTAGACGAAGAGTTTCTTTTATAACTGCTTGTAGGTAAGGGAGTTGAGGGATATATGATTCTTGTATCATACCCTTCTCGTTTTCCATGAGTTTGATTACTTCTGATCGAGCAACTTCCAATTTATCTGGGTTGTGAATAAGCTCAGCCATGGCCCATTCCAACGTGCTTGATGTCGTATCAATTCCCGCCATAAATAAAGCCTATAATTATTAAGAAATGATAAATTTTCAATGACAAATATTATATAAAAAAGATAATAATTGAAAATAGAAAATTACCATATTTTTCATGTCACAATTAACCATTATTTTGACTAACATGTTGACATACTTAAAGAAGCTTTACTTACAAAAAAGAGATGTCTTATATCATTGCGACTGAAAGCGGATTCATCCATTTGGTTGAGGTTGAGCAAAGAGTCCAACACATCGTTATTTGTTGACGACATTGATCTCGTTTGCAAACGTTGGTCAATGACCCTATCAAAGATGGTATGTATCTTATTACCGTAAACATTTCCACGTCGTACTAATCCTTGGGGATCAAACAATTTAAGAAATGGAAAAAAGTCTGATAAGTTTGGTTTCCCTACAACTTCCAATGTTGCACATACGCTATCCTTGAATTCTTGTGATGACAATGAATCATATTGAGCGAAATCGATAGAAAACATTAAGTTTGAGAGAACATTAAGTAATGTTGTAAATGCCATTCCTCCTATGTTTAAGGCCTGTTCACTTGTACAACAACGATTAACGTGATCGAGTAGTTCTTTGACCTAGAAGCATAATAAGAAGTTAAATGGATTATATATTGATTTGTATTTACATCTGTTAAAATGAGTAAAAATAATTGATTATAATCAAATATGACTAATAACAAGTTATAATTACACCCTGTAATAATTTAAATATCTAATATTGATAATGCAAGCATTGCGGTGGGGACGTAAAAATGTGAAATACGTAACTTGAAACATTTTATCAAACTCATGTGTTAGGACGTCAGACCCGCGCTTTGTGGAGACGTTGTTAAATTGAACAAAAAGTATGTTAAAAGGTTCAAGCACGCATGCCCGTTGTGGCGTCCAAACATGTAAAAATCATACCAAATCGTAAAACATACAAAAGAACAACTGAGTCAACTTAGGATCCACGCATAGCGACGAGGCCATTAAACTGCAAAATATACGTAAAAATGTTGAATCACACACGTGTTACAGTCTATTAACTTGTAAAATTTAGATCAGACATTAAAATAAACATTTGTAAAAGATGAAAATATTAGGACCCGCATGTTGCGGCGTAATCAAATACATTGCAGCGTGTTAACTCGTAAAATTTAAAACGAAAAATTAAACTAAAAATTTGTACAAGATGAAAAGTACCGGGAACCGAAGATGAAAATGGAAAAGTATTGGGTCTAAATATGAAAAAAGTTTTGAGACAATTATGTAAAAGATGAATAGTATAAGAGTTAAGAGGCAAAAAAAAATGAAAAAGAAAAAACAAAGCATAATGTACGAACTCTAATATATAAAAAAGTTGTTATTTAATATATATATATATATATATATATATATAAAATACTATATTATGTCCTGTGAGCTTTCCGGGATAGATACATCTAATATGAAATGACTAAATTTGTGTTACGATGTAGCAAACAAACTAAAGTACTATAATATGAGAAAACAACAATTTTAATCATGTGAATAAAAATTTATATCAATATCTATATCTATATACATAATATAACGATTGGGGTGGAGGCACATGGCACTTGGTGAGGCCATCCTCACCCTTAAATTCCCGTAAAAAATAGGTTATAAATAACTCAATTAACCCAATATTTATTAATTTATATTTCTTACCTTTATCTTTATCTTAATTATTACTTTACTATATAATAAATAAAAATCGTATAATTATTTTATTTCTCTCTCATTTTTTGGTAAGGCGTAGTTTAGTGGTAAACCCTATAGCCACTAAGGCGCGACCACTTCCCCATTCTGAGTTCGAGTCCCGCACAGCGTGCTTCTCCCAGATAGTCATAACACTTTAAGGTAGATCGCACGCCCCACTGCGAGGATCAAACCGGGTACCCACGGGCATGAACCCCAAAGTGGAAAACCTTCCCGCCTCCATTGTAACAACTGGGCTACAACATCATTGGCTTATTTCTCTCTCATATGAAATAGTAATTTCATGTTTATCTCTTATTTATTTAACATTTATTTTCCAAACTAAACTTTTTATATTTCCGCTTATTAAAAACCGTTTGATATTTTATTGATAAAAAAGGTACACCTTCAAGACCCTCGCCTCAACCACGCTCTACAATGGTTGCTTCTGCCTTTGCACCTCATCTAAACATACATTATCTCTTTAAAATATATTTTTAGGAATTGTTTTAAGGATCAACACTCGATAACTCATAAAAAACTACTTTTAATTTTACATGTGCACATCTTGCTCGATTGAAGTCTTTGTACAACTTTGTCACTTTCTCAAAACATTCTAAAGTTGTGATGTGAACTTGGAAAAAACAACCAAATTGTTATCAAATTATATGTAAAACGCTCGTTAATTTGGTGTAATGTTTTTCTAAAAAAAAACGTCGTATTTAAAATATACTAATATTTAAAAAGGGGGGGTTTAAGATAAAAATATTAATTAATATATTTGAAATTTTAAAATAATAGTTAATAGATATCTTTATTTAAAATATAGTTAAAAAAATTTTTAAAAAAATCAAATGTCATGTGTCACAACCCTTTTCGTTTATTATATATAAATATATAGAGAGAGAGAGAGAGAGCGAGAGAGAGAGAGAGAGAGGGAAAGAGAGCGAGATAGATTAATTCTTACCAATTTTATTTAAAGTTATCAAACAACAACCGTACTCAATAATTCCCACAAATAGTAAAGCTATTGATAGGGTTTGGAGAGGGTGGGATGTAGGCAGGCCTTACCCCATCCCTAGGATAAAGTGGCTGTTTCCAAATAGACCCCCGACTCTAAAGAAAATACAACTGGATATATATATATATATACACACACAAATAAAGCTACCAATTATAATTATAATTATAATTATAAATAGTATTAAGATGCAACTTTCTTTATGAGGGGCGGATACTGTTTCGTTCAATACAAGTCGATAAAGCTTCGCCAACGTCACGTACAACCCACTAAAGCTCCTCCTTGCGTCTGCTTCACCTGGTAAGTCGGTTGCCTGTGGCCGGTGGCCGTTTTTGGGTTTTACAGCCCCCCTCTCTCTCTTTATGAGCTGTACAGCTCTGTCTTCTGTTTAATCTCACGGCCGCTGTGCTTCCACGTGTCCATCTCCTTTAATCCGGCGGTGAGGATCAATAGGTCGAAACGCCCAATAAAAAGGCCCCAAACCGCCCAGAAAACTACATACACCGGCCTTACTTTGCGACATTTGGTTTGAATTGACCGGAAATGGTAGATGCCCCATATCGAGCTGGTAGTGTGGAGCGGCTGTCATGGATCTAGCAGCGGCGGCGGCGAAGGGATTCGCCCAATGCATGTGGGAATATCTTGGTGATTCGGTCTAACAAACTTTCAATGCGGTGGGTGGCCGACACTGTTTGGTGATGGAGGTGGTTGTAGTTATGGTTGTGATAGTGGTGGTTACAAGTGATTAGCCAAAGGTTTTTCCGGTCGGCATTCCCTGGTGTTAAGGGGTTTTGTGCCGGTGTTGGGATAGCTTTTTTACGATTGTTGCGCTGTTGATTAACAAAGTAATGATCGTGGTGATGGCTGAGTGGTGATCAGTGTTGGCGGTGATGTAGGGGAGTGTGCGAAAGATATACAGCAGGTGAGAGAAAATAAAGATAGGGAAATAGAAATGGTCAAGAATTGTATCTTATAATCAGCTTTATCATTTACCAATAATATATTGTTAAATTACAAGTATATTTATTATTAGTAAATTAGTTAATACGAATATAAATGAATAAAGTCATGTAAATGTCATTAGCGTAACACGCTTAATGAAGTTGCATATGCTAGGTTGTCCATGTAACGCGCGACACGCGTAAAAACGCACTGCGCAACGCGGTTTTCTTGCTCTGTTTCCATTGAGTCAAATATGAGTATCCGGTCGCCCCCCGCCGCGGCAACGCGCAGCGGGTATAAAACTAGTATATTATCAAACAATAACAAAAACAGTTATTAAATTTACATTATTTTGTTTAATATCTATATCCTAATTTGAAATGCAGGTGGAAAATTACTTTTTTGATCCTTTCTTTTTTTGTTAATTTACATCTCCGCATATTCTTTTTCCCTTCACCTTTTGTGTTCTTAGGTCTCAACTAGGATTCTATTACCCTGCGCTTCGCCGCGGGAGCTCCTGTTACGTTGAGGGTTTGGTCGACGTTAAAGATCACGCGTCGTTGTGGGAGCTCCTCTTGCGTGAAGTGTTTCGTGGACATAAAAGATAATATTAAGTGACTATTATTCTCACGTGAGCTTCAAAAAAATACTCGCGGCTAAAAGCTAAAAGTTTGGTGGTCAAAGTTTGAAATCCTAAAAGATAAAAGTTTGGTGGTCAAATTGGAAGAAAAGAAAGTACATAAGTTAGTAAGAAAGTTTGTGGCCAAAGTTAGGTGGTCAAATTTTTAAATCCTAAAAGCTAAAAGTTTGATGGTCAAATTAGAAGAAAATAAAGTTAAGCTAAAAGTTAGTGGCCAAAGTTTTAAATCCTAAAGCTAAAAGTTTGATGGTCAAATTGGAAGGAAATAAAGTTAACCTAAAAGTTAGTGGCAGGAAATAAAGTTAACATAAAAGTTAGTGGCCAATATATATAATATATAATTTTACATACTAACCCTTTTTATTTTTATATTGTAATAATCACTTTCAAGTATTTTGTGTTACTTGTTTTCATAATAGTTATAAAATGATATCAAACTGATATTTCCCTTCAATTTTGGCGGCTGGCGTATTTTATACCTTAGACACTGTTCAAGTGTCGCTAAATTAATATAGATAGAATTGTTTGGCTCCTGACAAAAATACTTTATTTTTTTTAACGGCTAACAAATGATGTCCCAATTACCTGGATGGGGTACTCAAAAATTGGTTACAAAAGCATCACATACCTCTTTGGGTGAAGATACGTCTTAGGTGCCCGCTCACAAATAGCGTTGGGTAGACAGAAACCACCAAGCCACCAGTTTCAGGAAAAACCTGACCCCCACCCGCCTCAAGGCACGATAGTGGAAAATCAGTAAAATTCGGTGAGATCAAGGATCAAACCTTGCACCTCAAAGAGGCTAGGTTTTACCTACCATTTTCCAAGCCACTCCATCACAAATGTGGGGTGACAAAAATACTTTATACATAGAACAATTTATTTAATAAAGAAATGTATAACGCATAATAGTTTGATGATGACCAGATGATCTACATATTAGTTCGTGATCTCTAGCTCAGCTGGTTTGAGGTAGGGTGGGTTTTTTCTTAGGGGTTCCCATCCTGGAGGGAGGTCACAGGTTCGATCCATGCACACCACAAAAAAATTTCCCGTGACGGTTTGAGCTTAGGCAAGGAGAGCACCGGTGCGTGGATAAAGATTCGAACTTGAGACCAATAGGTTAGAGTTGTATAAGAATTTCCATTGATTTAAACCTTTAAAAAATATATATCCATGCCATTACTTTGGATATATGTTTCCATTTTAATTTTTTAACATCTTCTCACTTATCCAGTTCCTTCATGTATTATTATATCTTTTGGTTGTATTGTTAATTTTTCAAATATGTATTATTATATCTTTTGGTTGTATTTTTAATTTTTCAAATAAGAAAAAGTTCATTAATTAAATTAATTAAAAGGGTACCACAAACGTGATCGGTTTGATATTCAGTCCAATTATGAAAACAATAATCGAATTGATGCCGACCAAAAGCTCGACACGTAGCGGGAGGAATCTCCTTCCGTTTTTATTATTTTCGGTTAATGTAAAACACATATGGTCATCCTTTTGAACACATCATAACTTTGTTTTTTTTTGGTCATAACTTTGTTTTTTTTTTTGGGGGGGGGGGGGATATCTCTTTCGTTTGCTACGCTGGATGTTAATATCATATCCATTTGGCAATAAAATGAACCGATACCGACCAAATTCCCGTTGTAACAAGCGGAGGAATTTTACTAGTTACTACTTTATACAAAATACATAAATAAGCATGAAATATATATACGTGTGTAATTAAATTCTTATCCTTTAAACAACGTGTCAAACATTTGCTACTAGACACGTACCTTCTGTTGGCGTAGGAGTTCACTAGCATCTAAACGTTGCATGGAGAAAATATACTCTTTGCTAATTCTTCGTAGTCGTCTCCAATGATCTCCGGTTGGAAGAAACACTATGGAGTACTTATCGTGGTCCATCACTTTGCCCGTCTCGGGAACCGAACGGCTAGAGAACGAATGGTCATGTGTTTGAAAGAATTCCTTAGCGATATCGGGTGATGAAACGACTATGGTTGTTCTAGTTCCTAGCTTAAGCGACATTAAAGGACCGTAACGTTTAGAGAGTGTGGCAAGAGATCGATGCGGTTTGTCGCTAAGGTGTAAAAGGTTTCCAATGATTGGAATAGGAAAAGGTCCTGGCGGAAGCCGTGAGTTGCGACGACCGAAGATGGTTATAGCAAAGGCGAACGTTAGAAAGAAAGATAATAATAAGAAAGAAAACGTCAGAAAATCCATTTTCCTCTTGTGTGTGGTTGTCCATTTTGATAAGTGATGGCCCTCTACTTATTGTGCAGTGTCGGTGGACATTTCGCTATATTATTCATTGATGTGTGACATAAATATAATAATATGCATGCTTAATTTTAAAAAATATGCATGCTTAATTTTAATAATATGCATGCTTAATTTTAAAAAATATGCATGTGTAATTAATGAACCTTAATTCTGATATGTTGTTAATTTATCATCGACCATCGAGGCATCGATGCATTACGAATTATGACTGATATGATGATCCAACTTTTTGTTTCCCCCTTTTCTTTTTAGTTGAGACTTGAGAGGGAATCCACTAGTGATTGTTGGGGAATAACCGTAACAAACGAATAAAACCGGATAACAGAAATCTCTGAAGGCACGTGATCGCTTTCAGATTGAATCAATTCGACGGTTCTATCGAATATTCAACCGGATACAATCAGAGATTGAGAATTTTCTGTATGTTGTATTTGAGATTATGAGAACCAGAGAGATTGATCAAGAAGGAGATAATCTCGTAATGAAACAGATGGGCCAGAAACTGCCTTTTAGGCAGTTTTCCAAGGTTTTCAAAGTTGCCAAAATAGTCCCTCTATTTCTGAAAATTAATTTTCGGAGACATTTTTACCACAGCTCGACCCCAGCCAGGGGCTCTGCCCCTTGGACCCTGCTCCCAGGGGCGCTGCCCCCGGACCCCGTTCCTTAGGGGCTTCGCCCCTAAGTTCATAATAAATTCAAATAGGCGTGCACTCCGCACCAACATACCTATATGATGTATTATTATGAACATATTGATCAAACAGTCAATCCAATTACACTAAAATATCCAACAGCGATGGAGTCGACGACTCCGAAGATTGAGTGTTAGGGGATTGGAGTTGATGTATAACCACCTCGTTGAAATTGTGGCTCATGATATGTTGAATTATTGCCCCTTAATATTGTTAGATTTTTTTTAACGATAAATTTTTATTACACCTGTTTTTCACCTCATCTTGCATTTGCAGGGATTTAAACCTACAACCTTACATTTGTAAGGGGGACACCATACCACTAGATCAAGAGGTCATGAGTAATATTGTTAGATTAACTTGGTGATTTTGATATTGTTAGACAACATAGTTTGAACTTGCATTTGGAAGCATCTAGCACAAGAATTGATGTGCCAACATTGTTAAAGTAGGCTAGCTAAGTTAATGATTTTGTTATGTTTAAGCATAAAGCACAAGAATTCAAGCATAACACATATATAAATTGTATGTAAGATGTTTATGAATGGGTACACGTGTATCTTTAATAGTTGTATATGTTTCACCTAAAAAATGTAAAAAAAGACAAAAAGGGAATAAGTGTATTCACCTCAAATATAAAGATAAATTTGCAAGAAATCAACGACAATAAGAGATTTACGCTTGAACCTAAGTGCATTAAGTATGATGCTTTAGAATCTATTAATGTTATCTTATAGTTATAATTGTTAGGGGTGACGCTTGGTTCTCGAATTGGTGGAGGTTGAACTCAATTTTTTTCAATCGGTAGTGGCAAATCGGTAGGGGTCGGACTCAACTTACCTACTAAAATCGCAAATTTTCACTACTGCGCCAAAAAAACAGGGCCAGGGCCCCCTAGCCCTATAAAACCTTCGCCACTGATAATTTTCGTTCAAAATATATAACTTTGATTTATCTATTTTATTAATATTTCAAAGGCTTATATGCTATGTAGAATCTCATGTGGCACCTATGTGGACTAATTAAAAAACAAAAGCCATTAAGTTATTTTAGGAAAAGAAAACAATTTAAAAACAAAATTAAATTTTTTCTCTCATTTTCATCCCATAACTTTTAAACGTTAATATTTTTTATTTACGAGATTTTTTAAAGAAAAAAATTACAGCAAATTAATGAGCGTTTTATTATCTTTCCAACAAGTACCATAGTGCTATATAAAAAACGGAGAAAAAAAAACGACTATTTTTTATGGGGCTTTGTTTTCAAATATATTTTACTTTACTAATAAATCACTACTTAGGGTTTTTTATATTTGAATAAGAAACGATAAACATAATTTCATAAGCAGAGATTCGTTTTTTTTTTATATTTGAATATGATAATTATGGTAGAAATTTGTTCAAAATAAATAATAATAATTATTATTATTAATCATGTAGTGGCAAGTCATTAATCATGTTGTCATATTAGATATTTTATTATGTCATATTAGATATTTCAAACTCGGGATTCTCCCTGAATAAAAGCTAGTAATAATATAAGCATGACCATCTTGTTAGGGGATTTGAGTCGATATATAACCACCTCGTTGAAATTGTGGCTCTTGATATTGTGAATTACCATCTTGTTGAATTTAAGGACCTTCGTTTGAATATATGTCACATATATACTTTGAATGTCAGAAGCATTTGTTTTCAATCAAGGACTTTGCTTAAATCCAGAAACAATTTGTCTCATATATACTTGGAATGTAGAAGCATGGTTTGAAGATATGTGTTTTCAATCAAGGGCCACGTATGTTAAATCCAGAAACAATTTGACCTTGCTTAAATATGTGAGTCACATATATACTTTGAATATATCCTAAAACCCTCTGCAAATCACAAACTCACATGTGTTTTCAATAAAAAAGAATGAAATTTTAAGTACTAATACCCAGTGGCGAATTCACCTCTTACTTATGGTGAGCCTGTGCCAACCGTCCAACCATGCCTGTAATGTATTGATTGTAAAGCAAGCAATTTGAATTAATCAAAAACTTCATTTCATAGAGGAAACTAGCAAGGTTTCCACGCGCGTTGCGGCGTGTTCGCTGTCATTGTCGTCTTATTACGGTACGAATGCGACAATGTTAGCCTAAGGAACCACCAAAAAATAAACTGGAAAAAGTGATTGCCTCAAACCAAGTCTTGAAGCTATGACATGCTATTAAAAAAAATGCAGCTTAAACCACTATACCATCACCCCAATTTGTATTTTAATTTGAAACAAATTATATTTAACATTAAAAAATACTGTTAAAATGAAAAATAAAAATATAAAATAGCACCAGGCTTGAACTTGAGACCTTCAACTAAGAAAATGTACTTCATACTACTACACCACCAACCTCATTTGTGATTTAAAATGAAACTAATTATACCTTACCTTATATAAAGGTGTTGAAGTGAAAAAGAAAACAAAATGCTACATATGGGACTCGAACTTGTGTAGTCTCATTAAGAGACTCTACCTCATACCATTACACCATAATCTCAAATTGATTTTTTTCTATGAAACTAAATGTATTTAACATGAAATGATGGCTGTTACTATTCATCTCAATTTCAAATTAACTAGGTTATGTACCCGTGTGATACACGGGTTGAACAATTTAAATTATATATATTATATATAAATTTAAAATATAATTAAGAAAAATTAGATTACATATTTTATTTAAAATAAAAAAAGTTTCCTGTACAACCGAAAAAATATTAAATATTCATGAACCCCTAAATGATTTCTTGTAAAAAACATTTTTATCCACATAATTTTTTTTTCAAACATTCAAAATATATCTTCCATACACAGCTATTACCTTGTAGACTGCACGTACAACAAAACAAAACAAAAATAAAAATGTAATAAAGGTAAATTTGTTTAGGCTAAGATATAAAAAAATGAAATTAATTTAAAAGTATCTCCTCATCCGTTAAACCATCCCAATCGAGTGTTGTTCATTTTTGAATTTCACTTCAAGTTTCCTCAAAGCCAAAGTATTTCTAACCTTGAGTGTATAATCATTTTTATTCTAATATCAAGGTCCTTGAACATAATGACATTTATTGGTTCAATTTGATTGTATTATAAAAAAAGATTGTGTAAATTAATAGCCTGAAAATAAAGATTGAAACGAACTAGTAATGCAAAGACTGTTTAGATATTGCATTTCTCTATTGAAGTAACTTCAAAAAACAAAGTCAATGAAGATTTCAATTAATGATTTTTCATATATAAAATGTATTTTATATATCAAGCTATTATAATATGATAATAGCCAAACATATTTAGTTTTGTATTGAATCAAATATTTAATTAATGTGGATTGATTTGTTTTATTTTATTTTATTTGTTTAGAATATTGTAAGAAATATAGTTTTAAACTTAGAGTGAAAAACCAAATATTAAAAACACGTTTTTAAGGTACACGATTTAAATTTAATAACATATAAATACATTATCTTAAAAAAAATTTAATAAAGATTACTTTTGTTAGTTCATAAACATTTTCAAATTATGTCTATTAATTTATATCTAATTTTGTATTAAAATATAATTATATTAATTGATTTACAGAAACATAGAATATATATATATATATATATTAAACTGAATTCCAGTAATTATTTTAATAATTATAATTGTAACAAATAAAAACTGAATAAGTAATAATTATTAAATAAAGAAACAAATTAAAATAAATGTATTGATTAAAATAATAAAATGGGAGGCTTTATAAGGGAGTGTCATGTGTCCCTCATGTGTTTTATTTTAGTATTTAGTGTGGTATAGATGTAGATTAATTTTAAACTTAGAATAACAGATTAATTTTTTTAAAAATGGGTTAATTTAAGGTACATGATTTAAGTTAAAAGTTAATAATACATAAATATAAATATGTTATATAAAAAAGAATCACGTGTTTTCTTTTCTTAATGATTTCAGTTACAACTATGATAATTAATATAATTACTAAAATTTAATTTAATAAACTTATATGATGGTTTTGCAAATCAATTATTATAATTAAATTTGAGTTTAATGTATTAAATAAATAAATGAGAGAATTCATGAGGGAGTGCCATGTGTCCCTCATGTGTTTTTTTTATTATTTAGTGTAGATGTAGATGTAGATGTAGATGTAGATTAATTTTAAACTTAGAATAACAGATTATTTTTTTAAAATGAGTTAATTTAAGGTACATGATTTAAATTCAAAGTTAATAATACATAAATATAAATATGTTATATAAAAAAGAATCATGTGTTTTCTTTTATTAATGATTTCAGTTACAACTATTATTATTAATATAATTACTAAAATTTAATTTAATAAACTTATATGATGGCTTTGCAAATCAATTATTATAATTAAATTTGAGTTTAATGTATTAAATAATAAAATTAGAGAATTAATGAGATAGTGTCATGTGTCTCTCATGTGTTTTCTTTTATTATTTAGTGTAGATACATAGTATAATAGAGGACAAAAAGGACAAACTTCACACTAAAACATGCATGAGAAGAATAATGCGTATTGAAGAAATAATTATTTTATTCATTGTTGATTATATACTTACTTTATTTGAATTTTACTGTTTTTATTATTTTATTATGTTTATATAAACTAACCATTTTAAGTATCAAATCATTTGTTTTTAAAGTATTTTTCAAATATGTGTATAACTAAAAAAAATGTTTTCATTACGTCTTTTTTTTTTTAAATAAACTAATTCAAAGAGAAATTATATTTGATCAAATATATACGGCAAGAGCTCGCAAAAAATTGAATTATTAGACGATGAAATTGTAGGCAATACACACAACAAGTGTATTTTGCTTGTTTCTCTATGTTCTTAAATATATCGTATTATTAGGTATGAATTGCTTTACAACATCATTATGTGGATAAGAATAAATTGGTTTCACCCGGCCCATTTTAACCCGGCTTCTTTTAAACGAAACAATTTATGCCCACCGTAAAAACAAATTCTGAATCCGCCACTGCTAATACCATTCAAAATTCACCCATATGAACCTCATTTCTTCAAAAGCATCAATTACATATACACATCTAAACCAAAACATCATTCCAAAACAAAATTCATCACAAATGTTGAGGTAATTGGTAGTATATATACAAATTAGTTATAACATCTTACCTGCAAATTAACTCGAACACAGAGATTAGTAAAAAACCTGTTGCTCGCATAAGGGGAATTTCAGATACAATAACTTACAAATTCGTCATTGCCACAACCACATCTTTATGGCACCAACGCAACCTTTCACCTATCACAAACATTGAGGCAATCATTACTAAATATATACAAAATAGGTGTAAGATTTTACCTTTAGATTGAAGCTACATTATAAAATAAGCCCTACCAACCTCAAATGATATATAGTGTTAATATCACACTTCTTGTGTTCTCCCTTTTTGTTCTAACTTTAATTGAGTAATTAATTTCAGGAATGTGGCTGGTAACATGTGTTATCAGAGCTAGGTCTGTAAACGAACACGAATACAGGCGTGTTCGTGTTTGTTCATTTAACTTTAACCGAACACGAACACATAATCGAACACATTTTTGTGTTCATGTTTGTTCATTAAGAAATTTGTCGTGTTCGTGTTCGTTTATGTTTGTTCATTTAAAACCTAAACGAACAGTTCATGAACATAAACGAACACAAATGATCAATATAAATGAACACAAATGAACGTAAACGAACAAAAACAAGTTAATAATGATTCATCACAATTCAACTAAGTCTAATACATCACAATGCAACCAAAATCAAATCTAAATTAGTAGTTTGAACGTACATGATTCATTTAAAATATTCATCATGTATCTACCAAAAAAATGTTAACCATGATTCATCCAAAAAAACATCCATCCACCATCCTTCCTCCTGTGGACGGCTGGAGGCGGGGCTGTGGAGGTGGTCGGCCGGAAGTGGAGGAAGGTAGGGCTGTGGAGTGTGGAGAAGAAGGGAGGTGGAACTGTGAAGTGTAGAGAGCGGCTGTAATGTTAGAATGTTAGGACTTAAGGTTAGGGCTAAAATTTTAAAACATATCAAATATATTGTATATAATATAATATGAATTAAGGTTACTTAACAAAAGGGAAATAAATAATAAAAATAAAGTAAAATTTAATTAAACGAACAAAAATATACGAACGAACATAAATGAAAGAACATAAACGAACGTTCATAAACATAAATGAATGAACAAAATATATGTTCATGTTTGTTCAATTAATTAAACGAACATAAACGAACTTCCTACCGAACAGCTCATGAACGTTCAGTTTGTTTACAGGCCTAATCAAAGCAGTGATAATTTGATCCATATCAATCTGCTCATCCTTTACCCTTGAATCAAAGCTACCATGTCTTCCGGCGGTGGATCGACAACAACAACTTTTCAATTCAGCTAGCCAACCTTCTCAATGGCATTCAATCCTAAAACCAAACTTTCAAAGGACATGGAATGGGGCCAAAATTATCTTGCAAAAAACAAAATTGATAAATCAAAACTGAAATGTGATCATTGTGGTATGTTCAAACACACCCAGGATCAATGCTTCAAGATAGTTGGGTATCCTGAGTGATGGAATGATGAACACAAAAAGGGAACTAGAAAAGAAGCTGTTGCCACTAGTAATGCCGGAAATACCAGCGGCAGCGACGACGATCAAAACCCAGGCTTCAGAGGGATAGATTTCTGAGCAGAAGCCTCGATGGATGGAGGTACCGGGTTTGGGGGGAAAACCTCAAACCCATTTCTAAACTCTAGATTCTTTGATTACAAAACCCTTAGAGTTGTTAAATAATAATGATAAAGAGGATTTTCAAAAACAATATACTGATAAGGGACATTAGTACCATCGGTGGTGATAAACAAAAAGGTTGTATCCAAGACCTAGATAATATTATTAAACAAAAAGGCATGGGCCAACATATACACCACGTGAATGCATTCAATCATTTCAAGGGTCAATATTTTAAAGGGGGACAAGAGGACACTAAAAACAAAACTCATTTGTTTTTTTTCAAAAAAATGTAAAAAAAATACAAAAGGAAAACACAAGAATTTTTTAAACAAAACCTTTTTTTGCCAAGCAAATATTGCCCAAAATTGTACAAAAATAGATGAATCATGGATATTTGATTGTGGTGCTACTAAAACCATGATGTATGATTTATCTGATTTAGTTTCAAAAAATAAACCTCGAATTGACAAGATCAAAACTACCAGGGGGGTTGTCCCTGTCAAAGGAGGAAGAACTATTGAGATATCCTCAACTTTAAAACTCTCAAATTGTCTTTACGTTCCGTCCTTGTCTCATAAACTGTTATCCATTAGCCATGTAACAAAAGAGTTAGATTGCACCGTCTTGATACATCCAACCTTTTGTATACTTCAGGATATCAGGACCGGGATGATCATTAGGTGAGGCACTAAAAGGTCAGGATTGTACTATGTTGACGAAGTCACTCAACATGGGAAGGTTATGCTTGCTCACGGAACTACAGATAGGGAAGCCTAGCTTTGGCATAGAAGACTAGGACATCCCTCTATTGGCTATCTTCACGTTTTATTTCCAAAACATTTTTCAACCAATAAATCATTAAATTGTGAAACTTGTATTCTTGCTAAAAGTCATAGACATACTTACCTTTTGAATAACGCACGGGTTGGGTCACCTTTTCCCTTATTCATTCTGATGTATGGGGACCTGCCGAAGTTAACGGAGGACAAAATTTTCGTTTTTTTTGTCTTATTTATTGATGATTGTACTCGTATAACATGGATCTATTTTTTGAAACATAAATCATATATAAGTCTATGAAAAATTTACTATCTTCTATAACATGATACAAACACAGTTTAAAACCAATATCCAAATCCTTCGCTCTGATAATGGAGGGGAGTTCGTAAATGAATCTATGAAACCTTTTTTTTTGTCAAAATAAAGGGATAATTCATCAAAAAAACATGTCCCTACACCCTAGAACAAAACAGAACCGTAGAACAAAAAAAACCGTATTCTCTTAGAAATAACACGAGCCTTCTTAATTGAGTCTTACGTCTCTACCTCTTTTTGGCCAGAAGCCACTGCCACTATCACGTATTTAATAAATCAACTTCCCACCAAAGCTCTTAATTTAAAAACCCCTATTCAAACCCTATCAGAGTTCACCAAAATTCCTCATCCCCTTACACTTCAACCACGAGTTTTTGGATGTACTGTCTATCCTCATATCCTGAAACATGATCGAGGCAAGCTCGGTCCATGTGCCGAAAAATGTGTCTTCATAGGACATGGAATTGACCAAAAGGGGTACCGGTGCTATAGCTCGAAACGTCGACATATGTACACCACCCTCGATTGTAACTTCCTTGAAACCTAATTTTTCTATACCTCCCAATGCGGTGGTCAGGGGGAGAAGCAACCAGTTGACCCACTGAATTGGCTGAAGTGTACTCCCTCTTCTGAGGAAGTTAAAACCACTAATAACCAAAACAGAGTTAATCATGAAATCCAAGAGAAAGATTATTCGTTTACTCCTTCACAATCCGAACCTATCATCAGTGCTACTACCCAAGATCCTCCTAGTCACAAGGTAAGTAACTTAAATATACATGAGAATACTCATAATATTGAAACACAAGAACCTTCTTGTCCAAATAATGTATCTCCTATTGATGTTTCTGATGATAATAAAATAGCAAGCAAGCAGGTTATGCAGGAGGAACCAATACAGGAAGAAAATACAACTAAAAGATATGAGTTACCTCTAAGAATTAATAGCCAAGCAAGCGAGCAGGTTATGCAAGAAGAAAAAACAACTGAAAGATATGAGTTACCTCCAAGAATTAAGAGAGGGGTACCACCAAAGCAATATTCCCTAGGGAAAGAGACAAGATCAACTAGATATACCATAGCAAACATGGTTAACAGAAACTTGTCTAAAGAAGCTAAAGCCTTCACCACTGTCCTTCTTGAAGAACAACTACGAAGATCTGTTGAACAAGCCCTAAAATCTATGGAATGGAGAAATGCCATAAAAACATAAATAGAGGCCCTTGAAAAAAAATGAGACATGGGAAAATGCACTCTTCCCATAGGAAAAAGACCAGTAAGTTGTTGGTGGGTATTCACTATCAAATACAAACCTGATGGAACCATATAAAGATACAAAGCTCGACTAGTTGCTAAGGGATACACCCAAACGAATGGCATTGATTATTCGGAAACGTTCTCCCCAGTTGCCAAGATTGACACTATCCGGGTCCTTTTTTCTATTGCAGCAAATGAAGGGTGGCCTCTTCATCAATTTGATGTCAAGAATGCTTTCCTTCACGGAGAATTAAAAGAAGAAGTATATATGGAGGCCCCACCGGATTCACAGATAGCTTCAAAAGCCAAGAAGTATGTCGATTGAAAAAAACTTTATACGGCCTTAAGCAATCTCCTAGAGCATCGTTTGGCAGATTCACCCTAGCAATGAAGGGATATGGCTTCAAACAAAGCAACTCTGATCATACTTTATTCCTTAAACGAAAAGGTGAACTTGTGACTTGTTTAATTATATATGTTGATGATATAATTATTACAGGAAACGATGAAGAAGAAATGAAAAGAATAAAAACAAACTTGTTCACCAAATTCGACATGAAAGACTTAGGAAGACTCAAATACTTTCTTGGGATTGAAGTCTTGAGACCTAAACAAGGGATTTTCATATGTCAAAAGAAGTATGTCCTTGATCTTCTTGCGGAAACAGGGATGATCGATTGCAAGCCAACTAATACACTAATGATAACCAATCAGAAACTATATATAGAAGAAGTAGCAAAATTGGCAAAGAAAGAGAAGTATCAGCGTCTGAACGGAAAACTCATATACCTTGCACACACTTGTCCTGATATAGCACATGCAGGTGGAGTAGTCAGTCAGTTCATGCACCAACCTCAAAAAAGTCACATGGATGCTGTATGGAGAATCATAAGATATCTTAAAGGAACTGCTAGCAATGGAATCCTCTTTCGATCAAATAAACATCTGGAAATCCAGGATTATACATACGCTGATTGGGCAGGGGACAAACAAGACCGAAGATCTACATCAAGATATTTCACCTTAGTCGGCGGGAACTTAGTTACCAGGAGAAGTAAGAAACAAAAAAAGTTGTTGCCTTATCAAGTGCAGAAGCTGAGTTCCGTGGTGTTGCAAGAGGTTAAGCAAAAGTCCTATGGATTCAAAAACTTCTAACCGAGATTGGGTTCCCTCAAAACAAGACAAGTAAGATCGCATGTGACAACAAAGCAGCAATACAAATTTCTAAGAACCCTGTTCAACTTGATCGTACAAAGCATGTGGAAGTTGATAGGCACTTTATAAAAGAAAAAAAAGAAAACAGAACTATAGAATTGCACTTTGTCCGATCAGAAGACCAATTAGCAGACATCTTAACTAAGTCCATCAACGGGATACTCTACAAGAACTGCCTTCACAAGTTGAATATCGGAGATCCCGCTACTCAACTTGGGGGGGGGGGGGAGTGTTAGAAAAGATATTAATTTAGGATCAGAACTAAATTCATCATTTCCTTCTTTGGTGGCAATCTATAGCTCAACATTTCTAGCCGTTAGGGACCAAACTTCCAGCCTTATTTTCCTTTTTTGTGTCTTTCTATGTATCCCTATTTATTGGGACTTTTTATCATTGTAAAGAACAACACAACATACATTAAAAAAAAGATCAATTCTCTGTATTCCAATAAACAATAGGAGAATAGACTAGGGACAATTTGAGAAGACAACTAGGTTGCTTAGATGTTTCTATCTTTGCTCGGGTTTAAAGATAAACATTCTTAAATCTCATTTATTTGGTACTGGTATTATGGGGGAAGAGGTGGGGGTGATGGTCGATGTGCTAGGGTGTACGATGGGTGATATCCCTTTCGATTACTTAGGGATTAGAGTTGGCGCGAATATGAATAGATGTAATAATTGGAATAAGGTAGTAGAGGTTATTGAAAGTCGGCTAGCAATGTGGAAGGCTAAAACTTTGTCTATAGGGGGTCATGTCACGTTTATCGAGTCGGTTTCAGAGAGCTTACCGGTATACTACCTATCTATATATAGAGCATCGGTTACCGTTTTGGGGAAAATAGAGAAGATTTTTAAGAAATTCTTATAGGTCGGGATAATTACGGTGGATATGATACAATGGGTGGCATGGGAAAGAGTTTCAGCTCCAAAAAAGGACGGTGTTTTGGGCATTAGCAAGCTTAAAGATGTTAACGATGCTCTTATTAAAAATTAGTATGGAGCTTTCGTACTGAAGAAGGTTGTCTTTGGTGAAAAGTGATTATTGCGTGTCATAAATCGATGAATAATTGTGGATGCTGGAAAAGAATTGTTAATACAGGAAATAATATGAGGTTTGGTAATAGTCGTCTTCATGGGTTGATTAAAGGAGTTCTGGGTGACGGGTCAAATATCCGTTTTTGGTTGGATAGGTAGGCACGGGAGGAGATCTTGAAAGAAAAATGGGCAGAGTTGTTCAGGTTGGACTCCAACAAATCTTGTGTGGTTAAAGACAGGATCGGTATAGGGGGGTTTATGTGGGGTTGGCTTCAAGACCCTACTTCTAGTGTTGAGAGGTCTCAGGTCCAAGATGTTGATATCAAAACTATAATAAGGTCACGAATAAACACAGAATAGGATCAAAACTCAAAAGGCTTTTTATTAGACTAAAGTGAATGAAAAACAAGAACAACTGCATGCAATTATATAGCCATGCTACAACATAAATAAACTGATATACCATAAGACTCGGGCTACAACTTATTCAAATTCAAATTAACAAAACAAAGAACAAAACCAGCCTTGAATATCTCTTGATCCAACTGACTTTAACACGTGCATATTCTAGAGAAATAATCACGTGCATGGGGATATTTTGAATCATTTCTCAATACCCCCCCCCCCCCCCTTGATTCAAACTTCTGCACTCCCATCTTGTAATGAAAGAACACACGCTTCTCTTTTGACAATGCCTTAGTCAAACAGTCTGCCACCTAATCATTGGTTCCACAAAATTTTAAAACAACTTTGCCTTGATTCACGATATCTCTTATGAAATGATACTTTAATTCTATATGTTTTGCCTTGCTATGTTGCATTGGATTCTTGGATAAATTGATAGTAGATTGACTGTCACACCACAAAACTGTTGCCTCTTGTTGATGAATGCCCAAATCTTCCAGGATTCTGCTGACCCACACACTTTGACAGGTTGCACTTGTTGCTGATATATATTCGGCTTCAGTACTAGATAGTGCCATGGTATTTTGTTTCTTCGAGCTCCATGATATTGCACCATTACCGATAGTAAACACATGTGCACTAACACTCACTACTAAAAAAATACCTCTATCTTGACGCGCATTGCGCGTCATAAAAGGGTGTTTATGACACACAACAAAGTGTCAAGGAAGAACATGTCATTAAATTTTTATGACATGCAAGCGCGTGTCATCTTTTAATGACACGCGTTCATGACACGCTTTTTTGACACGCATTTATGACACGCTTTCATGACACTCTTTAATTACACTCTTTAATGACATACATTCTTGACACACCTTTGTGACACTCATTTTGCGTGTCATGGTTTTTTTTTTACCTAAAAAAAAATTCTGCAAAATGACTAATATCCCTGGATTTATATTTAAATTTATAATTACAAAATCAATAAATTACATTATAAAACTGCATTTATTATATATACCAACAAAAAAAACCAATTACAATATAAGCATTTATCGAATCCTACCACAAGTATTAACGGTTACAAAAATATTATGTCAATACATTACGTTAGTCTATACCTAAACATACGGATCACTTGAAAATGAAGGTTGCGGCATAACTTGACCATTCTTCACGACTGACATCAATATCCGCATCTGTGTAAACATCTACTCCTCCCCTAACCTGAGACAACAATTAAATTAATAAGATGAATGTTAAGGTTCATGATGGTTTTAGTTTCAAGAAAACAAGGTTGGCTAGAATTTGACTCGACCAACTTACATAACGTTAATTGAAACAAAACATTATTAGTTAGTGTGCATCTTCTTCTTCTTCATACATGAAAAACATTTGTAAAAAAATAACGCCAGTTAGAAAATAAAGTATTTCAACTTCAACAGTTGGTGGTTTCTTCTCATCTTTTTTCTTTCAAAGCTATACTAATTCCCAATCTCATTTACAAATCAAACGCCATCTAAGTTTAACTAATAGAATAATATTTTGAGTTTACAGAGAAAATTTAACATGTATTAGATATTAAAAAACACTTACGGACCATTCACATCAACTAACATGGAGATTTTGTCCAACATAACAATGGCACCTTCAAGAGCCTTGTTGTAAGCTGCAAATGTGTAATTCCTTATTTGTATCTTGTAATTTTTCCAGTGATTAAGGAAATAATCTAGCCATAAGAAAAGATACCTGGGCAAATAACTGGAGGAAGATACTTTTAGTCATTGAAAGCTTCTGTACATGAAACATCTCACAACATAGCAATGTGTGGTTAAATAATGGCTTCAAAATTGCTGTACCTTATTCACAAATCCTCATCCAAACAAATAGTTAAATAAGATGGGCTAATATGAGGATATGTGTGTGTACAATTATTGAGCGCAAAGCAACATATCAGGATATGAAAGATTCTACAATTTGGATTCGCTATGCGTTATTAACTTCAGCCTGCAAATTTATTGTAAGTTCCATAAATATATGATACTCGCTTTCACTTATATATATTATATAAGAAACCGAAACCAAATGAGCCCAGAATATGCCCTTAATTATCAGCTTCGTTCTCAAGCATGATAAACTGTTCATTTGCTCAGGGTATCCTTTTGCAGTGATGAGTATACATGGAATTTGATTGAACACGTGATCCTCAGCCAATCGCTGAAATATCACATGCTAAACATGAACACAACAAGTCAGTAATTCTCATACAATTTAATTAATAAAGATGCGAATAAACATCTACCTTCTCAATAACAAAGATATAGCGAGCATCTGTCTTCATTGTCAGTTTTTCTAACAAGTTCAGGTCACCAGAAATAGCATAGCCAGATGATCCACATGTTGTGCAGTCAACAATCTCTTGGTCAGGCTCCTAAGTATCAGAATTTGTTCTTGTTAACAGTAACATTCTTATTTAAAACAACTAATTTTGTACCTGCAACCATAAACGGCCAGCAACAACTCCTCTACTAGATTCCATGATCCCAAGGCTGAAATGGAGACTTCCAATATAGAGCGAGTTGTAGATTTTCCCGTACACTTCCCGAACCTTCCTTACAGGATGGAACAGCCCCTGTAAGGCTGTAAACAATAATTGAGCACCACAGCTGCACCCAAAGCCACACGCATCCCTTCAATAGCTTCCATCACATCATTTAAAACATGTGGTGAAGTCTCGAATATGTTGGGCCACACATAGTTCAGTAAGTGAACCAAAGCATCTTCACACCCCAACCCCGCCACACCCAGAGCCATGTGTTTGTTTAACCGCTGAAGTAGTCTTCTGTCTATGAACCAGGTCCCTGTCCATAAGTGCATCTTCAAGTAATGGAGTCACCGCATATATATAATCTTTCCCCATTTCACCGACATACTCGAAAAGAAACGATAACGATTTCAACACACCGTTTTGCACGTTTAACTCTAGTACACGATACTCGTTCATTAAAGCAGGTAAAACCGTGAACGGTGAACATGATTCTGCAACGATTGCAATAGCGACAGTTGTGCAGACACGGTTTTGTCTTTCTTGGACTTTAAGATTGTTTAAAAGGGTGGCTAACACCTTAATATACTTTCCTAATCATCCACTACATAAAAACTATACTCATTAAAAATGAACAGAAGATATGTTTGCAGTATGAGTGAAACAGAACACTAACACTAACACTTTACAATTAAACAGTATGAGTGAAACAAAACACTAACACTTTACACTCCCTCTGTCCTCTACAGTGAAGTTCTAAGAATTGGGTGTCATGTTTAGTGTCAATATTTAACATTTTTCATTTCCCTCCACTCCCACAGCATATGCCAGGTCTGGTCTAGTATGGGTCAAATAGATTAGACCACCAACAAGACTTTTGTACCTGGTTTCATCCACCTTGTCATCACCATCAGCAACTTGAAACTTCTCATAGGGACTCATTGGTATATCTTCCAGTTTACAACCATTCATACCAGACTTAGAAATTAAATTTAAAGCATACTTCTCCTGAGATATGAACACACCATCTTGAGTTTGTTTGACCTCCAAACCAAGAAAGTATTGGAGCAAACCAAGATCTGTCATTTCAAACATTTGCTTCATTCCTGCCTTAAACTCTTCAATTAACTTCTTATTGGAACTAGTACAAATGATGTCATCCACGTATAGACAGACACAAATAACATCAAAAGTACTATGTTTGACATAAAGAGTGGGTTCATTTAGGCTCTTAGCATACCCATTATCATGAAAATAACTATCTATCTTTGCATACCAGGTTCTAGGAGCTTGCTTTAATCCATAAAGAGCCTTATGCAATTTATACACTTTATCTTCATTCCTTTCACTTGAAAACCTTTAGGTTGCTCAACATAAATCTCCTCTTCAAGATCACCATTTAAGAAGGCAGATTTCACATCTAATTGATGCAAAAACCAACCACTTTGAGCAACAACTACAATAACAATCCTGATTATTTCAAATCTTGCAACAGGAGCAAATGTTTTCTCATAATCAACCCCATATTTTTATGAGAATCCCTTTGCAACAAGCCTGGCCTTCTGTTTGATCAACTGCCCATCTTGTCCCACTTTTCTCTTGAACAGCCAATTGAGTCCTACAACATTCTTTTCTGTAGGCAGTGCAACAAGCTCCCATGTTTGATTCTTTGTGATTGCTTCCATTTCTTCCTTCATAGCCTCCTGCCATTCTCTTCTTTTGGCTGCATCATCAAAGCATATAGGATCTGTGATTATAAGTGCAAATTGATAGTTTAAATAGTCTAAGGGGACCTCATTTATCTCTTGTGTGGTGGCATACAAATAAGCCACTGATCTGACCCTTAAAGGACCACGTCAACTCTCATCTCCCCACCACCATTGCTGCCTTGCGTTATCTATATTTAAAACGCATAGAGTTGATATGTTGCTTGATGTGGAATTAGCTATTAATATTATTAAAGCGCATAAAGTATAATTATTTAATTTAATATATTTATTAATTTAAAGTTTTTAAATAATATTAATTGATAATTCTATGTATTAAAAATATAGACGACCTTGTCAAATATAAATAACGCATGACAGCAATGGCGGTGCAGATGAGAGTGTATTTGGTGCTTAATTTAATATATTTATTAATTTAAATTTTTTAAATAATATTAATTGATGACTGATAATTCTATGTATTAAAAATATAGACGACCTTGTCAAATATAGATAAGGCAATAGCGGTGGAGATGAGAACTGACGTGGTGCTTGATGACAGATATGAATTAGGCTTATCGACAGTGGTTTATATGGATAAAATTATTGTTTTATAAAAAATATATTAAAACATGTAAAGTATTTTAGTATATTTTTAAAATTTTAAATTTTTAAAATTTAATAATATTAATTGATAATTCTGATTTCAATAAATTGCCAAAATTATCCTTATAAATCTAATAGAGTTAATTACATGATAAAGGCATCATAAGTTAAAATTACATTTCCAAACACAACACAAAGGTTATGGTGAAAAAAAAAAAGCCAAAAAGATTAAAAAGAATGAATTGATAGATTACTAAATATGAATCACTATTCTAATAAATAGAAACATATAAAATATAAAAGAAACTAAAAGACCAAAACCAACGACAGAAAACAATTAAAGATACATAAATGTAACATGCAATATCAAGGGTAAAAATCTTTTTAGAAGATGGTAATCTGCAACTCCCTCGTGGAGACATGGGAAAAGTCACTTAAATGACTTAAAATATTATTATTTGCATTTGCATAAAATTAAGTAGGTTGAAGACGCATCGTCGCATAACCGATCGGTTGTTTAATGCAATGATTTTCTTACTGAAAACAAAATTACGGAGTCGTGCTTGTAGTTCTAAAGAAATAGTTTACTCTTATTTCTTCTGTCTAGCAAATCACCGCCGCCATCCCTGCGTCTTCTATTCCGAACTCCGCCGCAACCACCATCCCTGTTCTTTCCGTGCTACACCATCGATTGAGACACAAAACAACAGTCACTGGCATTATTACTCAAACTAACAACCGATAACCGGAACCGTGAAACTCCGTGAGACTTCCCCTCTATGTTTGTTTCATCATCGCACAACAACAAGGTAACAATTCCATTGTAAAAAGGTTAATGGTAGGTTTTTAATGTCAATGTCTTTACTACTCCATTTTCCTTTTCTTGTTGTGTAGTTATAATGCTACTGCAAATCAATATGCCTAACTTGTTTGCAATTTGTCTAAACTTTTTCTCATTGGATCACTTATCTTGTTTATACTAGATCTAAGACTAAACTGCTTCATTTTGGTAAAAGAGCTTTCTTCGTGTGTGATTATAAGTTCGTATAAGTAAGTTCATCTTGTTCCTATTTTTAAATTGCTTTTCTCCTCAAATGTCTCTGCATGTAGTGAATTATGGGTGTTTGCACATGTCCCACTACTTTCTTATTTAGATTTGGCTTTCAAGAAATGGTATAGTAATTGGTATTGCAAATCTTCTATGTCTCTTTGACATCTTAAGTTAATAAAGGGAATTTTGTTTGTGTTTCGTTGGTTGTGTTGTGCCAACTTCTTGCTGGATTCTATCTATATATAGAGAGAAGTTTTGTTGTTAAAAAAATTAAATAAAAGGAATTAAACTTAAGGTCTATTGTTGGTAGACAATAAATGGTTGGAAGGTTCTTAGTTTTATAAAGCGTATTTGAGGCTAAAGGAAATGTACTTACTTTTTCTTTGACCGGCAAGGAACGATGTGCTAACCACTGTGACACCTGTCGTTGTGGCCAAGGTCGGCTACTCGACCATTGCCAGCCCCTTGACTCTCCCAGATGCGCGGTAACCCGTCCTCTACCTCCCGAAGGCACGGCAATGAAATAATCGATAAAACATCGCCTCCCATCCAAGTCGAGCCGGCGCTACCCGTATTCGCTTTTCACCTGGATGTCGCAGAATATAATCAGAAAAGTAAGAGTCAAACCTGGGTCACAAGAAACACCAAGTAATTCCCCAATCACTTCACCACTACCTCATTTTGGTCCATGCTAATGGGTTTTAAACATGTATATTTTAAGATAGCCACTTCATTGTCTAAACTTTGTAAATCTAACGTATTTTGCAAACTTTCTAGAATTTTAACACCTTCTTATAAGGTTTCAACAATAAATATTTATGTACACCTAAATGTGCTCCGCTGCAATGCGCTGATAATCATACTATTTTTATAAACAAATTTCCTACCACTTTGATTAGGTGAGTGCTCATGTTAATTTTGTGCGGTGTTTTCTTTTGAAGAATATACAAGCTTGCCACTAGAGATAATGATTTTGGCTAACTCAAAGTCCTCATGGAATTAATCAAAGGTGCTTGCTTGGGAATTAGAACAGAAATATATGATTGTTCAGCCAATCATGGTTTTCAAAGGGTATGTTAGTCCGTAACATTTTATGTATGGATAGGAGATTTTTCTTACTTGTGGGAGAATCAGAGCACCAAACGCAACAACCAAACAACGTGCAATCCCGCCGCAACACGCAAGTTTTTGCTAGTATGTTTAAAGCATGTGTTTTTTCAAATGTCATCTTAACTTTGACAATTTGAATATATTTGCCCATGTCTTCCCCTTTATAATATATAGTATATATAGTATAGATATAGATAGATGAATCGTTTGCATTAGTAGTATAGATATGTTTTTACAAATTACAATTGGTAGGCATTAGGGAAAAAAACTATAAATGGTGATGACTCTAAGTGATTTGGCGGTATCAACCTAGTGTTTCTGCAAGCTACACTGATGCCGCTAATCCATTCGGTGTCTTCCATTGATGCCTCCAATCCATAAGGAGAGTTCAATGATGCCGCCAATCCATTTATTGTATTCATTGATACCGCCAAATGAATTGAAGTCTTCTCCATTGATGCCGCCTTGATGCTGGCAATTGAAATAGAGTCTTCCTTGATGCCAAGCAGGGGATGAGACGGGAGAGAATGCTTTTAGGCACGGCTCATCCCCGCCCAATACTGTTATAACTCCATGTGGATGTAACATCGACCCAATATCAATACAATACAAAACCGTACCCTCCAAAACAATTGCGGGAAAAGTATTATATCTCATATTGGTATTTTGTTTATTTTTTACAATTGTGTTGTAAAAATGTGGGATTGAGATAATGTAATTGTGTTGTGTTGTAAAAATGTGGGATTGAGAGAATGAAGCTGTGGCCGAGTATTTATGCTGAATGATGCCTTAGAACCATTTGGCGGCATCAAGGTGATGCCTTAATCCCATTTGGCGGCATCATAGTTACCTTATACCCATTTAGCGGCATCAATGGATACCGCCAATCCATTGTTAGGCATCAAAGTCAGGTTGCAGGATACTAGCTTGATACCGCCAACCCATATAGCGGCATCCCCATTTCTAATTTTTTTCCCAATGCCCACCAAATGCACTTTCATTTTGTAAAAATCCCCCATTAATGCAAAGGATTCATAGATAGATAGATATGCACAAATTAATACTTTTTAATAACTCTTTATATTGTTTACACCCTGATAAATTTATTACAAATTAGATAAAACTAGATGGCGATCCCCGCGCTTTGCGGCGGGGGGAATCTGTTGATCAAAACCGGGGTGACGCTTAGGATCGAACCCCCATCGATGGGTTTGTCACCCTCATTGCGCACTAAAGGGAGAACTCAAATATCTCTACCACTTGCTCTACAGGTAATTGGTTGCCTGTGTCACATATACATATTCTTTTCACACTATATACAATAAAGGTCTCATAAAGAGGCAAATCAGCTGGGCCAAAAACATAGCTAAAGTTCCTCTGTGTCGACAATATTGAACAGAAAAGAAACAGACAGCTACAAATTATAAATAGCTGCACTCACATATGATGTGTGCAGAAGTTTCCACAAACTTTCAACCACAATAATCACAGAATTTCTAATATGAAACTCAAAAGGTAATGTGTATGTTTAATTGATTTTGAATACCAGAATTCAAACTAACATTATAAATCATGATGCATTGCATTTTCCACACATACAATGGAATAGACAATGGTGATTTAGTAACAAAAATAAGTAGCAAGGACACCCAATGAAGCATATCAACAGCCAACAAAAAAAAAATGCCAAACAATTTTAAATCATCATCCATATTCTTTGATTACTAAAACAAAAGATTTTATTTTTTCAGTTTGTACCTTGTTGGAACTGTTGAAGTAACTGGTTTAATTAGAACATGTTTGTTTGTAAGGGAGGCGATCAACGATCATCAAGGGAGACGTACTATTAGATAAATCTGTCAAACAACTCATACTCGTCAGAAGGTTCATCCCTAAACGGTAACCGAATGAGAAAAAAAAAGGAGAGAAAAAGCCAAATAAGAAGATAACCACCACCCCTGTAGTCATCGGAACGGCTTAGGGGTTGTCGACGCTGATCTGTTTGCAAACCCCAACCACAAACAACACACACCTAGGGTTCTTCGTTTTCAGGTAGGTGACAATTCTTCGATCTCAGCCACAAACAACACGCACTTAGGGTTCTCGTTTGATGTTGGTGTATAAGGTAAGTCAACAGTCAACAGAGAGAGACACAAACACTATGTTCCAGAGTTTCATTAAAGGATTGGGAAGGAAGTGTGGAAAAAATGTGTTCCAGAGTTTTTTGTAGGAGGGAAAGAGTGGGAATGAGAGTGATAATAAGGAGGATTTTAGTGTGATTTTCAATCTTTCCAATTTGGAAGGAATTGGAGAGAAAGGAAGAGGAGGGAGATCCTTTCTCTTCCATCCTTTAATGAAACTCAGGAACACGGCGAAAGAGTTAGGTGAGAGGTGAGGAAGAGAGAGAGGCAGAGAGCATGAGAGAGAAAAGAGAGCTGATAATTCGTGGGTTTGTGGAATACCACCGTACAACCTATAAAGCAAAGAGTAAAGTGCATTGATGGTCTTTGTAGTTTGCCCAAATTTAAACTCTGCTCCTCAACGTTTTGAAATTACACGTATGGGATCTGTGGTTTGTATTTTGTTTCATTGATGGTCCCTGACTTGGATGGAAGTTAAGTTTTTTAGTTAAGTCAATGTGAAATTACTAAATTACCCCTCTTTAAAAAAAATAAAAAAAAAACCCACCACCACCATATTCCCTTCTCTTCTCAACCCCTCTGTTATATCTCCTTCTCTTCTCAACCCCCACCACAGTGCCACACCTATCTACCACAACCATCACCACTACCATCTTTCCCCAACCATCACCACTACCATCTTTCCCCAACCATCACCAACAATCCAACCATAATCTCTGCTCTGTCAGTCCCCAACCACCATCATACCCGACCATAATCCCCATCGCACAACCATCTACCTCCGTCATTAAACACAAATCGCACCACCACCGCCCACACCAACACCGTTGCACAAGCACTGCAACCAATTAGCCTCCAATGACCTCCATCTCGAACTCCTTATATGAAAACCCAACCTAATTGATGGGGTTAGTGTTGATTTATTATTATTATTATTATTATTATTATTATTATTATTATTCGAAAAAGGAAATATTAAAAATGGAAAAGTTATTGGCAACCAGGGTGGCGCCGACGAAGCTGGGGAGGAGATCGACGGAACCTTTAGGAGAGTTAAGTAGAGGCCATGGAATTTGATGGGGTAACAGAAGGAGTATGTCTTGTGGGTGAATTGGTTCTTTAAGAGCTTATACGTTTGGAATTTAACGACGTTAGCTGGTAGGGACCAAAATGTTATAAAATGTCAACGTTGGGGACCATTGAATATATATAGGGGCATACGTGAAATTTGGACAAACCACAGGGACCATCCGTGCAATTTACTCTGAAGCAAACACTACAACAAAAACATTTGCTAATTAGAATATATATATATATATATATATATATATATAGGGGAGGGTTATCTTGAGAACAATAAAATTTGTGAGAACACTAAGAACCATTTTTATCCATTGATATTGATCTATCAAGGGCTAAGATTAAATGAGTGATTTAATAAGTAGATTACCTTAAAAAGAGATGAAAGGGGCAATAGTGTAAAATTACAAATCACAAATCCTGCTCATTAAACTGTCGATCTTCTTCTTCCTCAAGAAAACTCCCAAACTTCTGGCATAAACCCTAAAGGAAATACCGATCGAGAAATTTTGATCTAATCAGATCTTGTGTTCACAATCTCGGCACAAAGTTTCATAACCCTAGGTAATGTTTTCGATGTTTCAGGTTAACTTTGATTTTGATTTTGATTTTGATTTCAATGTTTAAACGAAGTTTGATTCTTGTCTGTATTTTTATGTGATTGTTGTCTGCATGATTTTATAGATTTGTGTTGATTCAAGTCTAATTAAACTAGAAGATTTGTATTGATTCAGATTTAGTTAAACTTGATGGCAGCAACAGAAACCGTGGATCATTCACAGCAGAATCGGGCGCAAAGCTTCAAAACAATAGCTTATGTTTTCAATGTTTCAGGTTAACTTTGATTATCAATGTTTCATGGAGTCTGTTCTTATCTTTATATTCATATGATTGTTTTCTATATGTTTGTACAGATTTGTATTGATTCAGGTATGTTAAACTCGATGGGGGCAACAGAAACCGTTTTTCATTCACAGCATAATCGGATGAAGTAACGGAGGAGGTGTGATTGTCGCGGTTCGGGGAAGATGTAGATGTTGTGACTGTAAGAGATGACCATATAGGATCGTTGACCCAATCATAATCATTTCTTCTTCGCCATTATTGTGGTTCACTGGATTTGGATTTCAATATAGAGTATATAGACAGTGTGGGGTGTACTATGCGTGTTTCTTCGTTGGGTAGAGAAGTTTGTTACAACTGTTGCTCCGGTCATGTGCCGCTGTTTTCTTCCTCCTGGAACTATCAATTAGATGTTGATTTGATCGTTTACAAGAATTTAGGTTTAAACTATGTGTTATTGTTTGTTTAGATAAAGTTATGTAAGTTCAAGTTTACGGAAACTGTTTATCTCGATTTGTTAGTAGTTGATATTTTTAGCAATCACTTGTTTTCATGTTACCATGCATATCGCGTATCACGGATTATAACTTCTGTTTTTTTTTTATGTATTCATTGATAGTATACCTCAAGGAATTGTATGACTTGTTAAGAAATATAATACTTTTCATATATGGTTAATACCACTTTGGTTGAAATCCATATTATTTAGGAATAAACAAGTGTCGAAGAGCAATTTACACATGTGTAAAATGACCACTTACACACGTGTGAAATTGATAAATGAACAAATCTAGACATTTACACATGTGTAACTTTGCTGCAAATGTGTAATCCTTAAACAAATAAGTGACAGTGAGGAATTTAAACTTGTGTAAAACAGACACTTACATATGCGTAAAACAACCGAACAGAGGTAAACTAGAACTCACTTACACCTGCGTAAAACAACCAAAACAAATAAGTGACAGTGAGAAATTTAAACATGTGTAAAACAGACATTTACACATGCATAAAACAACCGAACAGAGGTAAACTAGAACTAAAAGATAGTGAACAGTTTACACATGTGTAAATCAGCTGCGAATGTGTAATCTAGAAGCAAATATGTGACAGTGAGAAATTTACACATGTGTAAATCAACTGTAAATATGCAATTCAGAAATAAATAAGTGTTAGTGAGTAATTTACATATGTGTAAAATAGCCACTTACACATGTGCAAACAAGCAAGTGAACTAATCTAAACAATTACACATGTGTAAAATGGCCACTTACATATGTGCAAAACAGGCAAGTGAACTAATCTAAACATAAGTGAACAGAGGTAAACTAGAACTAAGAGATAGTGAACAGTTTACACACGTGTAAACCAGCTGCGAAATAAGTGACAGTGAGAAATTTACACATGTGTAAATCAACTGTAAATATGCAATTCAGAAATAAATAAGTGTTAGTGAGTAATTTACATACGTGTAAAATGGCCACTTACACATGCGTAAACAGGCAAGTAAACTAATCTAAACAATTACACATGTGTAAAATGGCCACTTACATATGTGCAAAACAGACAAGTGAACTAATCTAAACACAAGTGAACAGGGGTAAACTATAACTAAAAGATAGTGAACAGTTTACACACGTGTAAATCAGCTGCGAATGTGTAATCTAGAAGCAAATAAGTGATGGTGAGAAATTTACATATGCGTAAACAAATTTGTATATGTTTACAGATATGTAAATTGATCATCGGTACATATTTATATCTGTTTACACATGTGCAACACATATATAAATTCGTACCTATAAATAGTTTACACATTTGTAAGCTGCTCACTTAAACATATTTGTATATGTTTACACATATGTAAATTTCTCATTGGTACATATTTATATCTGTTTACACATGTGTAAACTACTCACTAAGACTATTTACAGATGTGTACGTTGCTCATGGGTACATATTTGTGTTTGTTTTCACATGTGTAAAACATGTATAAATATTTACCACTGAACAGTTTACACAGTTTACACTTGTGTAAACTGCTCACAACAACATATTTGAAACTGTTTACACATGTGTAAATTGCTCACTAGGACATATTTGTGTCTGTTTACACATGCGTAAAATGTTGACTACTTACACGTATGAAATATGAAAACAAGTAAGAAAACAAACTAATGCAGATAATAATACTGGAAAATTGAGATATTAAAATATAAAAATGGTAAAACCATCAAGAAAAGAAAAGATTTATTTCAACCAAACATTAAGTGTTTAGAGATTATACTATATAGATACATTATTCAAACTAAAATTAGAGAAATAACAAAGAAACTTCATTCACTGAACACCATTTTCATCAACATGACTCTCTTCATTAGAAAGACTACCATTATCCTTTGTTTTTGCATAGTTCCGAGAATCATGGTAGGCAATTATGCCACAAAAATTGAACTTCGTTTTCTTCTTATTGCTTTTAACCTTTGCTTTCTCTCCCCGGTGAATCCAATGACGAGTTGTACCATAGCCTTTTTTTCCTAACACCTTGAGAAGCCACAATAATACATTTTCAGGTTCTAAATGTGCAATTAATAATTCAAAGACGCCTCCTTTTTTCTAAGAACTTGAATCATCTGGGAACTATTAAAAAATTATGTTCTTAATAGCCTTGAAATCTTAAACAAAAGAAGCAAGTTTTATTGGTGTACACCTTAATCGATCACACATATGTAAATTAGACAACCTCAAATTTTTTTTTATTATTATTATTATTATTATTATTATTATTATTATTATTATTATTATTATTATTATTATTTTTTGCAAAGAAAGCCTTAAGCATTTACACATGTGTAAATCAGAAAAGTGATACGACCAATTACAATGGAAAAAAGCACATCTTAAAAATACATGTACAACCAATTTACACATATGAAAAGTTATTGATAAGACATAAAAAAATACAATTAAGAGAATTAAACAATGATATGTTATTCTTCGTTTCTACAATTGAACAGAGCAACATCAATGATATAGGTACTCCTAAAGGTTGAGCTTACAACTCTTTAACAAAGGAAAAAGTTAAAGAACCCTCAAATTTATGGTCATGGTTAGTATAGTGCAGATTACTTATTTAGTAATTCCAAACTTCTCTTTATACAAACACATGGTGTGCTTGCACAACAGTATCTTATCATTACTCATCTTTTTGTGTTTTCTCCTCTTATGGTTCCTTAATCCCTCTGAAGAAGCCCCCTTCGTAACTTAACCCCACCGCTACTTCCGTTAAGGATATTTGCTTCAGCTTCTGGCTCCATACCGCATTCAGATCATAACATGGACAGTTTGTTGCTTCCATGAATCATAAAATTTGCGAGCTTGTTAGGTTCTCATCATGTTTAGAACCACATCCTCTTCTCTTACCGGTATCGGAGATCGTAACATCTTCATCTCTACTCTGACGAACATTTGTTCGGCGTGAAATTTTCACCTCCATCAACGGAGTTTGCACCGTGCGTTCGTAACCGCTAGTACTTGTTTTTTCAATCAACGATCACACATACAGATTGTTGGACATGAATCGAATGAATATTTGTTTTAGGTTTGTATGAAGCTTCTACTGATTAGGAATGAAGGTACGGTAACGAAGATGACACTATGTTGATGGCTTGATTGGGACCTCGTGGTGGTGTCTTAGGTGATAGAAACAATAGAGAAAATAGGGAATGGTTAAATTACCAAGTTACCCTTTTCCTTAAAACACAATGGAAGATAAATGAATGGTTGAGATTTGTTCTCATTGTTCTCACAAAAGATGGGTGTTCTCATTTAAACCCTCCCCTATATATATATATATATATATATATATATATATAGGGGAGGGTTTAAATGAGAACACCCATCTTTTGTGAGAACAGTGAGAACAAATCTCAGCCAATCATTTATCTTCCTTTATTTTTTAATTGTAAGGTTAAATTGGTAATTTATACAACACTGAATAAATACACAATTATCCCCTAATCCTCTAATCTTCCATTATGTGCACATCCGTGAGGGCATCTCCGACAATCTTATCGCCGGCGACGATGCCATATCATCTAATTGGTTTAAGGTTTGCTGATGACGATGCCATATTTCTCATTGGTTCAACGTATGACGGCGATAATAAACTAATTTGGTCGAACTAAAGCATCCACAAGTGGCGAGATCTGTTGTTAAATCGAAGCAGATGATTGAGATCTCGGGTGTACACGTAAGCGATGAATTGCACTATGTTTATTTAAATGAATTATTTGTTCACAGTGCTGAAGGACATGAGATGCCATGTAAATCACATTTACCATCTGGATTAAATTCTACCATGGTAAATGTTTTGGAACAATGTTATGGTTAGAATACCTCCATCTCTTTTTCAGTATTGTGTTATAGGATGTGTAATGTGTTATTTTCTTGAGTATATGATCCAATTTAGCCTGGTATCAATCGACCAAATGTTCATTTGTTGTGTTGTTTATGTTTTAATTGATTGTTGTTCATTACATTTTCATATTTAGCATGGTCTATTTTTTCTTTCAGTCTCAAATTTGGCCTAGATACTTTTTGTTTTCTAAATTTTAGGTGCTAATATTGGCGCATGTATTGATGTGTGGGTAATCATATGTTAGGGTTAATATAACCAGATGATTTGTCCATGATGGGTGTTAGTAGAGCTAGTCATAGTCGCTTTGAGTTTTTATTCCTATTAATTTGTTTTAGGCTTAGGGGTGTATGGTATAGAATTTCTTGGTTCCTAAACTTGGTGTGTGTGAGTTTGTGGTCTATATTGACTGAACGAGGGCCGGGCTAGCACATAGTGCGAGTCCTGGGGTGAGTTCCATGGGGCTTAGCAAAGAAACGCATAGTGGGGCATCTTGATAACCATGTGATGAATACTAGTGATTAAGTCATTTCTAGTCGTTTCGTGTTGATCATCTTCGTGTAATTCGTTTCTGCGATGGCACACCAACACATGTTTATTGTAGAATACTGTATCACTTTTTATATGCTGCTGATATATATTTGTTTTGTAGAAGACAGAGGCTCCTGGAAATGCTTGAATGGGTAGGTTGATTGAGGAAGGTATATATGTTCATAGGATACACTCGTCTTTGTTCGTGTGGTCCATGTTTGCTGAACCGGATTGGGGTATAAATACTATAGAAAATGATGATGGCGTCAGCCGCTAGTAATCCAGGAAAAAAATTTCATGAGGCTATATATGTAGTGTTGGTTTCTCAGGAGGATTCTGTCGAAGCGGAGTGCCCACCTTATTCATTCAATGTACTTTCAAAGGCTCATTAATCCAGCTTTGTACCACATAGAAGTCACTAAGAAATCAAGTTTATGACATGTTAATCGACACGAGTCGTGTTCATAGAATTTTAACAAATGCTACTATTGTAAAAGGCTATTTCAATGCTAGAAGATGCGAGGACATGTATGCTTATGTGTGTGATATTGAAGTGAATTGTCTCAAGTCCATAAGATGTTCAGCTAGATTGCAAGGATGGATCGGGTGAATGAGAATGTTGATGGTGTTACAAGAATGCTTATGTATTATTTATATTTATGAACATGTAATAGTTGATTGTACATATGTGTAAGTGCATATATGTGTAAGTGCATGTTTTACATATGTGTAAGTATAGTGTGCTCATATGCATAAGAGACAACATAATATATCTTTTCATATTTAAAATTCTAAACTCGGACCTTTAAATTCTCACCAATTGAATAGAAAATTTCTAGTGTAAATTGTTTGTACATTAAATTGTTGTTTGTTTTCTTATTCATTATCAAATTTATTTGTGTAAGTGTCTGATTTACACGTGTGTAAACATAAAAACAAAAATTGTAATCATTGATATATCCTAACCACAATAATATAGAAACAATCTATAATTCATGATATCATCTAGCTTTTTTTTTCCATTTTTTTGTTTCTCACATGTCACTCATTTCTTTTTGTTTACACATGTGTAAGTTGTTCACTGACACTTCTTTCTTTCCCTTTTACACATTTGCGGCTTTAATTACACATGTGTATATTGTTCAATGTCACCTATTTGTTTGTATTTTACATATGTGTAGTTTTATTACACATGTGTAAATTATCTGTTGTCACATAGTTATGTATGGTTTCCACATTTACAGCTGATTTACACATGTGTAAACTATTCACTACAACTTATTGTTTCTATTTTACATATGTTAGGTTGTATTATGCATGTGTAAATTGTTCACTATCACTTAATTATTTGTTTTCGTTTTAAACATTTACATCTGAATAATACATGTGTAAATTTTTTATAGTCATGTATGTCTATTTTTACGTATAATCAATTGTCTTACACATGTGTAAGTGTTGGTTTACACATGTGGAGATTATTCATTGTCACTTATTTATTTCTATTTTACACATTTACATATGCATTACACATGTGTAAAGTGTTCGCTATCATTTATTTCTATTCTACCTATGTGCAGTTCTTTTACACATGTGTAAGTGTTGTCTTAAACATCTGTAAATTGTTCATTGTCACCTGTTTATTTTTGTTTTGCCCATTTTTATCTGAACTACACACGTGTACATTGTTCAATGTCGCTTATTTGTTTCTATTTTACGCATTTTCATCTGAATTACACATGTGTAAACTGTTCATTGTCACTGATTTGTTTTTGGTTTCACACGTTTGTTACTGAATTACACATGTGTAAATTGTGAATTAAACCAAGATAGTATTTAGCAAAAATCAAAAGCATTAAATTGCCCAACAATTCATAACCCTTGACATATGGTAACAACGATACATACAAACAAAAATTCTAATCCTTAATATATCCTAACTACGGTAATATAGAAACAAAGTAATAATCCATTATATCATCTAGTCTTGTTTTTTCTTTTCATTTTTTCCTCTCTCAAACTCCAATGCTTTCTTGATGGTGAATATCCCCTTTCCAAAGTACACTCTTCGCATCATTTTCTAGGCAACTACGATTGACCTCTAAAAGTTGTTTGTCATTTTCCAACCATGAGTAAAGTTTAGCTTCTTTTTCTTTCTGAAATGTACCTGGTCAAAGTGACAAAAGTACAATATCGTTAAGCCATTTGTCTTTATAGTTATTCTAAACAAATAATTCGACTAACTTACATATGTGTATTGAGCAAAACTGCTCACTTACACATGTGTAAACTACCTATTTAATCATACATGTTTGTTCTTATACTGTTGTTTCAATATGCACATCTTATTTACACATGTGCAAATTTCATAATTACACAAATGCAGTAGTAACTAAGTTGATTTGTACACGTGTAGAGAAATTTTAAGCTTAAGTATAATGATGTACATGTGTGTAAACAGTACATATATATGATTAAATAATAAAGTCCTGCAGTTGATTTGCTCAAACTTACTCTCAAATGCATTTCCATGATGTTACAGCAATGGAAAGATGAAATAGTAGCAACAACCAAATAATAAACTTCAATGTTAATAATAACTAGGTATTATAATTTGTCAATCATCTTCTAAATCATTTGTACATAACTAATTTACTTTTCTCATGTGCTAAATCACAAGGAACGTGAAGGTTTAAGTATTATGATTATCATAAACTAGAAGATTTAGCTTCAATTAAAATGTCGTTAAATTAAACGAAATGATAGCCGTCACACAAATTAATAAATAATACCTCTAAAAAACATGAAAAATCTAATCGAATAGACTCAAATCATTAATCACACTCCATCATATCTTTTATGTATACGTGTGTGCATCTGTATTACGAGATCTAGAACAGACATAAAGATTTAGCTTTAGTTGCCGCTAAACTATCATATTTGACGAGATCTACATGGAACATGAAGGTTTAACTATTACAGTTAAACTACACAAAATCATGGTAAGAAAAACTACCTAAATAAATACATGATACCTCTAGCAAAGGGACGATTACTTGATCTTGATCAGAGAAGATCTAACAGATGGTATGACGATCGATGATGGAGATCCAGAAAAAAATGAATTCAATGTTTAATTTCGAACTTTGAGTCATCTTCACTCAATGAATGGTGCAAAATTATTGATATGGTAGTAGATCGAGTTCATGAACACGGATGTTGTAGAAAGTAACATGATTGGAGATGATGATGATGATGTTCTATAAGGGATGAAGAGGGTTGGTGATCGAGACATGGGTTCCTGATTGGAAGATTGGATGGGTTTTTGACACTAATGCCCTTTTACTCTTTTAATTTAGGTTCCCTTTCACATTAAAACCCCATTTAATCTTAGCCCTTGATTTAGAATGATCTACGGATGAAAATAGTTCTCACTGTTCTCACAAAAATTCATGTTCTCAAGATAACCCTCCCCTATATATATATATATATATAGTTTCTTTTATAAAAATAACAAATTAATTAAGTTACGTTTCATTGAATGTTTTTGTCCAGGGGCCGACTATATCTTATGGCCATTATTGCCCAAAGAGGAATGCCCAAAAATATATAAAAACAAAAACAATTTGGACTTTTCCCCATGTGAATCGTTCAAATACATCATGCACATAGCTGCAATATCTTTCATTTATTGATAAGGCTGAATGCGATGTTTATGATTGAAACCCATCTTAATGTTATAAAAGTCAAAATTAAAAAGTTTCAAAAAAATGGTAAAAACCGGCCTAGATTATATACAAAAATGGTAAAAGAAAACGTAGAAATCGGCTAGGGGATCCAAGGCAGTAACCTCACGCAACCAAATGTTTGAAGCTCTTGAAGGTAATGGGTGAACCAGCGGAGCAAGTATGCATTTGTAAATGTAAAGAAGTTGTGGCCGACACTGGTTATACTGAATTACCGATTACCCGCGCGTTGCAGCGGGATCCATAAATGGCTTGCAATACAACATTATTGTGACAACGGGTTAAAATTCAGATGATTCTTATATAAAATAATAATCATTTAATAATACTAGAAGCTATGTGTTAGACATAATTAGTGATAGTTAGAGTCCTTAGAAATATAATGATAAATTGCCTATGTTGAACGTTGGTGATAATTCGGTTAACTGTAAAAAGTTTAGTTTTGACTCGTGTTGCATAAATTTAATGTGAAATAATATTCTCTAGGAGAAAATATTGTTGGGATTAATAAAATTTAGAAATAGGAGTTCTCAAATCGTTAAGGTCTATTAGTTGTGTACCTTAGAGTTTGACGCAAAACTAAGACCCGGTATGAGACGGAGACCCTTAAAAATGATTATTTAGCTAAAAACGGATAATTTTAGTGGGGAATATTATCATGGGTAAATTGAGTAAAAACCTTAATTATTTAATATAAACGGGTTTTTATAAATTGTGGAGTACGGGTATTATTATTATTCAAAAAAGGAATTATTAAAAATGGAAAAGTTATTGGCAACCGCGGCGGCGCCGACGAAGCTGGGGAGGAGATCGACGGAACCTTTTAGAGAGTTAAGTAGAGGCCATGGAATTCGATGGGGGTAACAGAGGCAGTATGTCTTGTGGGTGAATTGGTTCTTTAAGAGCTTATACGTTTGGAATTTAACGACGTTAGCTGATAGGGACCAAAATGTTATAAAATGTCAACGTTGGGGACCATTGAATATATATAGGAGCATACGTGAAATTTGGACAAACCACAGGGACCATCCGTGCAATTTACTCTGAAGCAAACACTACAACAAAAACATTTGCTAATTAGAATATATATAATTTCTTTTATAAAAATAACAAATTAATTAAGTTACGTTTCATTGAATTTTTTTGTCCAGAGGCCGACTATATCTTATGGCCATTATTGCCCAAAGTGGAATGCCCAAAAATATATAAAAACAAAAACAATTTGGACTTTTTCCCATGTGAATTGTTCAAATACATCATGCACATAGCTGCAATATCTTTCAATTATTGATAAGGCTGAATGCGAAGTTTATGATTGAAACCCATCTTAATGTTATAAAAGTCAAAATTAAAAAGTTTCAAAAAAATGGTAAAAACCGGCCTAGATTATATACAAAAATGGTAAAAGAAAACGTAGAAATCGGCCAGGGGATCCAAGACAGTAACCTCACGCAACCAAATGTTTGAAGCTTTTGAAGGTAATGGGTGAACCAGCGGAGCAAGTATGCATTTGTAAATGTAAAGAAGTTGTGGCCGACACTGGTTATACTGAATTACCGATTACCCGCGCGTTGCAGCAAGATACATAAATGGCTTGCAATACAACATTATTGTGACAACCGGTAAAAATTCAGATGATTCTTATATAAAATAATAATTATTTAATAATATTAGAAGCTATGTGTTAGACATAATTAGTGATAGTTAGAGTCCTTAGAAATATAATGATAAATTGCCTATGTTGAACGTTGGTGATAATTCGGTTAACTTTAAAAAGTTTAGTTTTGACTCGTGTTGCATAAATTTAATGTGAAATAATATTCTCTAGGAGAAAATATTGTTGGGATTAATAAAATTTAGAAATAGGATTTCTCAAATCGTTAAGGTCTATTAGTTGTGTACCTTAGAGTTTGACGCAAAACTAAGACCCGGTATGAGACGGAGACCCCTAAAAATGATTATTTAGCTAAAAACGGATAATTTTAGTGGGGAATATTATCATGGGTAAATTGAGTAAAAACCTTAATTATTTAATATAAACGGGTTTTTATGAATTGTGGAGTACGGGTATTATGTATTAGTTTGTATCAAAAATTAAACTATAACCCCCCCCCCCCATAACATTATTATTTTGTTTAACATTATTATTATTATTATTATTATTATTATTATTATTATTATTTCACTTTATGATTGCTTATTTAAGACTCCACCCACATTCCAAGAACACACATTCTTCCATTTTACACCATAATTTACACACACTAAAACAACCATCCATATTCTTCTTCTTCCCCATCATAGCTAAAACCTACAACCATCACCATTATTTTCTTATTAAAATCAAAACAATCATAAAAATGGCTAAAGAAACTTGAAGATAATAACACTATGGGTGATTAGCTGAAACCTACAACCATCACCATTATTTTCTTATTAAAATCAAAACAATCATAAAAATGGCTAAAGAAACTTGAAGATAATAACACTATGGGTGATTAGAAAGCAAAAACCTTCAAGAAAGCTAGAGATTTTAGAGAGAGAAACCCATTTTACAAGAAGTTCTTACAAGGCGAGTTTCTTAATAAAAACTTTCATAAAATCTTTATAGTTTCTAAAAATAATCAAGTTTTCACCAAGAAATCAAAGGTTTTTAAAAGGGTTTTTGTAAGAATAAACAAGGGGAAAGAAACAAGATGAAATGGTAATAATAAAAATGAGTGCATGTGTGTCGTGTGTGTGTGTCGTGTGTCGTGTGTGTCACTAGTACAGAAAAGACCAAAAGATGCGGTGATTTAAGCTAGAAGATGTGGTTTTAGACCCCCATTTTATAGCCACGCATCAAAAGGCAACATTCAAAAGATGCGGGTTTAAGGGAACCGCACCTTTAGACCAACCAACCGCATCTTTTATCTTTTAATTTTAACCTCATCTTTTGACAAAAGAGCCGCATCTCTTGTCTTTAATTTTAGCAACCAAAATGTTTAAAGATGCGGTACGAACCGCATCTTTTGGGATCTTAAGCCAAAAAATAATTTCTTTTATTTTTTTCAGTTTCCATGAAATTTTATTAAAATTTCCCAATATATACAAATATATATACCAAAAAATGAAAATCATATACAAAATCAATTAAAACCAATATGAATAAACCAAATATGAGTTACAAAAGTTTCAAGGTAACACAAATATACACATGTCTAAGGATGAAAGTCATATAGAATAACTATCCGAATCGACATCTTCATACTTTCAATCTAAACCGACGTCTTCAATTAATACTTGCAACCAGAACGGTAGAAATTAGAACGATAGAAATTGCCTGAAAAAACATAATGTTACATTAATAAAAATGCAGATTAAAAAATATACACAAGTGCCTATATGTTTAAATGCAATCTTTATATTCAGATGTTAAAATATTATCATACATGCATACACATAAATCACAAGAATGCTACAATCGACTAATACACATACCGAATCATAAATCACAAACCATACAAAAAGCAATTATCATAACCATTAAAATAGCAGTCATCTAATGCCAAGGATTTACATGTCTTATGTGATGAACAAAGGAAATAAGTTAAAAATGTATTGGTTCGGTTGACCCTTATATATACACATACATAAACAAAAACACACATAATTATACATATTTAGTTGACCCGTTAGATATAAATGAACATTAAATGGTAGAATTTAAGCTAACCTTGGGACACCTTTACAAAGTTCATGATCGGCCACCAAACCCTTAATCCAAAGCGTCATTAATTCTACGACCATAAAATCGATTTCCTCATGTGATGTAATGTCTTCCGTATTCCATACCTAAAAACAAACAAAGTATCTAAATGTATGCAAATAAATAGAAAAGTTGATACTTGTATGCATTAAACACTTACTGTATTAATAAAATCATGTTGAATAATATGAACAAACTCCCGCATATGTTTTATAACCATAAACCCGCCTTCCCAACCGTCTGCTTGTTGGTAGCACTGCATGTATTTCACAATTAATTATTTTAAATATCTAAAAACCACAATTATATAAAAATAGAAAACATACATTTGTCATTGTCCAATTAAATTCTCTCTCGAAACCTCTAGCAATTAGAGACGAAATGGCATAACTGCTCTTGATGTTTTCCTTTTTCTTAGAATCAACAATAAATGCGCTTGCGGTGCTCGGTTCAAATATTAGAAGAGTCCAGTGATCACTAAACAATAAAAATTATGGAACAATATTATGTATATATATATATATATGTGTGTGTGTGTATGTATATTGGAAAAGTATATATTACCTAGCATTATATGGTGCAAGAAAATATCTTTTGTTGCTATGATACTTGTGTATTTCCTTGATGTGTTTTATCACAGCCTCCGGTTCTCTTACGCATTTTGAACCATTAATAAGCTCCGGATGAAGGAATGCACATTTAGAGTTGGGCGACAGAAAAAATACCTTATGTATATACATACATATGATAAAGTTAGTAAAATAAACTATATTTAAAAATATTATTGTACCATATTAAAACAATAATAATAACTTACATCGCAAACGTATGTAATACGCTGATATCAAGCCAGTCCCTTGAAAATAACCTTAGCAACTCTGAATATGCGATTAGATTTGTAACCGATTTGGGATACATCCTTTGTGGTGAAGACGTACAAATCTGACGGCGTGTCCCAACGACTTCATGTAATTGATCAAACATGACACGAATGAGACCGGTTTTCTTTCGTACTTTCTCCAAGGCCAGATCCAATCTAGCATCATCCCATGTATCGTATTCGGAACCATTTATGAGTGTTATTTTGTAACACCCCAACCGATGGCGGAATCATCGAGGTGTCACGTAGTGACGATTGTTCAAAAGCACATGGTACTTAAATGTAAATATTATTAAATGAAACCCAAAAATTGTCTTACAAGGAAAATGGAAATACAAGGTCTTAAATGAAACATAAATAATGAAATAACTGCATAATAAAGCGCTAAAAGTATCTTGATCAAACTGCACCTGAAACATGTACAAAAATAGGTTTGGTCAACATAAGAAATGTTGGTGAGCATTCCTAGTTTTGATATATATATTAGATTAAAAGTTATACAATTCAAGTGCAAACTACAGTGCAAATATGTAAACTATGTATCATACAAATGAGCGAAATCAACCCTGTGACTGTATAATGTACTGTATGAACTGTAGTGTACTCAACCAATAAATGGATGATAACTTAACAATGGCCACGGATTCTCCGATGAAAAAGGGGGAGAATCAATCTAGGCGGGTTGTCAATCCAAATAGCGCTATCCAATGTTAAGGTCGGCTTGTACCATGTTAATGATTTCACTAAGTACAAATGTAATCCACATGTATTGTCTAAGCATAAAGCACGTTGTAAGCAATGCACATAGTACTAGAATTGTATTGTAAAAATGTAAATTTGAATTTGAATTTGTAATAGTGTACATGAATCACCCCAAAAATGTATAAAAGTAAAAAGGGGATAGGAAATACTCACTGTTCACGTAGTAACTTGAAATTGGACTGGACAACGAAATATGAACTTGAGATTTCTCCCAAAAGATTAACCTAAAGTAATTGATAATGTGTGAGTGAAATAACTCTAGGATGCATGTATATCTAGGGCTTCGAATTGGGGATTACGTTTATTTGTGTTAATAAACAAATTGTTTATTAATTATGGGAAATTTAATAAATAAATAAACAAAAGTCTTTTAATGAAATTTGAATTTAGAATATACACAATAAAGTGTTTGAAGTATAGAAATAATTTTTATAAAATTATTTCATTTAAAATAGATTTTTAAATCTATTTATTTATAAATAGTCATTATTTAACTTTAATATTTAAAAATACTAAAATTAAAGAATTCTTATTTTAAAAATCATATTTCTGTTCTAAATGATTAAAAATAATTTGTATAAAATTTTGGTGCAAAAATGATGAAAATTGGATTTGTTATGATTTAATTATGATTAAATCTAACAAAAATTGATTAAAAATATAAAATAAATGATTTTACTGAATTAAAAATTATTTCAGTAAAGTTTAACTCTAAATAAAGTCAGGATAAATTTTGGAGAAATTAATAAAATTGTTTTGATGTATAAATGGATTTTTATAAATCTAATAGATTAAAAATGATTTAATTATTATAAATATTAAATAAATGAATTTCTGAAAAATAAAAATTATAAATGAAACTTTTATAACAGATTAAATAAATGTAATTTTTTTAGAATTTATAAAATAGTTTTGGTATTTTAAAAAGAATTTAAAAGATTTAAAAGGATTTAATATTTATATATATTTAATTGTTTGTTTTCAAAAAGAAAAGAAAAGAAAAAGAAGCAAAACCGGTCAGAGCCGGGACTCGAACCCGGGTGACCTTTGTTGTGGACCATGGTCACAACCACTTGGCCTAGGCCGGTGGTTGTGATATTTCTGGGTTAAAAATAAATATATGCGCGATGTGAAAACTGGTTTATCCCCAAAACACACGTATAAACCCTAGATTCTGCAATAATGCAATTCACTCATCACTAGCCCAATTGATGTTAGGGCTTTTGATGAGTGAACGCCGGTGAATAAAACCCATCAAGAATATTAAGCTTACAGTGTGTAATCGTGGATAATTGACTGGTCAAAGACCAAAGTCAAACGTCGTGCAAGAAGGAGATCAACAGAGATGTTTAGAACAATTGGAGGTTTAGGAAGATGAGTGAGCGAGTTGTTAAGCTGTTCCAAGGCTCAATTTATAGTGGGGATCATTAGGTTAGGTTAATTGGTAAGTTGACCCTGATTAATTATCATACGCGTTCGAATTCAAAATTGGTCAACGATCTGGTGTCAATTGACGTGTAGATGAGCTGTAATAGGCCGATAATTGTATAAATTTGCCAATTATAGATCAATCAAGCATTGATCTTGATTGATTATACAACGCGTCCAAGCAGTTGACTTTCCAAGTCAAAACTGCTGGATTTATAACGCGTATAAGATAAATGAGTGACCGGGTTATAACAGACAAGCTGGTCCAGCCCAGTTGGTTAAGTGTGTGTGTAGCTGTGGCTTTGGCGCGGGTTCGAACCCCGGCCAAAGCATAATTATTTTTATTTTTTATAAATAGCCTAAGGAAGATTGGGCCTGGGATGATGGGCCAGACATTTAGGGTTTGGGCTGGGCTTGGAGGCTGTTGGGCTTCATCAGGTGGGCCTCAACATAATAATTATTATTATTATTATTATATATGATTAAACGAACCCGAATTAAACGTTCCAGAATAATAGAAATGCCACGTTTATTAATTGTGGTAAAACATACAATTATTTATAAATAAAATGAAAAGTGACGGATGTCACATATTTGTGGTTCGACGGGTTTGGGTACGTGTTCCAGGATAGGTACATGTACGGGTTCGGTTTTGGTATTGGGTTCGGGTTTGCGAACGGGTAAGGGTTCGGGTTCGGGTACCCGTACAGGAACATTTGTAGCGGTTTGTTGTTGCTCCATAGATAATAACTGAAAACAATTATAAAAACATTATTATTACAAAAAATATACATGTATATATGGATTGCGATGACACATCATCAAACTCTTTATGGTCCATATCGCCACTTCTTAATAACACCATTGAAAATTGTACATTACCAGCGTTAACCTTGTAGACATAGACATCCAAAGTCATTCATATTCAGTGGCGGATCCAGGAATTTTTTTCAGGGGGTTCACTTTTAATACTCTAATTCTATATGACCGAACATAAAAAATTTCGGGTCGGTTTGGCGGTTCGAGTCGGGTAAAGCTCATCACATAGCTCGGTTAAAAGAAGGTGGGTCAAGGCAAGTCAAGTCAATTTTGGTCGGGAAAAACTAATGTACACAATAATCGCACTTTCCAATTACTAGACCCTAGATTCATAGTTCATAAGGACCATAAAATCTTCTCTACACCAATTTCACTACTGACCACACTAAGAACCATTAACAACATAATAAATGAAAATGTTTAACAATTTAAAGGACATAATAACATGGCTAATTGATAATCTTTCCCGTTCTTTTCTACCTCAATAGTCTACCTGACACTTGACTTCAGTTCATCTTCTAACCCATCAATAGTTGACTTTCGATAATGAATTCTATAAGAATGGCATCAGCTCTTATTAACTCTAATTCATCTTTCCATATCAGAAAACAACTAAATAATTGCCTCTTCATGCCTGTAATCTCAGCAGTATTGACCACCTCAAATTGTTGACTTTTAAAGATAAACATCAAAAGCGAGGGTTGCTATCACTCTACACCAATTCACCACTAATGTTATCAGTTTATCATACATTCACACTATGACACTAAGTGCCATAAACAATTAAACAAACATAATAAAATAAAATTAGTTGATAATTTAAAAGAATAATTGACTACCTGTGGGTTGTGGTCCGTCACCATGGATGGTTGAACTTTGAAGGGGAATTGGAGGCTGATAATGAGCAGAAGGAGAAGAACGACTATAGAGGCGGCAGCGAGGAGAGGAGGAGGAGGGCGGCGGCGAGGGCTGTAGAGGAGGAGGAGGGCGGTTGGGTTGGGGATGTGGTCTGTGAAAACTGAAAAGAGTCTGAACTTGAATGGTGAATGGTGGCTGTAATGTTTAAGTTAAGCAAAACAACAAAAAATAACCCTAAACTTTATATTTAAAAAAAATCAGGAAAAAAAATAAAGAAATAAGGAGCTGGACGGGAATCAAACTTTAGATCTGTATGTTGGAATGGAAGGGGAATTACCACTAGATCAACAATTTCAAATGGTTATGGGTTCCTCTAGAAAATATTTAGGGGTTCCTACCCAATTTTCTATATATAATAACACTAAAAATTTCAAACCGAACGGGTTCCTGGGAACCCCCTCGGGCTTGAGTAGATCCGCCCCTGTTCATATTGCTAAACACTATTCAACATGAGCACACATTTGTAAAAAAATCAGTTAAATGCAAGCCAATTAGAATCACAATGCATCCCACAAATTGGTGGTTTTAACATCATGGCATAGAGAGCTATCCCAATTCTACAGTCCTATTGAAGCGTACTACAGGCAATAAGCGCAAATGTTCTTATTAGTCAAAGACTTGCTTTTCAGGCATCTAACAACTCCTTATACGGAAGCATATACACCAAGATAAAGACATACTCTCTATAATAAGTATAAGTTAAAAGAACACCATATGTAACTAATACGTAGACATAATTAGGCATCTAACAACTCCCTATACAAAAGCATAGACATGTAATTTAAAACAACCAATGGTGTCAAAACTAAGCTGGTAATCTAGTCCTTTCCTATGTAATTAATAAATTATAAGTATTAGATGTCCTTAATTATTATTCACAATAGTTTGTCATTTTCTTGCAAATCATTGGCAGATCATATTCAGTGTCGTAGTTCATCTTTACAATTATATGAATATAGATACTTTAGATTGGTGGCTCAAGTTTGACCAATTCAAAATGAGGCTTCAACCGCTAGACCATCTTCTACTGAACTTGCAGACAATAGAATGAATAGCCTAAGATGTGTATATTCAACTCAATCAACTCAAATTCACAGATCATCATAGTCTGTCTAAAAAACAAAGAGCCTCAAACGCACACTTTCTCCTCACCGTCGCCAAACAAAGCACGACTCAGCGCCAAAACAGTTGCAAACAGGGATTCTCCATGCCTTGACCAACAATTGTATCCGGCCATAAAACCATTTTCGAACAAATGTAAATCTATTTCATCGGTACCCGTATAATGTTTAAAGTTTTCAAATTTTGAACAAGGACAACAAATTGATCGACTTCCTTTATTCACGCGATTTTCCTCAGCAATCATAATAAAACTTCTAACAGCCACTGTATAAATTTATGATAATCATGAAGTTTTATGCATCCAATTTTCACGATCCATCTGAAATATAATTTACATATATACACACATATCATACATACAAATATTCATAAATATATAAACATTTATGAACTAGAAGACAATCAAGTTCAAAAATGTACAATAACTAGTATCTGACTCGCGGATGTTGCCCCGCAGATACGTATGTAACCCGGTAAGAGTAAATATGGCAGCGAAAAAACGCCATCCACCGGACTCGAACCCACGACCACGTGGTTAAAAGCTAGGCAGTCTACCAACTGAGGTACAATGCTTTTCACGCAACCATATAAGAAAAATAGTAACCGACATACGATCGTGCACAATGCATAAACTGTTGGTGCTAACATTCAAACCAAAGATCTTAGACATACGAAGACATTCGCGTACGACAAAGTTTTTGTAGAGCGAAATTTTAAAACAATGAAATTAGATTCCAACATAATTAAATTAATATATATAATAGTTTTGATGAGGTTTAAAAAACCTACAACCCAACAAAGCAAAGTCAACAAATGGTTTTCTTAAAAACCACCGAAACCCACCAATATTTAAACCCCAAAACCAATATGCCCTTTCATTATTCTACACACACACAGAGTTTTATCTACAAAGAGAGAGATGTCTGGGGAAAAAGAAAGAGAGCCAAGAAAGACAAAGAGGGAAGAGAAGCGGTGGAGCGCGGCACCACACGGCGGCACGTCTCCGTTTTCTGGCGCGTAAAATTACACCACAAATCATTCGTCACCACCACCATCGACGTCAACAATGCAGGAACTATCCCTAAAACAAATACGCCTTTATGTCATCGTTTTAGAGCTACCTGAGCAAGGTTTTCCGGCGACCTAAAGGATTGTCCCCTTTCCATACAGCGACCAATATCTAGCTACACCGCCATCTCAAGCGATAGATGGGACAACCGTCTGTTTACTCGTTTTCACAGCTAAAGATTGAAACCCAGTAGACTTTAACGATCACTGTCATCTTTGGTTTGTACTGGTTTCTGTGGCAAAAGATGGAAACCCGTTGCAGATTATACGCCACGGTGGTGTTAGTCGGTTGTAACATCGGTGGCGCAAAGGATTTTCTTGCCTAGCTTCTTCAACTATTTTAAAACACTGTTAGATGGCGGTGGAGGATGATGATAACAGTTCCTTTAAGAAGGCGGTAGATCTTGAGGCGGCGAGCGTCAGCAGCTACGGCTGAAGAACGGCCAAAACCACCGGCAATGTAAACGAACAACAAACGACGGCAACCGAACGAAGGGCAGTCCGATAATATTGTCGGTCATGAAGAGGGAGGTTTTGTAATTTCGTGGGTTCTGCACATGGACCAGTAGAAGCAGACAACTGTAGCAACGTTCGCTGCAGTGTTTTCGTCGATGAGAAATGTTATATATATAATTAGTTGGGAGGAGATTTTTTCCCAAGTACCGTATTTCGGTATGTAATACCGAATTGTTGGATTTAAAGAGGTTTTTTTTTGTAGTTTCCATAAAAAATCTTGGTTGATAAAATCCTCAATCGTTATTCACAATTTAAACTATTTCTTATCAGCAATTCAAAAACAAAACATATGTTAAAACTACTTGAACGTGTCCTTGTCACTTTGTAAAGCTTAGCATAAATGAAAATTTTATTATTGTAGGTAATGAAGGAAGAAGAAAATAAAATTTTGAAATATTTCCGTTTGAGCATAAGATGCGGTTGTGGGAACCGCATCTCTTGGCACTGGTGCCTTTTCATGTAATGAATAAGATGCGGTTGTAAGTAAAACCGCATCTCTAGGTGCAACTCTTTTTCCAATATAATGTATAAGATGGGATTGTGTGAAGAACCCCATCTTTTGGTGTTGTTTTTTTTTAAAATAAGTCTATAAGATGTGGTTGAGATAGTGAACCGCATCTTATAGCTTTTGCCATTTGCATCTTTTTGATCATTTGTGTACTAGTGTGTGTGTATATATAACCGTATGTATGTGTGTGTGAGTATGATTATTTTGAGTTTAGATGATTAGATCTTTTAATTTTTGATACATGCAAGAGGTTTTAAAAAGTATTTAAGGTCTGAATTAAAAGATTGTTTTGATAATTTAGATGGATTAATAAAAGGGTATATGAGTAGGATTAATGATCAAATGTGGTATATTTGATCCTTATGTCATGTTTTTACATTATTATTGTTAAGTTTTGGGGTGATTTTTAACTTAAAAACAGGTCTGAACTATTTCAATAATAATATGGTTTTTATAAGTTTTAAATAGGGTAAAACAAGTTTGGATAGGATTTACATGCTTGGGAGACCTTGCATGGGCAATCCGAATGTGTTTTACGGCTTAAAACGCCAAAAATATAAGTTTTAAGAAGGATATTTTAAAACTGATTTAGAACAGAATTTTGTGACTTAAAATGATGTAAAAGAAGGTATACTAAGGAGTATATATGAGTCCTAAGTTGAAAACTTAAGTATATTGGCAAAAGGTACGCGAAAACGCATATTTTGACAATAACAACGCGTCTAGGACATTAAAATTTAGGTCTGATATAAAACAGCTTATTTGATGTCTAAATATGTATAAAAATCAATATTTAGGATGTCTAATATGTTTACCATGAAAACGAGAGGTTACAATGTAAAACTATGCGATAGAATCGCCGAAAAACGACTTTTTGAACACTTTAACGACTAAATATTAAGACTATTTTAAATCAGCAAATTTGACTTGTTTTATGAAGTATATGTTGGTCTTAAGGTCTAAAATTTAGTTTTTTAGATGTTCATAAGTTAACATGTAATATTCGGAAACTTATTTGACATTGAAACGCATGCACACGAAATCTAAAAACTAAACCGATCACCAATGAGTCGACTGGGTAAGGGTTAATGAAAGTATTAAATCTTTTTGGATAACTAAGTCAAGAAAGTATGGTGAATGACTTGATTAGACTTAGGATGGTTACTAAAATAGCCTTATGAATTATAGGGATTTATTAGTAGCATTTTGAGATTGAATTAGAAGGCTTATTGGAAGCTAAGCTTAAGGTGAGTTTCACGGCCCCTTTTTTTTAATTGTTTTTGAACGTTTTTACTTATCGGGGGATTAACATGCTGTATGATTAGTAGGACTAGAATTAAGGACATTTGATGGCCTTAGGTAGTGCACGCTGTATTGATCGTTGTATTAGTACACATAGGTCGTCTACGGACGGACACTCTCTGCACGTCTTAATCATTAACTCTTAGAGCCGTAGTTTATGTTGGTAGATCTATCGGGTTGAAGACTCTTACTATCCAGTTAATTTTATTGATACGGTAAAACATAACCTTTAAAAGTTGTTTCCTCATTAAATTGAGGTGGTAGCTTGAGAGGCTAATTGTCGTGGCTTGATTAAGGGTCTTATGTTACATCATACTTGTTAGATTTTCGCGAGTCTACTTGGTTCTATTCGAGTTGTACTTGATCATACTTATAAAACAAATTTTAGTTTGTTTAGCGTCATAAAACATGTGAACTCGCCAACAATTTGTTGATATTTTTAAGCATGTTTTTCAGGTACTGATGCATAAGGTTTCGATGAGCGGGTTTGGCAGGGCACTACTATGGACATGATGTTGGTACCACAAACTACTAAATAACTATGTTTTCTAATAATATGTAAAACATTGTTGTTGAACTACTTTTACTTTTAATTTGTAAAACTATGTTCACTTAATCTACGCTTCACCTTGGTGAAACATATTTTCTTGTTAACTAACAATTTTCACTGACCATGAAAAATAAAATATGTCAAACTAGAGGGTGGTTGCAAGATGTCCATACGTATCAACCGTGTGTTGCTAAACTTATTGGTAACAACTTCCGTTACCTCATGACTTGCTTTCCGTTGTGCGCTGTCGGGGTGTGACAATTATGATACTTAGGTTTTTTGTCATATGTTACGCAAAAAGAATAGAAATGTGTACTATATGTTTTAACAAGTATTCGTAGAAAGAAATAAAAGAAATGTGCACCGCCAATTACAACTTGTACTAATTATTGAACAAATCTTAATAAACCAAAGGTATGTTACTGTAACAGACCAATATGAACATAAACATCACTCTTGTGTAAGTTGTCCGGTCGTTGCATATCTACATAACCGTGCCATTGAATACACCTTGTTAAATGATAAAGTTCATTTACATGACAAAAGCATGTAGTAATAATATGATATTGTATACACTATCATATGAAGGTCACTGTCCATTTAGAAATTAAAAGTTGTGATTTGTAAGTTTATAATAGACTTGCCCAACCCGACCCAATAGCTAAAAAATTGACCAATGTAGCCAGTTAGCCGAATCATCCCGTCCACTTGCTGCTGGGTAGACGCATATATATATGAAAAGGGTTTATAATATAAGTATTATTATGGCAAAGTTTTAAAATTCATACAAGTTTAGCCAAGATAAGATTATTCATTGTGGAACATAAATTATTATATTTCATCGCCATTGTTTGAAATTTGTTCAAAAATATTGCTATCACATGTGTTTATTTAGTTTGGGTGAGTTCTCTTTTCATATACAAGTTAATTATCTTCTAGGTGCATTTAAGGAAGAAAAGTGGTAAAATTTAAAAAATTGTAAAGAAACCCCTGGTATGTCATCTTAACTTTGGACAATTTGAACATATTTGCCCATGCCTCCTCTTTTATAATGTAGTATAGATATAGATAGATATGCACAAATTAATACTTTTTAATAACTCTTTATATTGTTTACACCCTAATAAATTTATTTCAAAGAAGGAAAAAACGACAAACATGAGATTCAATAACCCAATATAAATTTGTATACGTAGATAAAAAAAAAAAAAAAAACCAATATCATCTAAGACATAATTGTTACTTGAATTGTGAATCAAGAAGAAAAATTTGTCGAACATGTTTACAAATGGAGTTTTGAAAGATTGAGAATAGAATTTTGGGGATGTAAGAGGATTTGCCGATTTGCTTTATGTTGAAATGTTTCTTGATTATCAAAGTGCAATGAAATGTTAAATGACGATGTGACATTAGGCAATTTAATGAAATGGTTGGTGTTTGATTATGAAAAGGTGGTGATGGTTAGAACTTAGAAGTGTTTCAAGTTACTAATTGTATATATCTAGAATTTATTTTATAAAAATTAGAAACTAATTAAGTTACGTTTTATTGAATTTACTTTTTGTCCAGGGGCCCGACTATATCTTATGGCCATTCTTGCCTAAAGAGGAATGCCCAAAAATATATAAAAACAAAAACAACTTGGACTTTTCCCCATGTGAATCGTTCAAGTACATCATGCACGTAGCTGCAATATCTTTCAATTATTGATAAGGCTGAATGTGAAGTTTATGATTGAAACCCATCTTGATGTTGTAAAAGTCAAAATCAAAAAGTTCCAAAAAAAAAGGTAAAAACCAGCATAGATTATATACGAAAATGCTAAAAGAAAACGTTGAAATCGGCCACGGGATCCAAGACAGTAACCTCACGCAACCAAATGTTTCGAAGCTTTTGAAGGTAATGGTGAACCAGCGGAGCAAGTATGCATTTGTGTAGTATCTTAGTTCAGTATATAAATGTAAAGAAGTTGTGGCCGACACTGGTTATACTGAATTACCGATTGCGCGTTGCAGCGGGATCCATAAATGGGTTGCAATACAACATTATGATACTTAGCTTTTTTTGCCACAAGTTACGCAAAAAGAATAGAAATATGCACACTATGTTTTAACAAGTATTCATAGAAAGAAATAAAAGAAATTTGCACTGCCACTTACAACTAATTGCAATTCACCACAAAACCATGTACTAATTATTGAACAAATCTCAATAAACCAAAGGTATGTTACTGTAACAGACCAATATGAACATAAACATCACTCTTGTGTAAGTTGTCGGTCGTTGCATATCTACATAACCGTGTCATTGAAGACACCTTGCTAAATGATAAAGTTCATTTAAAAGTTGTGATTTGTAAGTTTGTAATAGACTTGCCCAACCTGACCCAATAACTAAAAAATTGACCAATAAAAAATTGACCAATTTAGCCAGTTAGCCGAACCATCGCGTCCACTTTGCAAAGTTTTATAAGATAAGTATTATTATGGCAAAGTTTTAAAATTCATACAAGTTTAGCCGAGATAAGATTATTGTGACACCCGGCATATTCAGGTTAATACGTTTCATACTTTACATAATACGTTTCATACTTTACATACATACGTTTTGTACTCTACATACATGCGTTTCATACTTTGCATACATACGAGTCTACCTCAACGAAAACATTGAAAACAACTACTTAATATCATACTTGACCGGGTCGTTTGAGTCGTATCGATGATTCGGGAATCATCGGGAGTCGTTACAATGGTCCGAGGGACCATTGGGTGTCGGTCCATAACCATGTGTACAAGGATCGGTGATTCGTGGAATCGCCGAGTTTAACGCACACACGCAAGTCTCGGGTCTCGGGAATTGGTGATCGGGTGGGAACGTGTTATTTATCGTGCATTATATGTTGGTAATCATTATGTGACTTGTCGGTATGAGAAAACGTGTTTATATATGTTAAAATAGGGTTTAACGCGCCAAAAACTCGGACACTTAGGCTATAGGCGATTAGGGCATGTGGGATAGCCCTAATCGCCCCTAATGATGCGAGTAGAAGGCCCCTTGGGGCAAGTAGGGCCTAAATGCTAGTTGTTACTAGCGAATAGGACCCCTACTCGCCAGTAGCAACTCTGTACTCGCCTATACTGCAGGTCACGACTAAAAACGCCTATAAATACCACCCTTATGTTTCAAAACATCATTTGTGAAACCCTAATACACCCCAAAGCCACCCCACACCTTATCCAACCTCTATAACACGTTTTTGAGCAAAAAATCATATTTCCAAGTCTTACAACCCATAATCTCACCTTTCAAGGTGTGTTCTTCATCCCAAACCTTTATAATAGTATTGTTTTGATCCCTAAAGGTCCAGACCTGATTTATAAACGTTTGTGTCTTTAAAAACTTATTAAAATCGATTTCAAAACAAACCCACACATCTATACTTGTTATATGTGATGTATTCATGCAAGATAGGATTTTTATCGTTTAAACATGATTGTTCTTGTGTTATTAGTATGTTTCTGATCTAAATCTATCTATATAATAAATGAAAACACTAGGGTTGAATCCTAGCTTTTGAGAGGGTCTCCTAGGATCCAAATGTTAAATGGAGCTCCATGTGTTCTTAGTATATAAACCTCTTCTTTTTTTGTTTTCTCACCATCCATTTGTATGTTAAAACATTCTTCCTCCTTTCTAGCCTAATACATTGTTCATCCTTCATATCCTAATGTTAAAACATTCTTCCTCCTTCCTAGCCTAATACATTGTTCATCCTTCATATCCTAATTCCTTTCTCATTCCTCATTCCTTTCTAATTGTTCTTTTTACAAGGTATGTTGTCCATCTAATCTTATATTTATCATTTTACATCAATCATGAATGAAAAACAATCGGTTTTTTCGGTAATGATCAAAACGTTTTACGATTAATATAAGTCACGAAATTGTTTTATTATCATTTTTCTGATTTGGATGAGATTGATACATAACTGCTTACAATCATATTACATCAAACAGAAATACAATCGGTTATGTATTTTCTTTTTAATACACAGAAAAATCAGAATGGTATTACATCAAACTTGTAAAAAGTACAATCTGTTTTTTTTTTGTAATGATCACCGCGTTTTTCTATTAACATAATTATCTAAACTGTTTACGATAAAGTTTCTGATTTGGATGAGATGCATACATAGCTGTTTACGATCATATTACATCAAACATAAATACAATCGGTTTATATATTCATTTTTTCTACAAAGAAAAATCAACATCGTATTACATCAATATTCTACCAAATAAAATCGGTTTTTTTGTAATGATCAAAACGTTTTTTTTATTAACATAAGTATATAAACTGTTTAGTATCAAGTTTCTGAATTGGATGAAATGGATACACAACTGTTTACAATCAGGTTTAATCATTGTATTATTGTCCAAATAATTGATGTAATATGATTGTGGTATTAATAACAGGATTCAAATGAAATCAGTTTATAGTTTTCGTGAAAATGAAAAAAAAAAACTTGCTTGAGTTTATGGTTACATTAACAAATATTTGTTTTGCATTTGAAGAACAGGATGTCATTAGGACAAAGAACTTGATTATGGCTTATCACAAGGGTGACAAATTCTTTAAGGTTATTCATGAACCTTCCGCACGAGTTTTGGTATGAGTCTTTCTAATTTTTTTTAAATAAAAAAAGTTATTCCTTATTATAATTGTTTTTTACGTGTTCGTCCAGACATTGCCGAAATCCATGAACAGTTTTTTGTTATCTAGAAACTTACGCAACAACAACATTAAAGTTTCCACATACCATGATCAATCTTGGTTTGTTCTTTTAAATCAATTTTACTGCTTATTACATACAAGTTGACCTTTGACTGTGCTATAAATTTTCGACTTTGGTATTAATTGGAATTTAAACGTGTAATTATGCAGTTGACTAAAATTTAATTATGGTCAATATGTGTAAATGAGTACGAATTGACTGTGAGTCAATAATCATTAAAATCATAACTATATTCCATTATTATATACAATAACATTTAGATTTTTACATAATATTTGGTATGTTGTAATTGTTAGAATGTGTATACGTTAATCAGTAGTGGCAAGACGCGATTATTTAGGAATTGAAATTTCGCCATTTGATATTAACTTAAGAATTGAAATTGACTTCCTAATATAAACATTTGTTATTCGGAAATTTTGAAAACATGTAATTATATAATTTGACTAAAATTTAATGATGTTAAATATGTGTATTGACTTTGACTGCCTTATATATGTTTATTCTTCGTTATAAAAATGTAAACACATTTATATGCAGCAAATGTAATTAGACCATTAATTATGTATTGACTCAAAATGCATAATGTATTAGAAAAACCATTATGTTTATTTATTTTGACTTCCTTATATAACATTTATCTTATAAATATGTAAACACATAATGTATAAGGAAAGTCAATATGTTTATTGACCTTGACTTTGAATACGAATTTACTGTCAATAAATATACATTAAGATAAATAGTTATATTCCTTGATTATCTAAAGTTGACTTTGAATACATAATGTATACGAATTTACTCACATTATTCATAAGGAATTGATCAATGTTAAGGCGAAATTTATGGTCTCCTTCTACAATAACATATTGACTTTGAATACGAATTTACGGGTCCAATTTTCAAGCATGTTAAGGCGAAATTGATGGTCTCCTTCTACTCCATTGTTGAATGTATAAGGAAAGTCAATATGTTTATTGACCTTGACTTTGAATACGAATTTACTGTCAATATATATACATTAAGATAAATAGTTATATTCCTTGATTATCTAACGTTGACTTTGAATACATAATGTATACGGATTTACTCACATTATTCATAAGGAATTGATACATGTTAAGGCGAAATTTATGGTCTCCTTCATCAATAACATATTGACTTTGAATACGAATTTACGGGTCCAATTTCATACATGTTAAGGCGAAATTGATGGTCTCCTTCTACTCCATTGTTGAATGTATAAGGAAAGTCAATATGTTTATTGACCTTGACTTTGAATACGAATTTACTGTCAATAAATATACATTAAGATAAATAGTTATATTCCTTGATTATCTAACGTTGACTTTGAATACATAATGTATACGAATTTACTCACATTATTCATAAGGAATTGATACATGTTAAGGCGAAATTTATGGTATCCATCTTCAATAACATATTGACGTTCAATACGAATTTACGGGTCCAATTTCATACATGTTAAGGCGAAATTGATGGTCTCCTTCTACTCCATTGTTGAATGTATTGCAAATATATTTCATATCTTTAAATCTCAATAATAACAATATGCTAATTCGAATGCTAATTAGACTCCACTATTTCATCCATTTCTTATTGATTGAATTGATTGAATACCTATATAAACAAGTCAAAGCAATTCACATACGATTGTAATAAGACACGTTGAATGCACTTTGAGTAATCGCAAAGATATATTCTTAGGTTAATTTCTGTTTCTCATCTGTAAATACATAAATATTATTTCTTTTGATTTGTTATTAACCAATCGATTATGCTGATGTTTTGCATACATTCTAGAGTGATCAATCCAGACATTTATGCTACAATACATTTGAAACTTATTACCTAACTATAATATAAGTTTCAATATTATTATGTTGTCTACAATTTGTGTTATTGAAGTAATCTATTGGTTTTTACATTATTTTTTTCCAGTTACAAAGAAAGATCAATGGCTGCTGTAGATGCAAATGAGTTTACCATGGTTAACCAAATTCATGTCAACCGAAACGGTGTGGCGTTAAAGCTAAAGATTATTCGGGTTTGGCGTCTACCCGATCGTCGCAATCCTAATGATGTGTACTCAATTGAAATGATCCTATGTGATGAAAATGTAAAACTCAACAACACGTTTTTTTTTATAGCCTCTTATTTTTAAATTTCATAACTTTTTTTTTAGATATTGATGTTTTTAATTTTAATGTATACGAATTTTCTTATATTCGTACACTAAAAAATAAAATTACCTAGATACATATTTATAGTGTTTTTTTTATTTTTTTTATAATTAACAGGGTGACAGGATTCAAGCGAATGTATTTAAGCGGTTGTTTTTTAGATTTGAGAGGTTTTTGACTGAAAATGATTCTCTTATTATAAGAAATCCAGGAGTTGGGGTCAATTCTTCTAAATACGAGTATGCTCCAAACCCAAACAAACTCTGCTTGAATATGAATACTCAAGTTTCCGAATATGATGGTTTCCAAGGTCCAGATTTTGGTTTCTCTTTTGTGCCCTATCAAAGAATTCTGGATAGGGAGGTTGATGAATATGTTACAATAGATATATTTCGTTAGTATAGTCTTTTTTTCATCACAACCAAACCATAATAATAGTGTTTGGTGTTATGTTTCATTAATGTTTATTTTATACTTGATCTTAGATGTTATAGGACATGTTAACAAGTTCTTCAGCAATGATGATAAAGATAAAAAGGTTGTCGCTGATAAAAAGAGGTTAACAATGGAAATCCAAGATATCGAGTATGTATTCTTTATTTATTTATTTTTTTGTTTGCATTTTATATACAAACAAAAATTACGTAGCTTTATAAATTGTTTATTTATTTTTTACTAAAATAATTTGTACTTTTTTGAAGGGTCTTGAGCATCTATTTAACGTTGTGGGATAGTTATGCCATGGAGATGTCTAAATATGATGCAACTCATCAAACGGAGAAAGAATTTATAATAATAATGCAGTTTGACCGTTTGAAGTTTTATAATGGTTGTATAATGTTAATAAATATTTATATTTATATTTATAGCTACATTATATTTTGCATTATAAATTATGTTCTAACTTCTAAAGTTTCTTATTATTAAATATTTCAATTTTTTTCCCTAATATTTGTTTTATATAGTAAAACCGTATGTTTCTAACTCTTTTGGAGATCGAGTTAGTCGACTGTTCATCAATGGAGATATTGAAGATATAAACCTGTACAAAAAAGGGTATGTACTATTACGTTTTTCAATACGAATTACAAAATCTTTATAAAAAGTATTAATAAATATGTAATGTGTAAATCAAATTATTTTTATCAGGTTGGGTAAGAAAATCGCTGATAATCCTTCCTCTTCTCATCGACCATATGATGCCACAATATGGGCGGCCTAGATATTCTAACGATAATTATTCTTATAAAGAAATTCTATTAAGGGTAAATGTTCATTCCACTGCCACCGAAGTCTAACGCATGTCCTAAGCATATCTTCCAGGGTCTAAATTGCCCCTTCACTTTATCCATCAGTATATAGATGTTATGTCATACTTAAATTTACTCCTTTCGGAAGTCTTGTTAGAATACAGATGTAAGCGACTATCTCTATCTACAATTACGGATATAGGTACTTCATGATAGGTGACAATTTCCTTGAGATATTCCCTGTATATTTTCCATCTTATAATCTCCCCGTATGGAGAAGAAGTGAGCGGTCTTAGTTAGCCCATCTAATATAACCCAAATGGTATCATGTCCAGACTTAGTTTGTTGAAGTTTAGTAATGAAATCCTTTGTTATCATCTTTCGCATATCCATTCTGGGATATTGAGTTATACTAAATATCATAAAGGCTTTTGATGTTCTATTTAACTCGCAAGCAAGTCAGGTATTTGTGTATACACTCACTGATAGAGCATACTTATATCTATGTGATTCTTACGTCACTTTATACCTTAGCCTTCTCCAATAGGTATTCATATCCTATTGTATAATCTTAATATTTCATTTTATCACTTAGCAACTTAAGAATGGTATCGATATGTCTATGTTTCCTTTCTTGGAATAGATGAGAATTATGAAGGTGATTACTAAGTGAATGGGGTATGGTTCACAAGCTTGGTTTATAAGATTCATAAAGGTGTCTAATGCATTAATGAGGCCAAAAAGTATCACTGGAAACTTGTAATGACCATGCCTTGTCCTAAAGGCAGTCTTCCTATCTCACCTTCAACTGATGGTATCCGAACCTTAAGTCTACCTTCGACTTAGGGAAGTAACTTGCACCTTATGCCTGATTAAACATATTATCCATCCTTGGTAGTGGGTATCGATTTTTTTATTATGATCTTGTTTCGACCTCTAATTAATCTTCATTCTCATTGAACCATCCTTCTTAACAAAGAGAATAGGCACTCCTCCCACCGTATAAATCCTTTATCTAATAATTCCTAGAATTGGTTTCTTAACTCTTTCATCTCAGTCGGGGCGAGGCCATACAGGGCTTTAGCAATAAGGTTGCTCCAGAAATCAAGTAAGTTCTAAATTCAATTTGCCTAGCAGGTGGTAGTCCAGGAAGATCCTTAGAGAATACTCCAGGAAATTCGGATACTATTGGTATCTCTTCAAGTTTCTTTTCTTCCTTAGTTTCCAAGGCATACCCTAGATAAGCCAGATGGTCCTTCGGAATACACTTAGATGCTTTTTAGACTAGTGACAAAACTTATGGGTTTACTACGTTCTTCCTCATGAATTTTTCACAGTTTTACTTTGAAGGTCCTTAATTTGAATCTGCTTCCTAACGCACAATATCTAAGCTTGACACTTAGTTACCTCATCCATCTCCATTACTACATAAAATTCTCCAAATTTCATTGGCAGCAAGTCTATGGGTATCGAGGTATTACTAACTGGATACTGCAATCCTTAATAACATTTCCAATTTCTTCTTCCATTTCATCTGCTAGTTCTACTATAAGGGTTTATCTAATTTACAAATAATCTGATTAACCAAAACTCTAAATTGCTCAGATACAAAGCTCTATCTGCACTTAGTATCAGCATCTAAGATTTTAGGACGAATGTACCCATTATCTTGCCAGGGTTCCTATGACCTCCTCGGTATGGAAACAAAAAGCTTTCCTTCTTGCTTTAGTAAGTCATTCCTTCTATTCTTTATGAAGGCAATCATTCTTAAAATACCATGTCTCTCTCTCTACATTCAAAACACCTATAGGGTTTTTCCATAGTCACGATGGGTGTGTCCATAGTCTTATAGTTTCTACTTACTTACTCGTTAGTCGTGACACGGGTTGAAATGTTCTTTTATACATATCAGACACTAAGGTGGGGGTCCTCATTGACTCTTAAAATCTCTATAAATAGTTCTCTTATTCTTCTGATGATTGTCCCACTTTATCTTAGAGGCATGATCTGAGGTTTTCTATTACTAGATCAGTGGCGATGGTTGCTCGACATTTACCGTCTCAAAATATGTAGTTGGTTTGGTTGCCTTAATGAATATGAGGTATTTTATAGGTACTCCCCAAATAAATATGATAACATGGTTCAGTTGTAAGGAACTAGTTGAGACCTCATGGTGATAAATTCATGGAATGTCTTATTCCCAAGCTCAAGATACATAAGTTTATTTCCAGTTGTCTTTTTCCTTGGAGGATATAAGAATCAAGTAAACGGTTCTAATAATACTTTCAGGTTAAACTATCAGTCAAATCATTGCCTCAGGTTTGTTTCTATATCCTCCACCAAAATAATGTTCCAACTTTGAATGCGTGAACAACAAACATAACTCTGTACAATTCGAGGCAATTTACTTATTTCCAAAATAGTTTCCACTTTACTTAACTATACATGGGATTTGATGGCACCTTTCTTCCTATCAAAAGTATGAGGGTTACAAGATGAAGGTCTTGTGATTACTGTCGGAAGATTTTCATTTCCTAGATTTAATTGGATTAGAATCCTCTACAGTCTCTTCTTCTTAAGACTCTTCATGTGATGTCATGTTGATAAGGTGTTCCCATCGAATAAAACTGGTCATCTTGTATTCTAATGTTTTTGCCTCTATATGTTGGGAAGAATTTCACGACTCGGATGACTATTCGATTGATCAATTTATCGCCTAATTTTACTAGTTTGGCATAACAATCGGGGTCAACAGGTAGACAAAGATAACAATTACTATTAATAGTTGGTTTAGTCAATATTTCCTAGGTTTTCAAGAAAATACTACTTCAGTATTTTACTCATATACAAGCAACTACAATAACTACTTCATGTATACATAGTGTAACACGTTTTCAATTATAGCACATAGACAAATAAGTTTATTGCCCTCACCGGGTAATCTGGCACCCTCCCTGGGTCCATGACTTATATTATGTCAATCTGGCACCCTCACCGGGCTTCAACCCCAACTTATTGTTGCTGAGGGATCTTATTTATGACTTCTACATTCAATAATGTCCAGTTTTTACCTCAGTTAACCATGATGGCTCTTGTCCTCTAAGTCTCAATCAATAATCCTACTATCTCACGAGGAGTACTAAACTTAGAGAATCATTAGGGTTTATATACTATAGTTGTCACCATCTTTATTTCCAAACAACTCTACATCCTCAGTAAATTCACATTCAAACTCAATGATCTCTTATATCAAAAGGTTATTTATATCATGCCTACATATAAAAATCAGGTCCTTTATCTACCAGGTATCCTTATTTGCAATAACTTATGTCAATATATAGATTTCCTAAGGCGGGCCTAATCTCGAAGGTTAAAGGTTAGGTATTCCTACCAAATACCTAATTCGCTAAAACCTTTGGCCCTGATACCAACTGTGACGCCCACACCCAGATAAGGATGCACCATACACAATTGATACCAACTTATAAAGGAAATACTTATTTTATTAATATAGACTGTAGGGTACAAAGGTTGGAAACTTAAAATGTACAAAGCTTGATCAACTATTCTTAGCCGGAGATATACTTTCCCATTAAATAACACGAACTAGCACATCCTATTCCACCGGTCATATAGCTTTGAGTTAAACAACATGCCCAAGAACTAGTCATCACTACCTGTGACACATGCTTAAAACGACGTCAGACAATGCTGGTGAGTTCATGAATATACACAATTTACAAAACACATTCATTTGTCATTCATGACTTGTACCCGCCCATGTCATAACCCAATGTCACTCTACACCCTCACTGGGTGTCTCCCTCACCGGGCCTGTGACAGTCACTCCACACCCTCACTGAGTGTCTCCCTCACCGGGCCTGTGACAGTCACTCCACACCCTCACTGGGTGCCTCCCTCACCGGGCCTGTGACAGTCACTCCACACTCACTGGGTGCCTCCCTCACCGGGCCTGTGACTAACATCTCATACAAGTAAATGCCCATTACACAGGTGTAATACCGACAAATCCCACCGTAGTGGCACGTATAAGGGTTCCACAAATATCATGTGTATGAATGCTCAAATTCAGATTATAGACATGCGTACTAACAGTCATGAGTGCAATATTAACAATTACCAGTTTGGACAAGCATGCTCACATTTGAAAACATTCATAGAACTCACCTGTATAACAGTTGCTTAACACTTGCTATTCCGCTCGAGTACTATCTCAGGGTCCTGATACAATTACATCATCCTAGGTTAGGTAGTGGTACTCCTAACTAATTATTATTACGGTTGGATATTGGTTAACGCTGCCTTGTTTAAGCATGGCTGATCAGTCCATGCCTAACTAAGGCTAGACTACCCAATACCCACCCTTAATAATAATCCTAATATCTAAAAATAATAACACTAATCTATACTACTAATAACACTAATAAAAATAACTAAACATAACTTAAATGAAAACATACCTCCAAAACTATCTACAACACGTTGATGTAAAGTCTCCCTACTCGTGCTCCTACTAGTGCTCAAAAAACGACTATTAACAATACCCAATGGGGTATCGTAGGCTCGGAATTCTCTTAGAGTGCCCCAAAATTTAATGCAAGTTAAAAGAATACAAAGAGTTGCTATATATAGGAGTGGATGGCCGGTGACTTCATTTGTTGGGGTCGATGTGGGACACAAATCAAGCACACACACACCTTAATTGATTTATGAAGTTCATATTTATTTTTGTTTCGATGTGGGATAGCCTTGACATACTAGCTTGATTGCATAATTGCTTCTCACACTTTCATTTCCTACGAGACTTAGGATGTTTCATAAAACAATGAGTTTCCATCTTTTCCAGCACCTACCCACTGATGATAATTATCCTTTACATTCTATTGTTTTTATTATTTTCTTTTGCGATCATAGTTACTCAACGTCAGTGCATTCACAATTCTTACTCACAAAGATATGAACATATATCTTCATATTTCTAGATATTCCTACACATCATTTGTATTGTTTATTTATTATAACTAATCGAGCTACTCAACTCATTTATTTCGTATCACTTTTAAACTATGACGTTTTACTAAATTTCGAATACACCGCTAAAACAAGCTAATTTTTATCTACGCGTCAACTTAATTTTATTAAAAACGGAGTACAGTCAAATATAATATGAATGATTATTATTACTAAACGGTCTCTTATAATACTAATGGTTCGACTAGATTCTGATATCTTAAATAGTCGTGCTATTCATTATTTAACAATATAAATTTCATAAACCTTTATATTTTATTTGGTCACAAAACGGGGTGTTACAATACACATGACACACACACGCGTATATATGTACATTACACACTTATATATATATATATATATATATATATATATATATATATATATATATATATATTTACTTATAGTATCCAACACACACACATATCTATGTATTTTCATGTATTCGACAGACACTCACATAAACATTTATGTTCATAGATGCTTCACACATACACACCCATATATGTATGTGTTTTACTTTATTCACATAAATACTCATGTTAATGGTGTCACTACACTCATATACACAAATATTTGTCTTACACAAACACCTACACACACATACCCGCACGCATACATGTATGAATACATTCATGTATATCCATGTATTTGTCACACACACAACTATTCATGCTTATGGGATTGCCACACATACATACCCATATACGTATATGTTTCACCACATACACATCAACACTTGTGATTGTGACATCTATACATTTCTATACATAAACATTTATTTTACAACTTCACTTATATACATAGGTATCATATGCACACACACACATATCCCTATACACACACGCGCACGTATATAGGTATATATATGTATTTCACGTACACACACTCGTATACACACACACGGATACACACGCATATTTATTTATATATACACACACGCGTATGCATGCATACATCCACACAAAACGATGGCTAAACATATCTTAAACATGTTCATTTGCTTTTAAAGTTTGTTGGATTTAAGACTTTCATGTGGAACATATCAAGTTGCATGAACATTTAAGATTTTAGAACATAGATGAAATAACTAGTTTAGGTTAGTGTTCATACCACAAGATCTTGAATTGGAAGGCTTGGACTTGAAAACAAAGGTTGAGTGTGTGTTGTGAGAAATGGAAACTTAGAGAGTTTTGAGAGGTGAACAAGTGGAGTAAACTAACAAATGAACTTGCTTCTCCTTATATAGAGATCGAGAGAGAGAGAGAGAGAGAGAGAGAGAGAGAGGGGGGAGAGAGAGATAGAGTGGAGCCGAGAGGGAGAGAGATGAGAGTGAGGGAAAGAGAGAGGGGAGGGTGGTCTATTTTAGGTAGGTCAACTTGTATGGATCTTTGAGTTTTAAAATCTTTCTACTTTGGTGATAAGTCTTGTGTTGATGCCCTTTTAATCAAGATGACTTAACATGTTAATCCTTGTCAATTGAATATGACTAATCACATGATTATAGTGTTCATCTCCCTATAACTTGACTTAACATGTATTCCTGGATTTGCTAACACATCTTTATGAATGACAACACAAGGAATCCATAGGTTACTTTGGAAGACAAGAAAGTTGTATTGGGGGTGGGGGTAGCGACAGCTCAAGGATCCAAAGAGAGGGAAAAGATAGACAAGAGGTATGATAGACCATTCATGGGTGCAAACCTTGTATTGTGATTAGACAAGGCATCTTGATTCTTTAGTGATGTGATAAAAAAGAATGATGGTGTGTCTTGGTGGTTGTGAGCCGAAAAAGAAAAATGAAAAGAGAGAGGGAGGGTCGACAGTTCAAGGAAAAGAGAAATGAGGAGGAGGATCATGCTAGTTTGGGATATAATCTTCCATGGATCCATGTGTTTAGAAAGCATCTTTACTTATTTGGTTTGATCATATCTAAACTTAGATTATCTAGGAGTTGACCATGCTTTATGTGATTAGTCAACTTTAAGGAAATTGTCATAGGATTTGATTGTTCATGGGATCTTAGATTGGATTTGGATAGTGATGGTTCTAATGTAGGGTGATCAAGAGACAAGCTAGAAGGTGATGGTGCCTTAGAGGGTGTTTAGCCGAAAAATATCAAGGAAAATGGAAGGAAAAATGGAGGCTAGAGATGGTGATTCTTGGATAGTTATTTTAGGAAGGGATCAATCCTCAAAGCTTGTGTTGATTAAATGTTAACTCCATTTTGGGACATGAAGATTTGATTGTTAGTAAATGAGGGAACATGTGGTATGATCTTGTCATATGGTGATATGATTGTTCCAAAAACATTCCTAGGCTAGAACTTACTCATGCATGCACATATATAACTCATACATACATATATATATATATATACATAGATAATATATTTTGTAACAACTATTTTGTAACAGATGTTGCTATAAGTCGTTACAACATAACTTTTATAACAAATGTTAATGACAGGCTCCTAAATTTTATAAATGTCGTACACTAAACTTTCATAACAAATATATATAAAACATTAATAAACTCATTTATATTTAAAAGCTATGTATAAAATATTGAAACCTCTTCAAAATTGCTAAGCGCATCAACATGCTTCTTCTGGCTTCAACTATGAATTCCTAAAAAAATGGATATACAGACAGATATCCAACTTGTAACACCCGAAATTTCAAAAACTTTATTTTAATAATATCAATCCATTAGGAACATGGGTTAAGTTTTATTTTTACATACATATATATATATATATATGCTAAACACCAAGACTTGTCTAGAATAGAAAAATGGTGGTCAGTTAGACATTATAAAACTTGAGGACTAGAAATGTCATGTGTGCAAACTAGAAGTGGGAATATTATCAAAAAACAAGAAGCTGGTGATGGCCAGACAATTTAGTCGACCAAAACACCACCAATACACACACTAAACACACACCCACTCTAAAACATCGATTTCTTCAAAATTAAGAGAGAAAATCAAGGTGAATCTGCTGCATGTTTACATAAAACGAATCACCATCAAAATCTGAACAAAAGGTATATTTAATCGTTTGATTTGGTGATGACTCCCAAAAGTAGGGTTCTTGATGATCATTCTCATTAGTAAGGAAATAATTGATTTATTAAATAGACTAGCTTGTATGAGTATAGGGTTATCAAATATCTAACCCCAAGCATCAATTGTTAATATTGGGGGTGAAATCATAATAACTATAATGGGAGGGGTGGGGCTCGACCCCTTGATGAAAACCCCAAAGGCCTTGACTAAAACTTGGGATATAATGCTTGTTAATGAACTTATATTGCCAAATTATGATAACAACTTGAGTTTGGGTGAAATGCTTGATAAAGGTAGGATTGTAAACTAGAAATTAGACTCATGAATTCACTAGTCAAAATATGCGCACCAAGTGTTTGATAAAACGCTTAAATGAAATAAGGATTAATAAATTGTTGGGTGATAAGCACATTCGATAACTTGGATTCTTTTATAGTATATATATCGTGGAACAACGATAATAGGTTCTAACGATAACATGGTTTGCTCGAATAGGCGAATCAAGTTGAATCAATGAGGTTAAGAGCGAAACGGGCACTCGCCAAAATGGGAAGCTTTGAGGTACATTATATGTACGAGTTCATTTACAAATTTCTTGTATTGTTATTGTTATGAATGCTATGATAGATAATGAACATGAACAACGATTAGATTCCATGTTAGACTTGAATTAATGGGAAGCCATTGAGGCAAAGATAATGTCCGAGATAAGATACCATGGCGAATTGCCATGGAAAACTAGACAAATATGACCATGGGTATAGTGGTCATCTTCTTGATCTTTTAATGCGCCAAAATGGACAAACTCATGCTTGTTGAGCATTAGACGCGTAAGACTAGGGTATATAGACAATTCCCAAAGCGGATTGTAGAGCCCGAGGCAAAAACTTGTAATAAAATCACTCTAGACTAAGTCTAGGATGATTGAATCATGCAAATAAGTCGTGAAATTGGTTTGACAAAATACAGAGCTCGAGGCAAAACTTAAGCGAACGACCATTCGCTAGAGAAGGAAAATCCTGGAAACTCATTGTGATGACTGAATGACCGTTCGCCTCGGCGAATGACCGTTCACCTGGACACTGCTTAGGATGGACTTCTTTAGTCGCTCGAAGCCATGTTCTAAGCTAACTAACCTTGTGTGTTGTTTGTATAACAGGTTGTAGGTATAAGGGGCACTCGGATGGAGGATCAAGCAAGCAAACCAAACCGAACACCTTTATTTTGGAAGTCTTTTGTAAAGGGTCATACAATAACATGTTTTTGTACAACTAATGATGTTTTCCGCTATGTTTAGACTTTGAAAACTAGGTCTGATGTTTGTTTAAAACTTGAATTCCATATGTTTTTGAAACATGCCTTGTAAACAATGGGTAGTGTATAAATTTAACTTAATGTCTAATTTGAAGTACATCATTTCCCTCTCAATTATGTTTTAATATTGGGTTTAGAGGGTAGGGCCTTACGTACAACTAATTAAATCTTGTTCTGCATATTCATTTCACATTGTACATCGCAATATCTTAACTCTGCATGAAAAAATAGAACCATAAATGTAAAACATATACAAAAACTTTATACTCTACATTATTTCATAGTTTATTATTCCAAGCCATCATTAAGTTTGCAATTTTAGCAATGATTGCATTCAATTCTATCAACTGCCAAGTGTGTTAAAAGTTTAAGCAATACTTTTACACAAAAAAAACTATAGAAATATAAAATAATCTTTTCTCCAAGTCTTGAATATCAAAATTCATACGTCTCATTTTTTTTGGAGCTCGTCAAAAAGACATCCAACATCTACAAAAATAAAAAATTCAAGTCAATCAATAATCTATTAACTTTAAAGCACCAATAAGAAAGTAAACTGCAAATTAAAGAATAATAAACAAACCAAAAGACAACAGTTTCTTAATAGAGCCTTGAATCTTATCAATCTGAAAATAACCATAAATAAAACATGAAGATCAAACACATAACATGTATAATTAATTAAATTAATTTAAGAATAATAGACAAACTAAAAGACAACAGTTTCATAATAGAGCCTTAAATCTTATCAACCTGAAAATAACCATAAACAAAACATGAAGATCAAACGCAGAACTGTTATTAATTAATTAAATCAAATAAAGAATAATAGACAAAACAAAAGACAACAGTTTCTTAATAGAGCATTGAATCTTATCAACCTGAAAATAACCATAAACAAAACATGAAGATCAAACACAAAACTGTTATTAATTAACTAAATTAAATAAAGAATAGTAGACAAACCAAAAGAAAACAGTTTCTTAATAGAGCATTGAATCTTATCAACCTGAAAATAACCATAAACAAAACATGAAGATCAAACACAAAACTGTTATTAATTAACTAAATTAAATAAAGAATAGTAGACAAACCAAAAGAAAACAGTTTCTTAATAGAGCCTTGATTCTTATCAACCTGAAAATAACCATAAACAAAACATGAAGATCAAACACAGAACTATTATTAATTAATAAAATTAAATAAAGAATAATAGGCAAACCAAAAGACAACGGTTTCTTAATAGAGCCTTGAATCTTATTGATGCGTTTGGTTTTAGTAATTAGAAAGACGTCAATCTTCCCGGTGCCAAAAACTTGATGTGTCAACTTCAAAACATTGGTTTGGGAAATGACTATTTTTTACTAAACCTTTTTACAAGTTTTAAATTTATAAAGTAAAAGATAGTAACTCAGAAAATAAAACTAACAAATAGGCAGAGAACCTGACGTGTATAGTATAGCTTGCTAGGGCAAATATCGAGTATCGTATTTCAAAGAACACCTTTCCCCTACTCAACCGTTCATCAGATAATTGATTGGGTTTTAAAAGAAAAATAAAACAGAGGAGTTTTAAAGAAAAATAGTTTTAAAAAGGTTTTGGTTTTCATAAAATAAAAGAATAAAATAGTAGAGTAAACTAATATGCACATCTCGGGGCCCTCCGTATAAGTAGTTAAGTTTACTATTAAAATTAATAATTTAGATTAATTATTTGTGAGGAGGACGAGAGTGATCTTGATGTGTTGACTCCTTGATAGAGAAACGGGCCACTACGGAGTAGAATGCAAAACCTCCCAATGCGCGTCCGCATGAAGGTACTCCGCCTGAGCCTTGCATATAGCAGGCTTCCCAAACCGCGGTCAAGTCTCTGGTCCTCAGACTCATCTTCTTCTTGTAATGGAGGCTTCACTTCCATCCTAGAACACCGTACACCTCCCTTAGCTCTCGCTTTCCTTGCCAAATGATCTGTCTTATAGTCAGTCTTGGTGATAACGTATCCCCTAAGTAGGTTAACGGTCATGAAGACCGAAGGATCTCTCTTACAGTCACCTCAACTGACTTGTATCCCCACTGGTTAACGGATTCGTATTGACGAGACCTAGAAATAAAACTCTTGTTTTATTTATCTTTAAAAAGTGACACTTTAATATTTAGTGATCAATTAAATATAAAGTTGGTTTAATGATTGATGACTTAATAAACCCAACCCATAACCTCCCGAGCTGAATGAAACCATTGACAAAGGTGGAACATAATCCTAAAGGTGTGCAATCTGAAGATCACTGGTGCACCTGTCACACCCTCAAATTTCCACTACGTGGTTTATATCACGAGGCGCGTGACACACCAGGATCCCATAGCCATAAGTCATATGAACGAACTCTAAATTCCCAAATCATTTAGTTCGTTTACAAAAATCAATTTTAGCGTTTAATCAAAAGGTTTAGTTAAGTTGCGGAAGCATAAACCAAACAAAGATATTTTAAAAACCCTGCGCAAAACAACGCACCCAAGATAAGACCATATGAAAGAAAACGTAAAAGCATAAAATGAAGTTTAGATGTATGCACTCGACCCAAATGCAGTGAAGTGTGCAGTGCTTTCTAATCGTGGCACCGGAAGCTAACTACCTGCAAAAGCATGTATATAGTTGGTCAACAAACAATGTTGGTGAGTTCACAAAGTAAAGTAAGTATGAGCGTAGGTTTTCAAAACCATGTAACCACTAGTTTATCGCATGCCAGGGGTAGCTAACCCGCTCATGATAACTAAACACAGTTATACCGAACTGCTAATGTACGTGTTGTCACAATAGTGAGCAGAATGCATTGCCTCATTGCCTATCAACAATGATAATGTGTTAAGTCACAGTTCACTCCCGCACTCCCATGAGTCACGGTGTGAGGTTTGTCAAACCTAATAGCGCTATCAACTAGTAATCCGCTTGCCAACCCGGCAACTCATTCGGTACGTGAAGGACTTATAATGATAGTGTTGGCTTAGTTCATCAAGGACAAAGTTTGCGAACTAGCAAAACCCGACCCACGCAAGGAGTCAAAGCATCCCAAAACCCGGGATGTAAAAGTAGTCCCATACCGGACTAGAAAAAGTCCAGAAAGTTGTCTCAAACCCGAGACGCGAGCTTTTGAGAAAAGAGTAGTGAAACTCACCTTAGGTTGCAAAGCTAATATCCAATCCAAAAGTAATAAGGACATGCTACCGACTCTTCCTTTAGCTAATAACCATAAACAAAACATGAAGATCAAACGCAGAACTGTTATTAATTAATAGAGCCTTGAATCTTCCTTTAGCTGCATTCAGGTCGGTCACGTATCTGAAATTTAAATATTTAAATTTCAAAAGTGTTTTAGAAATTTCAAAAATGATATAAACAATAAATAAACAATGGTTGTATTTGTTATGGGGTTATGTGGTTAAGCTTATAAAGGAAGATACCTGCAGCGTAATTAATGAAACACAATTCCCTATGTTAATTTAAAACTTTCCTCTTAAAAATTCAAACTTTAGGGGTTTAAAATCAGCAAACATATAATCACAACATCTGCTTGTTAAGTAAAGAGCTCAATTATTGGTCTGAACAGTTGTTCGTCTATCAAGGCTAACGACCAAATGTTGTTGAGCTCAACAATACTAAAAGATACTGGCCCACATTTTTTTTTCTTGAATATTTTATACTGATTGATGACATCATTATTTGCGTCATACAGGGAATCGTGGTCTATCTCTAAAGTTGACATCTCAGCTTTTTAAGGTCTCTATGCTTAACAACTCAGCTTTCTTATATCACTCACGACTATCCTATTATAGTAAGTATAGATATTTATAATTTATCTTTAGCCCTTAATTAAATACTTATTTATTTAGGGTGTTACAAAATGGAAGCATCCACCCTAATGGTTGTTAGTCTATAGTCAAAGTACTATGGTCGAGGCAACACGATAGATTAGAACAAAGACCAAGGGATTAAACCATATTGTGGAACTAGAAAAACAAGCACACTAGTTACATTATCTAACTACACACGTATTTAAGGTAAAATATACATGTACTAATAAATTTTTATTGGATTTTAAATGTTATTTAAACAATGCATATACACCTAAAAACATTATATTTTAAATGGAATAGCCTTCAGTGGTACATTCCTTTGCAATGTGAGCCCAAACTTCTCGTCCATATCCATATCTTGGGCTTTCATATTTTCTTCGAGCTTCCAATCAAACTTTTGAATCAAAGAGCCTAACATTATATGCAACATTCTATGTGCCATATTCAATCCTGGACATATCCTCCTCCCAGCGCCAAATGGAATGAGCTCAAAATCTTGGCCTCTATATTCAATTTTAACTTCCAAAAACCTCTCCGGCAAGAACTTTTCTGGATGTGACCAAATATTTGGGTCTCGTCCCATTGCCCACACATTACAAAGAATTTGTGCGTTTTTAGGCACCATGAAGCCTTGGATTTGTACGTCATGTATGGCTTGATGAGGAACAAGAAAAGGCGCCGGAGGATGTAGACGAAGAGTTTCTTTTATAATTGCTTGTAGGTAAGGGAGTTGAGGGATATCTGATTCTTGTATTATACTCTTCTTGTTTTCTATGAGTTTGATTATTTCTAATCGAGCAGTTTCCAATTTATTTGGGTTGTGAATAAGCTCAGCCATGGCCCACTCCAACGTGCTTGATGTCGTATCAGTTCCCGCTATAAATAAAGCCTACAATTATTAAGAAATGATAAATTTGCAATGACAGATATTATTAAGAAATGATAAATTTGCATTAACCACTATTTTGATTAACATGTTGACATACTTAAAGAAGCTTTACTTACAAAAAATAGATGTCTAATATCATTGCGACTAAATGCGGATTCATCCATTTGGTTGAGGTTGAGCAAAGAGTCCAACACGTCGCTATTTGTTGATGATATTGATCTCGTTTGCAAACGTTGGTCAATGACCTTATCAAAGATAGTAAATATCTTGTTACCATAAACATTTCCGCGTCGTAGTAATCCTTGGGGATCAAACAATTTAAGAAATGGAAAAAAGTCTGCTAAGTTTGGTTTCCCTACAACTTCCATTATTGCCCATACACTATCCTTGAATTCTTGTGATGATAATGAATCATATTGAGCGAAATCGACTGAAAACATTAAGTTTGAGAGAACGTTAAGTGATGTTGTAAATGCCATTCCTCCTATGTTTACGGCCTTTTCACTTGTACAACAACGACTAACATGATCAAGTAGTTCTTTGACCTAGAAGCATAATAAGAAGTTAAATGGATTATATAGTGATTTGTATTTACATATGTTGAAATTAGTAAAAATAATAATCAAATATAACTAATAACAAGTTATAATTACACCCCGTAATAATTTAAATATCTAATATTGATAATTCATATAACTAGTATTATGCCCCCGCATTGCGGTGGGGACGTAAATACGTGAAATACGTAACTTGAAATGTTTTATCAAACTCATGTGTTAAGGCGTTTGACCCGCGCTTTGTGGAGACATTATTAAACTGAGCAAAAAGTACGTAAAAACGTTCAATAACATATGCCCGTTTCTAGTGTCCAAACGTGTAAAAATCAGACCAAAACGTAAAACATACAAAAGAATAATTGAGTCAACTTAGGATCCACACATAGCGACGAGGCCACTAAGTTGGCAAATTATACTTAAAAGTGTTGAACCACACACGTGTTACATTCTATTAACTCACAAAATTTAGATTGAACATTAAAACAAACATTTGTAAAAGATGAAAAGATTAGGACCCGCGTGTTGCGGCGGAGAACCGTGTGAACAAATGAGAAAACCAATCGACATCAATTTTTTTCAATACAAACCTAATTATAATTAAAATATAACATTAAAAAATAATATTCTTTCAAAATAATTCATCTTTTCTTGCATAAACACTCTACAATTAACTTTTTACACATGTGTAAATGAAGCAACTTACACATGTATAAACAACAAATTTACACATGTGTAAAAACAATTTATTTTCGTATACGTTTAAATTTTTACGCGTAAATTATGTTTTTTAAGATTGTATTTTAATAATAAAGACAAGTGTAAAATAGAAATTTTGAATTTGAATGGTTTTAAATAGCGTTCTCGCGGTTCGCACAAAATATATGTGTTCTCAAATTAATTTTCCCCTATATATATAAGCGTGTAATTAAATTCTTATCTTTTAAACAACGTGTCGAACATTTGCTACTAGACACGTACCTTCTGTTGGCGTAGGAGTTCACTAGCATCCAAACGTTGCACGGAGAAAATATACTCTTTGCTAATTCTTCGTAGACGTCTCCAATGATCTCCAGCCGGAAGAAACACTATGGAGTACTTATCGTGGTCCATCACTTTGCCCGTGTCGGGCACCGAACGACTAGAGAACGAATGGTCATGTGTTTGAAAGAATTCCTTAGCGATAGCGGGTGATGAAACGACTATGGTTGTTCTAGTTCCTAGCTTAAGTGACATTAAAGGTCCGTAACACTTAGAGAGTGTGGCAAGAGATCGATGCGGTTTGTCGCTAAGGTGTAAAAGGTTTCCAATGATTGGAATAGGGAAAGGTCCTGGCGGAAGCCGTGAGTTGCGACGACCAGAGATGGTTATAGCATAGGCGAACGTTAGAAAGAAAGAAAATAATAAGAAAAAAGACGTGAGAAAATCCATTTTCCTCTTGTGTGCGGTTGTCCTTCATGATAAGTGATGGCCCTCTATTTATTGTGTGGTGTAGCCACCGACTCTCGAGAAACATCTAACATATATAATTTTTTTTTGTAAGGGGTGGCCCTCTATTTATTGTTGAATTAAATCCCTTTGACATTGTGCAGAACTGTCTTGTTGAATATGTTCCCCTTGATGTTGATTAACTTGGTGTTATTGATTGAAGTTTTCTTTTCAAAAAAAAACTTGGTGTTATTGATATTATTAGAGATTATGACTACTTGACTAGTTAAATAGTCAAAGTGGACCTGTCCAACACTTGTATCCCAGTTGGTTGAGGACCTAAAATTTTCTATGGAAGGCTTGGGTTCAATTCCCACTAGCTACATTTGGAGGACATTGGTGGAGAGGAAATGAGGGATGACCCGGCCATTGGCTTGGGTTCGAGTCCTGATCCCGACCGGTTTTACCGATTATTTCACTGTCGTACCTTCGGGCGGTGAGTGGTCAGGTTTTCCCGAGAATTGGTGGCCCGGGTACCCTCGAGTACCTGATTCGCCAAAAGGGTGCTCGAGAGTGCTCGGAAATTGATTCGTTGGCCGTTCAAAAAAAAAAGTCAAAGTGGACCTTATTATTATAGTCAAAGTCATCCTTACATTATACCCCTCATGACTAGCTTCTTGTCTTATGCCTAAAGATTAGTCACTTCCCATTTTATGTATTTCCTTCATGTATTTATAGAGGAGGTTATCTCCTCATTTGAATGTACTAAATTTTTCAATCAAGAAATCTACTTTTTCAAAAGAATTGATTAGAAAAATAATAATGGGAGGATTTGACGGGCGAAAGCAAGATGGAGAAAATCGAAGACCAAGAAAAAGAAAAGTTGGGTTCAAATCTACGAGCCCGCAAGAAAAAAAAAAGTCGAGTTCTTTGAACTCACGAGAAGAAAAGTCGAGTTCTTTGAACTCGCAAGAAGAAAAAAGTCGGGTTCTTTGAACCCGCAAGAAGAGAAGGGTTCCTTTGAGCTCGCGAGAAGAAAAGTCGAGTTCTTTGAACCCACAAGAAAAAGAAAAGTCGGGTTCTTTGAACTCGCAAGAAGAAAATGTCGGATTCTTTTGAGCCCGCGAGAAGAAAAGTCGGGTTCTTTCAACTCGCAAGAAAAAGAAAAATCGAGTTTAAAAAAAAAACTCGCAAGAAGAAAAGTCGGGTTCTTTTGAACTCGCAAAAAGAAAAGTCGGGTCCAAATCTATGAGCCCGCAAAAAAAAACACTCCAACTTGAAGAGGAGTTTTCGAAAAAAAAGATAAGAAATATTAGTTGGCAAGTTGGGCGTTATTGGCATACACGCTCCAACTTGAGGAGGAGTATTGGAGATTATGACTACTTGACTAGTCAAATAGTCAAAGTGGACCTTATTATTATAGTCAAAGTCATCCATACATTTCACCCAAAAAAATTAAGGGTATAATAGTCATTTCACCAAAACCTAACGGAACAACTAACGGCCGTTAGTCTCAGGGACGTAAAGTGTTAGAAAATGAAACTACAGGTACTCAGGGTGTTAAGCCTGGGTTGAACCTGTTAGTTTAGGCAAACCACAGGGACGAAAACTGCAATTTTCTCTAAATTTAACGCTTCTGCTACAAAACATTAACCAAAACCCTTAATATAACAATAACACACAACGCAACCTCTTCTTCTAGGGGTTCACCTATAACCTTCAAACCATCAATCAATGGAAGACGTACGCGAAGGCAAAGACTTCTCCTTCCCAAAGCAAGAAGAACAAATCCTCCAATGGTGGACATCAATCAAACCCTTTGAAACACAGCTCAATCGAACCAAACACTTACCCGAATACAACTTCTATGACGGCCCTCCTTTCGCCACCGGTCTCCCACACTACGGACACATCTTAGCCGGAACCATCAAGGACGTCGTCACTCGCTACCAAACCATGACCGGCCACCACGTCACTCGCCGGTTCGGTTGGGACTGCCATGGGCTACCGGTTGAGTGTAACATCACGTGATTTTATTTTTACTTTTATTTTAATTACAGTATAAGAAAAAAATCCAGAATTCGCCTCTCTTCGTTTTCTTTTATTTATTCGTATTTACTTATAACCCATCGTCAATATATATTACCTTATCATTTTGAGGCGTCTAATAAATTCAAATTGTAATCTTTAGTTTTATTTAAAAAGCTATATCTTATAAATAATCTTTTATTAAATAAGAAATTGCCTTAGGTAAAGACCTAATTATTATGTATATTAATTTTAAAACATATCTTATTTGGTAATAATAATATTATCATTATGTACGTAAAAAAAAGAATAGAAAAGAAAGAAATGGCATGAACAAAACTTGACTTAGTGCTTTTGTCCTTTGTGAACCTTTGACACAAATAAAACGGTGACAACAATAGGAAATCTTTTTTTATTTTTATTTTTTACTTTTCTTTTGTGTGGGACTTAACCCAAAGAAACAACAGCTATAACCAAACCTTCCAAAATCATCATCAGTCAAACCTCCCATGTTTAGGAAACACGTTTAGCAATCAATCCTGACCTTAATGGCTGTCAATTTGGATCCGTTAATTATGATGCTTAAACTCAAACGCAATCAAGCAATTATGTTGAGATCATGCTTAAATAACCTTCATTATGAGCTTTTTCCTACTACCCTTGAACATATTTCATTAAACAAGCTTTCATGATCGATCTTTGAAGCCGCATTCGTCGCACGCCGGTTATCACCATTCCCCACCCAACTGAAACAACGGTGTCATGTGCCCCATCCGATCACACCTCTCCGGTCCAGACAACAAACAGGCTGCCACAATATCCACCACCACCGTGACCCATATCTCAGCCCCTCAAGATCTTTTCCTCCCTGCTAGATCCAAGCGCCGCCGCTCTGCTCTCCCGACGAGCCACCGGTATTTGTCGCACTAACCACCCACAACATCCCTGACGAGCAACACTCATTCAAACACCGGGACAATAATAGCCTCCATCGCTGCTTAAGACCTCCGACCACCTTCCCGCTGGTACCCCTCCCTTTTTTTATAGTCCGATCGGATATAATAGGATGGGGATTGGGTGCATCTCTTGTCACACCCCGCCAAGGAGGAAACACGGGGATGCGACCATCGAAAGGTTTTCAAGCACAAGGTTCAAGCAACACACATATTTATTAAAATAGTACCATCAAAGGATGGATATTGTCGTAAATTATTCAAAATAACATTGTCTTAAGAACGAGATAGTGTCTGGATTCATGAAAATGAAACTTAAACATAACGAGACTGACAAAACCCATGCCAATGAGGTACCACCAAGTGCTTGCTCAAACCCTCTCCCAAATCTCCATGGATCGTCATTTAATTACCTGAAAAACATGCACAAAGATTTATCAACAATAATGTCGGTGAGTTCACAGGTTTAAATGTACTGTATGAAACTCTTGTGTAATTCGTGTATGACCAATCATGAGCTAGCTAAGCAAATGATTTATGTGCAAACCATGAGTCCCGTAACCAAACCTCTTGACTGTTATGCCTTGTGCATTATACACTAAAGACAATGTATATATAGTAGAATACTAACACTCCTTTGTATGCAACCGGTTAGAGCGACTAACCAAGAGTGGGGGTGTCAACCCAATAGATCTATTAAAGTGTTCCATGACTTTTGATAGCTAATGGTTACAGTAAATGTTGTACGAGGACTAGTGAGCTCATGAACAAAAATGTCTCATGTTCCACATGGCAGTCACGATAGAATTAACACTACCTTTGTAACTTGAACTATAATTGTAGCATGTTTATCCCCCGAAAAGGTAAAAATAGTAAAATGGGGCCGTGAAACTCACCTAATAGTGTCACGTGTGGTCTAGTGAAGCTGTAGATGGTCACTGCCTGACAAATGATGCCCTATGATCATTATGGACATGGTAAGTTGTTTGGTTTTGTTGTTTATCATACAAGTTGCTCACCCGACTTCCATGGACCTTTGTTTGGTGTTCATGGGCCATGTTTTTGTGTACATGTGTGAATTCATGAAACCTTGTTGTTTGTTAGAATCTATTGAAATGGACCCCACATCTTGTCATGGGCCGTAATTTGGCACCAATCTATCATATGTGGTTGGCTTTTGGGGAAATAAATAATTTGTCATGTGTTTATGACCCTTTGAAAGTCAATATAGATTTAACACATGTTTTGGCCTATCCTAACATATGTTAAGTGATGATAGCCGAAACTATTTCATAACATAGGCCTCGTACTCGATCCTTTAGTGATTCCACTAGGCGATCCATGTTTGTAAAAGAATCATTGGTGTTTTGAAATCGACTTGGGGTTGTTTTAAGTAGAACTCGATTGTTTTTACACAAAAAGGAAGCCATTAGTTTCAAGAGTGTCTTAACACTAGTTTGCTTATAAAACCGATCCATAACATGTTTGATTATGTCGTGATTTAGCCTCAACACATCATTTAGATAACAAATGCTTAGGCAGGGCCGACTATCATTAGTTGTTAAATGAAATCGGTTGATAGACTTAGTGTAACATCGAACCATTAAGTATTGATCATACTTGTGCTTAGAGAGTGTGTGATGGAGGCCGATTCATGGTTAGAGAGCAAGGGGTTGAGTGTAGAGCTTAGGGCCGAGGAATGTGAGGTAATAAAAGGATAGAATGGCTAAGAGTTTACCTATTATAAGCAATGTGAGGTCGATTGGGTGCTTGATCCTTGATCCTTTCTTCGAGCTTGCTTCCCTTCGGCTTTGTGGCCTCCTTGTTTCCGAGTGATGTGATTGATAGTGTGAGGGAGTTGTAAGTGTTGAATGGTGCAATTTGGAATGATCAAGAGGTCTCCTTATATAGTGATTGAGGGAGGGTAAAGACAAAGCTATAAGAGGTAAGTTTAAAGGTTAATTGCTAAGTGTGGAGTCTTGGATCTACTAATTAGTGTAAGTGTAAGACAAGCATGTCTTGTCTATTCTATGTTGGCCGATTAAGAAGCTTCAAAAAGAAAAGAGGATAGGTTAACTTTGTAAGATGGATAAGTGTGATCTAGTGTTAACCATAAGGGTGTAAGTTACTCACTTCCTAGTCACCTTGGCCGATTGTCCTCTTATGGGATTCCTAGGTCTTTTGTTCCATCACTATCATGCATATATATAGGGAGGTAGGCGGCCGAACATGTGGGAAGTATAGGGTGATAGGAGCTTGATGTTATAGGCACATGGTGATGGTGATAGTTCTTACATTCTTCATGTTTTGATTGGTTATGATAAGAAAGGTAAAGGGTTGATCTAGGGAGGTTTAGAGGCTTGTATGTTGTTGCCATTTTAGTGCAAGATGGTGACAAACATGCTTGAAAGAAACATGTGGCTTTGGTCTTTGTGTTTCGGCAGAGAAAGAGACAAAGGAAGGGGTTTTCTACTTAAGGTTTGTCTCATTCCAAGAGGAGTTTGTGTAAGATAGTATCTTGCCTATTTGGTGATACCAAAAGAATGTGAGGTGTTGCTTGTTTGCAAGCTTTCGGCCGTGGAAAGGAAGGGAAGAGGGAGGGTAGTTTTGTTAGTTATCTAGATGAGGGAATGATGGATGTTGGTTATGTTATTAAGAGTTGACTTATCCCTTTTTGTGAAATGTTGGAACTTGTGATCACCCTTCTTGGGTTCTATGATCGCCGAATGTAGAAGCAAGGGGATAGGTTCCTCTTTTGCAAGACTATGTCATGTTATGTATGTGTTCATGTATGTATGGTGGTATGCTTGTGTGCCGTGTATGTGTATGTGTATGTATATATATAGGTATGGTCTTGTGAAGTTCCATGATAATTAGCTTTGTTATGATCCAAAACTTATCATATGTGTGAAACCTTGTGAGTGAGTCGAAGTACACACATGTTAGTGACACCATATTTGCACATTGTGTCTAGTTAATTTATTGGGTAGCCGCTTGTTATCCTTTGATATAGGAATATCTTTCCGGGGCTTATAATGTCAAAAGTCGGATAGGTTCTATGTCATCCGATGACGATATCAACATGTATTTTGTGAACCATAAGATAGTTATCTGTTATTAAGTTCATATGTGTTAGACATGGATTACCATGTGTTGAGGTGTGGTAGCCTCATGAGACGTTTGTTGGGTGATTGTCCGGGTGTTGTATGACTAAACAGGTATTCTGTTTGAGTTTTCTAATTAACTCATGCTTCACTAGACTAGGAGAGGGGTATAGTGTATGTAAAATGCGTAAATATGCACATATAATGACAATAGTAACTGAAGAGCGTACAGATGTTGACCTGGTTCGTTGACTGTTGTCACATCTCTTGTGTGGGAGTGGGTTATAAGGGTTGGGGTGATGAGTGTTATGGTTTTTGTATGGGTAGGAGGATATGTGTAGTGGGTATGTTAAGAATTTTTGGGATTGATATAATAATAAAAAAAAGGAGTCTACAAGGATTAATTAACAAAAAAAATTGTCTTACCAACCCTATTTCAAAACTTATGACACAGAATGAAACTCGACCATTATAAAATTATGAAATTTATTTTATGTGAGTTTTAACACCAAATTTTCCTAACCTATTTTATCCAAATTAAATTAGAAGAATATTTATGATTTAAATTTTGTGATACTAAGTTTATTTTTTAACAAATTGTTTCTATGAAATAATCTTTTTTTTTAACCTTTTTGAGTAATTAAAGAGTAATCTATCATTTATTTACTGTAAACTTATTCAAACAAATATTCATTCAGAAAAAAAAATTAATTAGAAATTGTTATAATTTCTTTGAATAACTAACCACATACTATCATCCAAGTTGTTTGATTTTAATAATTAAATTTTTAACCATGTCACCTTCTATTTTTCTTAAATTGTAATATAAACTTTATCCAAGCAAAGACCCTAATTTCCTAATTTGGGTCTAGAATGCCATAGACTTAGGCAACATGGACAAAATTAAGTCCTAAACTTAATTGTCATTTTATTTAATTAGGCCAAACATCTTGGGAATTATTACCTTCCTTGTCAAGCTTTAAGACAATCAACAAATACTCAAGGTGAGTTTACATAGCCTCGTTTATGCAACTTTTATGCTTTAAACTTTATGCTTTTATACTTGAGCAATTCTTCATACGTGTCTAGTTGTAAATCTTTGATGCCACATGTCATAGACAAAAACTTGTTAGACTTAAACTTAAACTTAAACTTACATAATCATTAGCTTTGGCCAAGCCGACGATGTACAATGATAGATCTATTGGATTGACAACCCCACCTAGATTTTTTGACCATTTCTATGGGGAGCGCGGGTGATTGTTATCGTTCCAAATTTTATATTAAGGAGAACCGTGGATGCGGGATGGACATAAACTTTGTCGGAGGATTGATTATGTGCATACTATCATTTGTGTTTTTGTTTCCACATGTAGACTTTGATATACACTAGACATATGAATTGCTAAACATTTGAAACTTACAAACTTATTGCTAGACTAGGTCTATGTATTCTCACCAACTTTTAGTTTCCCTCCCCCCCCCCCCCATCTTTTCCAAACTTAACAGTTTCAGGGAACAATGGTGCTTGAAGTCTATTGCTGTCCCAAGGGAAGACATTTGAAGTTGTTAATTCTTGTCTTATCATTACATGAAATAATTTCACTTCATGACATTTTGGATGTATTTAGTTTGAAATTCATTTAAATGGAATAATTGATTATTTAAACAATTGAATTGCCATGAGCTACCGAACAATGATCAATGCGTGACACCCCGATGTTTTTGCCATCGGTTGGGGTGTTACATTGAGCATGAGATTGATGTAAAGTTAGGGATTAAGAGTAGAGATGATGTGAATAAGATGGGGATTGGGAATTATAATGAGGAGTGTAGGAGTATTGTTACTAGGTATGTTGGGGAATGGGAGAAGGTTATTACTAGGACTGGTAGATGGATTGATTTTAAGAATGATTATAAGACTGTGGATTTGAATTTTATGGAGAGTGTTTGGTGGGTGTTTTCTGAGCTGTTTAAGAAGAATCTTGTTTATAGAGGCTTTAAGGTACTCATTTATCATATTGTTTTGTTGGTTTGATTATAAACATATTATAAGACTATGGCTTGATTATTGTGACAATGTGACTTCACATTGCAACGAAGCAGTTAATATCGGTAGGATATGGTCCTCTACAAATTATCGTTGTCAAATATCAATCCGGAATAGTGGTTCCAAATATTATTGACCGATATTGGCCGTTATTTGACTGATATTGGAGCAATATTACTAATATCTCTTTGCGATAACCTGTATCTCAAATTTTGGCCCTTGACCGATATTTGATTTTAGACTGCATTAACTGCTTTGCATTGAATTAATAAGATAATATTCATTGGTAGAATACAATGCAGAGTGTTGAAATAGTGAAATTTATATTTGTGTGGTTTTGTATTTTGTTTAATAGGTGATGCCTTACATTACTAGCTGTAAGACTCCACTGTCCAATTTTGAGGCTAATTCAAATTACAATGTTTGGAATTATTTGCTAAGATGTTAATATTGATGTTTTTATATAATGTTGATGGTGGTATAGTTGGTGAAGTATGTGTCATCTTTTTTATTGTTGTGTAGGAACTGCCTAATCCTGAAATTATGGTGACTTTTCCTATCGTTGATGATCAAGACGCTGCTTCGTTTGTTGCATGGACAACCACTCCATGGACTCTTCCTATTAATCTTGCACTTTGTGTCAATGCAAATTTTGTATACGTGAAGGTTAGTTGCTTATTATGCTTTAGTCAAATGTATATGTGGTGATTTGACTCATTTACTTAAAAACGGGGTAATTTTGGCTGTGAACCTGTGATTTATATAAAAATGGCTAGAAGGGTAACAGGTCAAATGGGGTGAAAGTTGCATCAAAAGTCTGTTTTAGGGCAATAGGGCATACATTCCTTAAAACTGTGTTCATTGTTTTTGTAATCATGTTAATGCATTAATTATTAAGGATTTTTCAAAAACTGCTTTCAGAGTTGTTGCTGATGATTATGTAACTTCAGATAGTGGAACTGGAATTGTACATTATGCTCCTACATTGGTTAGCCCAAATGGCATGACTAGAAACTCATAGTGTCTATAACGAGATCGAAAGGCTGTTTTGGCCATATCCTCCTCTCAGACTCTCAGTTGGTGGTATCCTGATCTTAAGTCAATCTTGGAATAGAAGCTCGACCCTTGGAGTTGATCAAACAAATCATCAATGCGGGGCAATGGGTAGCGATTCTTAACAGTCACTTTATTCAGCTCCCTAAAGTCGATACATATGTGAAAACTCCCATCCTTCTTCTTAACAAACAGGAATGGGGCTCCCCAAGGTGAAGAACTAGGTCTGATAAAACCCCTGTCCAATAGCTCTTGAAATTGGGTAGATAGTTCTTGGACTTTTCCTGGTGCTAGGCGATATGGTGTGCGTTCAACTGGGGCTGCTCCAGGTGCAAGGTCAATTTGGAACTCCACTTGACGAATAAGTGGAAGTCCTGGTAGTTCTTCTGGAAAGACATCTAGGATATCACGAACTATGGGTATGTCTTCGATTTTCAGTTCCTCCTCAGTTCAAGTATCAGAAAATATTAGCCAGGATGGCTGGATAGCCCTTCCGAAGTCACTTCTAGGCTTTCAAGAATGAGATGATGCCCACCATGGCACCACCACGATCACCATGGATGGATAAGAGCTCCCCATTAGGGAGACATATATGACCAATCTTCTCTTGACAGAGAATTTCAGCACGATGCTTGGACAACCAGTCCATGCCAACCACAATGTCAAAGCTTCCCAGAGTGATAGGTATAAGATCGATGTCAAACAAATGACCGTCCAGCTCGAGTTTACAATCGCAATGAACATGGGTCTACTCAAAAGGCTTACCATCAATTAACTCTACAGAGTGTGGGGGTTCAAGAAGAGTGGGGGCTAGGGCTGCAAACGAACTGAAAGAACACGAACAAAACCTTGTTCGTGTTCGTTTGTTAAGAAAATTATGTGTTCACGAGCAGTTCATGAACACTTACCTAACGAGATTTTATGTTCGTATTCATTTGTTAAGAAAACACTCATGTTCGTGTTCGTTTGTGTTCGTTTGTTAATTTTGTTCATGAACGTACATGAACACAAACGGATATTAATGAACACAAACAAGTGTTCATGAATGGAAACAATCACAAACGGGCATATATTATCTTTTGAATAACATCAAATTCACCTGCATTAACACATTAGCTAGATCCACCCAAAATATAACCTAATTGTCCAAACATACGTAGTACTGGAGAAGGGCGTTGGAGGTGGAAAGCATCAACGTTGGAATGTGGAAACATATAATGAGCTTGGATACAATAAGTATGTTTATTGATTTTATATATATTACATTACTTCATATATATTATTTATTTGGTAAAATAAAGAAAAATAAAAGAATATAAAAAAGTATAAAAATTAAAAAACCTCAACAAACTATCGAATATAAACGAACACGTTACCGAACGTTCACGAACATAAACGAAAGCAACTTTTGTTCATGTTCGTTCGTTTAACTAAATGAATGGAATTTTTTGTTCGTGTCCGTTCATTTATTAAACGAACGAACACAAACAAACTTCCCGCCGAATGGTTCATGAACTGTTCGCTGAAAGTTCAGTTCGTTTACAGCCCTAGTAGGGGCTAACCCTAGGAGTTTGCTAAGTTTTAACGACACAAAACTATTGAGGTTGTTGTTCACAGAAAACGTACTTGTCAACACAGTGTTGTCGCTCTTGGCTTCTCCTGAGGCAATTACACAAGCTATTCCCCGAGCACCATTGAGGTTATTGTTACCATTGTTACCGTTGTGGTCGTGCTGGGGACAGTTCCTTTGGAAAAGCACCATGCTCAATAGCCTCATCAGTGAGTTTGTGAGCCAGGTGAAAGATTTGTTAGATTATGGGTAGGTGAGCTGCAGTGACCATACCACGAATCAGTGGGACCAACCCTTTCGTTGTAAATCTCAATCCGCTTATAAGGCAGGTTAGACAAATAGCGTTTTTCAGTCCCGCTGGAATTTTTGAGGCTTACAATCCATAAAATACTTGAAAGTGCAGGCTGGCGAGTTGTTGTTGTGATTAGTGTGGCATGTGCGTTCAAGGAATAAGAAGATTCAACAGCATAAATCAAGATAAAAGAATGATTTAGCAGAATAGATCTTCACCAGCTTAAAAAGCTGCGAGGGCTTCAACCACCCTATCGTTGATCAAAAGATCTCAGTTCTATCTAAGTTCGTATAAGAAACGAAAGGAAAGATTAAGTAACAAGTGATAGGAATCAATTGCCTCCTTGCTTAGTGTGAATGACAGAGCCTTCCTCTTTGCTCTTTTCATGTTTGATTAGTTTGGGTTCCTTTTCGAATTCCACTTCCTCCCCATCTAGATATGAAAGTGTTGCATAGAGTTGTCCGCGTACAGTGTACAAATTATGCTGGTTAATAGTTAACTTGATCATCAAGCATCTCACTCGTTCCTCCAACAATTGTAGTCGGTCACCAATAGTCTTCCTCCACCACCTGGAGTGTTACACCACGTCGTGGACGTTGCGTAGTTATCCTTGAACATGCGCCACATTGCTGCAATGGTTCTCTTTCATGTATCCAAAATAGCTAGTACCCTCTCTGGTACCATGTTGCTAGTTCCCATTCGTGAAGCTAGTTGGGATACTAATCCCAGTGGTGTGCCACCTAGTCTAACTCTCATCCCTCTCCAATGGCGTGCTCAGAATTGGTTTTAGGGTTAAAGGATAACCCACCTTCTATTACATGTTAAGTAAGTACATGTAGCCAAAGGCTAGTTGTGCACTTAAGCTGTGAGTGTAACTAATACAATGCTATGCAATGACAGTTTTAGACTAGACTCAACATGCAGTCCTAGTTCACTATAACCAGTGGCTCTGATACCAATATGTCACACCCTCAAACTCCATCGCGGGGTTTATACCGCGAGGTGCGTGACACACCAGGATCCTCATAGCCATTAGTTTAAGGACGACTCTAAATGCCCAAACAATTTAGTTTGTTTTCAAAAATCCACTAAGAGAACTGTTAGGACACTCAGAAACACTATTATTACTCATAACACCTTTCTTGTTTTGATAACCATTATATTTAGCCCAGGAAGGATAACCAATCAATTCAAAACACTTATCCATAGAATGACCATTTTTATTGTAGTGAGTACATTTCAGGGATTGATTAGTACCATAATTAAACCTTTTGTTATTATTAAAATTTTCTTGACTAGCCTTAGCCAAGAAGTTAACAGTTTGATTAGGTTTACTAGAATTGCCAACACTTGAGTTTCTATGAGATTCCTCTCTAGAAACTAAAGCAAAGGTTTCCTTTACACAGGGGCGGATTTAGCCTTTTGGAACGGGTTCCCGGGAACCCATTTGGTTTGAAATTTTAGTGTTAATATATATAAAAAAATACAAAAGGAAACCATAAAAATTTAGTAGGAACCCATAACTAATTATCTGAAGTGATCCAATGGTTGTGGGCGCCTATTTTAACTGCAAGATCCCTCGTTCGAATCCGGCAAGATGTGTTTTTGCGTTCTAATTTTTGTTAATTTTAATTTAAAAACCCATCTTAGGGTTTCACTTAAAGAAACATGCCTCAAGCCCTCACTTCCTTCTCCTCAAACCCTGACCCTGACCTCACCAATTCCAACCACCTCCACCTCCAGCGTATGCCGCCTGCAACCTTCACCTCCAACTTCCACATCTGACTGCTTCCACCTCAGATGTGTGGCTATGTTAATTTCTTGTTTTATTGTTTTAGAAATTTCTTTTTTTTTTTTTGTTATGAAATCAAACATGAATTGATTATGAAAATATATAGAAACATACAGAAACTGTAAGCAGCAGTCAATGGATTTCCACAATCTAGGAAGAAAATTAAAATACATTAAGGTAAGGATACACAAATTCTTTTGTAGGAAGAAAATCAAAATACATTAAGGTAAGGATACACAAATTCTTTTGTTGGTGCTGCTCATAAGATCTGACACACCATACATGATAAAATCCTATTGAAAGGAAGAAATATACCTATGGTAAATGAACTGGATGTGTTTTTTTTTTTTTTTTTTTTTTTTTGTGTTAATGGCATCTATTGTTAATCAATTATGCAATTAAAGAAAAGAATAACAAAATGATAACTGATATTTTTTTAAAGAGTGTTTATATATATTATTTTGTTAGAGCCTCTATATAACATTTCAACTTGATTTATGTTGAAGGAGAAATGGTGTATTGGAAACATAGCCATCTAAACCAATATAGGACTTTTAAACATTTGATTTGAGAACAAACATGGGTAGCAAAATTTCTAAGAACAATAGAAGGGATCTCACCCACCCGACCTGAACTGTCGAACCGACCCAGAATTTTTTATGTTCGATCATATAAAACTCGAGCATCTAAAAAAGGAAACCCACTGGAAAAAATTCCTGGATCCGCCACTGCCTTTACAGAAGGTAAATCAGTTTTGAGTAACAAAGTAGTTCCAACATGTTGATAAGTACTATCCAATCCCATCAAGAACTGCATCAGTTTAATCATATTAGAATGGTTATTAAAGTCCCTAGAGGCTTCACAAACACAAGCAGGTAATTGAAGGATCTGATCTAATTGCTTCCACATTGTGTTTAACTTGTGATAGTATTCAGCAACAGTTATACCATTTTGACTAAAGGAATTAATCTTTTGGTACAAGTCAAACACAACAGATCCATTAATTTTGTCATAGGTTTCCTTAAGGTCCTTCCAAATTTCAAAAGCAAGTTTGGAATAAACCTATCCCATATAAAGTTCCTCAGAAACAGAATTAAGAATCCAAGCTAAAACAATACTATTACATCTTTCCCACTGATTAGCAAGCACAGGATCATCAGAAGATTTAACACATTCACCATTAATGAATCCTAGCTTATTTTTAACCCTTACGGCAAGCATCATAGAATTAGCCCAAACAGTGTAGTTTTCAATCCCCTTAAGTTTAATGCTAATGACAATTAAGTTTGTAGAATCACTAGCATGCAGATACAGGGATCACTAGCATCAAGCTTGCTAACCAAAGTAACAGGAGTAACAATAAGACCAGCACCAGCACCATCAGCCATAATATCAATCACTTAAGAGCAAGCAAGAAACAAGCAAACAGATTACACAAATAAATCGAACAAACAAGATCAAAACAGACCAGACAAGGCGAAACCTCGTGGGTGATCCAGATAGCCGGTTCGTCACTCAAGGTGGCGACCTAGGTCCTCACGAGGGAGCCAAACCCTAAAAGAGACAAGAGAATCAGAAAGATCTCACAAGACAGAATATGGTTTCGCCACAACTCGTAATCTGTAATCTTCACTTAGGATTACGAACAAAGAGCAAAGAGAACAATAACTCCAAGAAGACAATCCCAGATCTGACAGAATTAGGCCTTGAATCAAGAACCCTAACACACCAGCAGCGGAAATCAACCAGAATCAAGAGCCTAGGGCTCTGATACCATGTCAAAATAATCGGCACAGATTGATTTTAGTATCACGAACAGTCAAGAACAACAAATCTGTATCAAGACAAATACAAATAAAACCTTACTACAAAGAAGCACAAACAAGAAAAGACTCCACCGTTGGATGAAAGATCACACGGATCAGCAAGCAAAGAACGGCTAGGATGAAGCCAGCTAAAACACGCGAAACTGGGCTGGACACAGGGACTTAGCCAGACCACTACATCAACTGGACATCTCAACCTTAGACCTTGGACAACTGGACTCAAACAGCAACAGCAACCCAAACCTGAAAAGAACTCATGCAAAATATTTTATATTTTATAAAGAAATAAAATTAGAAAATAAAATATTAAGGAGAATGTAATATTTTTAACAGTTCCAATCTATGGTGTTGCTTCGGCCATTTTTAGTATGTCCTTACTACTATTTTTTTTCTCTTAACCCTCAATAGTACGATGACTATAGACTAACGACCATTAGGGTGGATGCTTGCAAATGGTACGTTATATATAATCAACAATTATTTCAAAATTGAATTGGTCAAATATAATTGAGTTTTTTTGTTATTTAACGTGACAGTCTTAATTGATATTGTCCGAACAATTTTCATAGCAAAACCGGTGATCATTTTTATGGTTTCATATAAATCACATTCAGGTCCCGATTGAACAACGTTAGGTATATTAATTCACAAGCCCCTATTGTTAGATAAATGTTATCTTATTTACACTTATTCATCTTTATTGTTGCTAATTCCTAATTATACCTTATTAGTCGTGAACGTTAAGAATGTAGGGATTTGGTGAATAAAGGCGGGCTAGTTAATAGTTTAAACTTTATTGAGCTTGTTCTCACTAGGGGCCTTTCCAAGATGCTATAATTCATCACACTATAGTATTCATGTTGACTTACATTTAAAAAACCATTATATTTTAAATGGAGTAGCTTCCAGTGGCACATTCATTTGCAACGTGAGCCCAAACTTCTCGTCCATATCAATATCTTGGGCTTTCATATTTCCTTTGAGCTTCCAATCAAACTTTTGAATCAAAGAACCTAACATTATATGCAACATTCTGTGTGCCATATTCAATCCTGGACATATCCTCCTCCCAGAACCAAATGGAATGAGCTCAAAATCTTGGCCTCTGTAGTCAATTTTGACTTCCAAAAACCTCTCCGGCATAAACTTTTCTGGATGTAACCAAACTTTTGGGTCTCGTCCCATTGCCCACACATTACAAAGAATTTGTGCATTTTTAGGCACCATAAAGCCTTGGATTTGTACGTCATGTATGGCTTGGTGAGGAATAAGAAAAGGCACCGGGGGATGTAGGCGAAGAGTTTCTTTTATAACTGCTTGTAGGTAAGGCAGTTTGGGGATATCTGCTTCTTGGATCATACTCTTCTTGTTTTCCATGAGTTTGATGACTTCTGCTCGAGCAATTTCCAATTTATCTGGGTTGTGAATAAGTTCAGCCATGGCCCATTCCAACGTGCTTGATGTCGTATCAGTTCCCGCAAGAAATAAAGCCTACAGTTATTATAGAAATGATAAATTTGCAACGCCAGATATATTATTAAAAAAGGATAAATAATTAAAAATAGAAAATTACCATAATTTTCATGGCTCAATTAACCACTATTTTGACTAACACGTTAACATACTTAAAAAAAGCTTTACTTACAAAAAAGAGATGTCTTATATCATTACGACTGAATGCGGATTCATCCATTTGGTTGAGGTTGAGCAAAGAGTCCAACACATCGTTATTTGTCAATGATATTGATCTCGCTTGCAGACGTTCGTCAATGACCCTATCAAAGATAGTCAATATCTTGTTAAAGTAAATATTCCCACGTCGTACTAATCCTTGAGGATCAAACAACTTAAGAAATGGAAAAAAGTCCGCTATGTTTGGCTTCCCTCCAACTTCCATCATTGCCCATACACTATCCTTGAATTCTTGTGATGATAATGAATCGTATTGAGCGAAATTGACAGAAAACATTAAGTTTGAGAGAACATTAAGTGATGTTGTAAATGCCATTCCTCCTATGTTTACAGCCTTTTCACTTGTACAACAACGTTAACATGATTGAGTAGTTCTTTGACCTAGAAGCATAATAAGAAGTTAAATAGATAATAGAGTGATTTATATTTACATCAGTCAAAATAATCGATTATAATCAAATACGACTAATAACAAGTTATAATTACACCACCGTAATTATTTAAATATATATGATATGGATAATTTATATAAACTAGTTTTAAGGCCCCACGTTGCGGTGGGGACACAAAAATTTGAAAACATGTCTTGGAACGTTTTGTCGTACTCATGTGCTGAAGAGGGTGTTGGACACACTTGAACCGAACAAAAGGTACGTAATAATGTTTAATCACGCCCGCCCATTGTGGCGTGCTAACACGTAAAAATTAGGCCAAAAGGTAAAACATAGAAAAGAATAATTGAGTCGACTCAGGACCCAGGCATAACGACGAGGCCGTTAAATAGGAAAAATAGACGTAAAAATTTTGAACCACACACATTTGTTATGGTGTGTTAACTTGAAAATTTTAGATACAACATTAAAAGCATGTTCTGTAAAAGATGAAAAGATTATGACCAGCGTGTTGCGACGCGGCGTTAAACAAGAAAAATAGGCGTATAAACGTGGAACAACACACGCATTGCAGCGTGTTAACTCGCAAAATTTAAACCTAAAGGTTAAAGGAATTTTTTTTAAAATATGAAAGTGAAAAAGTATTAGGCTTAAAAACAGAAAAAAAAAAAGTTTTGTGACAAATTTATTAAAAATTTGTAAAAGATGAAACGTATAAAGGTTAAAAGGGTGAAGTCTTGAGTTCAAGTCTCACAAGAAGTAAGAAATTCATCAAAAAAAAATTTAAAAAAACTTTGAAAATATATGAATCACAAATAAAAATTTAACAATTTATATTTTCTCATTCTTTTTGCATTAAAGGCCTCTTGTGATAAGAGTCTCCAAGATCTAAGGCTATATGTTATGAGGTTTGGACAGGTGCTTCGTTGAGAAAAAGGTGTTGCCACATGACTAGGGTGGGAGGGGCACTCTATGAAGTTTTTTCTTTTACTGATTTTAATTAATCATGCTTTGCCACATTATTTAATTGATTTACTTTAATGAAATACTTTTTTTGGAGGCAACACTCTACTGATTCTTTTATTTATTTTCATTTAAATACCCAAACTTTTTTAAAAAATTTCACACAGTTTAAACTTTTAAACCGGTTTTAACATTTAATTCATACTATTACAACCGCCTCACCAAACGGTCAGCAAAATTAATTTGCAATTCTTGGAAACCGTCGATTGAATTGAATTGAGTTCACCTAACGGTCAGTAAAATTTAATTTTAACAGTGCAGCGTTCGTTCAAAATTTTGTATATAAATTGATCAAACCGTGGGCTTAAAAGCCACACTTTACCATGGTTTAAAAAAACAGACACCCAAAAAAATGAATCCGTGGATCGATGAAGAAGAGATTGCATTAGTGGTGTGCCACAAGGAAACAACCCGGAAATTCAACAACTCCCGAGGGACGAAGGGTCGGCCTACCCCCGAGGGGTTTTAGGCCTGTGTGTTGACCGACTTCCATCAACACGTCGGCACCAACAACAAGGGTCTCCAAGACATCCAGTTGAAGTGGGCCGATCTTAATATCAAGTGTGAGAGGTGGACCACCCTCTACGAGCAAACAATGAGGGACGATCCGGACCTCGATCATGAGTTGGCTATCGACTTCACTCACTATGAGTATAAGGCTTGATACGGCAACAATTTCGACCATGTCGAGGCATGACAATTGTTGCACCAACATTAAGTTTATTTTTCTTTGTTTTATGTATTTTTATTTTATGTTTAATATTATTATGTTTTAATTTTATGTTTTTAATGAAATGTTCTTATTTATGTTTTTTTATTTAATTAGATTTTTAAAACAAACTGTTAATGTTTGGTAAAAAAAATATAAAACAAACAGTTAAAAATGAAACAATACAAAAAAAAAAATGTTCGAACAGAAAAAATTAAAGTTAAAAATAAAATAAAAACGGTTTACCAGCACGGTAAACAGAATCAGCAAAACGGTTCACGGGACCACTACCAGCATGGGTGGCGGCGGTATTACCGTGTTGGTTGTTGGTACCTGTGAACAATTCGGGTGACGCTCCGTCCCCTTGATATGTAGGCACAAGGCTTTTGTTGGTGTTTAATAATCATTATTTAATTATTATTATTATTTTTAGTTTTTATATTAGCAAATGTAATAAAACTGCACCAAATATATTTAGAATTAAAAAAATAAAGTCTGATCGAAATTCTTAAAAAAAAATTACAACAAAAACAGTAAAATAGGAAAAAATTCATAACTTTGAAAAAAAAAACATCACAAATACAAATATAGCCTTTACGATTATTATTATTATTATCACTACTTTATACAATAAATCGACATGAAATATATATACATGTGTAATTCAATTCTCATCTTTTAAACAACGTGTCGAACATTTGCTACTAGACAAGTACCTTCTGTTGGCGTAGGAGTTCACTAGCATCCAAACGTTGTACGGAGAAAATATACTCTTTGCTAATTCTTCGTAGTCGTCTCCAGTGATCCCCAGCCGGAAGAAACACTATGGAATACTTATCATGGTCCATAATTTTGACCGTGTCGGGCACCGAACGGCTAGAGAACGAATGGTCATGTGTTTGAAAGAATTCCTTTGCGATATCGGGTGATGAAACGACTATTGTTGTTCTAGTTCCTAACTTAAGTGACATTAAAGGACCGTAACGCTTAGAGAGTGTGGCAAGAGATTGGTGCGGTTTGTCGCTAAGGTGTAAAAGGTTTCCGATGATTGGAATAGGAAAAGGTCCTGGAGGAAGCCGTGAGTTGCGACGACCGGAAATGGTTATAGCAAAGGCGAATGTTAGAAAGAAAGATAATAATAATAAAAAAGAAAACGTGAGAAAATCCATTTTCCTCTTGTGTGTGGTTGTCCTCCTTGATAAGTGATGGTCTTTTAAATCCATTTATTGTGTGGTGTGACCACTGGCCAACATCTAACATATATAAATTTTTTTGTCATGTTTCGCTATGTTACTTATTGATGTGTACGACCTTGATATAATGTACTATCTTGTTTAGATTTTTAATTTAATGAAAAACAAAATTTATTTAAAATATAAAGGAGTCTTAATGTGCAAAGTTAAAAGATGAGTGTGTGACTTGTGCTATAACGTGCCTCATTTTATGGGGTTACATATATGTATGCGTTATTTTGAAAAATATACATGCATAGTTTTAAGAATATGCATGCATAATTTTGTCTAACTTTATAGCTTTTTGAGTGAAATTTTAATACGTGCATAATTTTGATTTGTGCGTGCATAATTTTGAAATTGACCATTCGTACGGTTCGTATGATACAACTCCTTTGTAGGTTAATGTTACGAACTTAATCGTTAATCAATTGATCCAAAGAAAATAGATAGAAGCTTGAGAGAACTTGAAGATTTTTGGATAGACTAATTCATAATTTCATTCCTCATTCAAAACTCAAATACAATAGCCCTTTTATAGGCAAACATAAACTGAAATGACCACTACTTCACTAAATAAACTTCCTAATAAATTAGAAAACATGCAACATGGGAAGCCAGGGGCATGGCCCACGGTCCCCTTTATTTCTCACAACCTAATTGACTTGAAACAAACAAAGACTAAGTAAAACACTAACAACCAAACCCACGTAATTCATGGACCTTCTGCTTGTGCATGGGTAGGCACACATCATTCCACCCCACTTAAACAATCCTTGTCCTCAAGGATTAAGGTAGATCACTAGCGTGCACCACGGTGGTCGCCACTCGGTCACCCCGGTGGCATCTGGACGAATTGTAGCCAAGCACCAAGGAGGGCTCCATTCTTTTTTCAACTCATGAATCAAACCAGGAAGCTTTTGATCCATACATTTTCTTTGGTGAAATTTGTTAGCACCTGATGTTGCACTCAAAAGATCATGTTTAATAAATTCTAATGAAAGAACAGATGCAGGTGTTGCATTTGCAACCACCTTGATGGGTTCATTACCAAGAATCTCTATGGCATCAAGAGTTAACCCAATGGTTTTGGTAATTACACCATCGTTAACCACCTTGTGGAAACAATGATCATGAAATCCCACAGCCGTTGGAGAATTCCTACATTGAGAAGAGACTGGTTGTGGTGACGGTACGGAAACAAAATCCAATGGTGATTGTTGCTGTGTAATCATACGGGGTGTGTTGGAAGTTGGTGCGTTGAGGCGAGGAGCTGTGGGTTTTGTTGGCGCTGTTGGCGGAGGTGATGGCGTGGTGGAAGTTGGTTAAGGTGAGGCAGCAGCGGGTGGTGTAGAGAAAATGGTGGTGTAGGTTGCCCATCTTCGGGACTCGTTTTTGAGAAGATCCCTCATCTCAAAAAGCGTCGACTCGATTCGAGCCATTGTAGCATTCCATTCACGAGCGTCCATAGTGGTCGATCGGAGTTCAGCGAACACGGTTTCAAACCGGAATTCGAGTCTTGCAAAGGATTCCCTCCATTGATGAAACTCGGGTTTGGATAGTTGTTGAGCAGCCATAGGTCCGAGGGGGATCACGGCAGCTCTGACACCAATTGTTACGAACTTAATCGTTAATCAATTGATCCAAAGAAAATAGATAGAAGCTTGAGAGAACTTGAAGATTTTTTAATAGACTAATTCATAATTTCATTCCTCATTCAAGACTCAAATACAATAGCCCTTTTATAGGCAAACATAAACTGAAATGACCACTACTCCACTAAATAAACTTCCTAATAAATTAGAAAACATGCAACATGGGAAGCCAGGGGCATGGCCCACGATCCCCTTTATTTCTCACAACCTAATTGACTTGAAACAAACAAAGACTAAGTAAAACACTAACAACCAAACCCACGTAATTCATGGACCTTCTGCTTGTGCATGGGTAGGCACACATCAGTTAACTCACCCCTTGATAAAATAATGTGATTATCAAACTAATTGAAGACTCTCCCGGCGACGTAAGAAACCCTACAGCCTCCAAATAGTTAATGAACTTTAATTCCGATATGTTGTTGATTTGTCATTGACCATCGATGCACTACGAATTATGACTGAGAAAATGACCCAACTAGTTGTTTCCCCTTTTACTTTCTAGTTTGAGAGAGAATTCACTAGTGATGGAGTCGACGTCCCTGAAGATCGAGTGTCAGGGCATTGGAGCCTGTGTATAACCACCACGTTGAATTTGTGCCCTTTGATATTGTTATTAACTTGGTGTTGTTCATATTGTTGAACACCACAGTTTGGACATAGCCCAGATCGCATGGGTTTGTGGGAGAGGCATCCGCAATATGCCATGTGGATCCAGCTATGGGTTCAAACTTCATGACTTGGATCCTCTTATGATCTAATGGTTAAGGTACCTAAAAGTGTGGCATGTAGAGGGGTGGTTGTGAGGGTATTACAAAAACAAAATGAAGAAATATAAATCGTCTTTCTTGCATCAACGGTTTAATTTTTTAAAAAATTTTACTTCTACATACAAAAGTTTATGTTATGTATAAAAAAACTATTAAAATGAATTGTTTGTATGTTGTTTTATCCAATTTTAAACGCTATGAACGCATATGTGCAAATATATATATATATATATATATATATATATATATATATATATATATATATATATATGTGGCCATGGCCGGTCATGGAGGGGTGCGAGGAGGACTCCCGGCCCGGGACCAATTTTTAGTGGGGCACATCCGGCCGGTCACAATGGCGGATTTACATGTATTGGAGGGTCGGCAATAACCTTATTGAAGCGGTTGGAAATAGTTCATATCTGATCTGCGCAAATTTACATATCTCCCAAAAAATTTACAAGGTAAGGGTTTAGTGAGGAAGACGATGGTAAATGCGTAAATACTCGAAGATGATGGGGGTATTTTAATAAAGTTACGAATTTATGAGGGTTTTTTTTTTTTTTTTTTTTTTTGTTTTTGAAAGTGACTTTAGGAGTACTTGACCATTAATCCAATAGTCAATAACCATGAAGCGTTATCCCACTTAGGTAAAAAAAAACTTTGTGGATTGGCAATGATAGTTATCGAGAACGAAATTCTGGGTGTGAAGAGTTGATCTATCGATTTGATATTACTTTACCCGTCGTTTAAAAAATAGTTAATGTTTATTTATTTCGTTAACGCCTAAGGCTAAGGGCCACTTTTTTCATGACTCGGGCTGGGCACCTGAATTCTCAGAGACGGCCCTGTATGTGGCAATTCTAAATTGCAAACCAACTTGAGTCGAGTAAACTCCAAAAGCCCCATCTCATTGTGTGACAACCGGCAATTTCCGATCTATACCGATGTGATTTTTATTATTAAAAATTAAATATTTATTATAAATATTGTTAAATATAAAGTTTCGGAAGTTTACTGACCGTTTTTACAAGTGAAACTGCGACCGATTTAATTGACGCGATTTAAACGCGTGTTCTGAAAACACGCGTCGGACATCGAAAATAATTATATTTATGCTCGGTTTTGTATTTCGAACAAAATCGACTACTTTTTATAATTTATTATTGGGCCTAGAATAGAAACCGAGGCATTTTGCGTTAATACGGGTTCGATACGCGGTACAAGTCACCTACCAACAACCCTAGGTATAAAAACATCTTATCCTTTCTTCTTCTTCATTTTCATGGCAGCCACCAAGAAAACTCTCTCCCTCTCTCTCTAAACCGGTTCTCTCTCTCTCTCTACACTCTCTTTACCTCCCTCGTCCCTCTCCCTTCCTCCTCTCCTGCCAGCGCCGGCCGACCACCATGGTTATAGGTGGTGGCGGCGGCGGTCCTTTAAGCCCACAATTGGGCTGGAATGGTGGCCAGCAGTGATGATTTTGATGGTGGTGTCGTGACAGATGGTGGTGGTGACGAATCGGAGCCGGAGGAGTGGTTTAGGTGAGGTTGGGTTGGATTGGTTGGTGGTTCACGGGCGGCTCGAGGTGTTTGGTGAACGCTGGTCCAGCGAGGAGGGGGCTCGGGTGTAGCAGATCGTTGGCTCGGGTCAGATGGGTTTTCGTGGTGGCGGGTTATGGTGGTCGGGAAGGACGGCGGCGGCGGAGGAGGTGGTGCTCGGCTGGGTTGGCTCCGGCTCGGGTCCGATGGGGCTCGGGTCTGGGTCAGATTATGGTTGTGGTTTGGGTTCGAACAGACCAGACCAGGTCTGGTTTGGTCTGGTTCGGGCTTGAGTCAGAATAGGGTTCGGGTTCGGGTCTGTTTGGTGAGTTCTGGTTCGGCCCGGTGGAGGTGGTTCGTGGTGGATGCCGGTTTAGTAGGGTGGCGTTTGGTTATGGTTTGGGTGTGTCAGGTCAGATTCGGTTTTGGGTTCGTGTTCGGGTTCGGTCAAACATGGTCAACGGTCAGATCTGGTTGGTTCGCGTCTGGTCAACACACGGTCAAAACTGGTCAAACTTTGGTTCCGCTCTACACGTAGTTCGAGGTGGCTTCGGGTTACGCGCGTACGAATCGGTATACTTTAATTCGTGTTTGTTATTATTATTGTGGATATTATGAATATTTATAAATATATTGATTCGAACGAAATAGTTTTGACTCGCGAACGAACCGAATAATAATAATAATAATAAACGGTAACTATATGTTAAATCGGACGACCGGTAATAGTGACTAAAATGCGTGACTTATAATATCGATATCGGACTAAATTGGTTGGACTATAATATATATATTGTTTCGCGTATTTATAAATATAAATAAGTAGCTTGTATATGAAAAGTTGTCGAAACGTATAAAGTCTTGTATTGGATAATGATTTTTGGGAAAATTGTAGGCGACTTGTGTCGCCTGGTTTGTACAAAAACAGAGGAAACTCTGCCCAAATTTTTATAAAATCCACGGCGCAACGAAAATAGAATTTGTCGCATATTTTTATAAATGAAGTTCCCTAAGTGTCATGATAAATGATAAGTGTAGTTATGAAAAATAGTGACGTTTTGACAAAAGATATGTTTAACAATAATAGGTAAATTCTGGACAATACTTTCAAAACATGTGTATATAGTTTTGCCGAACGTCAAGTATGACGGGTTTTCGAAAGGTTTCCGGTGTCAAAATAATGTTTATTGTTTGGATTTAAAAATATGTATACATTTTACTTGGGAACTATTTTTACAACAAGCAAAGTTTTGAATAACTTAAATGTTCGGATTTGGAAAAGAAGCGACACTTGTTATTGATCAGTTTTAAATAACTATACTTATATTTTCATCAAAGAGTATTTTCCTAAAATATAATTATAAGACGAGCTACGGCTCGGGATAAGTTATACGTTTCATAATATAGTCCAACGTGGTGTGCACACGAATAGTGACAAGTGCGCAACTTGGGTACTATGTCGTGTGTTAACGCATAAGTAAGATAAGTCACGATCGGTTCGTCGAGTTAAAGCATATTAGTACTCGAGTTATACACACGAGTCTAGATAGTTGGATAAACTATCTTTTAGCCGGATAATAGGCTAGGTTTATATGTGTTAGACTTTAAGGTGTCCTTTGTTGTATTAGGGCACAAGGAAGTCGGTCAAAGCTTCGGGCTTGTTTGCTAGCTTAGCATGGAAATTAAGGTGAGTTCATGACCCCACTTTTTATTGTTTTAATAAATGTTTTTGGGTGGAAGACATGCTTCATTTATGAAAACCTGAGGAATTCCAAACGAACAAGTTTTTGAAAAATGAAATGGGTGCGTGAGTGTCACGGCCCTGCTTTTACTGGTTTTACATTCGGGGAAGAAACATGTGTACTACTTACATTGTTTTAAAGATCATGTTATACTATGGGCACTTTTTGTTACTATACGAGTTTTATGGAAAGTCCCAGGGGGGAAACCATGAATGTGCTGGAACGCACAACGAGGGAAATGTGGATAGATCTATTGGGCCTCACAAACCCCACTCGACGGCGGGGCCGGGCGGGTGCATATTGTCTCTACCTATCGGGTTACCGAGGCATCGGTAGCCCAGTCAATCTGGGCTGGTATCATCTTTTGGTTCATGTTTAGTAATGGGTTCCCAACCGTAGTAGTAAAAACACTTAACGTCTAGCTAACGTTCTTATGACATAGTATTAACGGGAATGATCTTTTCAGACTCATGGAAACTCTTTTATAAAAACTTGTGGAATTATTTCTGCAAAACTTATGAACTCACCAGCTTTATGTTGACTTTTTAAGTATGTCTTTCAGGTTTAAGCTTTGGTAACGGCACGGTTGGAGTAGTCGGCATATTGGGATCGGGGATCCTAGTGGGTTAGCAATGGCGTTCAGGAAATAAGAGTCTTAGATGCAACTTTCCGCTGCGCTGGCAAAGGCACCAAACGTCGCAACCGACGAGGGAAAAGTCGGGGTGTGACACATTGCCTTTATTGTTCCGCGTTTGCCTTTTAGAAAATATGGAGAATGACACTTTTTGGAACATCACAAAAATCTTAGCACCTTTACCTTTTGTCCTTCTTTCCACTTTTTCTCTATCATTTATCTCTCTTTTTTACCTTTATCTTTATCAGATCATCTTTCTTCTTTACCTCTCTACATTCTTATCCTCTATCTCTATTTTGATTGTTTTTACAACACCCAAATCCTCACAAAACAATTGATTGTGATCAAATCCATCCAAATTGATAAGCCCAAACACCCCTTTGCACGTGTCATACAGATTCGTCGGGTGATCTACAATGACGAGGAAGTGATTTTTTTGTATGGCTATGCACTTTCAGATCCGGTGAAAGCTAGATACGCGAGACGAGGTGTACAACGACGACGAAGGTGAAAAACAGAGGTGGTGGTGGTGGTACAACTGTTTCCACACATTATACAACTACCCAAAGCAAGAACAAGACCAAACAGATTTTGATGGTGCTCCATTTGCGGCTGATTATTAGTTTTTGTTATGCATCTAGGGGTTGTGAAGGTTCTGACTACTACAAGTTAGGGTGAGCAAATGTCGGTTCGGTTCGGTTTTTACATATAACCAAAACCGATAACCGAAGTTCGGTTTTAGGAAAAACAATAACCGAAACTAATCACTTACGTCGGTTTGGTTAATTCGGTTAATATGTCGGTTATTGGTTTGGTTTCGGTTATGTTCGGTTAATATCCAAACATAAAACTTGAGCAAAATTATAAACTTAAAATAGTTAGTAAAGTGTTTGGATCATTTTCAAGAATACAAATATATACGAAAATGCAAGAAAATACATGAAATACCGAGGAAACAAATAAAAAATGCTTCAAATATATAGATATACATGAAAAATACATGGGTTACACAAAAGTTATATTTCAAATACATAGATATGAAATATACATGAAATATAGCAGAAATACATGAAAATACGTTCCAAATACATGGATATATGCATGAAAAATACTTAAGTATATAATTATTGGTTCGGTTTCGGTTATTTCGGTTATGGAAGAAGGGAAAACCGAAACCGTAATCGATTGGTTCGGTTTTGGCCATATGTTAACCATAACCGATCGGTTAATTCGGTTTCGGTTATTTTCGGTTCGGTTATCGGTTCGGTTTCGGGTTTTTTTGGTTATCGGTTTTCGTATGCTCAACCCTACTACAAGTTACCTGATTTTGATGGTACATAATGCAAGAATTTGATTTTTATGTTGTTTGGGCTTGGTTTATAACTTTTTCCTTTAATGTTATGGGGCGACATTTTTACATAGTTTGTTTTGATCTTTAAGTTGTTTTATTTTAGTTGGACTTTGATACATTTAGCAATTCTTTTGATCTAGTATCCTTGTTAATTTTTTTTTTTTTTTGTATAACAAAATTTGTTTTTAACTAAAAACATATGTATTTTGTTTGTTTGGATTTATAATTTGATTTTTTTTAGTGAGATGTTTGTGAAAACATATGTTTTTTTGTTGGGTTATAATTTATTATATAGATAAATTTTGTGAAATATATGGTTTTGTTGCTTGGATTTTAATTTATCATATGTTTTTTGTTGTTTAAGTTTTAACTTATCATATGTTACAAGTTTTATAACGAACAAAAACACATGTTTCTTACATCTGTTATAAAAACAAGTTTTACAATGAACAAAAACATATGTTTGTTACATCTGTTATAAAAAACAAAAAAAAACATCTGTTAGAACCGTAAATAAAATAACATAGAGGAGAGATGAGAGAGATGAGAGAGAAGAAAGGAGAGAGGAGAGGAGAGAGGAAAGTAATTTTTTGACATTCTTGCCCTTTTCTACTTGTTGTTATTGACTTTTTTATTAAAATTATCAAAAACAACTACAATCATAGATCATTTAAGATGGATGGTTAAGATATAGGTTTCATGGGTTTTCTTAACTAGGGATGGTTTTCAAATTATCCCTCCCCTATATGTATTATGTGTGTGTATATATAAATATATATATATATATATACGATTAGGTTCATTTAGAAACCACCTTGAGTTGAAAGAACTAGAAAACCAACCAACCAAATCCAATAATATCATGACATGTGTCTTGTTTTATTGTTATTATATGAGGGGTATTATGATAATTGATCATTAAATATTATTCAAAAATAAACCCACCCCATATCCACCCCTACCTTCTCTCTCTCTTTCTCTTTTCTCCTGACAAAATATAAGCTTTCTCTAATTCAACTTTCATATATATCTCTCTTTCTATTTTCCCTTTCTAATCCATAATTCATACACAGAGAAGATGAATAACAACAACAACAACAACAACAACAATAACAATAATAATAATCGAAGATGAATCAATCCCAACAACTTACAAATCGACGGTGACTCAGATCGATGAAGCTGTTGTAGACGAAGATCGAAACTTAGATGAAGCTGTTGTAGATGAAGGTCATGGTGGTAAAGGAGGTGGTGGCAGAAAGAGACGTTTTGAGCTGTGGATCTGGTGCTGGTGTGGTGGCTGAGCTACCTGAAAACATGGGTTTTGTCAGTGAAGGCTTCGAAAACAATTGAAGAAGCTGAAAGCGTGGAGTTGGTCTTGTGTTCATGTCGTTCATGTCGTTTAGGGAAGCTACAGTGGATGTTGAATATGAAGGTGAGTCAAATAATATGTTAATAATTTTGGGTGTTTAGTGAAGCCATTGAACAATCTCTTTTCCAACTGTTTTTTTTTTTTTAATTTATAATGATATCTTAATAATTTTGGGTTTTTAGGTGATTTGTTGGTGTTTAGATGTGGGTTTTTATTTAAAGGGATTTTTAGGGGTGTTTGGATGTGAGTATTTATTATATAAAAGGATTTAGGGGTGTGTATTGAAAGAGATTGTTTAGGGGTTGTTTGGAACTTTTAGTTGTGGGTTTGATTGAGGTTATATGTTGCAGGAATTTTTAGTTGTGGGTCTGATTGATATGTTGCAGGAAGATTACATAAATATGTTTTTCTTTACAAATCTAATGTCAATTGCATATATATGTAGCGTAAAATGTTACCCCTATGCAAATGTAATATTTATACAGTTTTTTCAAAGGTTTGGGTTGTTTATACACTGATGTAAATTGGCCATGTGTTCATAGGTGATAATGGAGATCAATCTGAGTTAGGAACTGTGAAGAGGTGCAAAGGTAGGATAACCCACAGGGTTAGCATCAACAAAGTAGGGCAACAGTCGCGCACAAAATACAGGTTAGTTTAAAATGGGGCATCACAATGTGAAGGGCACTGTAGCGGACTTTAAAAACTTTGCAAAGAGTATTCGATTTTTTATTGGCGAGAGAGACTTACAACCGATGATAGACAAGTTGAACGACATAGTGAAGAATTTACCGAATTTCTCTTTCAAGTACAGTCTTGTAAATGGCGAACTTGGGCATCTTTTTCTGGGCTGATAAGATATCCAAGATCAATTACCAAGCTTTTTAGCGACGTGCTTACATTTGATGCAACATACCAAACCAACAAGTAAGTTGCTACACGCCCTTGAATAAGATCAACAATTTTAACCTTTTTTTGCCGTTATATTTGTAACATGGTTTTTCTTTTTCTAGGTACAACATGATATTTGTCCCGTTCACCGGCGTAGACAACAACAAACGGTCCGTTACCTTTCGGGGCTGGGCTCTTATACAGGGAAACTGTGGAGTCCTATTGCTAGTTGTTGCATAACTTCCTCGGAGCTCATGGCAAGAAGCCTACGTTGGTGTTAACTGACCAGAACCTTGCAATGAAGCAAGCTGTAGCAGCTGTCTTTACTGAATCTCGACGTCATTTGTGCATGTGGCACATCATGAAGAAACTACGTTGGTGTTAACTAAGGTTTTTTTATTTTTGTTGTTTTCAAAGTTTGATTTTGTGGTTTTTAAAACTTTGATTTTGTGGTCTATCAGTCTCTAAGAACACAAATGTTAACTTTAGGTTCTATATGTTTTGTAATATTAAAATAGGATTTTTTTTTCACTCAAGAACACAATTTATGATATTTTTTTTTAAAATAATGATGGTTTTATAGTTCTATTATATAAAGATGATAGTTTTGATATATTGCAAGAAGATTACATAAATCTCATTTCTTTACAAATCTAATGTGAATTGCATATATGTAGTGCAATTTACACTGGTGTAAGTTCGACAATGCATATAACAGATCTTTTATTTGGAGGTGTCATGTAGCAATCCCTAAGGAATTAGGAACAAGGGATGTGGGACAAAGCGTCCGCTAATTGGCCCTGGCGAAAAGGCTGCGAACAAAAAGAATAAGCACCCCGTCGATGCAAAACATGCTATGAATACGTAACTGACCATGACTCGAGGAACTGCCCGCTGAAGAACCAAGACGAAGAAAAGTAAGTGCTTGTGGAAAGTTACCACTTACCCCCTATCTCCCTTCAGCTACTTTATTTTGTTGTCGTTTTTTTGTTTTGTGGTGTATGGTCAAAACGTTGGGGTCCGCACATATATATCATGCGTAGAACTAGCTTTTTTGACCAGGTTTTTTGTATGTTTTGTATGGTTGATGTTTTGTATGCTAGTATATTTTTAGACAAGTATGTATGGGGATGTAATGGGGGTGCTTTTTTTTTAAAATACAGCAGTGTTTTTAAAGTTTTTTGTGTATCTTTGTATGGTTGATCAAAAATAGTGCAGGATAGTAATGCAAAACAGGGGTGTGACTGCGGGGTGTGTCTTACATCAGTGTAAAAGCACGGTTCGGTTAATATTTTTAAATGGGGGTGCCACCACACACCAGTGTAATAGTAAAACACAAGCTAATTACACCAGTCTTTTGTAGCCCTAGACAAAGACACGTAAAAAACAACACCAACATTTTGAAGCAAAAAACATGGAATAGAGGGGGGGGGGCAAAAACACCAGTGTAAAATAACATTCAAGGTAAGAGTTCCAAAAAAACACATTATATGCACACAGCAAGATTTTTAAGTTTATGTAAACAAATTAAAAAAGTTAGTGTTTTCGTACACCAGTGTAAAATCATGGTTTCGGTTAATATATTTTTCAAATTGGGGGTGCCACAACACACCAGTGTAATAGCAAACACAAGTTAATTAGACCAGTCTTTTGTACCCCCCCCCCCCCCCACCCCAGTTAAAGACACATAAAAAAACAACACCAACATTGAAGCAAGAAACATAAAACACACCAGTGGGGACAAAAACCCTAGTGTAAACTAACATTCAAGGTAACAGTTCCCAAAAACACATTTTATATGCACACAGTAGGATATTTAAGTATATGTAAACAATTTTGCCAACCTTGGAGATAAGTACCCCTGTGTTTTTTTTTTTTTTTTTTTTTTGCATTTGTTCAAACACACACATAAGTACATGGGCTACGTTGGTGTAAAAACACGCTAGTACCATTGGTTTCTAACGCATAATACATAAGATATACGAAGATAGACAGTACATGTTTTTTTGAACCAAAAGCACCATCACAAACTTGCTTTTTAATCCAAAAGCTACCCAGACATATTATCCATGAACTACAAATTTGTTTTTTTTTCATAATTACAAACTTAGCGCCCCATCCCAAATGCGATTTTTGTAAATGTTAGTCGCCGACAGCAAAGTATTCGCCGCATACTGCTTCCGCAAAGCATCCACCTGAGCCTGTTTCCGAATGCAGGTATGGCGTTTCTGCACGCAACCCATGGCGAGCCTCAAACATGACGTAACTGTAATTTAAATAACGAGGAGGTTTTTTGTCAGTTTCCCATGTCTTTACACAAATGTAAAAAGCAGAAGAGGGGGGGTTACTTACGGATAATGGTCCGTTGGGTCAATCGTATGTTCCGCAAGGCATGTCTTATCAGAATGCTTGAATAGGTATTCCTAAACCGCCTTCTCCCTTTCGATGTTTCGGATGTTGATTTCTTCATCGTTGTTTAGCCAGACAGGCAACCTAGCAGTCGCACTCCTCGACCTACCGCGGTGTGCGATTGGCTTACTTGCATTTTGACCAGGGACATCAGGACCTTGGTCGCTGGAAACCAAACCAAATTCACTCGAAGTGGGCAACCCAGATGCTACAGACAAGTTACCTTGATGTAAGTACTAAATAAATAAATTTTTTGTTATGGGAAAAATCGCAGAACACGTACCACATTTAGCCCCCACACCCCTGCCATTCGCTAGGCGAATGTTATCTGCTGCGCCCGTCTCAACCTAACCCCCGCCAAACTCCCGTGTCAATCCCAAGCTAAAGGTAGGTTGGCTACAATCACCGCGGACCGTTTCTTCCTTATTCGCCACATCCTTATCAACGGAGCGCGCTGGCGTAAGCTGTGTCAAGCCAAGGCTAAAGCTTGGTTGGCTTGCTTCAGTAGTCGCATTATCTGAGCAGCAACAACAAGCAGTGACGCAACAACAGGAAATCACATGAACACGTTTGCAGCTTGCCACCTTTTGTAGCCGGTGTTTGAACATCTGCATAATGATTTTTGGGCACTTTAGGTCATACAAACAAAAACAACATGCAACAACGCAAAAACCAGGGACAATTACATATTACAAGAATTCAAGTATACTATATATTTTCTCATACCAGATGTTTTGCTCAACGCATCACCAACGACTGAAAGTGATATATGCCTCCTCTTGGAACTTCTAGTACCAGCAACCATACCTTAAGATCACTTTAACACAGGTGTTAAAAAGGAAGTTAGTACATATCAACAGTAACAACAACCCCCCCCCCCAAAAAAAAAAAAGAAGCCCCAAATACAGTGTGTAACAAAATCTAAGAACCACACTCCCCAAGTAGGAAAACCCCACCAAAATTTGAAACCAAAAATACAGTAAAAAACAGAAAAAAAAATGTAAATCAATGGCACAGTACCTAATCACCAAAAACATTTTACACATGTGTAAGAAACCTGATCACCAAAATGACGAGAAGGGTGGGAAAAAAAACAAAAGAACCCACATGCAAAAATCACCAAAAACTGTAATTCCGGACAGTAAACCTCCAAAATCACTCCAAAACATGTAAACCCCTATATGACAAAAACAAACAAACAAATAAACAAAAAAAAGGGAAAAAAACAAAAAAAAATGCATAGCAGGGCAGGGGGGACACAGATGATGTAAAAACACAATAAAAACAGGGATGATACATAAAAAACTAGAACAAGGTTACAAAGACGACATTTACATTTTTTTCTTCTTCAAAACCCGTTTTTTCACAGACGCAATGTTGTTGCAAAATCAAAGAATAAATCGACTTCTTCGGTTGTTCAGTCGTCTCCGACGGCTAGAAGATCGATCGTCTTTTTCAATGGGGTTTATTTTTTTTTTTTAATTCGTTTGAATGGTATGGTGAGAGAGAAAGGGAGTAAGAGATGGGGGTGACTTATCCTCCTTGTTTGTCAGGAGGGAAGAGAAAAAAGAGGAGAGAGAAATGGATGTTGCTTTACCATAATATCCTTCAAGAAATTTTTTTTATTATTATCTTAATCTAATAAAGCAATAAGTGGTGCATGAAGACAAAAAAAAGTATGTGGCACAATCCTAATCATTAGATCATCAATGATCAATGGCCATAAATGGTTCCCAGTGTTCTTCCAACTCAGGTAGGTTCTCATTTTACCTTTTTCTTATATATATATGGTTAGGTTATTTTGAGAACTCACATGAGTTGCGAGAACCATAGGAACTCATTTAGGCCATTGATCTTCTCAATCCAATGGTTGAGATTACATCTCACACTCTGTTCCAGAGTTTCAATAAAGGATGGAAGCGAAAGGATCTGGAACATATTTTTTCTCGTTCCAGAGTTTCATTAAAGGATGGAAGAGTAAGGATTGGAAAGGAAGTGGAGAAAAAATATGTTCCAGAGGAGGCGTCTTACACTCCCTCCTCTGGAACATATTTTTTATCTACTTCCTTCCCAATTCTTTCTCTTCCATCCTTTAATGAAACTCTGGAACAGAGTGTTAAGGTTTTTTTCTTCACATGTTAAACCTTTTGTCTTCACATGATGTTTTAATATAATAAAGTACAATTGGGGTGTTTAGGTAAAAACACCATGGAAAATGAAAGAAATATTATAATACTATATTAATTTTTTATTCAATTATTTAAAATATAATATTTTTTATTGTAATTTATTTTTTAATTCCTTTGCTTTTTTAAAAAAAATAATAAGATAAATCTGATGAGGATAATTTACACTGGTGCAATTATTTACACTAATGTAAATCTACCATACACAACCTACTCCACAAAATACGCTAGTGTAAAAACCAAAACAAACATTTATACATTCGTATTACACCACTGTAAATGCCCTAAAACATCTATACATTCGTATTACACCATTGTAAAATGCCCTAAAACATCTATACATTCGTATTTACCACTGTAAAATGCCCTAAAAACAAACCAAAACATTTACAAAAATCATATTACACATTATTGTCACAAAAAAAAACACAACCTGCTACATCTGCAAAACACATCATCATCATCCATCAAAAACATCATCTTCTTAAAAAAAAAAAAAAAAAAAAAAAACAACAACAACAACAATAATAATAATAATAATAATAATAATAATAATAAAACAAACCTGCCCCACTCCCTCCGCCCCCTACCAAGAACCACCCCCCTCCGCCTCCAGATTTGTTCAGAGCCCAAAAACCCACCGCCAAAAACCGACCCCCATCAAAAACCCACCATCACCATCACCTCTAAGACCACCGTCGACCACTACCCCATCACCTCCACCCACCTATCTCACACAGCCACGAACCACCACCATTTCAGATCCACAATCACCATCGAAAGTTGTTCATCGTCCCCCCCCCCTCGAACCACCGCCATTTCAGATCCACAATCACCTCCACCCACGAACCACCACCATTTCAGATCCACAATCACCGTTGCCAAAAAAGCACCACCATCGAAAGCTGTTCCTCGTCCCCCCGGTCTCCTGTTCGTTTAGGGGAGGGGGAGAGAGAGAGGTGTGTGCGTGAGAGAGAGAGGGGGTAGTTAGTGATGGCCATTATGATTTAAAAAAAAATAGTAACTTTAAAAAGGGGTGGGTGTAGGGTGGGGTGGGGTGGGGTGGGGTAGAGGATGTGATAAACGACTTTGTTGCCTTTTATTATTAAAATGATAATATGCATATGTCATTTTATTATTGGTCCACATGAGTTATCGAGTTCTAGCAACTCAAGTGGGTTCTCAAATGAACCAGATCCTATATATATATATATATATATATATATATATATATAGGGTAGAGATCCTAAGAGAACCAACCCCTATTTGAGAACTGAGAGAACCATTCTGAGCCACACATTTCATATAAAGGCAAAAAAAAAAAAAAAAATTTTTTTTTTTTTTTTTTTTTTTTTTTTTTTTGCTTTAATCGCACATTTTTATGCAAGGAAAAAAAAAATTTTATTTTTTTTGAATTTTTTTTCATTTATACATATGTGTATATGACAATTATACATATGTGTATATAGCAATTATACATATGTGTATATAGCATTTTTCAGCTATACATATGTGTATATTTCAGTTATACATATGTGTATATAGCATTATACATATGTGTATAATGCAATTATACACATGTGTATACTAAAAAAAAAATACAAAAAAAATAAAAAAAAAAATTTTCCTTACATATAAAGCAGCGATTTTTGCAAAAAAAAAAAAAAAAAAAAAAAATTTGCCTTAGAGAAATGTGTGGCCCAGAATGGTTCTCTAGTTCTCAATTTGGGAAAAGGTTCTCATTTGAACCAAATCCTATATATATATATATATATATATATGATTTGGATCATTTGAGAACCACCATTTAGGGAGAGAACCAAAGAACCAGTGTGAACAGGTGGAATTTTTGTAAATATGAAGGTGTCTACAAAAACCCCTCCATAAAAAATAAAAAAAATAAAAAAAATTATATAACCTAAATAAATAAAAAAAGTAAAAAAAACCAAAATGATTATTTTTCATTATTAATTCGAAAAAAATATATATAAAAAAAATTAAAAAAAATGGCTTGTGACGTCGTATGACGCCATCCTGATGCACATGTGCATTTCGAGGTTATATATACAGAAATACACCGTATGCACATGTGCATTTCACTATTAAATCACACTTTTGAATGAATTGTCAATTACCATACTTAAATGATTATTAAATGGACGTTATAAGGGGTACAAAATATTATTCAATGATCATTAAATGTACGCAAAGTGAGATATAAAATACACTCGAACTCGTCAATTGTTTAGTCATGCATATTATAACATAAATCAAAAAATAAAACATGTGTAGGACAACAAACATGAATAAAATTAAAGAAGGGACCCAAGGGCAACACGAAACAGCAATCTAGGGGATAATTACACCACTCAATCCAGTTTTTAACTTTTAAATTAGATCTATGTCAAACCCAAAAGAACGTGGTCGACTTAATATATTTAACTACTTCAACCGGTCGCCGACTTTTATCCGAGAAAACCTTTGCGTTCCGCTCATTCCAAAGACACCATATGGTTGTGTATACAATACCCCTGAGTAAACTCCGCTGCGCAGCGATCTTCGTACTTGTTGTAGCCACCTGCATCAAATCATCAACATTAAACAGCAGCATCGGATGCAACCGGCACCGTCTGCAGATCCTAAACCACAATTCCTGTGCGAACCAACAACCTGTAAATAGATGTGTGACTGTTTCAGCAACTTCAGTGCATAACGGACAGATACCGTCTGCTAATATGACTCAACGTTTCTGCAGCTCCTGTTTTGTAGGTATGCGATTCCGAACTACCCGCCATATCAGTAACTTACACTTGAGAGGAGTCCAGCCCTTCCACTTAACCTTCTGTCCAACAACATTGTTGCTGCAATCGATGAACAACTGTTTTGCCTTCCGGACCGTATAAATTTCGTCTTTGTTACCTCTCCATTCCCAACGATCACTGCCTTCTATCCATTTATAGTCGTAAAACACCTGCAACAAATTAAACAGATCCAAATTAACAAGAATTAAACCTTAATGCACATGTGCATTAACATTAATTTTAACATTACCATATAAACTATGCACGGCCTTAATGATAACAAGAATTAAACCTTAATGAACATGTGCATTAACATTAATTTCAACATTACCATATAAATTATGCACATGTGCATCCGTCGCTCTAGTTATTTGACCAGTAGGAATTCCGATTCGCTAGACATAGTTTATTTGACCGGTCGGAATTCCGATTCAGTCACTCTAGTTATCCACAAAGTATTAACCAACCCATTCTTCATCACCAGTGTAAGATCAATCCCATTCCACTTCCTACGTTCCAAATTTTAAACTTAATCTAACAGATCAACAGTATCTACAACAAATTGCCTAAATGTTGCTTAAGGCGACATCACAACAGTATCTCCACACAACCACAACCACAAGCATAAATATAGACACACACTTAATTTATTATTATTATTATTATTATTATTATTATTATTATTATTATTACTACTCACATTCACTATAATAAACTATAATTACACTCCAAATTATCGAAAAGAATCCTTGAGTAATCTTGTGTATATTCAACTATGTATGTTAAACATTGTGCACAAAACATACCATCATTATTCACCATTTCATTATGTTTTCGCTTACTTAACCTCGTTCGTATTATTCTTTTTACTTCTATATCTGCATATGGGATAGTTCGTGTGTTTAAACACACAACATTTATCATTTGACATGAAAAATATACATATATGCACATGTGCATATCTTTCGAAATGGACTAAATAACTAATACCAACCTGATTTTACTTCCTGGTCAACGGTTATGTCATTATCTTCAATCGCATCCGGTAACTTTTTTGACCATTTCTCCCTCGATTCTAATATAAATGTTACTTTCTTCGATTTTTTCCCATAATTTAACTACAAATAATAAAGAACACATAATAAAACCAGATTTTCAATCTTAATGCACATGTGCATTAACATTACTTTTTTCATTACCACATAATATGTGAACATGTGCATTAGAGCGAAATACATTAACGATATCAGTATAAATGCACATGTGCATTAACATTACTTTTATCAGTAGCAACTACGTTATGCACATGTGCATTAACAATACTTTTATCAGTAGCAACTACGTTATGCACATGTGCATTAACAATACTTTTATCAGTAGCAACTACATTATGCACATGTGCATTAACATTTTTAATTCACATGTACATAAAAACAATCATTAACCACATTCTGTAAATAACTAACCTGATACAATTTCTTAAGTTTTAGCAGATAATATATATAATATAGAGTACATTTATAGTATATATTAAAGATTTAGATCTAGCATCCACCTTTGCAATTAGCTCCAATGCAATGACAAACAGGTTTACCAGAAGCTTCCCAACCATTATAACCGCATTCAAGCACCATTATATTCTTGATTCCTGCATCCTCCTTCGCTTCTTCAAGTTAGTCTACGAATATGCATGCACATGTCGGTCCACGAACCTGGAATATGTAACATTATTACACTTTATAATGCTCAACAAAATACAGGTAAGGAAAATCAGTACCGTTTTTGCATTCTTAGTAACATCAAAACCTACAGGTATATTTGGTTTGTAATTAATTATGATAAATTCACATACGAAACCAAGCAAATCAGGACCACGCTTGAGTGACAACTATGTAGATGAACAGATGAGAAAGTGTTTGATCAAGTTCTTGAGATTTTGAAATGTAGGAGGTTTCTGGAGTATGAACAAGTAAGGAGCAACAATTAGCTATAACCAAACAAACAAGTTATTGAGATTCCGAGACATAAGAGACTTTGAATTATGAAACCACTTCAATAACCAACCGAATCGAGTTATCCAAAACCTCCAAGCCGTAAGAATCGGAGGCAGTCCGTCAATGAACCTAACATCAACAACACTGATCAATTGAACGCAGAGATCGACGGTTCATGTTTCACCGTTCATTTTACTGATCTCTCAAACATACACACATAACGCGGATCTAACATGTAATCTTTACGATTCCTTTGAATCGATTTAGGGTTCTTCATTCGAATTGCTTTGTTTATTATATGGATTGAACAAATCTAATGATTTATTTGGTAAGCGTGGGTCAATTGCAATATTTTGTATGATCAGATCTGCTTTACATTGAAGGAATTTATGTTATTGTTTGTTATTGATCTGAGTTTAAGGCTGTAGGTTGTGAATTGAAAGTGTAGGGATTGATGTAGTTAGAGGATGAAGATAGGTTTTTTTATAGAGAAGAGGATGAAGAAGGGAGTTAGAGGATAAGGTTGTTTTATTTTGGGTTGAGAGTTATTTACAATAATGCCATCTGTTCACATTGGTTCCTTGGTTCTCTCCCTAAATTTGGTTCTCGTATGATCCCTACCCTATAGATATATATATATATATATATATATATATATATATATATATATATATATATAAAGGGATATGGGCCCAAAGTCACCAAAAGTAACATGGGTCCATACCCAATACATAATCCCAACATAGCGGGTAAAATGACAGATATGCATATTATCATTTTAATAATAAAGGGCAACAAAGTCCGCCTATCCCCAACATAGCGGGTAAAATGATGGATGCTTCTTGGCGGAAGGTCTTACCCGGCGGACTACCTGTATCGATGTCCGCCTATCCCCAACAACATCCGCCAGGAGCTCTGAACATGGATGGTGAAGGACACGTGGCGAAACCTGGCGCATACGTACCCGTCAGTACAAACCAATCAGGATTCAAGGATGTGTGGCATGGAGCATGTTGCACAACTCACCAATCAGGAAGCCACACGTACTTACAATAGCAGCCGCAGGGGACAAGCAGTACATCCCCTGCACGCGTCAGCTAATCAGAGCCCACGGGGCCACCTCGACAAGGATCTCCACTAACGTACATTTGCAGAGGGGACAATAGTACACTCGACAACCAATCATATTCTACCAGACCTGCAGCCAGTGATTGGGTGCCACGTCGGACTGATGGTACAACCTCCCTCTATGATTTATATTATATTATATATTATATTATTTGGCCCTAATCTTGGGCCGATGTGATGGCAAGCCCTTAAGTGGGCTTCGACCCTTTTGGGTAAGTTAAGGGTGAATGTCGAGGCCCGTGTGGAGCCTATTTAAGGAGCACTTAGTCTCCTTCGATGGGTCATTCAGAAAATCCTTGAAGAACACACATAAGGTCGATAACGTTTCTGTGTCTGCTAAGTAGAATCTTTCGGGATTTGAGGCGGTCGCCCCACATTGGATTACTGTGTTATTTCAGGATCGTTATCTTCAAGGTCATTCATCTAGTGAAGGATTACACCTGTAGAGACAAGTTTAGCCTCTTGGATCCAAGGTTAGACATTTTGTTTCTTCAATATATATAGGGGATGGTTCATTTCAGAAGAGCTTGTAGTGCGAGAAGAAGATAAATAATTTATTTTTATCATTTTAAAAAATATATATAAGAAAATTATTGAAATGTGTTGTTTATTCATCTATCTCGAAAATAAAACAAGTATATAAAGTAATTTCATTAATTTATATAACCTACACATGTATAAATTTTGTGCAGGAACATTATCTACGCATAATATAGCACATGTATAGGAAAGAGTTTAAACCTTAAAAAAACATTTGATTGCATTAATTTTATGGGTTTTTGTATATATAACATAAACAATGATATATAAAAAGTAAAAACTTCAAAAATATATACCATTACTAATAAAAATTAAGATTTAGGTTTCTTCTCGCACTAAAACCCTCCTCTAAAAATAACCTCACACTATATATATATACACACACACACACATACATATGTCCAATTAGAATAAGCTCAAGTTTGGCTTGGGCTCGATAAGGCTCGACTCAATTCGAGCTATTTATCGAGCCAATCTCAGGTAGCTCGCGAGATGCTCGGCTCGTTTTCACCCCTGTTTAATATTTTAATCATGGTTAATGGACTTGTATTTTTTAATTAGGAAATTACAAATGGAATTTGTAGGATCGAATAACGCTTAATCCAACAATCACGGGGTTTATACTAGAGGTGCGGAATCCCTCTAATATGCTTTAACAACAGATACGATAATGAAACTAAGACAAACGAGTAATCACAACACACACACGGGTCAAAAGATTATCGATTAATCACTAAAAACAGAGCACGAGTGTTTACAGAGATCAAATCAGACCTTACAGACCTTGGGAGGGTGTTTGAAGAGTGTGTGAGGCAAGAACTAATGATTAGGGCAATGATTGGGCCTATTTATACCTCCCGGGTACGTACAGCCGTATATACGCGATCAGCCAGAGCATGTCTAGCGATCAGTGCTAATCGCCTATAGCCAAGGCCCAGTCGCATGAATAGTGACGCGATTAGGGCCCTAATCGCGTGTCACTATTTGCTACTCGCGAGCAGCATCCCGAACACTCCAAAACGCGTACAAACGTCTCCAAACACCCCGAAACTCGTCCAAACAACTGATATACTAGCCTAGGGACATCATGTACTAACAGACTCCCCCTTGGACCAGGCTAGTATACGAACAGACTTAAACAAAAGACATCGTTTATATCAAAAGCAAACAACTTTACAGACTTGATAAACATAAACAAATACAACTAAGCAAAATAACAAGCAGCATCATCCATCTTCAACTTTAGCTTGACGTTGTCTTGACCCTTGAAATTCTTGACCAATCACATCCTGCATGAACTTTGTTGGCATAACAAAACTGGATCACCCTTTGAAACTTCATGGCTTGATCGGCTTCGGCTGGTAAGTGCATGATCGGATGTTGGTACAACGTCTCTAAGTCCTTCTCTGAGCAATTTATCAACCACATAGGATCCCAAATCCTTATCTTTCTGCACGGATTTGGACTGTTGCTCAAGACTATCACCGCTTCAGTGGTTGCTGCATCATAGTGCCAATAATACAGCTTCGAAGAGAAGTCTTGTTCAACTGGGATAATGGGAATCCTTGAAACACATTTTGGCGGCTTGATCTTATGCTCCCAGATAGGCTTTAAGGTGAAAGGATGAATCTTTTCTGTCTGATACGATCTAGGATACTGAGGCATAAACTCTTTCCATCCCTCTGAGCTCTCTCGCTTCAGCTTCGTGTAAAAACCCTTAAGAGGAGCAGATTTCTCTTCATATAACGGATAGTTGAGACGAACTAAGTCACGAATGTACCAGAACGGCAGGCTCAGAATGTCTTTGAAATTCTCAAAGTACAATACGCCTTCCTGCCATTTAACCCCGAGCATTCTGGTCTGGCTCACATACGCCCAGCTGATCACATTCCCAGACATCTTCGACAGACGCTTCTTGAAGATGGAAGCTCGCTCAACATGCTTTTTCTTCTCTTCAGGTTTAAACCATTGGGGATACCGCTCTCTGATCTTGTCATGTCGAATCTTAACAGCATCAGGAACTTCAGTAGAGTCGGCTTTCAATTTTTCTTCAGCCTCACGTATCATCTCTTCATCAATATTAGGAATTCCAGCGCCCGAGTCATTTACAACATACTCAGGGGTCGGCACGCTGGTTCCTTCTTCGAGATCCACTTCGTTGCATTCTGGATGCATCTCAGGAGGAACGCTTTGGCTTGCATTGGAAGATTCTCCAGATGCAAGGCCATATACTTTGGTCATGTCCTCCGATGTCATCTCTGGTGGAATCTCTCCTTCTTCCAGATCGTACTCAGGCATGGCAGGGGGTGGAAGCAAGTTGCCTTCGTCATCATATGCAAAGTAGCAGTTCAAAGGCTCCACATCTTCAACAAGAACTATCGCTTTCTTCCTTACTTTATCGCGAAGTTCTTGAATCTTGCTTATCATCGGTGCTGGCTCCCCCTGAGCAGAAGAACCTGCCTTGGGATCCTTGCCACTGCGATCGTGACTTTTCTTTGTTCGTCCCGACGCAGACCCACCTGTAGATCCACCACCGCCTGTGGCTCCGGGATCACCACCATCACCCTTACCATCGTTGTCATCATCGTCATCAGACTCATCATCCTCTTCTTCATCATCATCATCCTCTTCACTATCCTCATCATCATCATCACCAGCAGTACTAGCTCCAGCTTCTGAACCACCAGTAAGTCTAGGTTGAGTTCCAGTCAGCGCATTCAACCTAGACCTTAGCCTTATGTTTTGCTTCCTATACTTGGTGATTCGACGCTCGTTGTTCACATTTGCGAGCTGGAGATCACGATTAGACTGAATTAGCTGCTGATGTGATTCCATGAGCTGCTGTTGTGTTTCCATAATCTGCCTGTTCGACTCCAAGACTTGCTGATTAGATAAAGTAAGTGAGTCGACAGTGGCTCTCAGCTCAGTGTTAGCTGTGATAGTGTCTCCAATCAGTTCCAACATCGCCGTTTCATTTTCTTCAATGTTGGCGTTTTTGCTCTTCATTTCGGCCATTTCCCGTGCTTGGGCGGCCACTAAAGCAGTAAGCTCTTTGATTTGGCGCTGAAGCTGTTCGTTGGTTGTTGGAGTCGAGGATGAGGATTGGGTCGAAGGCCTAGCAGCTGACGTTCTTGCTGCTTCTTTCATCATCCGTATTCTGTCGCCTATCGGATTAGCAGCCAACTGTGAACCTGTCGCTTCAACGGTAACTGAGACTGGCTCAGTGAAGATTACCGATGAAGGCATTGACATTGTCACACTTGCAGGCATAGCTGCACTGGAAGAGAGTGGGACAGTCGATGTTGCTGCTGTTGTTGTTTCTGTTGCTGCTGTTGTTGTTGCTGATACAGAAGAAGAAGCAGGTAGTCCAAAAGTCTCTGGGAGATTCATACGCCTTCCCCTCATTTTCTTAGGCGTTCTCTCAGTCGCAGCTGCCTTATCAGACATTCTCTTTTGACCCCTGCTAACTTTCGTCGCTTTCGTCTTTTGTCTCTTCTGAGGAGGCGGCGTGCTAAGTTCAGCATCAATATCCGCAACAAGATCATCACTGACAGGAGTGAAAGTGGGATCTTTTGCGAGCTCTCTTGCCGCAGCCGCGCGGGCTCTATCCTCCTCAAGTGTCAATACATCAGGTGATTCATCTTCGGTACGCTCTGAGTCATCATCATCTTCATCAACATCTTCAATATTAACCGGGCCCTCATCAATCTTGGCTTTGCCTTTTCCTGAGCTTGATGGTTCATCTATGTTCAGCAAATCAGGATCAAGCATATCATCATCTTGTCTAGCTCCAGTATCACCCATATTGCCCGGTTCATTGGGTCCCAAAGCTACAGTGGGTCTCCCAATGTTGTCATCATCCTTGAAAACCTGTCTATGAATCAGAATATCGTCCTCTGAATCACTGTCATCATGCCTCCATCTATTACCTGGAGGTGCCACATAGTCGTTTCTCATCAGAAAGGCAAACAGTCTACGACTAGGAGGATATTCAGACTTTGGCTTGTTCGTATACTGCAACATTCTCTTCATCTCAACCTCATCAATCTTCCTTATGTTAATCAGCTCTTCCACCCGTTTCACCATGTTCGGGATCTGATTGTCAAGGATCATCTGCAGAAAGCGAGGATAAACAATAAAGGGATCTTTCGGCTTTCGCAGAATCACTTCCTTGAGGTGATGCATAATCATCCCAGAGAAGTTGAACGGTTTGTTCAACGTCAATGCAACAATCGCCGATGCCAAAATGTCTTTGATAGCATCGAATGTTCCTCTGCGAGGTCCGAGACACTTTAGCACCACGTGCGTCAGATACTTCATTTCAGGAGGAAGACAACCCTTTTGTAACATCTCCTGCGCACGCACATCACCCGTATACTTCATCCGTAGGAATCCACCTCGTATCAAAATGGAGTCGAAGACGATTGGATCATCTTTATCATCACCAAATCTAAGAATCTCGCGAATCATATCTTCAGTAATAAGAACCTCCTTTCGTTGCACCGTGCTTCTGATAGTAGCTGGGACTGTGCTGACATCGACACTCGCATTCTGATAGAATTCCTGGAGAATGTTCTTGTAGGCCGCATAGTCTGTAGATATGGCATAGTGTATCTTCGAGCGCTTCAAGTACTCGATGATGCCTTCAAAACGCCTGCACTCCTGCTTCTTTACCGGTCCGAGGAAGGCAAGACAGTTGTGCTTGGCCGAAGTACCGTATTGCATGATTCTGCAAGATAAACACACCATAAAACATCAAAGACAGATCAAGGATATGAAAAACGGACAAAAATGAATCAGGTTTGACTAATATTGGTCAACTGATGCATAAGGGCGATTAGGAGACATTTCATGCGATTAGTATATTTCATCACACGATTAGACTACTGATCGCGTTACTGTTCACGCGATTAGCAGACAAGAATGACAAATCGTGCTACTGTACACACGATTAGGAGGCCTAATCGCGTGACAGTATAATACCATTACTAAATTTGCCAAAATTTGAAATAACTTGATTTGTGTCTGGATTTTTGGTGCATTGAATCCTAAAACAACCCAACAACAAAACCCCTATAGATTATTACACTATTAAAGCAGAATCAAGGGTTAATTGAAGGTTTTGAAAACTAGGGTTCATGTGGTTTGAATTTGGGGTTTTCTAATCTAGGATGTTATAGATCAAAAACTTGACATAGAAGGATCCTAGAACACCCGATTAAGAAACCCTCATCAAGATACAACATCAAACATATCTCAATAAGGCTTCCCGATCAAAACACAAGGTCTAGGGTTTCGGCCCTTTAATCACAGATTAGGCCCTCAGAAACACGATGTTATGATCTGAAAAAGTGATATGTTCTTACCTTTGGTATGAAGATTAAGATACTAGGATCAAATGAAGTTTTGCAAGAGTTTGATTTGGTACTGGTTAGAGGGAACACGAGGACTGTTGTGAGGTTTTTGAAAGGAATGAACTGAAAAACACCAACTGTCCCTATATATACTTATGCATAATCGCGTGTATAGAAGGCGAGTAAGAGACTGATCGTGTGATGGAAATAGCGATTAAGGCTAATCGCTCTCAAAGGTACACGATTAGTCACTTACTGACAAGAATCAAACGAGTATGGCTAATCGCATACAAAACCACACGAGTAGACTTAATTATACGCGATTAACATCAAATCGCTTGTTAAGACATGCGATTACGTCTACTCGCTTAAACATACTTGCGAGTAGGCTTCTAAATGCATAAAACTTTCACACAATTTACCAAAATGCCCCTGCAGCACCAAAACTTGCATTTTTGACCCGTTAAGGTTCAAAACATGCGTTTTTCAACCCGATTTGACACGCGACTCAGATGATGACTCAGATACTTGAAAATATTCCATTTTCCACCCTTGTACTTGACAAAAATACGGTTTTGACCCGGCAAAACACAAGTTTCCAATTAGTTGTCCATTTTATTTTTCGGCGTTTTATTTTTGAAGAAGTAAGATTACAATGGATTAGGATTCCAACATCGGCAATCAAGAATGATTAACTACGCTAAACTAAGCATAAATAAAATAAAACGGGAGATCAACTAACTGTACACTAGCATATTTTTGCGAGTTTCAACGGTTAGGGAATCATATCAGTGTACGGACATTACTAGAACCCTTATATTTTCAGTTTTCGCTTAAATTACCAATAAGCATCCTACAACAACTGTCGATATTGTTGTCCACCTAAACTCAAAATCAAGTTTTATCGCTAGGCACTTTGGATACGTTTAAGGTAATATTAAGGCTGAGATACAAGGTGTTCCCCGCCACGCGACACATTCCCGTATCAAGTCATGCACAAAGCTTCCTCGTAACCGGTGAGTAAGCTGTTGTCATCCGTATTTTACAAGGAGTGGACTCAGTGGTGATCAGGTCTGCAGAAACGCTGCAACAGAGAGACCAGTGAGATCCAAACCAGGGTACAAGTCAAATACCGTATATTTGATTTTTCACGGTACGATGCTTTAGGTATATGATTTGATACCTTAGAGCGAATTCTCATTGAGAATAGGGTTTTGGCATATATGAATCTTTTTGCTCTTTTAGGATTCCCGGACGTCTCCTGATCAGAATTTATTCTATTTTTTTTGTTTTTTTTTTTCCAGGAAATGACATAGGGGTGTCTCAGTCGCAGGCTGCTACCCCAACGTACGACACGTGTGCCACTCCTATTTATTCTGAGAGACGTCCAGTTCACCCCGGATGAACCAACCTCTTAAAGACCATGAAACCTCGGATTTTGGCATGCTATCAAACGAGATTTCGGTACCAAGACCATATGTCAACGCACGTTGATCCACACATGATTCAGATGATTTATGTTTATATCACCGTGCCGAACTTGGAAATGATTTTGAGCCTACCGACACATCATTGTAGAGGCTACCTATCAGTTCCAATATTTTTAAGATGATAAGGGTCCAGACAGTCCGACTGATTGGTTAATATCATCTTCCCAATTTCACCAAAGAAACTCATTTTTGCATTTTTCAAAAAAAAAAATTTTTATTTTGGAATTTTCTCATTTTTTTTTTTTGAATTTTTGCATTTTCTGAATGTTTTTGTATTTTTCTGAAATTTTCTCCCCCTAAAAATCTAAAAATTTGCGAAAAGACAATATTTTTGGATTTTTCTGATTTTTGAAAGAAAAATATTTACAAAAACGATTACCGATGAGGATCTAATCCTGCTTAACTTTAATGCCGTTTAAGATTAACAGGTACTCAAAACGAGGACCGTCAAAAGCTTTGGTGAATAAATTGGCACGTTGGTAGTCTGTGTGGATTTTTACCATATCGATAAGTTTCTTTTCATAGCAATCGCGTATGAAATGATACTTAACCAAGATATGTTTCGCCTTGGAATGGTTAACTGAGTCTTTAGCAAGAGCTATAGCGGACTCATTATCACAGTGAATGGGAGTATTAAGAAATTTCAAACCGTAGTCTCTCATTTGTTGCTGTATCCAAAGAACCTGGGAGCAGCAGCTCGATGCTGCTACATATTCCGACTCGCAGGTGGATAAGGCGACTGAGGCTTGCTTCTTGCACTGCCACGAGACTAGTCTTGGTCCCAAAAACTGGCATCCAGCCGATGTGGATTTTAAGTCTGTCTTGCATCCGCCATAGTCAGCATCACTAAATGCGATGAGGTCAAACTTATCGTCATTAGGGTACCAAAGACCTTTGGTCGGACAACCCTTTAGATAACGTAAGATCCTCTTCACAGCAACCAGGTGTGACTGTTTCGGCCTTGACTGGTATCTTGATAGTAAGCATGTCGCGAACATTATGTCAGGTCTTGATGCAGTGAGGTACATGAGTGAGCCTATCATAGCTCGATAGAGAAAAGGATCAACGGTTTGTCCTTTCTCGTCAGGCCCAATCCCGTGATTGGTCTGAATCGGTGTGCCTACTGGAGTAGAGTCTTCCATCTGGAACCGGCTCAAGATGTCAGCAACGTATTTTGTCTGGTGGATGAAGATCCCCGACTCTTGTTGTTCTACTTGTAGACCGAGGAAGAATTGCATCTCCCCCATCGAGCTCGTCTCAAATTTGTCCTGCATAAGCTTTTCGAATTCCCTGCACATGACATCATTAGTAGACCCAAAAATAATATCATCAACATAAACCTGTACCAGAAGACGATCACCACCCTTTTCCTTGGTGAATAAGGTGCAGTCCACGAGTCCGCGTTTGAACCCGTTGGATATCAGATAGTTGCTAAGCATTTGGTACCATTCACGCGGTGCCTGATGGAGTCCGTACAACGCTTTGTTCAATTTGTAGACTTTTTCGCGATGCAGCGGATCCTCAAACCCCGGTGGCTGAGCAACATACACCTCTTCCTTCACAACACCATACAGAAAAGCACTTTTCACGTCCATTTGATACACCTTAAACCGTTTGTACGAAGCGTAAGCTAAGAACATCCGGATAGCTTCAAGGCGCGCAACTGGAGCGTATACTTCGTTGTAATCTATTCCTTCGATTTGACGGAAGCCGAGGACAACTAATCGAGCCTTGTTTCTTATAATCACCCCGCGGTCATCCCGTTTACACTTGTAGACCCACTTTGTTCCAATCTTTTTCGAGCCTGGAGGTAAGTCAACTAAGTCCCACACTCCTAGCTTTTGGAACTGCTGAAGTTCGGCTTGCATTGCTTCAATCCATGGTTCTTCCCTTAGTGCCTCTTGCACAGTTCTTGGTTCAGTCTGAGAAACGTATAAGGCGAAGGACCAATCGTTCTGATGACCTGCTTTTCTGATTTCCGAATAGAGTGCCAGAGTACCTGTATTGTCACTTGAACTAGCATTTCTGAGCTGACTGCGCGTCATGACTCTGCTAGTCGGGTTACCAATCACATTTTGCATCGGATGAGTGTCGTGAATCCGAGACTCCGGATGTGCCGGCACTGGATCATCCGAATGCAAATTTAGGTTCTCCAAACCTTGAGATATATTTGTCTCAGCTGCGCTTGAACTAGAGGGAGCAGCGGGTTGCATATTAAAACCGGAGAGATCAATCCGAAGACCTATCCCTGGAGCTGCTGAAGAAGAAGGACCAGCTTGATTGTTTCCTGTCGGATTAACTGGAGCTGTAGTGGTAGATTCACCATTTCCAGCTTGTTCCTCAGTGAGAGTTTCATGAGACTCTGCAAAATCGTCGTCGGAAGATGAAGATTCGAGAACCTCTGCTGACGCTTCCTGAAAAACTTCCTCAACTTCTGCTGCTGCGGTTTTATCGGGGGGACCCGTGGATGCAGAGGCATCAGATGGAGCAGGCGCAGGTGCATTAACCATGATCGGACGCATTAGCGGAGAGCTAGCTGCGTTTTCACATTCGTAATACATTTGCGCTACAGCATCATCCACCAAATTCTCCACGTTGAAAGAATCAAATAGACCCTTATAGTCGAACAACCAATCAGGTCCAACACCAGGTGCATTGGCAGTATAACGCTGAACATCGACATTAAGCCAATCCTCAACGTTGTTGGTTCTTTTGTTGTACACTCTTTTGTTGGGAGTGCTGTAACCAACAAAGAAACCTTCTTCTGCCTTTGCACCAAACTTCCCATCGGGATGTATCATGGTGCATGGAGCTCCGAAAGGTTCCAGAAACTCTAAGTTCGGTTTCCTTCGGTTCAGAAGCTCGTAAGAGGTTTTTCCAAGCTTCTTTACCGTTAGAACCCTATTCAGAGTATAACACGCGCAGTGAACTGCCTCGTTCCAGAAGATCACAGGCAAGTTCGAGTCTGCGAGCATAGTTCTGGCTGCCTCAATAAGAGTCCGATTCTTTCTTTCTGCAACCCCGTTTTGCTGAGGAGTGTATGGCACTGTGAATTCATGATGAATACCCTTTTCTGCACATAACGCCTCCATAGCGTGATTCTTGAACTCTGTTCCGTTATCGCTTCTGATCCTACGGATCTTTAGCTGAAATATATTTTCCAATTTAGTAAACAGATTCTTCAAGTAATCAAAAGTTTCACTCTTGTGCTTCATGCACACAACCCAAGAAAACCTAGAATAATCATCCGTAACCACTAAGCAGTATGAGTCACCGTTCTTGCTCTTTCGATTGACTGGTCCAAACAGGTCCATGTGCAGTCGTTCGAGTGGTAGACTAACTGAGTTTGTCTTCTTAGGCTTGTGAGACTTTCTTTTCTGCTTCCCTTTCTTACATGAGACACAGACATCGTTTAAATGAAAATTCTTAACAGAAACACCTTCCACTAGTTGGTTCTGGACCAGATGGTTCATTTTCCTCAAGTGGATGTGTCCCATTCGTCTGTGCCACATTATCGATTCCTTCTCTGTCGCCTTTGACAGAAAACAAGTGACTTGACCTTTCGCTGTCATTGCTCGGCTCATATCCAGGACGTATAAGTTGTTGACCCTGGGAGCTGAGATCATGACCCACTCTTTCGGTATTTTGAATCCAGGCTTCAGAATGAAACATGCGTTGTCATCAAAGAATACAGTGAACTTCTTGTCACATATCTGTGAAACACTCAGCAAATTGTGGTCTATCTGTTTAACAAAGCTTATCTTTTCAAAGCTTACTATGCCGTTGCTCATACTTCCTTCCTTTGTTATATAACCCCCTTTATTACCAGCAAAGGCAACATACCCCCCATTGATATTCTTTATGTCAAAAAGCAGGGATAAATCGCCCGTCATGTGCCCTGAAGCTCCACTATCAACAATCCATAGGCTGCTGATAAGGCCCTGTGGAACTCCCTGCACAAACATTCAAAGTTCAGTGGTTAAGGGGGACCCAAGCCTTCACGGTCTTGGGTCTACCAACTTCATCTAACATCGGAAAGTCAACCCATCTCCCATTTGGTGTTGGAGTTGTTTCCGATGGTACCGCAGTGCCTTTTCCAGCAGATGATTCTCCTTCTTTGGTTGGTGACTTGGGTCTCCAAATCTGTTCAGGTTTCTTTGGCTTGGGCTTCTTCTTTGCCTGTGGGCTAGAAGGTCCAGCCTTGGATTCCTTTGGAGGAACAGATTTTGGATCCACTTCAGAATTAACTGTGCGTGGAGCAGCTTTGGGGTTGCCCTGCGGTTTAGCTGCAGCCTTTGCTGGTGGCTTAGGCGCTGCTTCAACCTTTGGAGGAACAGTGCTCCCCCTCAGCTGTGGACCCCTGCCATCAACTGGCTTTTGGTTCATAGCAATCTTGTTGCGGTTATCATAAACGACCTGCTTTCCCTTTTGTTTCTCTGAGAGTTTAGGGGAAACAGGTTGCTTGGATTTGCTAGAACTCGGATGATCATCCACTTTGATCCTTTCTCGTCTCAATTCAGGGCACGCAGCAACTAAATGCCCACGTTCCCCGCACTTGTGACAGGATCTATATTCTTCAAACTTAGGAGATTCGGGTTTGGTCTCCTTTTTGTTCCTTTTGTTAGATGGAACGGCAAATGAGTTTTTATGTTTTAGATCCTCAAGACATCTTCTTTGCTGATCGACTTGAGGATCGTCATTTCTTTCAGTGCCGCTCGATCTAATAAACTCAGTCACATGCTTTTTCGGACTGTTTCTTTGAGCTTGATTTTGAGGATTACCGGTGTTCGACTTTTGATTTTTCTTGTTATTTTCATTAGGCTGAGTTCCCTGATCCTTTCTACCCTTACCCTTACCCTTGTTTTTACTCCAGGTTTCCTTTTCTACGGTAATGACAGATTCTTGCCAAATTTTGGCAACAAGACCAGGGGCGATACATCTGAGAGGGACTTCCTCATCAGCATGCACCTTTTCAGACCCTTTTAACTTATAGAACACCTTAATCCTCCTCCCATCCTCGGTTTGCACTTTCGGTTGCAGTTCACTCAAGGTTTCAGTTGTAATGATATGATTCGCAAGAGGAACATCTATAGTTTTAACCGGTGCATACCTAGGAGGTTCATCGAGCTCATCATCCGAAGTGTCAGTGTCATATACACTGATATCATCAGGTTTCTCACACAAATTGACAGCCTTAGCAGGAGTAGCAGCCTTAGTGACTTCAGCAGGTTTAGCTGCTTCAGTAACTTTGGCCGCCTCTGCAGCTTTTGCTGCCTCGGCTGCCACGTCCACAAGTTCCTCCTTCGGCAAGACATCAAAATTGTGATTTTCGAATCTCACCGGAGGTGGACACTGAGAGTATTTGGGACTGGTGGAGAAACCTTCCTTGTCAGAGTGTTCAACTATGTGATCAAGGACATACTTGCAGTTTAAATAACTCTCAAGCTTTTTCCTGATCTTTTCATAGTCACAGTTAACAATGGCCAATTGTTTCTTAGTGTCTTCGACCTCATTGATGTAATTATTTATAGCAATCTGTTTGTTAGCTAAGGTTTTGGACAATTCAGAAACATCCTTTTTATAATTTTCAATTGTACTTAGAAAATTTTTCTCCTTTTGTCTCAAGGAATCAATTGACCTTTGCAACGGACCAACATCAGCTTTTAAATTCAGATTTTCTTCAGTTAATTCTTTAATTCTGAATTTCAACTGATTACACTCTACACAATCTAACTTTGAATCAGAAGAAGAACTTACCTTGTTAGACGATTCAGTGATGGCCATCAATGCATAGTGAGCTGCTGTCTTCTGAGCTCCAAAGAATTCGCCGTAGTTCTTCTCTGTGCAGTCAGCATCCACAAGAAATGATCTTTTACTGATCCATGCATCTGCTTCAGCTAACAACTCCTCCAAATCTTCTCCACTATCAGAATCGCACTCCGAGTCACAGTTAGACACCTCGGTTTCAGAAGTGATGATGTCAGACTGACTCGAAGTTTCTTCAACTTCGGCTGGTGCTTCAGATGCTTGTTGAGCGAAACAGGCTGCACCACCTTGAGGAGCTTCATCTCCGAGGATCAGATGGTTCCAGTTATAGCCTTCATCAGCTTGAATAACCATGGCTTGACCTTGATTGTTGTTTGCAGGCGGCCTCTGGTTCTGATTCTGGTTGTTAACTGGGACAATGGCACGCTCAGTATTAGGTTGACCCTGAGCTTGCTGCCTCTGATTCTGATTGGCTCTATTGTTGTTGAAGGGATTCTGATTTCCTTGCTGCTTAGGTCGGTCACATTCCCTTGCAAAATGCCCTTTTGTGCCACAGTTGTAGCATGTGACCTTTGTTTTGTCAAACCCAAACTTGGTGTTATTGTTGATCAAGACATCTCTCCTTCCCGTCCTTTCCATGTAATCTTTTGCCCTTCTCACCACGCTCGCGAAGTGCCATTGAATGTCGATCAGATCCATGTCGTCCTTATCAATCTGCGAGTAATCCTCCTGAGTAAGATGAGGATTCCCGATCTGTCCAGCAACCAGTCCACTATAGGAGTTCACCAAAGTCGACAATAGAGCCATGTGTTCTTGAGCTAGCTCTATAGTCACCTTTCCTAAACCCGCAGTGTTCAGCTGCTCTGGGACTGTATTGGTCTGATAGCCACCTTGATTGGAACTAGAAGCACCTCCATATCCACCATAACTTGTAGCTGGAGCCCCGCCAAAACCTGCAGAAGAGGGTCCACTAAAGTTTGCAGTTGCCTGCGCTGGTGCTGCAAGATGAGAAAACGGGTTAACACCAAACTGGTTAGCATTATAATTCAAAGGATACGGGTTTGGTCCAAAAGGATATGTAGGAGGAGGAACATCAGTTGGGGGACCATAGTTGTCGAATGCATAGACTGGGTCCGGGTTAACCACAAAAGCAGTTTGTGGTTTGGTTCCACCCACACTGGTGTCCTGAAGAGGATTCCCATAATAGATGCTGGGATTCTGTGGAATGAGCGCCTTATTTGCTCTCCTGATCTCCTCTATCTCCTTGTTCTCCAGCTCGGTGATGAACTCATTTATGGAGAGAGTCTGATATGCATTATTTGACTTTAGAATATCCAACCATTGATGCCAGTGAGGAGGTAGCGCCTCAGCAAATCTTTCTACAAGGTCCGCAGATGAATATAAGACCCCGTACTGATACATTTCTGACATCAGATGGTAGTATCTAGCCGTCAAATCTCTCAGAGATTCGTTCCCTATAGCATTGAAGTTCTCGAACTCCTTCTTCAGCTGATCCATTTTGACCTTTCTTGTCTTCATATTACCCGCATTTCGCTCTGCCAATGCTAACCAAAGCATCTGCGATGTTGTGCATTGAGCGAATTGATGGAGGATGTCCTTTGGAAGAGCTTGCTTCAATGCTGCCATCGCCTTCTTCTCATAGTTGTATTTCTTTCTCTGATCTTCATTCATGTCTTCAATAGAGATCGGAGTAGTGGAGTTCTCAACTAAAGGCCGACTGTACCCTGTCTCGATAGCTGACCATACAAGACCATCGATGCCCTCGACATAAGTCTGAAATCTGCCCTTCCAACCGTGGTAGTCGGACATGTATTGCAGCTTCGGTGCCCTGTTAGAACTACCCGTCTCTAAGTCGCTCATGAGTACTGAAGACAGATGATTTGTCTGAGAGTTTGCAGCAGCCGCGAGTGCCCATGGATTCGTGTTCACCATTTGCTGTTGAGCAGCTAGCGCCCACGGATTGATTCCGGCAACATTCGCTTGCATTTGCGATTGCTATAACTAAAAACTTTGAAGGTTTGAAGGTTTTAAAAACTTTGAAGGTTTTTATGTTAGGCTTATCTAAAAACTTTGAAGGTTTGTTGGGTTTTAAAAAAATTGAGGGGTAACATTACATAATTGTAAGGCGTCCGCTACCCCCTCATCATACTATGTATCTGTCCCTGCACTCAACTGACAGTTATATCTTAAAGGACACGTGTATGAATATTTAGCTATCACCTATAACATATGGACACATATTATTAGCTCATAATTCGTATTTGAGAAGAACTATATTCATGGGTGCAAGTGAGTGCTGACAAAGAGAGTACCGAGAGTTGTAAATATAAATTTAGAGATAAAATAAAGGTTATTTGCGGTGGATTTGATGGCCTCACGATGATGGTGCTACGACATATTCACCACACTAGCAATATTATGCCATACTCCACCGAGCGCTCTTTTAACATTATGTCATTATCTCATGCTACGGGAGAGATAAATGTAGTTAATCTTTTTTTTTTTTTTGCTCTCATCCCAAAATTCTAGGATAGTGGATTTGAATGAGTACAAGCCGATAAACATGGGTATGCTCTCACTGTGTTTATGAGTCTCATTTAATAACGGAAAAGAAAGGAAATGGATGAAGACCTTTGTTCTATAATTTTTTTATAGAAGGAAAAATAAAAAAATGTGAGGATATTTGTTTTAGAGTTTTTTTTTTTCTTTTTAAGGAAAATATGGAAAATTCTGAAAAAAAAAAAGACTTATCTCCATCCTCCTAAATTGAAGAAATTTGGAGAGAGAGAAAAAAAAGAGAAAAGGAGAAAAGAAACAAATGGGATAAAAGAAAATGAGGGGGTTGTTTTTCTGTTTTCTTCTCTTTCCTTAGGTAAACTCGGAAACATAGCGTTAACGAGCTAATGTCATGGATAAAATAGGAAAAAGGTAAAGCTTTCATTTTAAAGATAGACTTTGAGGAGAAAAGAGAGGGGATAAAGAAAAGAAGGGTGCGTCTTTCTTTTCTCTTCTTAAGTAAACTCGAAAACATAGCGTTGACGAGGTGATGTCGTGGATAAAAAAGGAAAAAGTTATAGCTTTCATTTTGAAGATAGACTATGAGAAGGCTTATGATAATGTGAGTTGGAAATTTGTTATATCAATAGTGTCTCAAATGGGATTTCCAAATATGTTAAATGGGTTAAAGGAATCTTAGTATTGGGCCAATCATCAGTCTTGGTGAATGACCTCTGACTTATGAATTCCAATACTATATAGAGACCAGGCAAAAGGAGATCCTATATCTCCCTTCATGGTTATGGAAGCCTATTCAAATATTTTCACTAAAGCATGTGAAGTTGGTGTGTTTAATAACATTTAAACAATAGTTACCAAATTCACTCAGCGATTTTCGAATTGGTATAAACTATACCGTATGTTATATGATTTCGATCTAATTCGTCCCCAATTTGCGAATTTGCACGAGCTGTACCATAATTACCAAATTTGCTCCAAGAGCCGTGAGTTTCTCTTTGGTAATTTGAGTTTGGATGAATGAATTTGGTATTTTATGTTTTATTTAGGTACCTTGAAATGGACTCCATGATGCACCCTACCGGTTCATACTGACATGAACATACCCTTTTGTACCGAATATGTCTCCTCTAATAAATCGCATACCTGTACCGGGGCAAACCACGAATTAAGCAACTATAATTCAAACCCTATGGATTTATACCTCCTGATAAGAACAACTCGGGTCTATGAACCCATCCTAAAATTGTCGCGTAACACAACAGATCACCCGTAAAACACCACCGAAAAACTATCAGTTACCACCACCATATGGCTATCGTAACTATGTCGTAGCACCATCATCGTGAGGCCATCAAATCCACCGCAAATAACCTTTATTTTATCTCTAAATTTATATTTACAACTCTCGGTACTCTCTTTGTCAGCACTCACTTGCACCCATGAATATAGTTCTTCTCAAATACGAATTATGAGCTAATAATATGTGTCCATATGTTATAGGTGATAGCTAAATATTCATACACGTGTCCTTTAAGATATAACTGTCAGTTGAGTGCAGGGACAGATACATAGTATGATGAGGGGGTAGCGGACGCCTTACAATTATGTAATGTTACCCCTCAATTTTTTTAAAACCCAACAAACCTTCAAAGTTTTTAGATACGCCTTACAATTATGTAATCGCTTGCATTTGCGATTGCTATAACTAAAATCCCATTTGAGACACTATTGATATAACAAATTTCCAACTCACATTATCATAAGCCTTCTCATAGTCTATCTTCAAAATGAAAGCTATAACTTTTTCCTTTTTTATCCACGACATCACCTCGTCAACGCTATGTTTTCGAGTTTACTTAAGAAGAGAAAAGAAAGACGCACCCTTCTTTTCTTTATCCCCTCTCTTTTCTCCTCAAAGTCTATCTTTAAAATGAAAGCTTTACCTTTTTCCTATTTTATCCATGACATTAGCTCGTTAACGCTATGTTTCCGAGTTTACCTAAGGAAAGAGAAGAAAACAGAAAAACAACCCCCTCATTTTCTTTTATCCCATTTGTTTCTTTTCTCCTTTTCTCTTTTTTTTCTCTCTCTCCAAATTTCTTCAATTTAGGAGGATGGAGATAAGTCTTTTTTTTTCAGAATTTTCCATATTTTCCTTAAAAAGAAAAAAAAAACTCTAAAACAAATATCCTCACATTTTTTTATTTTTCCTTCTATAAAAAAATTATAGAACAAAGGTCTTCATCCATTTCCTTTCTTTTCCGTTATTAAATGAGACTCATAAACACAGTGAGAGCATACCCATGTTTATCGGCTTGTACTCATTCAAATCCACTATCCTAGAATTTTGGGATGAGAGCAAAAAAAAAAAAGATTAACTACATTTATCTCTCCCGTAGCATGAGATAATGACATAATGTTAAAAGAGCGCTCGGTGGAGTATGGCATAATATTGCTAGTGTGGTGAATATGTCGATGGTTGATAATTTACCTTTTCTTAACTTCTTTAAAAGAGGGGTCGGAGACATGGGTATTCATTTTTGGCTTTGTTCTTGGCTTGTGAATGAACCTCTTAAATCTTGTTTCCCAAATGATTTAGATTGAAGGCTGATAAGGGATGCCCGGTTAAGGACCGATTGGGAAGTTTGGGCTTGTGGTTGTGGATGGGACCCGGATATGATTCATGAGTTGGCAAAATAAGGAAATTGGAGTGTTAGACTCAATTCGGTAAGCTTGTCTTGTATCAGGGATAAATGACGTTATGTGGGCTCATTTAAATGGCTTATCTCTAGTAGGTTTGATTATAGTAACCAGTATGTGATGGAGTGGTGTAAGTGGCTCCTCGTTAAATGTAACATATTTGTTTGGCGAGCCGAGGTGAATAGAATTCCTATCGCTTGGGCTCTCGCCAAAAGGAATATTACGGTTGAAGATTAGTTGTGTCGGCTTTGTAATTCAGGGGAAGAGACGGTAGAACATTTGTTTACTTCATGTGGCATTGTGACCATTCTTTGGCAAAAGGAGCCTGGTGTCGGATTCCGATTTTTTTTCTTCTAAAAATCTTCTTGAGCTTCATAATCCTGTGGAAAAGGGTGTTGGAGAAGGTGGCTTTTCATGGTATTTTTGTGATTTCGTGTCGGAGTCTTTGAAGGGCTAGAAACGAGCTTAGGTTTTCCGATAAACAATTTAAGATTGAATTGATTTTTTAGTATCAAAGCTTTGGAAGGGTAGTACCCTGGCCTCATCTAATTGTATAGTGACTACATGTCAAATTCACAATCAAGTATCATAGAACCACCAAAATACCGGAAACATATAACCAAGAACTTCAAACATGGAGGTAGCCTAGAGGGGTGGTAGTGGTGTTGCCTAGCCATATTCAAACGCAAGGCCTTTGCCTTGTGGTGCCCCACCTCGTTATGGTTTAAAAGCAAGTCCAAGTTCAAGTTCAAATCCACCAATTGGTATGATTTATGTAAATTTGTAAATATGTAATTGTTTTATTGGTTTTGAGCCGCTGCGATTTTCGTAGTTAGCAGTTTTTATTGAAGTTTGCCTTTTAAAAAAAGGGAGATTGAATAAGGCAAAGAACAAATTGTTTTTTTGATTTCATGCCTTTTTTGTATTTTACTTTATTTGAATGTTTATAAAATTTAATGTAATTTTTATCTATTAATCTTGTATATTTTTAGTTTTTATTTTTAATAATATCAAGAGTTAATTGCCAATTTAGTCCTAGAGGTTTGTAAAAAATTGCCACTTTAGCCCAAATATTTTTTTTCTCATCTGTGTCCCCGAGGTTTCCATTTTTTGCCATTTTCATCCAACCCCTAACTCCGTTAAGAAAAGTCAATTAAGTCAGGGATATTTTGGTCATTTTACATATGTGTATATATATATATATATATTTGCCATTTTCATCCAAAAACCAATTTTTAATTTTATTTTATTTTCATCCAAAACCATTTTCATCAGAAAGAAAAAAGTAGGGGCACCAGGGTTAGAACCCGGGTTGCCTTCTTCACTATGCAAACAAACAACCACTACACTACATCACAATTTGTTAATTTTGATGAAATACAAAAGTATTTAACACACACACACACACACACATATATATATATATATATATATCCAATTCATCATCTTCCCCATTATAACCCTAACCCTAGCCCTAAATCCAACCATCCTCAATTCGAAATATATAAGAAGCAAAATCATGGGGCTTTCGATCAGGAATGACTAAAGGGTAAAACATCACAAGAAAAACGAACTTACCAGATCAATACATGTTCGTTAATTCGATGGTGAACGAACCGAAAATAAAAGGTGCTGATTGAGAGCTTTAAGACTCGATTTAGATATGTTTTTCCGTGGGTTTGTGTCGAGTACACGACTTGAATCCGATTAAAATCACAATAAAAACAGGTAACATCATACCAAAGGGGTTTGATGGGATGAAGTATGATCTGAAGCTGTTTGCTGGAAGTAGAAGAAGACATCAGACATAGGGTGTACAAAAAGCTCGCGACTCGAGGCTCGCTCGAAACTCGCTCGAAAAAAGCTCGGCTCGAAGAGGCTCGTTTTGTTTTCGAGCCGAGCTGGCTCGCTTTGTAATCGAGCCGAGCTCGAGCCAGGGGTGTTCAGCTCGTGGCTCGGCTCGTGGCTCGGCTCGATGGCTCGACTCGTGGCGCGGCTTGATGGCTCGACATATGGCTCGACTTAGGCTTGTGTAATTTAGAAAAATAAAAAAAATATACATGATTATGTGTAATTTTATTTAATTTTATTGTTTTTTATTTAATAAATATTTGTAAAAAAATAAAAAAAATATATCGAGCTGGCTCGAGCCAGCTCGAGCTCGGCTCGAACATTTACGAGCCGAGCTCGAACTCGACTTTTCAGCTCGATCAGAAAAACGAGCCGAGCCGAGCTGGCTCGGTTTAGGTTCGAGCTCGAGCTGGGCCTGGCTCGGCTCGACTCAGCTCGTGTACAGCCCTAATCAGACAACATATTTTAAGGATGATGTTTTAGTGATAAAAGAAAGAATACGAAAAACCCTATACATATGTAAAATGATCAGTCCTTCACATGTGGTCCAGTGGTTGGCGACCCAAGATTCCTTTGGGATACCTACGGTTCGATCCTCACAGGCAACATATGGGGGACATTTGCTAAGTGATGGTCGAAACTAGCCTGCTTGCAGGTGTTAGGTTCGATTCTGATAGCCCCCCGGTTTTCTACTACCGTGCATTTACTCCAGTGAGGTTTGCCTCTTGTGGAGGGTGCAACATCTGTCAAGTGGCAGGTGGCGGGAAATTTTCCGGGTGGAAGCCTTAGTGCCCCTTATGCGCAGCCTCGACTCGCTTGTGGGCCGGCCACTCTCGTGTCAGCGTGGGCCCGGTTAAGACAACATAGTCTGACCATTAGAGAGTGGCTAGGGGACTCCCCTTCTGGAGGGTTATGATGATCTCTGTCACAACATAGAAAATTCACCTTCCAAAAAAAATATAAAATGATCAAAATATTCAATTCAAGAATAAAATAAATTTAAAAATTGGATGAAAATAAAATAAATTTAAAAATTGGTTTTGGATGAAAATGGCAAAAAAAAATATATACATATGTAAAATGACCAAAATACCATGACTTAACTGACTTTTCTTATTCATTTCAGAGACACAGATGAGAAAAAAAAATATTTAGATTAAAGTAACAATTTTTGACAAAGACTAAATTGACAATTAACTCTAAATATCAATATTTAAAGTTTAAACTGCATTAAAAAATAAATTAAGTTTTGAGGAAAATCTGAAAAAATCTAAGGAAATTCAACAAAGTGAGAGAAAAACCATGTCCATAATACAAACAGAATAATTCTCGGGTCGGGTTTCAAAACACCCGACTTAAATTTAACGCTTCTGTTACCAAAACACATTAACCAAAACCCTTAACCCTCATAACAACAACACACACAACGCAGCCTCTTCTTCTTCGTCGTCGTCTAGGTTTCACCTATAACCAACCTTCAACCATCAATCAATGGAAGACGTAAGCGAAGGCAAAGACTTCTCCTTCCCAAAGCAAGAAGAACAAATCCTGCAATGGTGGACATCAATCAAAGCCTTCGAAACACAGCTCGATCGAACCAAACACTTACCCGAATACATCTTCTACGACGGCCCTCCCTTCGCCACCGGTCTCCCACACTACGGCCACATCTTAGCCGGAACCATCAAGGACGTCGTCACTCGCTACCAAACCATGACCGGCCACCACGTCACTCGCCGCTTCGGTTGGGACTGCCATGGCTTACCGGTTGAGCATGAGATTGATGTTAAGTTAGGGATTAAGAGTAGAGATGATGTGAATAAGATGGGGATTGGGAATTATAATGAGGAGTGTAGGAGTATTGTTACTAGGTATGTTGGTGAATGGGAGAAGGTTATTACTAGGACTGGGAGATGGATTGATTTTAAGAATGATTATAAGACTATGGATTTGAATTTTATGGAGAGTGTTTGGTGGGTGTTTTCAGAGCTGTTTAAGAAGAATCTTGTTTATAGAGGCTTTAAGGTACTCGTTAATCGTTGTCAATTATCTGTCCGGAATAGCGGTTCCAATATTAATTTACCGATATTGGCCGGTATCTGACCGATATTGGAGCAATATTACTAATATCTCGCTGCTATAACTGATATTTGGTTTAGACTGCATTAACTGCTTTGCATTGCAATAATAAGATAATATTCACTGTTAGAATACAATGCACAATGTTGAAATAGTGAAATTTATATTTGTGTGGTTCTGTGTTTTGTTTAATAGGTGATGCCTTACAGTACTGGCTGCAAGACTCCACTGTCCAATTTTGAGGCTAATTCAAATTACAAGGTTTGGAATTATTTGCTAAGATGTTAATATTGATGTTTTTGTAAATGTTGATGGTGGTTTAGCTGGTGAAGTATGTGTCGTTTTTTTATTGTTGTGTAGGAAGTGCCTGATCCCGAAATTATGGTGACTTTTCCGATTGTTGATGATCAAGACGGTGCTTCGTTTGTTGCATGGACAACTACTCCGTGGACGCTTCCTAGTAATCTTGCACTTTGTGTCAATGCAAATTTTGTATACGTGAAGGTTAGTTGCTTATTATGCTTTAGTCAAATGAAAATGTGGTAATTTTGACTCATTTACTTAAAAATGTGGTAAACTGTGAGCCTGTGATTTATATAAAAATGGCTAGAAGGGTAACATGTCAAATGGGGTGAAAGTTCAATCAAAAGTCTGTTTTAGGGCAATAGGGCATAAATTCCTCAAAACTATGTTCATTGTTTTTGTAATCATGTTAATGCGTTAATTATTAACGGATCAGGTGAAGAGCAAATCCAATGGACAAATTTATGTAGTTGCTGAATCTCGATTATCCGAGCTTCCTGTAGAAAAGCCGAAAAAAGGAACACCTAATGGAGCTGTAGATGAAAAGACAAAGGGCTCAAGCGGAAAATCTAAAAGTTCTGTGGTTGCTTATGAAGTTTTGGATAAATTTCCTGGATCTTCTCTTGTGGGGAAAAAGTGAGTTTTAATGCATGATTTCACTTGTTTTTTCTTGTTGCATATTGGTCAACTTCTTATATGTTGTAAACTATTGTGTTGCAGGTATGTACCGTTATTTGATTACTTTAAGGATTTTACGGAAACAGCTTTCAGAGTTGTTGCAGATGATTATGTAACTTCAGATAGTGGAACTGGAATTGTGCATTGTGCTCCTGCATTTGGTGAAGACGATTATCGTGTTTGTATTGAAAATAAAATAATTAATAAGGTGTGACAAACATGTTAGTTACGGCTAAATATTTTTGAATAATCAGATTTTGGTTTCTTTTTCTTGTTTTAGTGTGTTAATACTGAAAAATTGCCTTTCTCTAGGGAGATAATCTAGTTATGCCAGTTGATGAGGATGGTTGCTTTACTGAAAGAATTACTGATTTCAGTGGTCGTTATGTCAAAGAGGCCGATAAAGATATTATTCAAGCAGTGAAGGCAAGAATTGTTGAAGTTCATAAAAGATAAGATAATAAGAAGTTGTTTCAAGACATTGATAATTATATATATGTTGTTCAGGAAAAAGGCAGGCTGGTGAAGTCTGGAAGCTTTACTCATTCATATCCGTTTTGCTGGAGATCAGATACTCCTCTCATCTACAGGGCCGTACCCAGCTGGTACATTTTTAAATTATTACTTGTTTTAAGAATTTCTTGATCTGGATTTTGTTTTACGATACCGCTTCTGTTTTATCTTTATTTCTCTGGTTACTGGATAAATTTGTTTCATTATTAATTATTTTTTGTTTTCTGTTCAAGGTTTGTCGCAGTAGAGAAGTTGAAAGATCAGTTGCTGGAGAACAATGAGAAAACAAAATGGGTTCCTGATTTTGTAAAGGTTAGCTTTTTCAAACCTTTTCTGTTTGTTGCTCTCTTCATTTTTTTTACTTCTAAACATATTTTCTTCTAATACTAATAATACAATACGTATTAACGTGTCTTTGCTTTTGTATAAAAATATAGGAAAAGCGGTTTCACAATTGGCTAGAAAATGCAAGAGATTGGGCCATTAGTCGAAGTAGGTTTTGGGGCACCCCTCTTCCTATTTGGATCAGTAAGGACGGTGTTGATATTGAAGTTATTGGTTCTGTTGAAGAACTTGAAAGGCGTTCAGGAGTGAAGGTTTGTTGCTTGAATTTTCGCAGTAAACCTTACACTTTTAGTCTATTCAGTTATTTGATCCATGGTATTTAATTATTAAAACATTTGCAAAGGTAACCGACTTGCATCGCCACAAAATTGATCACATCACAATTCTAGTCCACGTGGTCCAGAGTTTGGTGAGCTTCATCGTGTTGAAGATGTAAGAAAAATATATTTATGTTTTGTTTTCTTGAGTTAACTTCCGTTAGAGTAATTTTGATATTGAAATTAATCTTATGTGACCTTTCTATAGCCATTTTGTTATGTTACAACTTAATCTTTTTCTTGTGTAATATCAGGTTTTTGACTGCTGGTTTGAGAGTGGGTCCATGCCATATGCATATATCCACTACCCATTTGAAAATAAAGAATATTTTAACAATAATTTTCCTGGACATTTTGTTGCTGAGGGCTTAGATCAAACTCGCGGATGGTTTGTCTCATCGCTTCTTATATCTAATGCAACCATGATTTAGTTCCTTTCTTTTGTACGTTAACCAGCTTAATTGTTTTTGGTAAATTTGGGTACAGGTTTTACACTCTCATGGTCCTCTCTACTGCATTATTTGGGAAGCCTGCATTTAGGAATCTCATTTGCAATGGCCTTGTGCTAGCTGAGGATGGTAAAAAAATGAGTAAAAGATTAAAGAATTATCCTTCTCCTATGGAAGTCATTGATGATTATGGTGCTGTAAGTGCTCCAATCTGAAAAATATTAAAGGGATCTACGGTAGAAATTTGTTTTGTGTTTTTTCTTTTTTAAGTTCTTAATCTGAGTATGTTGTCTTGTTAATGTTTGCAGGATGCACTACGATTGTACATTATCAATTCTCCAGTAGTTCGTGCAGAACCTTTACGTTTCAAAAAAGATGGAGTTTACGGTGTCGTGAGTAATCTTTATTAGCTTATTGTTAATAAACACCTATCAGTATATGTTGCAAAGTTTCACCTTCTTTACATTTTCTTTTTCTATTTATTTTTATTCTTTTGCTAATTTAAAAGCTGACAACATGTGCAGGTGAAAGATGTATTCTTACCATGGTATAATGCGTATAGATTTTTGGTCCAAAACGCAAAAAGACTTGAGGTGGATGGACTTGAACCGTTTGTCCCTCTTGATCGAGCCACTATTATTAACTCGGCTAATGTGCTTGACCAGTGGATCAACTCAGCCACTCAGAGTCTGGTTCGTTTTGTTAGAGAGGAAATGGATGCTTATCGGCTTTATACAGTAAGTTTGTCATCATGGTTTTATGTTTACATGGTCATATACAATACATATATACTGAATAATGTGCAAGTACCTTTGCAGGTGGTTCCTCGTCTCTTGAAGTTCATTGATAATTTAACCAACGTATATGTACGGTTCAATCGAAAAAGACTAAAAGGTCGTACAGGAGAAAAGGACTGCAGAACTGCACTTTCTACACTATACCATGTATTGATTTCATTTATCTCTTTAAATGGCTCCTACTTTTTTTACATGGATTTGTATCTGGTTTTGAGTTTTGACAATGGTCTGTAGGTGCTTCTGACTTGTTGTAAAGCAATGGCTCCATTCACACCGTTTTTCACTGAGGTTCTTTATAAAAACTTGAGAAAAGTATCCAATGGATCAGAGGAAAGCATTCACTTTTGCAGTTTCCCTGAAGTAGAAGGAAAAGTAATAGTGGTTTTATCTGACATTTTTATCTTAGTCTTCCTATTTGTGAATTTATTATAATGACTAATATTGTTGTTTCAGGGAGGCGATCGTATTGAAGAAAGTGTTCGTAGAATGATGACAATAATTGATCTTGCACGTAATATTCGTGAGCGCCACAACAAACCTTTGAAAACTCCACTCAGGTATAAAATTACGGATGATGGTTTTGACCAATTTAGTTATGGGTTGGTTAACTTGGGTTATGTATTCATAATGGATGAAACATGTAAAATATAACGGTTAGCTAAAATGAAACAGGATCAAAGTGACTGAATTGATCAAACAAGTCAAAAGGCATTTTTTTTTGGGGTAGAATAACGGTTTTTTTAAGATAATTTTTATAATAATATGTAATTCAACAAATTAAAGCATTTTGGACAATAAGTTTTGGGTTAAATCAACATGCCCCGTTTACCTAAACTGTCTAACTCGCCCATGGTTTCAGGGAGATGATTGTGGTACATCCAGATGCCGAGTTTCTAGATGACATTGGTGGCAAACTGAAAGAGGTTATAACTTATATATTTCTTTATAGATTTATAAAATCTTTGTTTGCATGATTAATAATTAAAATCATTATCACCTTTATGTTATAATTTTTTATATTGTAATTATTTGGCTGAATTTGCATCACAGTATGTGTTAGAGGAGCTTAATGTGAAGTCTGTTGTGCCATGCAATGATCCTTTGAAGTATGCTTCCTTACGTGCTGAACCTGATTTTAGGTACTTTAAGCTCTTCCGTTTTTCTGAAATCTCATTTTTATCTTACATATTTTATGCATTAATCATGAATAATACTCTTGTTTACTATTGGCGTTTAATGTATCAGTGTGCTGGGTAGAAGACTGGGAAAATCAATGAGAGTAGTTGCAGAAGCAGTTAAGGCAATGTCACAGGAAGACATTTTATCTTTTGAAAAAGCAGGAGAAATTACTATTGCTGGTCACTCCTTACAGCTCACTGACATCAAGGTATGTGATTCTTTTCATTATGCAAAACCATTCTCTTAACTTTCAAAATGGAAATTCCTTCTATTAAAACTACCTGTACTAACATTTGTAGCAAATTTGTAGATTGTGCGTGGATATAAACTACTTGTACTAACATTTATAGTAAATTCGTAGATTGTGCGTGGATTTAAACGTCCTGATGGTTTGACAGAAGAGCAAATGGATGCAGCTAGTGATGGTGGGAAACTGGGCAATTTTATGATACTGTCTCAAGAATTATTAGTATTCTTGTCTAACAGGCGTTTTGTTACTTGTTTAGGTGATGTTTTGGTTGTAATGGACTTGCAACGTGATGATTCGTTGTTTGAAGCTGGATTTGCACGTGAGGTATTATTATTATAGTGCCCCTTATTTTCTATTAGAAGTACATCATTTTGCTTTTCAGGATGTGTCATGAAATATGGATCATTTTCTTTAAAGTTTTAATAAAAATTATTTACTTGGCCTTTGCATACGATAAAATACGCTAGTGATATTATTTTATTATTGAAAGTGTATGTAAGACGCTTGGTTGATGATCAGGGATAAACCATCATCCCATAAATCCATAATGAAATTCCCTAGGCTCCTGCAGTTAGCTCAAAACATATTAAATATGATAAAAACTTTTTTTTTTTGGAATTGCATATTTCTGATGATTAAAAAAAAACACTTATACAGGTTGTTAACCGAATCCAAAAGCTAAGGAAGAAATCTGCACTTGAACCTACTGATGCAGTGGAGGTCTACTTCAAATCGTTGGATGAAGATGTATCAGTTTCTGCAGAAATTTTAAAGTCCCAGGTAATTCATGAACACGCCAAAGCGTGTTTTTAATGTATACCACCTCTTTAAGTTGCCGTTGAAGTAAAAAAAAAATATTGTAGATTATTCTTGTAAAGAATATAGTTTTAATAGCATTCTAATTGTATTAACAGGAAGCATACATTAGAGAGGCACTTGGCTCTTCTCTACTCCAGTTTAGCATGATTCCGAAACATGCTGTAAGAGCTCACAAATACAATGCTACGTGTGCTACTAAAAGCTTTTATTTATCAGCCTTTTGATATTTTATTGATGTTTTTCCAATGTTAATGTATATTTTATTCTGATACTTTTTTTGGCTTCTAAATTTGTAGGTAATCATTGCTGAGGAGACCTACAAGAACATCTCAAATTATGATTTTCAGATCACTTTGTCAAGAGCAGCGTTAGTATTTAATGAGAACGCTATCGCTGACTTATTTTCAGGTCAACTATTTTCTCTATTCTTTTTTGCATATGTTGATCAATATTCTAAAAGTGTTTATGGTTTAGAATTCTTTGATGATCTTATTCAATAGAGAACAACCCTTTAAATAGGGAGAATACAATGATAACCCTATCTCTATACAAAGAAACATAATCAGTATACAATTACAAGAGATCATCTATATCTAAACAATATTAATTCAAATAATATAATTATTAATATATATCGGCTAAGACTCCCCCGCAGTTTGAGCGGGCGGTGGACAGACACTCAAGCTGGATCTAAACGACTGAAAAAGCTGACGAGCAAGGCCTTTAGTAAAAATGTCGGCGTATTGAAAAGCCGAAGGGACATGTAACACACGAATCTGTCCAACACGAACCTTTTCACGAACAAAGTGAATGTCGATCTTGATATGTTTGGTCCTCTGATGTTGCACCGGGTTATCTGACATGTAAACCGCCGAAACATTATCACAATAAATAACCGACGCCTGGCGAAGAGGTAAATGCAACTCAAGTAGTAAGTTGCGTAACCAAGTGGTCTCAGCCACAACATTGGCGACGCCTCGATATTCAGCTTCAGCACTGGAGCGCGAAATGGCCGGTTGCCTCTTTGAAGACCATGAAATCAAATTATCACCAAGAAATACACAATAACCACTAGTAGAACGATGGGAATCAGGGCATCCTCCCCAATCTGCATCGGAATAGGCAACCAACGAATGAGTTGTAGATTTCCTAATACGATGCCATAATCTATTGTGCCCTAAAGGTATCTTAAGATCCGTTTTAGAAAAGAAAAATGCGGATCCCGTGGTTCGTGCATGAAAAGGCAAACATGTTGTACAGCATACGAGATATCTGGACGTGTAAAAGTTAAATACTGCAAAGCACCTGCGAGACTGCGGTAGAGAATTGGATCATGAAACAAGGGACCGTCCGTGGCATCGAGTTTGGTTGACAAGTCAACAGGTGTAGTGCATGGTTTGCAAGTAGACATAGATGCCCGAGATATAATGTCTTTTGTATACTGTGCCTGATCCAAAAATAAGCCTGCGGAATTTCGGGTGATCCGAACACCCAAAAAATGATGTAGATGATCTAAGTCAATCATTGCAAACTCTCGTGAGAGCATGCGAATAATATCCTGTAACAGTTGATCAGAGGAGGCTGTAAGAACTATGTCATCTACGTAGAGAAGTAAATAGGCGGTATTAGTGCCCTGTGTGTAGACAAAAAGGGAGCTGTCACAAACATTGCTGCGGAACCCCTTAGATAAGAGATGTGTTGCAAACCGAGTGTACCGTGCCCGAGGAGCCTGTTTAAGGCCGTAAAGAGACTTCTTCAACTTGCTAACAAAAGTAGAAAAGCGCCTATCGACAAAACCAGGCGGCTGATGCATAAATACGGTCTCATTTAAATGCCCATGTAAAAATGCGTTCTTGACATCCAACTGGTGGATAGGCCAGGAACGAGAGACAACAATAGAAAATACAGTCCTAATGGTGGCCGGTTTTACAACCGGGCTGAAGGTGTCCTCACAATCAATACCCACCGTTTGAGATTTTCCGTTAACAACCAATCGAGCCTTGTACCTTTCCAACGAACCATCGGATTTGAACTTGTGTCTAAATAGCCACATACACTGAATAATAGGCCGATCGTGAGGCCGTGGTACCAACTCCCACGTGTCGTTTTCCTATAAAGCACTAAACTCGGCCTGCATGGCATGTAACCAGTGAGGGTCGGCAAAGGCCCGTGAATAGGATGTGGGGACCGGGGATATGGAGGTAGTGTGGAGAGTGGTGGGCTTTGGACCGGGTGGTCATGGGGTGAATGTAGATTGGGTGGGCTGAGAAGGGTGTACGGGTGGTTGTGGATTGGAGGGCTGTTGGGCAGAAGTGATATTGGGCTGGTGTACGGGTGGTTGTAGGCTGAGGGGCTGCTGGGCAGAAGCGGCATTGGGCCGGTTGGTGTTTTGTGGGACTAAAGTGTTTTGGGTAGGGACACGGTTGCTGGTCGATGGGATGGCAACAAGTTTGGGTCTACGAGTGTAGGTTATCGGGTAAGGGGAGGTGGTATGCAGGTTTTGTTGTGTGGGGACGATAGTGGGCATAGGTGTTTGGAATGTGAAACCAGTGGGTAGTGTATCATCCAAAAAAGAGTAATTGGAAGGTGAGGTCGGGATGGTATAAGGGAAAGTATTCTCATCAAAAGTCACATGACGAGAGATATGTACTTTGCCCGTGGTGGGGTCAAAGCATCGGTAGCCCCGAAAGTCGGGAGGGTAACCGAGAAAAATGCAACAGATAGCACGGGGGTGTAGTTTGTGAGGTTGAGTGGCTGAGGTATTCGGGTAGCAAGCGCATCCGAAGACACGTAAATGGTCATATGTGGGATGACGGAGATATAGGGCAAATGTGGGGGTAAAAATGTTAAGGCGTTTGGTGGGTAGGATGTTGTGGAGATATATGTGGCGGTGTGAAGTGCTTCAACCCAAAACATAGGGGGGAGCCGTGTGTGAATAAGAAGTGAACAGATGATGTCGTTAATGCGACGAATCATACGTTCTGCGCGGTCGTTTTGGGATGAGGTTTGGGGGCATGAAAAGCGAAACAAAAGATCGTGTTGGTGGGCAAACGTTTTAAAAGCATTGTTGTCAAATCCCCCCCCCCCCCCCCCCAAGGTCTCATTAGAAAGTTTTTATGTATCGATTAAATTGAGTTGCAATTAGGGGTGTACAAAAAGCTCGAAACTCGCTCGAAAAAAGCTTGAAAAAAAACTCGGCTCGAAGAGGCTCGTTTTGTTTTCGAGCCGAGCCGAGCTGGCTCGTTTTGTAATCGAGCCGAGCTCGAGCCAGGGGTGTTCAGCTCGTGGCTCGGCTCGATGGCTCGACATATGGCTCGACTTAGGCTTGTGTAATTTAGAAAAATAAAAAAAATATATACATGATAAATAAACCATAACTTAGAAAAATAAAAAAAATATACATGATTATGTGTAATTTTATTTAATTTTATTGTTTTTTATTTACTAAATATTTGTTAAAAAATAAAAAAAATATATATCGAGCTGGCTCGAGCCAGCTCGAGCTCGGCTCGAACATTTACGAGCCGAGCTCGAGCTGGGCCTGGCTCGGCTCGACTCGGCTCGTGTACAGCCCTAGTTGCAATGAGGCGGTGAAATTTTGTGGAAGTGGTGACGGTTTCAGATTTGTATTTTAGAGGGTACACCCACACAAAGTTGGAAAAATTATCAATTAGCACCATATAATACTTGTAACCGGTTTTACTTGGTATCGGTGAAGTCCATAAGTCACAATGGACAATATCAAAAGGAGAGAAAGTAAATGAACTGGAATCATAAAATGGTAATCGTTTACTATTCGATAAATGACATGAATTACATAGAGTTCTTATTCGAATTACAAGCAAAACCAAAGTTTCTAGTTAAGATGTTTAAAACTTGGGTGTCTGGGTGTCCGAGGCGATCATGCCATGGTAAAGTAGTAAATGCAAGAAAACAGGCTTGTGGCGGAAGGGTGGGTGGAGTGACAGGATAAAGGTCGCCCGTGCTATTGTGGCGGGAAAGGAGCCGTCCAGTTTTGAGATCCTTCAAGGAAAAACCAAACGGGTCAAATTCAATGGAAACACTATTATCACGGGTAAAGCGACGGACAGATAAAAGGTTTTTGATTATGTGAGGACTATAAAGTATGTTAGGTAAAATGTAGGTTCGGTTATGAAGCTGCCGCCCCGTAGGTTCGGTTTTTGATTATGTGAGGACTATAAAGTATGCCAGGAAGGCCCCGTAGGGTTACCTTTGTACCCGCGACCGCGACCGACACGTCCCCTGTCAGAAGAGCTGTTTCTGCCCCTGCCACGTTCCTTATTATTCTGAGGCTGACTATAACTGTTGTTTGCCGTATTCTGCTGCTGTTGTGAAGAATTATTCTGACCAGTCTGTTGAGAAAGAGAAGGGGCTGTAGGAGAAACAAGGACCGATGGAGATTGAGTTTGGCGGGCGGCTTGGCGGATAACTTCATCATTCAACATAGCCCGAGCAAGATCCCAATCAGCTTGTTGGGAGTTGATAAGAGAGGCAATTGTGTCGAATTCTTGTGACAAACCCCGAACGAGCTGCAGGACGAGGCGCGATTCAGACACGGGGTGTTCGACATCGGACAATTGATCAGCTAGTTCCTTTAGTTGTTTGCAGTAATCGTCGACCGAGTTACAGGCTGCAAGTGTCAGATTTACGAACCGAGTTTCCAAGGCGGCGGCCTTTGCTTGTTTATTGCTGAGAAAAAGTTTCTCGAGTCGGAGCCAAGTTGTACGGGCCGAGGCTTCAGTATCTAGAACTCGACCGAGCCAATCATCGCTAACTGTGCTGAAAATCCACTTGGGCACCAAGGCATCCGCCTCTTTCCAAGCTGTGTAATTCGGGTCAGTGGGTTCCGGTGGGTCGGAGGTACCGTCAATATGGTCAAGAACACGGTATGCCACCGCATGAAACTTGAATAGCTTGACCCATGACGAGTATGTTACTACGGTGGTGCCATCAAGCGTGCGGATTTTAGATTGAATATTCGTAACAGAATAAGCCGGGTATAGGGCCGGCAAGGGTTTTGGGGTTGAAGATGACTAGTCGTCCGACTTGGTCATGGTGTTCGGTTGTCTGTTCGAAAAAAAAAAAAACTAAGGAAAATAAGATAAGGAGAGATAGGGATCGAAGGTGATGGATAAGCAAAAGGTTATGGATAAACAAGGTAGGGTCGGTTGGATAAACAAAAGGTATTGACAAAACAAAATATTATTATTGGCTCCAGTGGGTTATTGGCTCCACGAGATTAGTGGGTGTCAAAAGAAAAGAAGAAGAAAAAAAACTATTATTGATTGAGGATATTATCGTGAGGGAGATATAATTGGCTGGGATGAGAGGTTTTCGACAAAGAGGAACCGGAAGTTATGGTAGGAGAAGGGGAAGGAAGAAAAAGGTTTTAAAACCGTAGCTCCAGTGGCGAAGCTTGACCCGAAGGTTCGGGGGGTCGGAAGTCACTGGTTTCGGGGGGTCGAAACCCTATATTTCTAAAATTTTCTATACGAATACTATATAATCGGAACTTCTGCGCGAAAATTTGGGGGGGTCGGTCGCCCCCGCCCGCCCCAACTAAGCTACGCCCCTGCGTAGCTCTGATACCATAAAAGTGTTTATGGTTTAGAATTCTTTGATGATCTTATTCAATAGAGAACAACCCTTTAAATAGGGAGAATACAATGATAACCCTATCTCTATACAAGGAAACATAATCAGTATACAATTACAAGAGATCATCTATATCTAAACAATATTAATTCAAATAATATAATTATTAATATATATCGGCTAAGATATTCATGTACATGGATCGAAGCTGCCGCCCCCTCTAGCTAAATGAAAACATTTGTTTTTTGGACCAGGGAATACAAAATATGCACAGGCATTGCAGGTATATTTGTTGTCAAGGGACCACAGCAATCTAAAGTCTGAATTCCAACATGGAAATGGAAAGGTTTGTCACAAAAGGGAATTTTTATAATTTTATATAATCTATAATAAAATTTTAATGACTTTAAAATTTGTTGGCTAGCAGATCACAGTGAGCTGCATTGAAAACCAGCCTGCTGTTGATGTGATATTGGGGAAACATGTGCACTTGACTGTTGGTGATTATATTGCAAGCACAAAAGCTCTGTGATAATCTCTTTTTAACAATTTTTTTTGGTCACACAATTACAAGTTTGTCAAAACTATAAAGAAGAATGCATTTATTTTTAACAGAAAATGAAGAATACACTTTGTGTTGTATCTTGTTTGGTTCAGTTTTGGAAAGATGATGGTATTTTTAGTTGTTTTTGCGCTATTGGTATAATTTGTTCAGCAAGACAGTGGGACTTTTAGGTGACCAAACACTGCTAACATGTCTTAAAAGACCATCGCTCAAACGCAATGATTATCTTGTTCTTCACTGTATTTCCAAACTAAACCATTAGTCAGTATCAGTCTAAACAAACACCTACTTGTAACATAATTGTCATTCACGACCTCTAAATTCTCACCAATCCAAGCCCTAATTTTGTTGGAGAAAGAGAAGGGTGAGGTAGTCAAATTATTGCCATTGGAAGACGACATATAGAATTTGTTTGGATGTTGACTGTCACATGGTCTATCCATCAAATGACATAGCATGAAAACCCAAATTGAGTACAAATGGTTCTCTATTGTTCAATTTTTTCATAGCCGAACCAATCATCGAATCAGTTGTCTTACCAATCCATTGACCGGGCCAATGAGACCGGTTTAAAAACTATCTAATGTCATAATCACTCACACATATAGGGAATGATTCATTTCATAAAACTGTTTTATGCAAGAAGAGAGAACAAGACAAATAATTCATTTTTGAATATTAAAAAGAGGGGTATTGGATTTTAATAATCTAAACCTTTACTCATTGGTCGATAATAATCTGTACTTCAAAAATTTCCAACAACGATCCCAACTTTCAACGTATTGAATGACAATGAACCTTTTTTAACTGAGAACTAACTCAGTTACCGGATGATGACGTAGACGCTGACGTGGAGGATGCCGTGGCATGCCATGTCAGCGTCCACGTCATCATCCACGTTAGCGTGAACATGCCACGTCAACGTCCACGTCAGCATCCACTAACTGAGTTAGTTTCAGTTAACAAAGGTTCATTGTCGGTCAATACATTAAAAGTTGGGATCATTGGAATTTTTAAAGTATAGATTATTGCTAACCAATGGGCAAAATTTTGAATTATTAAAATCCAATACCCCTTAAAAATATAAGAAAGTTGCTGAAATGTAAAGTATATTTATATATCTTGAAATTCAATATACACACACACATGAACAATTTTCTCATTTTTATACAACGTACACATATGCAAGGTTTGTCTCTGAGTATATCCTACACATAACCTAACACATGTCTAGGAAACAAAAGAAACCTCTAAAAACATATGGAGATTTTAATTCAGTGGGTTCTTTTTATTTATATAAAATACACATTTATATGTAAAATGTAAAAACTTTAAAATATATAAACCCTTAATAAAAAATAAATTAATGATTTAAGTTTCTTCTACCTCTTCTGCACTAAAACCCTCTTCTAAATCGTTTAGTATTCTTCCGCACTAAAACTGTCTTCTAAATCGTTTAGTACCATTAACATTATTTCATATTAAAAAATATATATTTCTTACATGCATGTAAAGTATGCTATTTAGATGCAAAACAAACTAATTTGTTCAATATGCTTTTTTTTTAGCTTTTAAACCTACACGTGACTTGCACATGTGTAAGTTCAATACATAAATAAATTTCATTCATATTTATTTTCGATATATAGGAGAGTTGAAAAAATATTGTGTTTCAATCACTTTCATATATAGTAGAAAACTTTTAGAACTGGCAAACAAATTATTTACTTTATTCTTTCTGTTACCATAAAAATATATGTTCCGCCTAAAACCTTACACATTGTGTGTGTTGTGTGGAGATTCAATTCAAATACAAAGTCTACTTTGTCCCGAACTTGTGGAATGTATTGAAAATCTTTAATCTTTACTTGAAGTGATTTAATGTTAAAGATTTGTTTGGAAGTTTATTGGTTGACTTTTTTATTTGTTTAAATATTGGTCCCATATTTAAAACTCATATTTAACATCATAAATAATTTAATACGTAAATATGGAGTCTTGTATATATAGGGTGTTTGAGATTTCTATTTAACTCATATTGCCTATTTAACTTCAAAAATGTTTTTGGCCAGAAGTGCTTATTGACTTATAACTTTTTTGAAAATGGGTTTCTAAAAAAGTGTTTGGATTAACTTTTGTGGTAGGAAAAGTCAATAAGTCAATAAGTTGTTTTTTTTTAAAAAGTGTTTGGTTTAGCTTATTGGTGTAAAATAACCAAAAGCCAAAAGTCAAAAGCCAAAAGACATGATTTCTATTTTCTGACTTCTTAAAAACAGCCTTTTCACCCTAAAACTAAAAATGCTTTTGGTGTACACAAACAACTTATTAACTTATTGGCTTTTGAAAGAAGCCAATAAGTCAATAAGTTGTTTTCTAACTCAATCCCAAACACCCTAGAATTAAGCTATGTAGTATGTAGTCACTCAAAAAGCATAGCTTTGTTGAATCCAAAGATACTAATCACTTCATATTTGGAAATAAGGTTTGTTAGCCAGAGAATAATATTGGTACACCCTCCCTCTTTGTTTCTCTCTATACAAACACATTAATTTCAAGTGTCCTGACAAAATGACCCAAGAAATATAAGTTTTTATATTATATAATCATTTTAAAATGATTGGTAAACAATTATGTAATACAATTAAATGAAATGGAATAACATTGGGCCGTTAGGCCTCAATGATAGTCCTGAGATGGGCCCTCATTTATCACAAGTCGTCAACATCTTTCCAAAATTCTTCACGGGCATAAGATGAGATTGTTTTTTGTCATTTGTCAGATGCGGCACATGCAATTATATTCTTCATAATTTTGTTGTCATTATGACATCATATTTACGTTTATCTTTATTTTTAATTATGTATATATTAAATATCTTCTTAAGATGAGATTGTTTTTTGACTTCCTTATGATAACTACCGACATTAATCTTAAAAGCTCTACATGTTCTAACGAATACCATAATACACATGCAAACACTCTATACACTTCTCACTCTTTATGAGGATAGCTTTACACTTTTACTAGCTCTACACCTAGCTATTATGATGAGCTAGAGGCGGATGATGACTTTCTTTAGATTCAGATGTTGATCAGTTCTGATTGTGAGTAATGGAAAACATGTAAATAATAATAATGATACTTGATAGATTAGTGAGACTAGCAACAGGTGCAGTGCAGAGAGAGTTTTGGTGGAAGACGATATCCTTGTCAGTGTTGTTGGGTTCCCTTTAGGGTGTATCTAAGTGATGGTATTACGAGTTCTTAAGAACTCGTTTATGAGAGAGAGGAGATGAACTCGTGAGTCTAATGGTGTTATGATTTGCCAACCCCTTTCACCTCCAATAATCTCCTTATTTATACACCAAGAGACACCATAATAATGTTAGTAAGGGTAATTTTGTCTATCAAATAATCACCTATTATTAAATTAGGGATATAATGGTAATTGATCAATTGTATTATAAATGATAACGATGACCATTAAATAAATATAAGCAACGTTATTTATATTTATTCTAACATCAGACTCATTTCTTATCTCATACCGCGACTAATTTGGCATTAAAATTCGTTAAAAAAGTTTTGAATTTGGTAACATCTAAGGCAAAAGCTTATGTGCATATTGTAGTGAATCGTATGAATCAAACTAAATACCAAAATCACAATGATTAGAGTATCATATTTGATTAATACTTGATAGGTTCTATTTGTTGGAGAAACTCCAAACAACCATAAACTATAGTCACTGTCACTTAACAATATCGATAAGGATCAATAATGAATAATTTTAATCTGCTCCAGTTAGATTATTATATATGTTTTAAATTTAATACATTAATATTTTTTACTTATAGACATACAAGAAATTTTTTTAACATCGTTTCAAGCTTTTTTTTTTTTTTTTTTTTTTTTTTTTTCTATTAAGTCCTTATTGTTTGCACAACTTGGTATTTTGAAAAAAAAAATTGGAATTGACATATTATTTCTATATCATTGGGAAAAATATACAAATAATTTAATGAACTAAAAATAACTTGCATTTCGAAATTACTTCCATACTTTAAGTGTAGTTAACTATTTATGAAAATTTCCAGTATAATAAATAAGATTAAAGTGTTGAGTATATAATATATTTTAGAGAGAATTACACAAATTGTTATTTAGTTATTAGTCAAATTGTACCCTCTATCTTTTATGTAAATTTTTCACTCCTTATATCATTTCTTTTATACATTTGTTACACACTCTGTCCTCTATACTAAACCCCGTTAAAAAATCAGTTAAGTTACCAAGTGCCCCTCACGTTAGGAGCAAATCTATCAATTTAGTCTCAATAAATAAAACGAAAACAAATCAACATAAATATAAATATAAAAAAAATCTCTCTCTAACTCCCTCCCCTGCTCTTCAATGTCGCCACCAAACCACCATCCTTCACAACGGTAGCTTCCCCCTTAGTTTAGATCACCACCACACCACCTCTGCGTCTCTTGGTCTCCTACAACCACCACCTTTAATCTTCAAGTCCGGATCTGGTTTGAAATTTCAAACCTCATATATGGTTCTAAACCTTGTGCAACGTTACCTGTGCGAAGCTGGAGAAGACCGTACGAAATATAAATGAATGAGGTCTCAGGTTCGAGGCGGGTGGAATGCATTTATTTACATTAATGGTTTTTTTAGGTTTGACACCGGTTGGAGGCTTTTATTTATTTTTCATTTACACATCGTTTTTTCATATTATAAATAATTGGATTGGGAATAAAAGACAAATTGGATTTGTGGTGTAGTGGTTTGAGGTGCATTTTCTTAAGGGGGGTCACAAGTTTGAGACCTGGTTTGGGCGATTGTTTTTCCATGTATTTGGCTATCACTATCGCATTGGTATCCTAATAAACCAAAACGATAATGACAACGTCACGCAGCAATGCACGCGAGAGCCCGCTAGTTTAAGTTATAGATCAATTGCTTGATTGTTAAATGACAAATAAGAAAAAAAAAATGTGTTATTGGTTAGTGGTTAATCAAAATGTGGGCCTATTTCAATAATATAAGGGACACCACTTGTCCAAATTCCTTTACATTTTCAAACTTTAAGCACTTATTTAATAAGTGTACCTTCACTCACTTCTTCCAAGTTTAATCTTTTTTAGGCTTTAAAATCGATGTGACATGAGTGAGTGGGGGTCAAATACATTGGCCTCTTTCAATAGTCTACTCTACACAACATATTATTTACATAATTACTTATTTTTTGTTGCAGAAGTATTTAATGTGTTTTATTGCCATCGTAGTCTTATGATGGTTATTTTCAATATCAAAGCATTAATATCCTGTTTTGTCATTTACACATTTTTACGTTCATTTTTAAATTTCTAATAATATAAAGACTAAGAGTCTGATATTATTTTGCCTTTTGTTTAGTTTGGATACTTTGTTATTTTCATATGCATAAATCTCTTGGATGGTATGTTATTGTTGATGAATTTCTTTCAAGACTATCAAAATGGAAAGCAAATATGCTTTCTGTTAGGGGTAGATCCATGCTATCTGTTGATATATATTATTTGTCCTTATTCTTTATGCCTAGGTAGAAGAAGAAGTTGGAGCCTAGAGGCAATTCGGTCTAACTTTTTTTGAGGAGGTGGTGAAAAATCTCAACAATAGCTTGGGCAAATATGCTTTCTGTTGGGGGTAGATCCATGCTATTTGTCATTCCTCAATAAGCCAGTCACAAGACACCTTCTGGGACTATAAATACCTATCTCTTTTAAAGGGGAGAGACATTCTATTTCTTTCGTGAAATACTTAGAGAATTTTGTATTAGCTAAGAGAGAAAGATTATAGTCGAAACATTTGTATTCACTTGTAAACGAGTTTTGTGTAATCGTCCAGTCATACATCAATAAAATATCTCTTCATATTGCTCGTCTACTTAGGTCTTTAACAAGTGTTTCTTCATTAGCGCCATCTGTGGGACTGATTTAGAGCAACAACAAAAAAAAAAATCATCACTTCTTTCCTTCTGAAGCTATGAGTTCTCTATTACCAGCATTCCCTGGGAATACTTCGGCTGTTGGCGCTGCTCAAGTCAGTGCCAGTCCGTAGGAGTTCAGGGAGGAAAGGAAAATCAAACAGAGTTTATCCAAAACACAACACCATATTCAGGCACCCGCAAAAACCCTTCCTTTCACCTTCGTCACTGAGAATGCAAACCAAAGCACTCCTACTGGAACCACTGCGTCGATGGTTAGTCCGGAGATGTGGTACGCCCAGGAAAAGAAGGCTTTGAAACTTAGATACGCGTAGATACTCCGATACCAACAGCTCAAGGAAATGTCTCAAAAGTTATCTTATGAGAAAGGCAAGGCACACACGGTCTCTGAGAGCCCCTCCAGAGGCGTCAAGTACCTTAGCGGAAGCAAGCAAAGGGATCCCATATGAAGGGAAGACTCCGAAGAGTCTCAATGTCATTTTCAGCGTGACAATAGCCAGTCCCATGTTAACAATGTTACATTTAGACACTATTCGTCCGCCGAAGAAGACTTAACAAAACTATATTACCCTCTATCGTTCAATGAGAATCTAAGTTCACTCCGCACATCACGCTAACACCTCTGCCACCTAAAACAAAAATACCAAGTAACTTGGGGAAGTATGATGGGTCAGCTGACCCTGATGACCACCTAAGATGTTTTGAAATAGCAGGCACGGTCGTGGGTTTGACTTTGCCAACTTGGTGTCACATGTTTGTGCAGAAACTCACAGGTGTTGCGCGAGCATGGTATGACAGCCTACCAACAGGTCAAATTGATAGCCTCATATAGCTCACTGACAAGTTCTTGAGCCATTTCAGTCAGCAACACAGAGTAGAGCGTGATTCAACAGAATTCCTACAAGTGCGCAGATATGAGAATGAATCCATGGAGGATTACATCACAAGATTCAACAAGGAAGCACTTCAAATCAGACTAATTGGATTCGAACTGCTAAGAGCAGCTTTCAAGCAAGGAGTGCAGTGTGAGGGTCTCATCCGCACCCTTACAAGGAGAACATGTATGCCCAACATCTGGGACGAGATCATGACTGCAGCAAAGCTCTATGCGTGCACCGAAAAAGAACTTTCTGTATGGAACCGAGTCTAAGCGCCGCAGTACATAGACACGCTAGCACAGTCTGTCCGCAACCGGAAAAACCTGCATGAAAGGAAGGGGAGGGGTTCTGTTTGGAACAGGCTTCAAGGAGCACCCCAGACAGACCCTAAACCTGCAGAAGTGGTGGAGTACAAAGGGAACCAATTTACAGATCACAAGCCTGCAAGGCGGATTCACAACTCCTGGACTCCGCTTATTAAAACACCAGCGCAGGTCTTGGCAACAAAGAATGTAGATTTCCCGAAACAAAAAAAGATCAAGAATTGAGAAGGTTCAAACCCAACGAAGTATTGTGCTTTCCACCAAGACATAGGGCACGAAATGGATGCATGCTTGCAACTCAAACCGCAATCGAAACGACTTTAAAGTCCGGCAAGTTGGGGCATCTTTTGGAAAATGTGTGTCTCAGACAACAGAACGATAGTCCGCCACAAAATAAGATAAAAAATGTCAGCATGATGATTTCAGGCGGGAAGCGCATGCACAACAAGAGGAAAACTGACCAAATCGTGGGATAGAAGGAGCAACAAGTCTGTTTCCCTGTTGTTCGGGGCGGACCCTCTTTCACCCGCGCATTAATCATCCTAACCATTTTTGGTCACTATAGAACTACATGAGCCTCATGGACACAAGGAGAAACTCGGACATCGAGCAATGCTTCAACCTGTTAGATGACGAAGACAAAGCACACATGAGCCCCATCAACTCGCCTATCATGGGTTTTTCAAACGAAGTAGTCAATCCGCTGGGGGAAATTTCTTTCGAGCTCACAATAGGCGATAGCAAGCACTCAAGAACAGAGGAGATCAACTTTATGGTGATCCCAACAAGATCCAAGCACAACATCATCTTGGGACGAGACTCAATGGCAGCTTACGATATGGTTCCGTCTAGAGCACATAGCGCAGTCAGGTTCCCAACGCCAACATGCGTGACCATTGTCTAGGAAAACAGGGAATGCGTGACGGATGAACCTCCTAAGCCCAAAATGATCTAGTCAACCACCCGCACTGAGCCAGAGGAATGGGTTTTGAATCCTAAATTCCCAGAACAAACCATCACATTACGTCCCCGCAATTTCAGAAAACATACGGGACCACCTCAAGCAACTCCTTAAAAAGAACAGCGATGTCTTTGCGTGGCAGCCATCAGACATGGTGGGGGTCCCGCGGAGCATGCCTCAACACAAATTCAACACCTATCGCTCGATCGAGCCCATCACGCAGAAGCATGGGCGCAGAGAAGACAAAAGCCATGAATGAGCAAGTTAAGGAGTTATTGAAAGCAGGAATTTGAGAGAAACAAGGTACCAAACCTAGGTTGCAAACCCAGTCATGGTCACAAAAAGCAAAGGTGGTTGGAGAATGTGTGTGGATTACAAAGATCGGAACAAAGCCTGCCTGAAGGACTGTTACCCGCTGCCAGAAATTGATCTGAAAGTCGATTCCCTAGCGCCATTCAGATTCAAATGTTTCCTCGATGCCTACGAAAGGTATCATCAGATACAGATGGCGCTCGGTGACGAAGACAAAACAGCCTTCAAAACAAACATATGCGTCTTTTGCTACACAAAGATGTCGTTTGGGCTAAAGAACGCATGCGCCACGTATTAAAAATTGATGGATTGCGCATTTATCAACCAGATTGGTAAGAATCTGGAAGTGTATGTGGAGTTATCAAGAGCAAAGAGGAGGATCAGATGTTGAAGGACATGGAGGAGACGTTCCAACAGCTGAGCGAAATCAACATGAAACTCAACCCAAGCAAATGCGCATTCGGCATGGAAGATGACAAGTTCCTGGGGGTTATAGTAACAAAAGATGGCTTCCGCCCAAACCCAGAAAAAAATATAAGCCATCCACCACTTGCCCTCACCTTCAACTCTGAAAGAAGTCCAAACATTTGAATGGTTGCAATCAACAGATTCTTATCGCATCACGCCAGCAAGTCGATCCCATTCATTGAAACTCTGAAAAAATGTTTGAAAAAGAACCAATTCAGATGGACCCCAAAAGCAGAGAAAGCATTTTAGGAGATGAAGAAGTGCTTAATGGACCTGTCAACCTTGATCGCCCCGCTCCCAAAAGAACCGATCACGATCTACCTGTGCGCAACAAAGAAAGCGGTCAGCGCGGTGCTCATGGTTGATAGGAAGCTCGTTCAAACTCCAATCTATTGCATCAGCAGGGTCCTAACAGATGTGGAAACAAGGTACTCCACAATGGAGAAGCTGGTCATGGCGTTAGTGCACACCTCACAGAGGTTGCGTTGATACTTCCAAGGCCACCCAATCAATGTCCTGACAGACTTCAAACTAAAAAACGTCCTAAACAAGCCAGAGTTGTCATTCAGGTTGGCAAAATAGGACATAGAGTTCGGGGAACACACGATCAATTACAAAACTCGCCCAGCCGTAAAAGGACAGGTTTTGGCAGACTTCTACGGAGGTACCTGAAGAAAAAGTTGAAGAATGTAAAGCAGAACAAGAGCTATATGCGGTAGATGATGAGAAGGCTGTATAGTCGCTATGCACCGACGGCGCATCAAACGAAGATGGTGCTGGTGCGAGACCGCGGATCATAAGCCCAGAAGGCGCTGAAAGAAGATGGATTGGAAAGATCAAAGCGAATTTCAACCAAAGGACCGGGAGGGTTTTTGAAAAAAATTATAAGTGTGGAATTAAGAGTGTGAGAGAAGGTTCGGTTTAAATAGGTTGAGTCATTAATGTCCTGGATAACCGTGCCTTGCATGTTGCACGTCCAGCCAACCAGAAAACGCCACGTAGGAAAGAGAACCGGGCAGACGACGAAGCGATAGGCGGGCCCACATGCAAATTTTGAAAAAGTAATTGACAGCTGACGTTTCGCCCCTCCACTCCGTCGCTTCCACTGTTCACATCAGGTGTAGGTCTGCAGCATTAATTACAACATACCCGCACCAGCGCTAGTCACATAGCCATGCGCAGGGTGCGGACAAACAAAAACTTCAAAAATTGACACCTCATCCTGTGCCCGGCGCAGACAAGGCCGCACAACAGCACGAGTAGCATAACATGACCTCAAAAGCACACCAACTTAAAGCATCGCTAAACCTACTAAGTCTAGCATCCCGCACGCAACGCATACAGCACACTGAACTAGGGGGACTTGAAGAAATATGTACCCGCACGTGTGCACGGACCCTCATCTCCAGACACGTCATCAGGCTCGTCAAACAATGCTTCTAGAAGCCCGTGCACGATTCCTAGTACATGCCAGCTATGATCCGACAAGGAAAGGGACGTGCAGCCAATCAGAGGTCGCCATTCTCTGCTCCATAATCTCGTGGCAGGTACGAGGTACAGAAAGGACAACAAGGATGATTGAAAAGGACGCTTGGCCAATCACAGAAGGACAACGATAAACCTCCAACGGTTGTCAACCGTGTGGGACCCGCGCGAGACAGCGGTCATTCCCCAATGAGCCAATCACAGGACACCTCCTAGGACTATAAATACACCTCTCCCCCAAAAGGGAGGGACATTCTATTCCTCTCATGAAATACTTAGGTATGATTGTCGATTTGCATTGCTGGTCCAGTGTTAGAACTTGAAATTCAATCAACAGTTAAGTGTTTTTTATTAGATTATCTAGTTTTTTTCATGTCAAGTCTTTAATTCAATCAGTAGTTAAAAAACTGTGTTATTTAAATAAGTCCATGCTAATGATCTACAGACTAATTGGTTTGTGGGGGAGGTGGGAAGGTTTTCCCTTCGGGGTTCCTGCCCTGAGGTTCCGAGTTCGAGCCTGGCTGTGGGCAAGATTTTATTCTCCCTTAAAGAGGTAGAGGCAAGGCTCTGCCAATGCGTACTCTCCCTTATTCGAACTCGGATGGCTACTCCCATTAAAAAGGGTTGGAGTAGTTAGTGAGTTTCCAGTTGATATATACCTTTTAGAAAGAAAAAAATTATTTACTTGTTAAATAAGTGACCTACAAGTAAACCTAATTAACTTCATCTTGTGTCGTGTTTACCAAAACTTAATACTTTTGACAACTTGACACATTTTACCTTTTTAGCTTGCTTTATGTTATTACTTATGGTTAAATATAATTAATAGGTAGATCTTTATACAATGTTAAAGGTTTTACTAATAGAGAGTAGGGTAATGTTCTGTAATACAATTAATCAATCAAACGTACCTAGTAAATCCCACAAATAGCAAGCTAATGATAGGGTCTGGGAAGGGTGAGATGTAGGCAAACCTTACCTCTATCACTGCGAATAGAGAGACTGCTTTCAGAGAGACCCTCAACTCGGGAACAAACAAAAAACATACAAACATAGCTAAAATAAAACCTATAGAAAGTTGCCAGATGACACAAGCAGTGATGATAGAGTAACATAGCGTAACATAAGCAAATGAAAAACAGACATACCATTAGAAGAGAATCAATTGCATAGACCCCCTAAAGTATATGGTTATCTAGGCATGTAAGACCTATTTGAGGATACTATTGTATGACACACCCTAAAGGTCATTAGCCTTAATCTTACGTCTTCACGAACTCCTATCATGGACCATGTCCTCGGAGAGGTGCAAATCTAGTAAATCATGCCTAATTTGTTCGTCCCAAGTTAATTTGGGTCTACCCCTACTCCTCTTCCCCTCCACATCGACGGTTTCCACAGCTCTAACCGGAGCCGACGTCTGCCCCCTCCTCACATGTCCAAACCATCTCAATCTCCCTTCTTTAATCTTATCAGTGATACTAGCCACACCTAACCTCTCCCTAAAAACCTCATTTCTAATTCGGTCTAACCTCGTTTGTTCTGTAATACAACAAAAATGTAATATCATTTTTTATGGCAATCAACAAAAAAATATACAAATGCTTAACAAATTTTCACTCAAAGTTTTATTTTAAAGTTGTAAATTATACTATTTATTTGTGTGTGCACAATGATGTGATTCAGTAGATACTTTTTGACTTTACAAACGAATGAGGTCACATTGTTAGTCTATTTAAGGACAAATTGGTCAAATGACACCATTAAGATAAACGTGAAACCACATAGACCTTTGTATGTGGTGTGAGAGTCCTAAGTTTCACCCAATTTACGGAAAACATCATGTGTGGGGTTTGACCATCCACCACTCGCCTCACCACACACATATCCCGTGCATTTTATCCCCCACCCTTTACATAATAATAAATGAGAAACAAAATGTTAAATAGTAATATTTGAAGTTATATACATAAGGTTCTTTATACTATACACATGTGTATATTATTAATTTTTTAGTATACACAATATTGTCAAACTGAGCCAGCCCTAGGGTGGGCGAGCTGCACCCCCGGTCGAGGCCTGTTTTTATAGGGGGCCAAAAATTTTCTATCAAGCTGCAATTCATTGCGCAGATCTACCAAGACGAAAACATAGTCACGGGTTCTATAGAACGAAAAGTCGCGTATTTGAACTTGGAACGGACAAGGAGCATGGATCTGGACGATAACTATTCACGGTGGTGAGAAGGTGGCGTAGAGGACGATCTCTTTTCACCTTCTTTTTCATTTATTAAAATAGAAGTGCATGCATAGGCATGGTAAGTGTAATGTTCAATGGGAAATGGGCAATTTTATACCAATCTAAAATACATATATAATTTACTGCCATTGGTTATTTATTTTTGTGTGTCTTTATTTTTATGAATGAAATCTCTGGCTCTTCAAGAAAACAAAACACAAATAAATAGCAATGTTAATGAAGTTGCAATATTATTCTCATTATCATTTTAGATAGTACATATAGAATTAAATACACACTAAAAAATAGAAGTTATAGAAAGGGTATTAAATGAAGTCTGATTGAACTCATTCAAGTGGCATTTGAACCGTCTCATTGAACCCTATGATCTTAGTTTTTAGGTTTTCAATTTTCTGGATTTTTAGCTTGTAGTTTTTAGAGTTTGTGTTATATCATTGTGTTTTTCATATTGCATCACGTCCTTTCTTTATTTTAGTTACTGTGTCATTTATGTGATTCATTGCGCCTTTTTTCCTTGTCATTGTATTATATTTTGTAACTTGTTGTATTATATTTCATGATCCATTGTGTTTTGTATCCTTTTCACCCTCCTTATTTTTGTTACACTGTGTAGGATAACTAGACCTATACCCTATGTTATTATATGTATCCTTTTCTTTTGAATGGCTATTAATCTATTATATGTATCTTTATTTTAATTTATTTTAGTTTTAATTTTTGGTATAATAAAAATGTTAGGATAGTTTCATTAAAATCGCCGGTTACCTATGACGGTATATCGTTTTAATAATATTTTTTTGCTTTGGTTATTGCTATAATGTTATTCCTCATCTTAAAAAAAAATAGTTTAAATAGTTCGTTGAGGCTTGAGGGCCTTTTTTTTCGACTCAGCCGAGGCACTTGAATCCTCAAGATCGGCTTTGTTGTCAAACCTATATGTATGATATTTATTTTCAAATTAAAATATGCTGTTTAAGCCCTTTTTTTTTCTTCTTATCCTATTTTTAGTTTTTATAGACTACACGGTGTGAGGACGTAAAAATTGGCGCGTGATAGGTTGGGGGAAGATTTTCACGGACGTGAGCCAAATGATGAGCGTGAGGTGGATGGTTGTGGTTAGTTATTGGATTATGGATGATTGTGATTGGTTAGTTGATTAAAAAAAACTCTCCACACCACCACCATCCCATGGGTTTTAGGAGTTAAAAAGGAATTGATGTGGCTGACACGTATCGCTCCATGCCCCCTTCACATATGCACTGTTAAGGTATGTGTGTATGTATGGGTTCTAGGTTTCATACACTCTGTGATATCACATTTTAAGGGTGTAACATCACATTTTAAGGTATATGACAGTCTCCTATTGATATGTGATATAAATCAAAGTGTATGTTTTTTAACTAGGAGGTTTATGATTCCTATATATATATAATACTCCCTGTCATGAAAAGAAATTAAAGAAAGAAAATGAAATGTAGAAGCGGCAAACAGTGAGGAAAAAAAGACAATGATGATGAGAGGTGTAAGAGTGATGATGTCTTCCATTGGACTTGTGGTGGGACCAACGCTCTCCTACTACTGAAAATAAAAAAAGAAAACAATCCTTTATAAGTGAACGGGGCATAACCAGAAATGCTCACGAGTATTTCATTACTAGCACGGTAACACCATCGTCGATGGTGTTGGTAGTGGATCCGTGGAGAGTTTCTGTGAGATTCTTAAAGATGAGTACCCGTGAGTTTGTCTCTCTCCCTTTTGTCGTTTCCTCTATTTTATTTTCAGTAAAATGCTGTCTCCAAAAACTGTTTCAATAAAGTGAGGTGACAGAGTTGATAAAAGTCAGTGAAGTTGAAAAAAACAAAGTGAAACGCCCCATTCCCCCTAAAAAATAAAATAAAAATAAGATAACATAATTTTTTTTAAAACAAAATAATAATTTACAAAAGAAAAAAAAAAAGATTCTCTTTTTCACAGGAGAGTCTAACTAACAGACATTACTCGGTGTTAGCCAAACAACATCATTTTTTTATTTTTTTTTCACTTTTGTCCTTTTTCTCCGTTACACCCTCCGTTTCGTTTCCTGATTTCACTCGGCCCGTTTCAGCTCGGCTTACCTTAGCCCAATCGGCTTCAATCTTCTTTAATTAATATTTATTTTCAAGTTTCCGTACAAAAATCTTATAAGGCCTAAACGGGCGCAACTAGAATGATGTTTTCACTTAACTGATTTTAACCAATTATACACTGTCACATCACTTCACTGATTCACTTTTTTGTAAGCAGCACTCCACTGATTTACTTCACTGAAATGTTCATATTTAATTATTTTTTAAGGAACAGTAATTAAACAAATTATCAAACATTATTTAACACGGTAAAATAAATAGTAGAAACACCTAAAATATTATAAAATGTCCTCTCATAGCTCTCCAAACCTCGACCCCTCGGGGAGTTATCGTCGTTTACGTTTCGGAATTCGTTACGGGCTTCTTCAATCCATCCATCTTCGTTTAAAGCCGGATTGTGGTTCATCCAATTAACGACTAATTGTTGAAATATTGCGCACTTCGCCTTTAAAGATAAAAACTTTCCACGTATCGCGTCCGTTAAACGATTGTTTTCACCCGTTTGTTCCTTGAATCTTGTGGCAACCGCTTTCCAAAAACTTTGCCTTCCCCGGGGTCCTTGCTCTTGAACATAAAGATAGATATTCACCAAGGCGAGTTCATCCTCTAAGGTCCAGATTGATCCTCGCACACGGTTTAGTGGGGGCGGGATTGGATTAGGATTTGGGTTTTGGTTTGCCATTCCCGTTTGTTTATGATCAACTTAAATCTGGATAATTGATTATTTTGATTAACGGTTTAGTGTGGGATAGATTGGATTTGGATTTACCATTTATATTAGATTAACGAACGGTCAAAAAATTGTTACCGTTTTAATTAAATTCATTCAAACGGTCAAAAAGCAATAAAATAATACTAAAAAACGACCGTTGCAATTATTATCAATTGTTACCAGCCCGTTAACTAGAACCAGCAAACGATTCACGGGACCCCTACTAGCACGGGTGGCAGCGGTGTTACCGTGCTGGTAGTAGGGTACCCGTGCCCAATTCTGGTAGCGCCCCGTCCACCGTAATATCTACCATAAAGAAAACAACTCCCCGTATAATTGCACACCCCGTCCCCTGTACGCCACATATCCCCTATAGGATATATGTGGAGTATAAGGGGGTCTGTTAAAAAAAAGTTTTTATCCAACCCCTATACACTGCGTATGATGCTATACACAACGTATAAGAGTTGTGAAATAAATTGGAAGGTAGTGTAAATACCATTACCATAATAAATTTACCCCTCTAATTATTACTTGATTAGAATCATTATAAAATACACTAAGTTTGAAAAAGTACACTTAAACTTTGAAATGACTCGTCAACTTACTATCACATTCATCATACATATGAAAGCTGTGTAAGTTTGTTTACGTGTATTTCAAAATGATAATTGTCTGCTTTATATAAAAGTTATTATAATTGTACACTTTTTCATGTTCATGGAAATTCTCCACGTCATTATTTTTATAAACTTGAAAAGTTGTATATAGTGAACCTTTTTTTTTGTAAAATAATAGAAATTATATAATTTTTATGAATTAACCAATCTTTTTTTTTTCTATTTCATTATGTCTTTTTTAACGGCCGACAAAAATCTAATCACCCAGGTAAACCCAATGACAAAAGGTCACCTATCACACAAACGCGGACAACACTAGTGACCCAGACATGCCACCATTCTATCAGAAACTCAATGTTTGAAAACCCACTCTGATAGAACCTCTGACTCAACCTAAAATATTTTTCTTCATATAAGACTTCAATCTATAACCTTTGTATAAAAAAGATCACAAGACTGTAACTACACCATAAAAACATCGACTAAATTGAATTTAAATGTTGTGGAACCATTATTAGTTAGAAACTTTATTAAAAAGCCATCCGAGAAAAGGAAATAAGAGAGAGATTAGTTATGGATTGGGCTGATGCAGTACAGAATATTTATTGTGCTATCAACTCTCATAACTTTTATGGATTATGGATTTGTTGGTAATGTTTTTTTTGGGTGTAGAATTAACTCCTTATGGTCTTATGGTTATCATTTCTTTAGTGTTGCAGGATGTTGAAGGATGTGGCTCTCGGATACGCGGATGATAGCTGGAGATGGTTAGGAGATCCCAATGGGAACTTCTCGGTCAGATCCGTGAAGAAACTATTTCGATTGGACAAAGATTTTTCAAGCAACTTTCGCTTCAAATGGATCAACTGGGTTCCAAAAAGATGTAACATTATGGCATGGAGAGCGGAAATGGATAGAATCCCCACTACGATGGTGCTCGTGAAAAGGAATCTTAGAATTGTTGATGTTTCTTGTCCGTTATGTAAGGATCTTGAGGAAACGTCGGCTCATTTGTTTACGGGATGCAGCATTTCTTTGCAAGTTTGGGAGGCACTCGGAGCTTGTGTGATTTAAACCGTTTTTCGCCTTTGACATAAGAGATCTCCTTATTTACGAGAAAGGGATAGGTGGTAAAAAAAAAAACAAATGATAAATGGTATTTATGATACTCGTATCGATTTTACCTACTTGACACCCATATTACATAGGCACTCATGCCAATTTTCCTAATTTGGTACCTGTGTAGTATTGATTGTAACGAATGACCTACTTGGTATCCGTACGAGTGCTAAAAGGATAAATATAACAAATTGGTACCAAAAGGGTATTGTACCGAAATACCTATACTATACTAATATATTCTATACAGTACGTACCCACTTTTGTTTAAATACGGTACCGGTATTTTCGATACTGGTACAGCTATGGTACTGATCTCATCCCTAGTGTCAACCATACCCAGTTATGAAACGTTTGTACCCGCTAGTTTCTACCGGGTTCTTCATTCATTTTCAAGAACCGGATCCTAACCAGTTTCGGACCCTGCCCAGTTATACCAGGGCAAGAACCGGTTAAAATGTTAAAAACTAATGTGATCAGTTCTAGTCGTTACTAACGACTATATAGCCTTTTTTTTTCTTTTTGACCGTTAGAACCAGTTCTAGGCCACCCCCAAATCATTATTAATAGGCATGTGATGTATCGGTTAGTTACCTAACCCGAAAACAAATAAACAAACCTAAAAATACGCAAAATCAAAAGCTTATGAAAATGTCTTTCAACTTGGAACGACGACGAGGAGTACGAGTTAGGCCAAATTGTCCAAATGATTCTAAGATGCCATGAGACAAGGTTTTGTTAACTTGAATACGTGTTTGGCCAAATTGTGGCATGAGATGATAAATTAATTGAATGGTAATTGATTAGACATGAATTAACCATGAAAATTATACAAGAAAAAAAGATGTACACCAAGTGTTCGATGAAATGTCTAAGTGACCAAATTGTGGCTAGACATTGTCATCGGGTGCGATCGGGTGCAAGCTTTGATATGAGGGGTTAATGAACCTCAAGAATATGAACTTAGGATGGATTTAACTCACTCCTAATGATCTTATGACTTAAAATAGATGAATTGTAATTATGCGTATGAGTTTGTCCATAATGAGTCATTGAATCACTTGTGTTTATATTGAGTTGTGTTGAATTGCAACCATCCTAGTTGAGAGTGGATGCAAAGTTGATTAAGCAAAGAAAGTCAAATGAGTCATATGCGTAAGTCATTTTATGACTTAAGCTTGGTAAGTTGTACAATACTAATGTAGGCTTGGTAGTAGCTTAGAAGACTATACAATTGTGTCTACACTTAGTTTTAAATGGACTTGCACTCATCTTATTTGAATGTGGATGCATGATAACAATTACAAAAGAGCTCATTGGGAGAGTATTGGTGAGGCTTGACCTTAGTTGAAGGTTATGGTTCACCAAGAAATCCAAATGGGTCATTTGACATGATCTTGGAGATTTGGTAAATAAGACATCCTATGAGTAAGATTGCTAAGTTGTATGTTAGATGTGGAAATCGTCCATAATTAATTGTTAACTAGTTATATTGGTGTTTTGTTATTGTGAAACAAACTAATGAATGGCCTTGATGAGTATTGGCAACCCCATCCTTAGTTGGAGGATTGAGGTTGACCAAGAATAGTCAAACGGGTCATTCGTTGTGATTAGGCGGTTCGATGAGTATTGGCAACCCTATTTTTAATTGGAATATTGAAGTTGACCAAGAATAGTCAAACGGGTCATTTGTTGGACATATGTGGTATTATTTAGAATTGGTGTTCATTAAAGGATCATAGAACCCCCATTTAGTTAGTAGGATTAGATGGTGTCCCTTGAAATGAACACGATGATAGCAATGCTTGAAATTGACCGGCAAATGGTCAACTGGACCATTGGCGTGTGGAACGTGAATCCGTTATGTTAACAACCTTATTCGAAGGTGTGCAAGCTACATATGGTTATTCAGACCATATATGTGGCATGTCGAGGAACAAACCTTAGTTGAATGTGTTACTTGATTATGCATGCAAACTGGTCGCTTATGCGATACTGGTTATGTGTGACTAATAAGTAATAAATCAGAACGATTATAAGGTGGAAAATTCTTGGCTATTGGTTGTATGTATGCAAATCATCGTATATTCAAACCTGTTGTGTTATATGCAAATATGTTGTGTTAAAAGAAAATCTTTGGTATATTAGATGAAAGATCCTCTGGTCACCGGATGAAGGATCCTCTGGTCATCTGATGAAGGATCCTATGGGTTTGTAAAAAGGGTGAAAGATCCTTTGGATATAGCCAATCATTGGTATATGAGAATTTGCCGGTATATGTAGATTTGTTGTGCTATAAGCCAATCTTAAACCGTTTAACCAACTCGTCAGTTCAATTTGCTAATTGACTAACCATGTTTAATGTGGTTAATGTTAGGTTTGGACATAATAGGGGGCGGAGCAAGGATCATGGCCGCGCGAAGAACCGAACGCAATGCGAATCTAAACTTTTAACGCTTCCGCTAGACTTTTAAGAACTTTAATAGTTGTGATGGGTTTCTAAGTATGTTTCAAATATTTTTCACTCAGAATTTATGAAACGAAAGCAGATCATGGGCTTGACACACTAATGGTCAAGCATGTGTTTATGAAAGTTTAAGTTCTTTCGTAAATTTAATCCGACTAATTATCATTAACTTTGAGTTAAGATCCATTTAATCGGGACGGGTCTTACAACTAGCTTTTGTACACGTTAGGTCCCAAGACTTACGAGATGAGCGTGCTATAAGGTTTCATTGTGGTCCTGGTTTTTGGGATTGCCTTAAGTGGGGGGTTTGACAAGAAAATGGGTTTTGAAATCGACCGTACAAGGTTCGATATCAAAGCAAAGATTTTAAGTATAGCCCAACCGGTTGGAAGATTTCACGGTATTTACCGCCGACGAATGGAGGACTTGGAAGACCCAAAAAATGATGAGCATATTATTGAAGAATCTATGGCCGAGTATGAACAAGTTAATGGAAGATCGTTTCGAAAATTAGAAATTTGGAAGCTTATAATGGACGTGACTTTGTAAGTTGTTAGTATTTTAAACTTAAAGAATTCAACACTACAACACTAATTTTGGCTTGCGGATCGAGATGGTTATCCTTCTTTTTTAGCGTTTTTCGTTTGGCAGTGTTTAATCATATGTTTTTTGAGACTTGAGTTTGCCACGACTTTCAAGAAGTTACCACAATATTTACAAAGAGCCATCTCGGTGTTGTCCGACGTGAGATATAAGGCGTAGTGGGACCAAATCTTTGGGTTTCTTTTGGTTTTAAGTATCAAAACAGTTCCTCATTATTTGCCATCGTTGATATTAGAAAAAAAATGAGAGATTTGAGCGGTTTTGCATTTTAGAGGGTGTTTGTGAGTTAGAGAAGTGGTTTAATTAAATATAAACATTCAACACCTATCTATACTAAGGAGTTGTTTGGTTGATTAAGTGTTGAATCATTAAGATGTCTAAAATGGTTAAAAGGTCTGTATGGTTAAGTGTTGAATCATTAAGTTAGGCCTCTTAATGGTTAATTTTCTTGTCCCACATTGATAGGAAAGTCTCATTAAGGTTCAGCCTAGTTCAACGTTTAATAATTCAGTGCTTAATGATTCAGCAACATCCCAAATCTTAATTGTTCAGCCTTAACCATTCCATTCAGAAGCTGAAACAAATGCGTTAAATGCTGAATCATTCAGCACTAAATGGTTCAAAGCCTCATTAAGAGGCTTACGAAAGAAGATTAAAATGATAAATAACAAGTTCCAAACGGTAATATTACCATTAGGAACTGGTTCTACAGGATACTCCAATATACCTCTAGCACACGGATCTGTATCCTACCTGGCTCCTTCAAAAACCCGTTTCCGGTTGTACCAAATTGGCCCTTACCCGGTTCCTACCCTGGTTCTGTGTAGGCCCAATATTCTATATGTGCATCTCTATAAATTTGTACTATAGATTCTATAGTACATGTATACATATTTTAAAAGTTAGCTATATCTTTTATAAATTGAATAAAATTAATTTACAGGAAAATATAGTTATCCTAATATTAAAAAAATCAAGACTATGCTTAGATTACAAGTGATTTCTCCCTTTCTGGCAGATGGTGGAGACCTTTATAAATTGATAACTAGGGCCGGCCCTGAAAATTCAGATGCCCGGATCGAGCCGCGAAATATGTGCCCTTAGTCTTAGGTGTTTTAAGCAATGTTTTCATAACTGAAGCGGACGTTGAACCGGTGTCCTTACCGGTTCTCTAGTCTTCGAAAGTTTGAAAGGCCATTATTTTATGGCTCATAAAAAAACCACCATTTCTTAAAATTCCATAATATTTTGAAGGGCTATTATTTTGTGTCTAGACTTCAAAAGTTATTAATAAAATGAATTTGACTTGCATCATGTGCAAAAGCGTGAGACAATTATTGTTTTGTAGTACTACTATATATTAAAATTTACTGCAAAGGCTGCACAATTATTGTACCACAACACAAATCTCAAGTAACACACTTCAACTTTTTTTTAATTCTGGCGTATCCTTCCAATCTAGTTTATCATGTATGACTCATCTTCTTCCGTATCTACTCTTCACCTTCTTGCGTTAATAAACAATGATGTTCAAGATGAGATCTTTTTTTTTTTTTTGGTCGAAAACAGAAAGAAAATACTTGGAAAAAAAAAAACACTCGTTGCCGCTCAAAGTGCGCCCCTATAGAAATTGGGCCCGGGCCGGGGTCCTCCCCGCACCCCCTCAAGGCCGGCCTTGTTGATAACTTGGCCAAATAGTAGATAACGACTATATATTAAGATATAATATTTATATAGGTCTACGATAAGTATCAATTTTAGATTTGATTTGATCAAAATTTGCTTTTGTCACGATTCACGAGCAAGTCTTTTTACACACCAAAATAAATTATAGAGAAGCATAAAGGTAAAGGTAACATGTCTTATTAGGCAAAGACAATGTAGGAAAACTCTCAACATAACTTGAAGGGGAGCAAGAATATCTTTATTTTGTCAATTACCAAAGCACCCTATGAGAGGCAACAACCTACATAGTAAAAGAACTACTATTTTTAGAACTACTTCCTCATTGCATAGTGTGAATTCACTAGCTCACACGAATTAAGGGAATGCAAATCACGATAACCATGCTTGGTATGCATATGGTTAACATTATCTCGGTTTTGGGAATCTAAAGTAAAAGCTAATAAGAGCTTAAAACAATAACTGAAGCTTGGTATGTGATTCCCCAGCTACAATGTAATTATATTATTTATTAATTGTATTCTTATTTTAGTTTTTTTAGCACACGTGTCTTCTAAGCAATGCTTTAAAAATCGGTTTTATACCCTATCGTGCCAGGTTTATAAACGGTTTAATTGGTTGTAATGGGCGGTCTAACCGGATTGAATAATCGATCCTATAATTCTATAAAATACAATTTCAACTTAAAAAATAATCTAAAACTACATAAATCCATAATCAAAAATCAATTTTCCAACAAAGTTTTTCTAAATAAAAATATTCAATAGGTTTAAGGTGTTAGTGTTGAGTGCATCAAATTCACAATTGACTAAAAGAAGAAATTTACTATAATTGGCATCCTCGTCTACAAGAAAATAACTATTTTCGATTCCTACAATATAAACTAAGAAATTTTAGTTACCAATAATCATATTATTGTTAACTAAAACTATAAATTGAACATGAATCTAAACCGGTGCACCTATATGAACCGGTAATACCAGACATTTCGGCGCTACAAAAACTAAAACGATACCTTAATTAGACCGGAATACATTTTAGTGATGATGTACCTGGTAGCATGTTCAACATGTAATAATAGCCCGATTTTTATAACATTGGTTCTAACTATTAATGTATGCTTTCAGAATATAAAAATATAAAATATTTCTACATGGTAGACCTTTTATACAAAATCATTTTTAAGTAGAGAACTCTTATTGCTATGTAAGTAATTATGCATATTAGTTTAACTCTTATAGCGTTTTTGTAGCAATATAACATTCTTTTTTTATATATGTATCTATTAAAAAAAACAAAAAAAAAACAAAAACAGAACGACCTATGGGGGAGTGTTTGTACTTGAATGCTTGGGTTGACATGCCGAGTCCTGGACTTCATCGATGATGGTCTTAGCAGAATAAGGCAAGCGTATATGCCAAGACATGTCTATGTGTCAAACGCACCACCGGTCAAGAGCTGTTGCCGCTCTTCTCATGAGTCCAAGGCAGGATGAAACAAGTGACGCGGATCAAAGAAGCGGGATGGATCATGTCTTGTCCCCGGGGATTGGGGACGCAACACGGGGATCTGAAGATAGCCCCGTGACATAGTGGTAAGAAGGGTGTCGAACCTTGAAAGGTTTGTGATCGATGATTACAGCTTTAGTTGATTAATGGGTTATGAAGTTGTTATGTCTTATATTCTTGAAGGTTGTTTGAAAGGGTGAAATCAATGATTTGATTCCAAATGGTTTTGGAAAACTAGTTAACGATGTCAATTACTCAATTAGTACTTTGAATAATTAAATGGTGTTGGTGGCTGTCTAGCGATTTTGGCCAAAATCTGTTAATTTCGGTCAAATTCTTACCAAAATCTGTAAGTTCTGGCGATTTAAGCCTATATACTTAAAGATATGAGTCAATGAAAGGTTAAATCATGCCTACTTAAAAAACTATACATATAAAATTGGTGTGTATAAATATAAAACTAAAAATTATATATAAAATCCTAATCTGATTAGTCATGACTAATCCCTACTGATCCCGCTTAATTGCTTGTTGGTACCTCACCGACCAATTAACGTCTAGAGATTCTTACAACAGTGGCTCTAAGTATTGACTCACTACATAAGTAACATAATACATATGCAATCTAGACAACTACATGCAGCAACTATCTTATTATAAATAATTAAAAATAACATAACATGCAAACTAGAATTTAACGTGCAACAACTTCACCAGGTAAAATATGCAGCTTCCCATGCATGCACATATCAGGTGTATGTGTAGAGAAATTATGTACACACGTAGATGTTTGGTTATTGCAAATTTGCAATATACAGAATAATATAATAGAATTTATTAATGTTGTAATTTCTGCAATACCATATAAATATAATATCCATGAAGAAACTAAATTATTAATATATTATATGAATCTTATCCGGTATACTAAAACATATAATTGATTCAATGAAATAATTATCTATGAGATAATTAAATTGTCTTGCATTATAGAACACCAGGATTTGATATGGTCATGTGACCTTTTACCGACTCCAATAGCGACAAAAGATTTAATTGATCAAGTAGTGATTACAGAATGAATTCAAATATACCATAATGCTTCACGATGATTAAAAAATAAAATTCAAATTCTGTGTGAACACTTCATGGTGGTGATATATATTGGCATGCATCTTCGATGTTACTTGATGGAATTTATGAAATAATGATGAAATACAGTTTCCGGTTAGACTAAGCGGAGTGGGGCGGGAGAGGGGGCGGGAAGGGGGGGGAACACCGCCGCAACCCGGCGTGGAAGTGGCGTGGAGGGTGGGGGCGGGAAGGAGATCACCGGCGTGGGGCTTGGGGTGGGGTGAGGTGGCAGCTTCTTATTGGTCAGGTTTTTTTTTTTATTTTTTTTTTAACTTTAACACAATATAATATTATTTCCTTCCCCCCCTCTTCCCCCCCTTCCACTCCCCACAATTATTTTCCCCCCCACAAGGGTCCCACAAGTGCCACATGGCGCTTCATCCCCCTCTTTCCCGCCCCCCCCACTCCTTATAGTCTTATGTTGACAATTTAATTTAATAATTGATATTTTATTCGTACAAAATGTTGCAGCTAAAGGGGTATGGTGGTCTATAGGGGTCTGGTTGGGAATACTTGCTATTGCTTTATGTTCATCCATAAAAGGTGTTCAACACGGTGTACGAATTATGGAAAGAATTCCAAAGAAGGAAAACAGTATCGGGAGTGGTGATGATGAAATTGTGTGCCATATGGGGAGATGGGAACCAAAGGGATTTTGAAGGAAAAAGGTAGGAGAGGAGCGGATGTAGCCAGGCCGGCTCGACAGTGTTGATAACCTACGCAAAAGCTTGGGGTCTCTTAAAAATAGAGTCCTCATTTAGAAAAAAAAAAAAAAGAATATGTATTAAATCATTTTTTTCTAAAAAAACAATAGTTTATGCATAAAATTAAACAAGAAAAATAAATTTGATCTCAACATATTTATACACACATGAGATATATTTTTTGAATTTTTTAACTCCGTCAATTATAATATAATGTTTTTAGGTTAAAACTGGCGATCTCAAGTTTGGCAAAGGTGGAGGGTGTATATCAAAAGATTTTTGTCTTTTTGAGAAGGGTCTCACTATTTAGTTTGCTTTAGGCCTCCGAAAAACATTGAGCTGACCCTGGATGTAGTATATGAAATGAAAAAGGAGACGTATTTCTGGATGAGACACTGAGCTAACTAGAGGAGTTTATCAATGGATATGTGATTAAAATTTGATGTAAATTTGGAGTTGTTATGATGTAATTTTGGTGGTTCCTTTTGCTAGTTTTTTTTTTTTTTTTTTTTTTTTTTTTTTTTGCTAAAGAGTTGGGTAATGATATAAAGTTTCTTGGTTTGTTAAAAAGAATTAACTTGTTGCACATTGTATAATGGAACAAATTTCAATGTTGGTGAGAATTACGGAAGTGGGAGTTACATTATAATCCTCTTTCTTGTTATTAATACTAGGAAACCTATGTGTTGTTGTGGCGGTAACAATTTATCATTGTTTTGAAATCCAGACTGGACTATCTGGTCGGACTGGAAACCGGGGGTCGAACCGGTCTGGGTAGGGTATTGAACCGGTGGTGCATCGAACCAGGGGTTGGACCGGTGAATCGGCGGTCAGACCGGTTGAACCGGGTACGAAAGGCGTTGAACCCGTTTTTTTATTTTATTTTTAAAAATTTTACCATATTAATTTTGCAGCCTCTCTATCTGTAAGGATAGGGGTAAGGTATGCCTACATCTCACCCTCCCTACTCCTAGCTTTGCTAAGTGTGGGATTTACTGGGTAAGGTTGTTATTGTTGTTGTTGTATCCGGTTCTTATATCCGATCCGATCGGTTGGACCGGTCGGACCAATGAACCGGTAAGGAGACCAGTTTGACGTCTGGTCCAATTCTGAAAATATGGCAATTTATAACACGTTACTTAATTCTATTGTTTTACCAATCCGAAAATGAAAAGAGTTTTGCTAATTAGACTGAATGGTCTGGACTCGGCAAGATGGGTCGGGGAGTTGATGTAGCAGTCGGGGATATCGGGAACACCGCCCCCATTGATTATAATTTGGCATCTTCGGTGGAATTCCACCGTTGTCACCGAGCCTGTTGATTGGTGGAGAAGTTGTGTGATTGGTGGAGGAGAAAGGAATGTGGAATGGGGAATTGGAAGAAACCATTTCCGTGGTTTGGGGGACGGAAGGGGAAAAATTTGGTGGCGCTGATGTGACACTTAGGGGAGTTGGGGGAAAAGCTTCCCACACCATATAGCCTTATGGTAGACCACCCTAGACGGGGAGCGACATCAAATAGTACAGAGTTAGAAGTGTTAATTTAAATTATTTTTATTATTTTTATTTATAACCATGTCAAACCTGAAAATATGAAGAAAAATATTGATTAGCTGGTAATTTTAAATTAAAGCAAATATCATAAAAATCACAAGTTTAAAATGTAGAAATAATTATGGTTGTATTTTGTCTCTAACATGGCAGGTGACTGAGATTGAAATATAAGGTAAAACGAACGGAGTTTGAATAGTCAAAAGTTGACCAAGATGTATTTTAGTGCAAAATTAACTAAAGACAGACAAAACCAAATTAAAGAGATAGCCGATAACCGATATTAAGTTAATTCAGTGTTTTGTTAAATCGGTTAAATAAGGGTATAAAAACGATAACCGATATTAAGTTAATTTGGTTTTTTGTGAATTTTGGTTAATTAAGGGTACAAAAAACGATAACTTGTATTAAGTTAATTTGGTTTTTGTTAATCCATTTTTTTATTGATTTCGGTTCGGTTTTTTTTTTTTTTTTTTTTGTTCGATTTCGGTTAAGGGTTCAGTTATTGTTCACCCCCAGATATTGTTAATCACGTAACACATCAATTTTTTAAACTAAAAAAAGATAGCAATAGCATACTCAAATTACAGAGAATAAAATGCCCGTTTTTATGATATAGTTTTTTTCTTATAAAGTATTAACATATGAAAAAATTATGGTCGCTTACAATTGGTGGGGGGTGGTTGGCTTAAAATAAGAAGAAAAAACGTGTAATTATTGTTTAAATAAACAAAAACTGAGTAAACATGGGAGAACTAATGTGTAACTAAGATAAGAACTCATGACCTCTTGGTCTAGTGGTATGGTGTCCCCCAATACAAATGTAAGGTTGTGGGTTCAAATCCTTGCAAATGCAAGGTGGGGAGGAATAAAGGTGTAATAAAAAAATTGCCGTTAAAAAAAACTAAGATAAGAGCATTAAAGTGTAATTATTACTATTTGAAAGACTAATTTACTCTCAATTTAAGGTTGTACAATATACATTACATTCTAAAAAACTCTTAACTTTTAAGTATCTTAAAATGTCTATTTCAAAGATATATATATATATATATATATATATATATATATATATATATATAGTGTAAGTATATAGAGAAAACCCATTTTAGAGTGAAAACTGTGGAAACCCATTATAGTATATATATCTAAGGATTAGCAATAACTGAACCGTTAAATAAAATCGAACCAAAATTTAAACAAAACCGAACTGAAATCAATAAAAAACTGAACTAACCAAAACCAAATTAACTTAGAATCGGTTATTGCTTTTTTTTGTACCCTAAGTTCACCGAAATCAACTAAACCGAAACCGAACAATTCATATAATTTTAGCATGTATACACCAATTTCATGTGTTTCTAGAGAATTTTTTTAGCCAAAGTTTGTTGTTAATAAACAAAATTAATTAAATCGGACTAAAAACCGACAATCTAGCCATATAAAACCGAACCAATTCACCGATTGGTTAATAAGTTCAATAAACAGAACTATACACACGTTTATGGTATGTTTGACAAAACTAGCTGGTGGCTGAAATCAGATAGCTGTAGCTTTTTAAATATATTTTGGTGTTTGGCAGAATAGCTGAAGCTTTTAATAAAATGACCAAAATGGGCATTAACTAAAAGCTTGTATGCATGTTTTTTTTAAAGATAGAATGTGTGTTTGTGTCATTTACTCATTAAAAGCTTGTAGTTAGTATGAGTTTTTTTCTTAAACGCTACTACTTGTAGCTTTTCAATATAGAGTTTCTTTCTCATAACTTAGAAGCTTCAAGCTCATTCAACCAATTATTGAGTAATAGTTTTTTCTCAAAATCTAATAAAAGCTCCTTGCTGAACATACCATTAGAAATGTCTCTGTTTAACATTGTATCATACAGACACCCTGCTACATAAGAAAAAAGAGAAAGAAAGAAACTATTCCCTAGTTTTTAATTGAAACGAGTCGAGCCGAGCCCGAGCCTGACTGGGCTCGAGCTCAACTCAGTTCGAGCCTACAATCTTGAGCTCGAGCTCGGCTCGCTGGAAAAATCAAAAGCTTGAGCTCGGCTCGCGAGTGTTATTAGATGGGCCTATGAAATAAGGACTTGGGCTTTGGAGATGTGGGCTATAAATTATAAGAGATATATAAATAACTTATAATTATGTTTGGGCTCGTTTAGGCTCGTGAACCCAATCGAGCTTTGTATCTAGGGCTCGAGCTCGGGCTCGATAACTAAACGAGCCATATTTCAGGCTCGGGTTTGGGCTCGTTCGGGCTTTTTACCGAGCCAATCCCGGGTATCTCTCGAGCCACTACGTGTCATTTACACCCCTAAGTATTTGTCAAAAATGATTTTCTATTGATTTATTGTATTTTCCAAATACAAATACGCAAAAGCTTATAACGACAATTAAATTGTCTGTTTATTTTAGCATCCCTCGATTTCAGTTTTATTCTTTATAGAATTAGAAGGAGAATTTGGACTTCAACCCCTCTCACTATCCCCTGTTTCATGCGTTATGATTCCTACTGTCTCCTTCCTACCTACTAATAAAAAAATCATGAATATTCTTATTTTGAATATGCTTTTATTGCTTTTATGATTTAAGTTTTAAATATATTTTTTCTTTTAAGAATTATGAATTTGATTAGTTTCTCTATACATTTAAATTTGGGTATTGAATGAGTTGTGTTCACTAGTTACACGGTTCTAAGCCAAATATTTGACACTAACCGGAAAATTATTTTGACAAATAAGCCTGAACACGATACTAACGTGTCAGCCTTGCTTAACCTAGAAAATTTATTTTGTCATATATAAATATAAACACTCTAAATGACAATTTAGAATATAATTGTACATAAAAAAACTATGTTTAAACTACAAAATCTATTACTCATTTCTATATTATCTTTTACATCTAGGCAAAAGAGAAAAGTATCTAATTCATTTACGTTATGACTTATAATACATTTTTTAAAAGTATACATAAATAGAAGGGTTAAACAGGTTAACCTATGAACCCATTAAGTAGACCTAAACACTAACTTTTTAGTTAAACGTGTTTACAAGTTTGACACAAAGTTAGCAAAATTCGTTTAAACTACAATTAAACGTGTGAATTTCATGTTAAGTTTGTATTGTATTAGAAACTTGCATCCTAGTTTAAGTTAAATTTAGGCTTTATCAATTCACACCTCACACCTGGCTTCTTTAACCTCCCAGACGTCTTCAAAACGTCTTGCTATTGCCATAACGAAACGCTTCAAAGTACTAAAGCTGACAAAAAAGTCAGCATGCCTCGGGAATTATGTTTGTTTGTTTTGTTTTGTTTTGGGGTGAGTTTTTGTGGGGTTTGGGTTGGGTTTTTGTTGCATTTTTTTTAAGTTTTATGTTTATTTTTATTTAATTTTTATAATTTTATTGTATAAAAATTAAATTGGTGTAAACATACCACATCACACAAAGAAATTTGATCTTGGAAGAGATTGAAGATTTGAGGTACGAGGTTTGACAAATTGGATATAAAGTCTGATAAAGTCTAAAAAGTAATCCTAAGCGTCTCACTTTGGACATAGCGAGGTGCTTTAAGGATGGTGAAAATAATTTGGGGGGGAGGGGGGTTGAAATATACGACCCTAAATTTAAAATTGTGTTTGTTTCTTATTCAAGCATATCATTAACCACCCACTTTATAGTTGAGTGGTATGGACCTCCGCCAGTCTAGGGAGCCGGTCTAGGTAAGAACTGACTAGGGCTCCTTTGATTATTAATTAGGAGCCGAGTACGAAATACTCGGCTTCTAATTAATTGTATGTTAAAAAAAGTATATCATTAATATATAAATGACACATAAAACAATAAAGGTATTATTGTAATGTGTGAGTTGAAATATTAGTGGCCACTTTGTTCCAAGCATGTATAGCATATTTTTTGCAACCTACCACTAATATATTCATAAAAAGTGTACACCGGGAATGCAACATATTTCACTCAAAATTATTCATTATTTTATATTCTTGGTGTCTTTAATTATTGGTTTTGCGTAATATAATCTCTTTTTATAGACATGCATGCATCTTTAAATATTAGTAGTTAATTTTTATTTGTCTTTTTTCTAAATGTTAGGTTTATGAATCCAAAAGTGAGTATTTTGGATACTAAAATATTCAAAATATATATCTTAATGGTTCTGAAAATAATACGTGAATAAACTACGATTTATCATTCTATTGTCATATCACCAATCCATCGGTCAACCTCTCCGATCCGTCTTTCTGACTTGCCCCCCTCCTCTTCAATCTTTCTTTACTTCCTTTCTGTAAAATATATTTTCTCTTTATTTTATTTAAATCCTTATTGGTAAACAATAAATCCTTTAACCATTATATATTAAATAAAATATATAACCGTTCTACATATTGTTATTAGTATTTTTATTATTATTATTATTTATGTATCTATTACTCTATTAGTATCTCAATTTAACCTTACGATTGTATCTAGTTTTAGTTCAACCTATAAAAAGATTGTCATGCTAAATACATATAGTCATTCCTTTATAGTTATAGAGTAAGTTATAGAAATTTTGTATATAAAAGGTAGAATAATAAGTAAATCAGATAATAAATATAAATCATGTATAAAAATCATAATACGTTGAGCGAAGTTGATATGTGATTATAGATTCACGTATGCATAATTTGTAGTTCACGTAGGACATAAATAGCATTTATGGGACTAAAGATTTATTATTATTATTATTATTATTATTATTATTATTATTATTATTATTATTATTATTATTTTATTATTATTATTATTACTACTACTACTACTCAGGGGCGGATCCAGGGGGTTTGAGGGGGTTCCTCGGTTTGGAAAAAATTGAAAAATTCAATGGAAAATTTTGAAAAATTAGTAAAAATCAGTGAAAATTAGTGAACATCTACGAAAGGAACCCCCTGAAAATCCGTCCTGGATTCGCCACTGCTACTACTATGTCGAAGAAGGTTAGTCACTCCTAGATTACACCATACCTTTTGCTTTAGATTAAACTCAGAACCTCTCACTAAGACTATGGAGCAGTCGCGAGCCATCACAATTGACTCTCGAGTAACCCGGTCACTTGACTCCATTGTGGCGGGGAGTGAGCATCGAGATGTAACCTCGCTCGCGGCCCACAGCGGATGGTCTACGAGACAAGAGCCATAAATGTGTGAGGGAAAGTAATTACTCCATAAGGGGTCGCATAATATCATATCATATGCTTCTAGATGTTATTTTTTTCCTTGACATGGTTTTAAAGGTAAAACACACCCAAAAAATGGGTACTTTTGCGATCTACTCTTTCTAGGGTTGCATACGTTAGTTGATACAAATATCTACACACATTTAAATTAAATACATGTGATTCACACTTTATGCTTACTTGGAAGATTGGATTGATCTTTATGTTGACAACATTGAGTTTGTAAAAAGCTATTCCCAACCTTGCCAATTACCCTATATACTTTTTTCGTACGTGTGTGTCAATTTGCCATGCGATATATATGCACCTATTGAAAAAAGATATATGAATTTTCAGGCCAATAGCACACAAGAATCCAAATTATTTTGTTTGTAAATGTGATGGTTTCCTTTTTACAATGTGGGTTGTGCCTAGACATGTACAAACTGTTTTTTTTGCTAAACCGGTCCGGTTTTTTTTATGAAGATAAAACCGGTTTTTATCCAAACCGGTCCGGTTTTGGAACCGGTTTTTAGCACCAAACACTACCATCTATTGGAATCGATTAGGACCGGGTTTAAAACCGTTTTTTTTTTTTTTTTTGCCATACCGGTCCTCCAATATCCAAAAATACCTTGCTTATATCTGTTTTTTTTTTTTTTTCTCAAAAACCGGTTTTTCCCCAAACCGGTTTTTCTCTCAAACCGGTTTTCAAACCAAACAGATCCACGAAACCACAAATCGCTCATAGGACCGATGTATAGGATCGGGTTTGGACCGGTTTCTCTCCAAACCGGTTTACCGGGTTTTTTTTTCGGCCTGGTTTTAAAACCGTTTTTTTTTTTTTTTTTGCATTGTACTACTTTAGTTGTGCCGTTGTGATCTTACACATCCACATACTTGCAGGATAAGTAAGACAAGTGATGAAACCATAACTACTTTAACCTGGGGGAGGGAGGGTCATCATCAGGCTCTATCGACTACAATAAGAGGGTTAGAATCATGTTTTTTTTCTAGTAAAATATCATATATCTACTACAAAACTATTTAAATCTTTTATAATTGTATTCTTAACATCTTCAAAAATTCATTTATCTTATAACTGGGTTTTTTACTTTTTTTTGCATCTTAAACATTTGTTTTTTTTAAGTCACAAATGTATAAGGCTTTAAAAAATAATAATAGAAAAATATATGTGTTTGGAAGATTTTCCTTTGGTTGATTCATTCCACTTTTGACAAGTTTATTTTACTTTTTGAAAGTTTATAGAGCAATCTAAACCAATCCACTTTTAGGTAAACTCCAAGTGACACTCTTAAAATTCAAGTTATAAACCTAAAATATTGATTTCAGAACAGAACTTAAAAAACAAATGAAAAAAAAAAAGAGGGAAAAACAGTTGATTCTGTCAGCTTCATAATGATTGTGTTTAAACACTTAATCAACCCTTTATCCAGTAAAAGCCGAAAACAACTCACTTTTACATGTTACTCCCACTTTTTTTATAAAGAAATACAAGATTTGATTGTGGCTTTATTATAATAACACTAATTATTATAGTTAAAAAGAATTATATGCTTTAAACGCTTTCTTTTGAAATAAAAAGTTCTAAAAATTGCCATAATAGTTTTTTTAAATAGCTAGATCAAATGGTAGAACGCATACTTAAGAACTCATAAGACTCTAGTTCGATACGGCTCATTGAGCGACACAAAGACTGGGATTCAAACCCGTCGTTTCATAAAGTTCCTTCATTATTCTTATCATAAACATGTTTAACGATGAGTACCTCTCCATGACCTCATAATCAACTTAACTAGCATTTGTTAACTCAGTTATTTATGAAATAAAGTAGAAAATAATAATATATGATTAACATCTTAAAGGATTACTTTTACCTATTTTGTAACGTTTTTTTAACATGCTAAAAAGATCAAAAGGTTTGATGGGTTAACTGTAATTAGTACTTTGTCTCTTATGCTATAAATTTAGTGTTATTATTTTAACTTTTATGCTGTATCGTTTCGTCCAACGTTTACTATAACGCTTAATTTCAAACATTTTAGGTCTCAAATCTAACAAATGCACATTTTCACGATATCCTCATAACACTAATATAATCTAAGCTCCATATGGATGAGTTTGAACCAGTCTTACCCCCCCCCCCCTCCCCCGGGTACGGCAGTGAACGTAAAACTGCGCTATCGACGTTGCTGGGTGGGGTTAAAACCTTGCTAAGTACCAACCAAATGACGACCAAAACAGGGAAAAAAATAAAGAAAAAAACCCGACTTTTAACACCGAATGACTCATGTGACGTAAAACATAGACAAAGTCGAATTTATACCGATACGTGAGAAAGTCTCGGGGGTCTAAAAAATTGAGGAACCAAATCTTATACATTTACATATTAGAAAGTCGAGGGGGTCAGAAAAAATTGAGGGACCAAATGTGACCACTAAACGCCGTGACAGGTAGTAACCGAATGACAACCAAAATTGTGAAAAAATAAAAACATGGTAAATCATTGAACTTTTGTGGCAAAATTGATTAAAAATAAAAACCAAAGTTTTAGTAATTAGAAAGTGTAAAAGCTTTAATTTACTATGTTAAAAAATATATAAATAAAAACCACAAATGATGAATAGGTTAGAAGACAAATGCATTGTTCGTTCATATGTTGTGAATTAATTAATATATAGAATAACTAGATTATACTCTGGAAGCGTCTTGGAGTTGAGAAATCTAATATTACACATTAATTTTACATATGAAATAAACTGATGCGTTTCACATTTACATGTAGGAAATCTTCAGATAGCACCTAATTAACCTAAAATAGTGTATAACTCCATTGTTAACACTTAACCTTAAACAGTATACAGTTCTAATGTTAACATCTAACTTAAAACAATGTATAACTCTAATATTAATACCTAACCTAAAACAATGTACAACTCAAATGCTAGCACCTAACCTAAAACAATGTATAACTCCAATGTAACTTTAATATTAACATTTATCCTAAAGGCTAAACAAAGGTACAACTCTAACATACTAATATTGATATCTAACCTAAAACAATGTATAACTCTAATATTAACAACTATCATAAAGACTAAAAAAATACATAACTCTAACATCAATATTCAATACCTAACCTAAAACAATGTATAACTCTAATATTAACGCATATCGTAAAGACTAAAAAATGCATAACTCTAATATCAATATTCAATACCTAACCTAAAACAATTTATAAATCCAATGCTAACATCTAATACTTCAATATGAAGAAGCACTAAAAACCTAGCCAAATCGGTTAAGGATACATGACATATGAGAAATTTTCGGGATAGACAAATCTAATATGGAGTATTAAAATATGTATCCGGAGCCGATCAAGCCCTTGTTGCTCAAAATCCGCAATAATCACATACGCTTTTTGTTGCTTATCAGGACTCCACCATTCAACATGGTGTAAACTACTGATCTTCCCCCAGAACAACTTTGTACATGACCGGAAAATCGATGACATGGATTGTTAAGGTTTCGTCCATGCCAAATACATCACCCGTTATTCGAGATTTGATTTTGATTGAACTATTGATTGTTGAAGATAACCTGATTAGTGATTGGTTTTCTAGGGTTTCGATGGAAGGGGGATACCTCGTCGTGGCTTGTAGGTCCGAACACAGATTGGTGACGGCGATGTTTTAGTGTTTGTGGAGAAAGAGAGAGAGGGGGTGAGGAGAGAGTGAGATTTTAAGGTTTGGGATGAAGATAAAATTTTATATGGGATGATGAGTTTTTTTTTAATTACTTAGTGTCAGATGGCATACTCAAAAGGGATAATAACCTTTTTGAATGTCATGTATTATTTAAGCTTTCGAATATTAATATATATAGATGTCTTTTCTAGGAGGAACACTTTGTTTCTAAAAGTGGGAATAAAGTTCAAACTAACTGAAATCAAGAACCATTGGATACTGCAAATATGTTAAGTGTCACCAAGAGCTTGATAATAGAATACATGTTTCTCATGATTGACGATGGAATAGTAGATTAAAATCAGACTACTATATGTAAGTAATGTTAGATTTTAAATATGACAAAATGGTTCTAAACCATACAAGTTGTAATGCAATCCATGTATAACAATCAAACTTGATTGGCCTACTTAAAAAGTAGCAAAACTACTAGGTGCAAAAGAGTTTAAAAATAAAAGTCATCGATAGCAATAAACGTACATACAAAGGACAACAAGTTGCAATGTTTCAAACAAACTCATAGCATTCACTATGATGACACCTTACTAAGGATTGTAATGCTTATGTCGATCAAAATTTTACTTGCTATATCTACACATTTTGACCATGACATGTTGCAAATGGATGTCTAAACAATGTTCCTTAATTGAAGCTTAAACGTGCATGCGTAGATAACACAAGTGATTTGTCAATTCATAATATATGGTAAAGTATGCTATATTCTGGTATCTCTTATGGATTATAAAGCAAGCATCTAGATATATGGACCCGTGTGTCCCCAGGGGCATAGCGCAGTGGCAAAGCAAACAAGAATTTGTAGATGAGCCCTCGGGTTCGAACCCGTGCAGCTGTCGTTCCTACCCGCTTCCTGCCTCCTTTCCTTCGTCTCTGACCGAGGCTAGAGGAGCTGCCTGCCTCAACCTGACAGGACTGGGGTTGCAGGCCTGGCTAATGTGTCCGGTCATACACGTTTTGAAGATATGGACCCGTGTTTAGGGCTGCAAACGAACTGAATTTTCAGCGAATAGTTCATGAACCGTTCAGCGGGAAGTTTGTTCGTGTTTGTTCGTTTAATAACGAACGAACACGAACAAAAAATTCCGTTCGTTTAGTTAAATGAACGAACATGAACAGAGATCGCATTCGTTCATTTATGTTCGTGAACGTTCGGTAACGTGTTCGTTTATGTTCGTTTGTACTCTATAGTTTAGTAAGGTTTTTAATTTTTATACCTTTTTATATTCTTTTATTTTTATCTGTCTTAATACATGTGAATTCGATGTTATTCAAAAGTTAATATACGTCCGTTTGTGTTTGGTTTTGTTCATGAACACTTCTTTGTGTTCATGAACACTTGTTTGTGTTCATTAATGTATGTTTATGTTCGTGTGCGTTCATGAACAAAATTAACAAACGAACACAAACATGAGTGTTTTCTTAACAAACGAACACGAACAGAAAATTTCGTTCGGTAAGTGTTCATGAACTGTTCGTGAACACATAATTTTCTTAACAAACGAACACGAACAAGGCCTTGTTCGTGTTCGTTCGGTTCATTTGCAGCCCTACCCGTGTTTACATGAAAATTAATGGGAGTCCATTGACTAATTGATCTTGTATGTATATCACATACTACTAGTTAAAAGCAACAAGCCTAAGTTGCACGATGTCAATTATTGGCAAGGAAGCGTTTTATTCAATTAAGGATGCTAGATAAGCCAAACTATCTTATAAGAATAACTACATATAGATGTAGAACTAGACGACTGGTTGAAACAAGTCAATGTAAGTGCTTGTACATTATTCCAAAAAGATGCAAGAAAGAATATTCCAATAACATATTTATTTGAAGATGTAATGGAATAACATTTAGTTTTTTTACGGATTAAATTACACTAACACCGCTTTTGACGAGGCTCGAACCATTGACCTCAAGGGAGTTATTAATCCGGCCTCGATATAAAAAAATTGGTTGTCTGTCAAGGACATACTCAAATAAAAAAATGGCGGGCATTATTATAGAGTGCATGGAGTGGGGGTGTGGGGGGGGGGGGGGGGGGGGGGGGGGGGATTGGGCGTAGAGAAGTTTTCAAGCCCACCTACACCACCCCCTGGTGGCATGGAGAAGGGCATGAGCCCTTTGAGCGGGAATGTTTCTACTGGCGTGGGGGCATGCTTCTTTGTTGTAATTGGTTCCTTTTTTTTATTAATCTAACTCACAAAATAAAATAATAATTTAAGTCATAGTTGGGTAACGAGTTGTGTTTAGACGATGTTGTTGCCAACTTTAAGAGTTTGAAGCAAAGGATTGTTGTTGATCACTACAAAAGCAAGGTATAGATCAAAGGTTAAAAGATTGGGGTAAGATTTGCCTACATCCTACATTTTGTAGACGTTACTGGTAACTCCAAACAATTGTATAGAGGATGATAAGTTAAATCCTAAATCCAAACAGCCCTAAGAGTAAGAGGTTTCAGATCTCGAGCTTAATTAGCACAATAAATGTGACAGATTGTCACATAATCACGAACACATCAAAACCAAATCGTACGGGTGTGAGAGGACCAAGACTGAATTGAATAGAGGGGCTGACACACCTAAGCAGCACCCCCACTACACTACGCCAAAGTAAGGGTGGTGGGAATGGGGCAGTAATCTGCTGCATCTACCCTTTCCTCGTGTCCCCCACATCACTGTCTCTGATTGGACAGATGAGGTCTTGATGAGCTAACAAACACACCCATGCTACATCGTACATATATCCTCCCATCTCTCTCACTTTTCAAATATCCAAATCCAATCTTCATATATTCTTGCATCAAAAATAAATATTCACTAAACTTAAGTGTAATATATTAAGGGTACTCTCCGCGTTTATCGGGCAGTGCATCCGGTTGTGCGGGCAGTTTGACAACACCGCCGAGGATAGTGTATGCCGATTGGGGTATGTGGGGAAAGCGATTGAATGCATGGGTGGCGATTAAATGGTTGTTCTTCGTTGGTTGGTGTCATTTTGGTACTTCTTCAAGGATGCCCGGGTTGACCCCGGCCTTCCTCAATTCGAAAACCAAGCTTTGCCTCTGCTACAAACTCGAGAATTTTTCTTGAATTTGATAAAAAAAAAAATTGAGAAGGTTGTCCTACATTGGTTGGTGTCATTAATGTGTTTTTGTTTGTGCATGGTACCATAATTATATTTAAAATTTAATATGTAGGTTACAATTCTTTCTTTAAACTTATGATACAACTTAATAATTTATTAGAACGGATAAATAAAATAATTATGCCTATATATAAAATGGTGGTAAAAAAAGCATTTTCTATTCACACTTCCCACTTGTCTAGATTCATCCTCAGCCGCCTTCAAAGCACCGCTCTTTAACCATAAGGTAATGCTTTAAAGTACAAAAGTCAGATGCTTTTGATTAGACATTGGAATTCATGTTTCTTTGTTTTTAATAAACCATAACGTACCAGTGAAGCTGGTAACTTTGGTTTAAAACGACCCCAAAGCACCGCTCTTTGGTCATAGAAGGGTGTTTTGACCCTCTAAACTGATAATATAAATATAGACCATAGCTTGTTGCTTAGGTCTTTTTTTTAAGTGTTGATTTAATTCATTTTAAATGGTTTTTAATTAATTTTTAAGTGTTTTAACTGATTTTCAATAAAAAAATTGTTTAACGCGACGTGGTTGGTTTAATTTCTCTTTGACGGTTTTCATAACAAATAGCCGAGTATGAACAACTTTCATAAATCAATGTACTTAATACATAAACTGTATAATCAATACCATGTTTTATCAAAATACAAATTTTACATCTCTAATTGATAGACTGGACTTCCGGACTTCGTTTGATGCATTTTGGTTGGTTTAATTGTTCGTTGGTGGTTTTCAGAACAAACAGCCGAGTATGAACAACTTTCATAAATCAATGTACGTAATACATGAACTATACAATCAATACCATGGTTTACCAAAATACAAATTTTACATCTCTAATCGATAGACTAGACTTCCAGACTTTGTTTGACTCGTTTTGGTTGGTTTGATTGCTCGTTGGCGATTTTCAGAACAAACAACCGAGTATGAGCAACTTTTATAAATCAATGTACGTAATACATGAATTGTACAATCAATACCATGGGTTTGTTATTTATGGGTTTATTATTTATTAGTCCATTTATTCTTTGAAATAAACATTCGAAACAAACATTCAAACAGGTTATAGACATTCGAAACAAACATTCAAAAAGATTATAAGCGTTTGAAACAAACATCATATAAACAAAAGATTAACTGCATAAATATATAATAATCAGTTTGTATATACAAAACATAAAAATGTACTTTAGTTTTATTAAGGTTCAAACCCAAACATAATCACCACATATGTATTGAGATATTCCGTCAACTAACATAATTTATTATATTTGAAACTATTAGAATATTAAATTAAATGTAAAATATTATAAGAGTCAATGGTCTTTATTAGGTTGATTAAGAGAGTCAATGGTCTTTGCTAGGTTGACTAGGAGAGTCAATGGTCTTCATATGTTACCCATATTTCTCTCCCTATATCTCGCCTATTCATCCCTATAAGAAGAAGGACATTGTACAAGGTTATTTGATTAATACAATCAATACCATTAACTTACATGTTATCAGAGCCAGCCTAGGCTCTATACTGTTTCCGCTGTACCACCAAAAATACAAACCCTAGTCGTCACTAGCTTAGGAAAAACCCTAGACAGGGCGGCGAGCTGTCACCGCCGCCGTCGCCCTGTCTGGCCGCTTTTCCTTTTTTTTTTCGTTTGCTAGTTTCACTTTTCCATTTCGTTTTAAATAAGTCTCAATTTTCGGTTCTAGGTTTTTGCCATTATTATCAAATCTATTTTCGGAACACCATAGTGACCGCCTATCTCCCATCTTACTGATTCCGCTTCTCCGTCATGCCACTCCTTGCCGCCCGCTGCCGCTGCTTATTGGACTACGGTCCCCCGCCGCGCCGCTTGCTAGACTACGATCCGCCGCCGCGCGATCCTTGCTGTCGCCGCCTTGCCGCAATGGAGACCTCATATCGGATAATAGGATCATTAAAGTCGTGGATTTTCATTGAAGATTATGGATTTCAAGATTATGAGATTATGGCAAAAGTTTTGACCAATATTGAAGACTGTTTATTATTATTGTTTTTTTTTTCTATGTCAATAATTCTTGGGAAATTGCATCTGCTAAATGCAAAACATGACATGCGTTGATTTTATTAGACTTCATTGATTCAATAAAATATAATTAAAGTCAAATTGCACATAATTAAAATAAATCGTGTTTGATTTTGTGTACGGATAATGCCTCGGAACTACTGATTATCAAAGTTTAAGAGTTTTAAACGCCTGGGCGCTTAAACGCCTATGCTAACACACAATAAGTTTTTGAGCCAGAAAAACTATTGTTGGTAAATTTTGTATATTTGGGTGAAGCTATAAATGTTTAAATGTAAAACGATAGAACGATATAATATCGAACGTATCAAATGAGATTATATAGTGAATCTGCATGGGTCAAAGCACCGTTCAATGGCCAAAGAGCGGTGCTTAGGACTCACGTGTTTGTCTTGAACATACAACCTTGTACCATTGTACTTTAAAACATCGTTGTATGGCCACATAGCGGTGCTTAAGGTTTGTTTTCAATTTTTTCAGAAAAGCAGTTAAACCTGATACAATAATTGAACCCAAAGCACCGCCATGGCTAAATAACGATGCTTTGGGGTGAAAAATAATTAAAACCTATGAGAATATAGATAATATAAATGGAAAAAGTCACCAAAATGATTTGCAAAATCCATGGGCTCCCAAAAGTCATAAACTGTACTAGGAATTATTAATTAATGTGAGGGTAAAAGGTTTTTTTCCTCTGAGACAGCTATAGATTTAGAGTCATGTTTTTTTTCTTCTTTTTTCATTTCATAAGTGTAGTTATTCACGTTTTCAAATAAGTGTCCATGGATTGTAAAATGAAATATCAAAGAACTGTTAATACAAGCTTAGGTTTATACTTTTGACAAATGAAATATTTTCGAATGTTAATATTTCTTTCACTCTATTGTAATCAATGCTAGAATTGAATTGAATTGAATGAAATGATACATTGTTTGGTTTTTGTTTTTGTTTTTGTTTTTTTTTTTCTATCACTATGTGTCATGGACTATAATTTAGCCATGTAAAGCACATGGAGGGCTTCGTGGAGAAAGCTTATGAGCAGCATGGTCTCTTAGATAAGGAAAAAACCGGCACCTGATTGTTCAAAAGTTTTTAGTACCTAAGAGAATAGTAACTCAAAGGCAGGGGCAGATCCAGGGGTGTTCCTGAGAACCCAAGAAACACCTCGGTTTGGAAAATTTTGAAAATTTTGATAGAAAAGGTTTAAAAAAATTAGTGAAAATCAGTAAAAATATACGAAATGAACCCCCTGGAATCATTCCTGGATTCTCCACTGCTCAAACGGAGACTTGCCTTCCAATACCGTAGATGGCAAACACATGATATTGTATACGACAAACTGAAAGCATCTTCCAATACATAAAGATACTCAAGTAAGCAGTTTGTTTAAAACTACCCTAAATATATTTTGATATGAACCCAACTACTCTAATCAAAGTACATGTCAAGCTAATTACCTCAATGGTTTTCTATCAACAACCGAAGAGGATAGGATGCATGTGAAAATACCTGAATTCCCCCTTCCCAACCACGTCCATCTATTTTATCCAGCATAAGTACGTTTTGTTTTAGAACTACAATTACACCCAAAGTTACTATTTGTTTCCCTTTTAAGTTTCTTTTTAATAGACAAACTCCATACAATATTCTTGTTATACGTAGTGTAACAGTCTTTATGAAGTATGCAGCATATAATTAATCACTAGCTAGAGATATAAACAAGTTGAGCCACTCGTGAGCTAACTGAGATTGGCTTGCTAAAAACTCAAACCGAGCCATCTTAAACAAGCTCGAACCCCAGCTCGAGCTTTTATTTAGGCTCTTTAAAAATGAGTTGGAACCTGACCTTCGTATATCAAGCTCGAGTTGGCTCCCCAACCAAAATGAGTTTAACACACACACACGTGTATATAATTATCTATACTATATTATAAAGCATGAGGAAAGGATGTCGGTAAAAGTTAAGTAATTACAACATTTTAGGCTTATGGTACAACAACTTAGTGAAGTTAGTAAAGGGCCAAAATGGTCTTTCTACATGAGTATTAAATTAGATGAAATGGAGAGAATAATCTTTTTACATAAAGATTAAGTAATTACAAATGATAATGCACATTGTACAAACCTTTTAAGTTATATGTATAATTAAATTTCAAATAAATATGTAATCACCATTAAAACTTTCTTCCTTACTAATTCTAACCCCTGACCCTTCATGTCCTAGGAAAAATAGTAAATAAATATAGATGACAACCTTTCACCTTTCTCACTTCCCTCCTACAATAGTTACTAATATCACATTTCACTCCCTCATTCTGCAATGATCAAGGGAAGGAACACTCCAAATGATCTTTAATCTGGTAAGTAAATACGAATATGTTCATATCTCATTGACTATTGTTTGTATTTTGTTGATAATCTCATGATTTTTCTCTAAAAATCTTAACACTTTCTCATGCTCTTTGACATCACATCAAATGGGAAGCAATACCCAAAGCGTTTGTGACGTCTTTGAAACACAAATCTTGTAAGTATCATCATCCATGCACGTTAAAATATCTTAATGACTTTAATATTTATCAATATCTAATAATTTTTTTTTATTTCTGATCGTTATCATCAAATTTGGTTCATGCACACTTTTAAATTGGATAGCATCAAAGTAGTTTTTTTTAACTAGACGGCAACCATAATAATAATATTAAGGGTTTATTAAAGGTAATGTGTTAAGAATAACATAGTAACAAGTTGGATGTCGGTTTTATTCATATAACTCAAGTTTTTTATTTCTTTTTTTTACTAAACTACTAGGTCTATAACATCAAGACAACTAAATAGAGTTTGTCAAGTTAACCATGCTTTGTATACTTTAGTTTTTTGTATTGTTTTAGTGCCCAAAGCTATTATGGTAGATGTAATAGTGACAGAATATAAAACGAAAATAAAACTATCGGTGAAAGAGGAAGATAAAGTAGTGATATAGGAAGACGAAACTCTCGATCACTCTTTTTACGAGATTCTCAATGATGAAGATCGGTGGTCGAACAATGTAGTTGGTGTATGTGACAAAAGTTGATTTCATTACGATGCAGTTGGTTGACATACAGGATTTATTCTTAAATTACTATCTTCATGACTTATATTTTCCTATTCTTGTGTTCGAATTTTATTTTTAAACTATGTATTATATTTATGGTGATATTTTGTTAGTCATGCGTTTATTTATTATTTAATTGTGATATGTAATGCTCATGACATCTATAGACCACAACGATCATATGAAAAAGAAAATTAACAAAAGTACTATAAAATATATTACGAGAGGATTGATAAACTAACATAAAACAAGTGTCGCATTATAAATTATAATTAACGCCGCATCGTGCGACACTAACATTTCATTATTTGCTTCAATATATGCCGTCCCGCTGCATCGCGCGGGCATCCCACTAGTTATTACATATAAGCAGGACACAAATGTAATTATACATGATTTTAAGAGTTTAAGTGATTACATTTTATAAAACATATGGTATAATTCTTTTAAACATACGGTTGACTTTTAAACCAACTCGCTTGTGATTTTTAAACGACCATAATTTTTCATATGTTATTTTTTTTAAATTACAGGATAAAAACAAGTATGTTATTCTCTTTAATTTGAGTATGATATTACTATAGTTTTTTTTTTTATTTCTTTAAAAAGTTGACATATTATGTGATTAATAACGCCTATGTTTATCGCCGCATTGCGTAGAAATCCATCTACTATGTTTGTGTCACATGGAAATCCTAATGATTTAGTCATCTCTATCAATATATCTAGACAAATTCATTTCCATGAAAGCTTTTGATACTAAACAATAGCTCTAGTGAAATATAAAACAATGTGATTGGACATCATTGTTACCCGCATTTAGACAAACAACATTAGAAGGGACTTGCACACCAACCAGAATTCTCGTATAGGTCAAAGTCATCTTGTGGATTATTACCACAAATAGACCATAACAATGCCTACATTGCAAATACCAAAGCTTGTTTGAAGAGATTGATTGAAGGGACGAGGAGGAAAGTAGGGGTAGAAGAAATGATCAATTGAAGGTTTTAAACGAAGGTCTTAATTTGGATTTAGGGTTGTTCAGATCGCTTGGCACTCGCTGCTCGCTTGGAATTTGCTCGAAAAATGCTTGCTCGTTTTTCCGCTCGGTTGTAAACGAAAAGGAGCCAAGCACGAGCAAAGGTCCGCTCGGCTTGGTTCGGCTCGATGTAATTTTTATTAATTTATTATATATACACACATTAATTACAATTATATTTATAGTTTTATACATACCACTCTATTGGGTTTGGCTTAATATATGCATATATACAATTATATTTATTGTTATTGACTAGTCAACCCAATGATAACTTAACACTAAGTTTAATTGTAAAACCCTAAGTCGTGAAAAGACATGCTTGACTTTCTATTCCCATTACTTGTGTGCCATCAATGGTCTTCCACTATCATCCTACGCCACAATGTGACAATTGTTCTCTGTAGTGTTTTCATCGCCTCACCGACATCAACCTAAGCCTCACTCTCGGAAAACCGGACCTCAGACTTAGTGTCATCATCGGACAGTCGAACCTCAGTAATCACTAGGCAGCGAAAACATTAAAGGAAACATTTTAAATTTATGGTTGTCCGAAAACTCTTCGCTCGCAAAAATATGCGCTCGCAAATGCTTGCTCGTTTTTGGCTCGGGTTGGTTTGTAAATGAGTCAAGCACGAGCAAAGGTTCGCTCGGTTCGGCTCTGCTCATGAACAACCCTATTTGGATTAGGTTTTAAACACAGCGTGGTGAAGACCAGGGTTGCAAAGTAGGGATGGCAAAAATTCCAAGCTCGATGGGTATATTCGAAACATATGGGATGGGTATACCCGAAACCCGACGGGTATACGTCGAGTAGAAGATTAGTTTTAAAATTTTTGTGGATTTGGGACATGTATGAAATTAGGTGGTACCCGATTCAATTATTCGAAACCATAAACCCATATACCCAACCTACATACCGATCATATACGGGATTTTTTTAATTATATTTTTTTTATTAATTTATTTTACTAGGTTCATTATGTGAAAAAAATAAAATTCTTTTAGAATATATATTTGATAAAAAAAATATTTCTATTTTGTATGTTGTGAAATATACATTAAGTGGATAGTTCAAATGAAAAGAAATTGTCTTATAGGAAGAAAAAAAAAAACAAATTTTAACCAATATAAATCCTCCATTTAATAATTCTATTTAATGTTAAATAAATGATTATTTTGCTGTAACCCTCTAAACTAGTTTAAAAAATGAAACTTATAAATCATGTTTAAAATATATTCTTTCTTCAAAGCAAACCTAGTGTACCATGAAGGATAATTTCAATATGTGTAGGATAAATGTATGATGAATTTCTATATGTGTAAAATTATAGTATGATAATATTGATATGTGTAGGACAAACATATATTAATTTCGATAGATGTAGGAAATTTTTTGATATGTGTATGAAAATTTTTGATAATGTGTAAGTTAAAGTGTTAATGACTAATTAATTAGTGATATAATAATTAATTGAAGAAGAGTTAAAATATTTAATGTTTTACCATTATGTTATTTCTTCTTGACAAAATTACACTTTGTATTTTTTATGTATGACCAAAATTATGAAACGTGTCCTTTAAAATAAAAATTTTCATTTTATGTACAAATTCTTTATTTTTCTTACAGATTATGTCCTTTTTATACTAACCCAGTTAGTAAACTCTGTTAAACACAATCTAACTAAGGGTAAAATAGTCAATTCACATGCTTTTGACTAAAAAATCCATGACCTAAATTCCAGCCTCTTTAACGATCTTCTTCCTCAAAATCAGTTTTAGAGTTCTTCCACAACCAACTCACCACCATCACCACATGCCATCACCTCCACCTTAATCCACCACCATGGCACCAACCTCACTATCACCTCCACCATCAATAATAACCATCTCCACTGCTTTCACCTCCAAATCTAAGTTGACACCCACTTCTTGCCCCCACCCCCCAACACAATCACCAAACTCCACCTCAATCCCCACCCACCCATTCTATCTCTCCGTCTTTCTCTTTAAAACACCCTAATTGGCAACCATAACAAACCCAGATCTACCATGTTTCTCATGATCCGACAATGCCACATTGAAATCAAACGCCTCATTCCATTCTGTAAACCCTATCCCAATAAACGAGTGCTTCCCCGTCTAATCCTCAATATTCATCACAAAATATCTAGACGTATCAAGCAAATTCCCCCGAATTCGGATCAACATAATACATCGTAAACAATCCCCAGAATTCGGATCCTCTAACCGAATATCACACCGATTATTACACGATACCACTCACAGCCACCCTGACCAGATCTTGTTAGATTGAAGCCACTCCCGCACTTGTAACCCCCGCTCGTGGATCGATGTGAGATTTTCAATAATTTGTTAAACCTGAATTAGGAAGGGAGTTAGGGTATGTGGCGGAGGTTGCAGGTTTCGTAGTGGGAGTTAAGGTTTGTGTTCGAAGGTGATGATGGAATGATGGTGGAGGTTTAGTGAAGAGGATGATGATTTGAGGAACCTAGTGGTTGAGTAGGGCTACAAAAAAAGTGCATGGTGATATAACGGGTAAAGGGGAGTGGATGGATAGTTTTACCCCTCATATTAATAAAGTTAACTGATAAAAATAATTTAAAGTACACATTTCATAATTTTTGTAATACATAAAGGACACAATATGTAATTTTATCCTTCTTTTAGTTTCACATTAAGTTTCTTCCCATTAAATAAAAAAGTTGATATTGCTTGAGTACGGTACGAAGTCATCTTGACATTTTATTTTTAAATGGATGGCTAAGATGAAACTGTAGGAAATAAGAGTGTAAGAGTATTTATGAAAAACCTTCTTTTTATCTAAAATTTGAGTATTATATTGCTATATAAAAAACGTTAACATGAAAAAAAATGTGTTGTATTTCTACGTTGTATAACATTTTTGCGCTACGTTTTTTGTGTTAGATTTTTTTTGTTTTAAATTTTTTTGTGCTAAATTTTGTGTACAATATATTTTTGTGTTGGATTTTTGTACTAATTTTTTTTGTACTAGATTTATTTTGTATTCGTACTTTTTATTCTATTTTTTATTAGATTTTTTGCTAGATTTTTATGCTAGATTTTGATTAAAACAAGAGGGTAAATTTTTGTGTTTTTTAAAAAATATTATCAAAAGTCAAACATTATTCGACAATACGATATGATAAGGTTCAAAAGTCCTAAAATTTAATATTTTATATACCCAAAAATCCAAACTTAAACGCATCTAGTAAAAAACATTAAATGTCTGTTTTTTTTCTTCTATTTTCGAATTTTCGTTAGGAAAAAGTGACCCGATAACCGACTCATTTAAGTTCAGCTCAGTCGGATTTGAGTTATTTAGGTTCAGGCATTATGAAATTCGGGTTCGGGTGTCCTCAAATAGAAAATAAACAACTCTAAGTTGTCAAAAGTAATTTAATTAAAATTAAACCCAAAATTTCTGAAAAAAAAAACAAATAAATTCAAAAACGTAATTAACTCAAGACATAAGTACATAACCAAGCACTGAAGCCATCCAAAGCCAAAGACAAGACAAGCCAAGCCAAAGTCTTACTAAGCCAGCCAGTCAGCTTAAGAAAACACACTATAAATAAACCCATTGAAAAAGAATACACAAATAAATAAACCTAAAAATAACCTTCTCTCTCTCTATATCTGTGTGTGTGAGAGAAAGAAAAGAAAGAAAGAAAGAAACAAAGAAAGCAATGCTTCTCTTCTTCATCTTCATAAATCATCATCATATCCTCTGAAAGAGAGAGAGAGATAAGAATAGCATATAGTAAAGGCCTCCTCTTTAATGTCTACCCACCGCCTCTGATCACCTCTTCCCATTCTTGTCCTTTCATTTCACACCTTACTATTATTATTCACACCATTTTACTCTGTTTTATGTTTCTTGTCACTTCAGATCTATTATTATTATTATTATAAAATATAATATAACCTGCATTTTCATTTCATCCCTTCCCTTCCCTTGTTTTTCTTTTGCCTTTTGCTTTCTTTCTTTTACCTTCTAACATGAGCAAAGAAGAGTTTGTCAAGATTCAGGTACATTCTTATTTCTTTCACCATTTTTATTTATTATTATTATTATTATTATTATTATTAAATAATAATAAAAATAAAAAAGATTTAAAGTTTGTGTTTTGATTGGTATTAATGGCTTCTTTCAATGCTTTGCGTGTTGTGAAATGTGAACTCAAAGATATTTCATTTATTTCATGTTTAATTCATGTTAAATTGTATAATAATAATAATAATAATAATAATAATAATAATAATAATAATAATAATAATAATAATAAAATTAAAAAAAAATCATTCTTTTTTGTTATTTTTAAAAGATTTGTTGTTTAATTCAATGGTGTGAATGTGATGTGCATGCAGACATGTTCTCTGAAAGTCAACATACACTGTGATGGATGTAAGAGGAAAGTCAAGAAAATATTACAGAAAGTTGAAGGTATTGTGTTTAAATTGTTTAAAGTTTGTATCTTTTTGATGAATCTGAGATGGGTATGTGTAAAGATGATAACTTGATGATGTGGGTGGGTTAAATTTGTGATTTTGGACAGGGGTTTACACTATAAACATAGATCCAGAGCAGAGTAAGGTGACAGTGTCTGGAGTGGTTGATCCAAACACACTCATCAAGAAACTTGCAAAAAGTGGAAAGCTTGCTGAGGTTTGGGGTGCTCCTGCTGCTGCTGCTAAGCCTAATCCACAGATCAATAATCAGATGAAAAACTTGCAGATTGAAGGTGGTGGTAAAGGTGGTGGTGGTGGTGGAAATAATAATAATAATAAGAATCAGGGGCAGAAAGGAGGTGGAAATAATAATAATAATAATAATAATAACAATAATAATAATAAGAATCAGCAGCAGCAGCAGCAACAGGGTAAAGGAAATCAGCAGCAGCAACCGACACAGCAAGGCGGTGGACCGACACCGCAACAGCTGCAGCAATTGCAGCAGTTACAGCAGATGAAAGGGTTTCAAGATCTGAAAATCATCCACAGTTTAAGGATATGAAAATGCCACCATTTGGGGGGTATGGGTGGGGGTGGGGGGAAGAAGGGTGGGAAAGTGGTGGAGGAAGATGAAGGGAGTGAAGATGATTATGATGATGATGATGATTTTGATGATGATGATTATGATGATGATGAGTTTGATGATATGGATGATGGACCGGTGAAGAAACCGGTGGTGGTGATGGGAGGTGGCGGTGGTGGTGGTGGTCCGCAGGGTCAGATGGCGAATATGTTGCCGCAGCTTATGAAGAGCGGGCAGATTCCGCCGCAGTTTATGAAGGGCGGACAGATGCCGCCGCAGTTTATGAAAGGTGGGCAGATGCCGCAGCAGCCGCAAATGAAGGGCGGTGCCCCTCCGATGGGGAATAATGGTGGGAATGGAAATGGCGGAAAGAAAGGAGGCGGTGGCGGTGGTGGGAATGGGGGTGGGGGTGGTAATGTTCCTGTACAGGCGAATGGCGGTGGTAAGAAAGGGGGTAGTGGGAATCAAAATCAGAGTGGTGGTGGTGGAGGGAAGAATGGTGGGAAGAATGGCGGTGGAGGTCCGCCGGATGGTCAAAATAAGAACGGCGGTGGAGGTGGTGGTGGTCAAAATAAGAATGGCGGTGGAGGCGGTGGTCAAAACAAGAACGGTGGTGGTGGCGGTGGTGGTGGTGGTGGCATGAACATGAATGGGGGCAAGAAAGGTGGGATGAATGATGGAATAGATGGCATGCCAAACATGATGATGGGAATGAGTGGTGGTGGGGGTAATGTGGGGCTCATGGGAAACATGCCAATGGGTGGTCAAATGGGTCCTCGAATGGGTCAAATGAATGGATCCATGGGTCATATGGGTAACATGCAAGCGGTTCAAGGACTTCCAGCCGGGGCAGCAATGAACGGTGGTGGTGGTGGTGGTGGAAATTTCCACGGCGGAGGGCAGAAGCCATGGCGGGTAACCCTTACTATCAGCAACAATTAATGGCGGCGGCAATGATGAACCAACAACATGCTAATGGAGGTGAAAGATTTCACCCAATGATGTATGCACGGCCGCCACCAGCAGTCAACTATATGCAGCCACAGCCGTATCAGTCTTACCCGCCCTATCCCTACCCGCACCCGCCACAGGGTGACCCCATCACACACTACTTCAGCGATGAAAACACCTCAAGTTGCAGCATGATGTGAGAGACCATAATTTGGCGGAGGTTCCCCTTGGCGGTTTGTGGTGGTGGGATGGTGGCTCAAGGACTTAAACCACTAGCATGACCAAGAGATGTTGTTTTTATTAGCTTTAGTGGTTTCCTTTTTTTTCAATTTTAGTTTTTACTTGATCCTAAAGATGGATTAGGTATCTTTTTTAAAAAAATTATGATTATAGGGAGTATATATAGATGATAATATATTATCAAAAATTAGGGGAAGAAAGAATGAGATGTTAGTGACTAGTGAGTGATGGTTATCATGATGATGATGATGGTGATCATGATGATGGTGATGGTGGTGGTTTATGAGCTTGATGTTTATATGTGTTCATAAGTTGAAAGAGAAATAATATTGAAAGAGATTTGGGGTTTTTTTAAAAAAAACAATAGCAAGTCCCCCATTTCTTCCCCACAAATCCTCTCTTTTTCATATTTTTTAATCATAATTTTTAGTGATTATACTAGAAATTAGTTAATTGAACAAACCTTAGGGACGAAAATAAAAAGTAAATTTTATACTTGTGTAATAAATTCGTACTCGTTACACTTTATATTATATAACCTAGACTAGAAGCGAAGACTCGACGTGTTAAACTAACTCAAACTAGTTCAAGACCTATCGTTATCATTGTCTTGACGTGTTAACTAATTCAAACTAGTTCAAGACCTATCGTTATCGTCGTTTGGAAGAAGAAAACCGAACACTCAAGGTCTTTTTCTTTCACTTGTTTTTGTCACATAACCCAAATTAATGGTTAAATAATTTAAAACATGATTAAAATGTATCATCTTTTGTTACATAATCATTTTAGAAGAAGCTTTAAGTAAACACTTGATAAACAAGCCATTTTACTTCAGCTTTTGTAAATGTATAGAAGATTCTGATTTAATATTTGTAAACTATGATTTTTGGAAAAGATAAAGATGGTCATGAGTTGCGACTACTATTTTTTTAATACAAAGATGAATCTCAATGGTGTAATGTGATAGATTGAAATCATGGAGAGCGATGTGTGGGGTTTTACAATATTGGGATTCGAACAAATGGGTCCAAAAGGAGTGATGAATGGGACCCACGATCTTTAATTTCGCGTAAATGCTACCTATATGTATGCTATATGTTTACCTATATATGTAGGTGAGTTAATCAAGCATCCGAGGTATTTGAGATTGAGTTACTAAAATCATCTCGGATGCTAGGTGGATTTGGAATTCAAACCCACCACCCTCGTCAAAATCATATCTTTCCAAATCGTTAGTTAAAAAATGACAATGTTTCTCGGACATTAAACCAATACAAACTTCCATTTTACACCCCACTTTTACATTAAAAATTTAAAATATGTTAAAAAGAAAAAAGAATGGTTTATGTGTGTGGAGACCACACATTGGTCCGGTTGAGGTCAGCTCAAGCGGACCGGAAGACGCCACCTCACCTCCTCCATTGCCTTGCATAAGTCTGATTCTGCGGTTTGGAAATCCGAACGCGTCCAGATTGATGCGTTGTAGATGCTCAAAAATTTAACGAGTTTGGACCTAAATGCACAACTAAGTTTACATGAAACTTATTTTGTAATTTGTAAATGATCCCAACCTTTATTTGTTGAGGTTGAATATACAGGTTACTCCGAACAATGAAGACATATCTTAAATGTGCTAAGGCTTATGAGCGGATCTTGAAACGGATAATTATAATTTATTAATTGTGTTAGTGAATTAATAAATAGTTGTAATTATCATGTCATGTTTAATTGGTTGTTTATCAAGTTATCAAACATCCTAAACGTAGCAAGTTTGGATGTTTATAAGGACAATTATATAAACAATCCTAGTTTAACTTAACGTGATAGGTTAGGTTATAAATACCATGTCTTGGGTATTGGATTGTGAGTTCAAGTTTTGGGAATTTCTTGAATATAAAATCGTTTTTGGTGCTTGGCCAAATTCGTATGTTTTTTCGATTTACCATTTTAATATCGATTCACATATTGAATAATAGAATCCATACAAATAATGTATTTTATTATAATACATAGACTAGTTGAACCCGATCTAAGCTCGAGCATTAGGAATGGAACTCTAAACAAACCAACTCAAGCTTGAACTCTCTTAAATCAAACAAGCTGAGATAGAGCTCAGGCAAGCTCAAGCTCGACTCACTTACACAATATTTCCATAAAACATATTCGTTGATTTTAATTGTCATATTCAATTAAAAAATGACCTTGAAGATAAATGTAAGGAAAAGATTTTGTATAGTATTATTAAGAATCGTATCTACATCAAGGAAGTTCTCGACAAATACAAGGTTGTTAGAAGTAAGGGAATAAGAAATTTTAAGATTAAGGATTTTAATGGGTTGGGTATAGCCAATGTTGCAAAGTCGCTAGGCAGACCCTAGTTGGCTGACTGGGGAGTTAGGCGTACTCAGAGTACTTAGGGAGTAGTGGAGTACTCGGACATGGTAAGTATAAAGAAAATTAATTATTTGTTATAATATATATGTCAAAATAAGCATAATTCATGTCAAAATACTGCATGTTTTTAAATGATACATGTTTAAAATTCAAACTTTGTTGAGTACAAGGCCGAGTACAGGGCCGAGTTGGGCTAGGTAGGACGACGTTGACTGATTTTAACGACCAAGTACAGGGCCGAGTTGACCAAGTACAAGGCGTGTTGACGAGTAGCCTAACGTTGACCGAGTTTGACCGCCGCCGACTAGTTGTGGCCGAGTAGGAGAAAGTCGACTCGGAGGGGTTTCGAGGGACCGAGTACTCACAGAGTACAAGGCCTTGGAATTCGACTTTTACAACACTATGTATAGACTATAGCTAATCCCAATTTGAAGGGATAGGGCCCCAAATCCTCACGCAGACAAGATCATCCTAACCCATAAAATTAAAACAACTCTCAAACACCAGCGGAGCATTCAATGCGCAATAACATTCAGTCGCGCAACCTCCCCATCAGCGTAGGAGAATGACAACTCAATGGAATCAATGCGCATGGACACACGTGCGAGACAAACAAGCAACATCGTACACAAGTATAATTCCGCACGGGTGGTCCAGACTTAGAATATCTGGTCAGAGCATGGGAGCATGCCTAGCCAATAAGAAGATGACACCTTGAGTGGTACAACGACGTGACAAATTCCATGTTGGGACCTTGCCGTGTACACACACATGTCGCCCTATACACCGTCAGACGTCACGTCACGTCAGAGCCCCCAATGTCAAAACCATTATGCCCGTCAGAAAGGACAGACATGTGGCCACTCTTGTTGCACCCCGTGGCCCCATAAAAGGTGGTACACCCTCCTACTCTTATGTCATCATTAATTGTCATCGGGGGGAAGCTTAAGAAGGGTCCGAGGGGGCCCCGACCCCCACAGTTTTTTGGCTCAGTAGTGTACATTTCTACGTTTTTGTCTGAAAATTTTGTATGTGTTAAGTTCGGCCCCCACCGATTTGATTTTATATTACGTAAATTTGAGTCTCGTAACTTTCGGCCCCCATCATCTTAAAATTCAAGATTCGCCACTGATTGTTACGTTCCTAAAGTACTAATACATGGGCTGGAAGTGGAGGCACCCATTAACCTGGGCCTAGGCCCATATTAGGTTAAGGGTTAGTGATGTTTATGGTTAGTGATGTTTGGCCTATACATGTCCTATATAAAGAGGGCTACCCCTTCTTCATATGGCATGTTATGTTACACTAAGTAAGCCAACACCATTTTTGTGTCTATATGTTGGAGCTATTTTCTAGCATCCTAGCAGTCGCCTGCATTCGTACGGCTATCGTCTTTTTTCTTGTAGGTTTTTCGAAGTCACGAGTGTTAGCAAATGATTATACCCTGCAGTAACTACAAGTGACGGCTATAAGTATCTTCTTTCGGGTATTTACACTCGTTGTTTCTTCATTGGCGCCATTCAATTGTAAAACCATACCCTATACCCGGCTTGATACTTGTTAAGAAATTACACATCGGATATTAGATATACTTATTAGTTTTTCTAAAAAAAAAAGTAGTTGTCAAGGATTTTCCAGTATATTTTTTCTTTCATTTATAATTTTTATATAACTTTATGTTTTTAAAATATATAATAAATAAGAGAAAATATTGGGTATAAAGTACGTTAAAGTAAAAAGTGTATGAAGCCACATAATAATGACACATGTAAACCATAGTTAGGGTTAATAAAAACTCAATCCTGGTTGATTACATGGGTAGTTTAGACATTTTGTTTCTTCAACCTCTGATTCAAATACAGAATCAAACATAGTAATATTTATTTCAATTACGACGTAATCATATTCGATTGAAGAAATTTACGACATTCCAGTAATTAACAATAGTTTCATAATTTTTTAATCATGTTTTTGCAGATTTAAACATAACTGCTATTGATTCAAACCTAGATCTCGATAATACAGTGATACTCTGTTTTTTTCATTCATTTTTATAACGTTTGTTCACGGTTGATAATGAGTGTTGATCCCATGAGTGATTTAATTTTATGTGCTGATTATATCTGTTTACTGAAAAACAATAATCATTGAGGTAGTGTAGAGAATGAAAAAAAAGAAGAAGATTTTTGATGATCAATATATGAAAATGAAGGGGCGTTTTATGATTTTATGGGTGATTACAGAAAAATCACGATCAAGGTAGCATGCGTTTTTTTTTTTATGGGTGCGTTTTATGATTTTATGGGTGCGTTTTTTGTTTTTTTATGAGTGTTTTTTTTTTTTGTAGCGCTGTTTAGTTACCATGCTCTGTTTTTCGTTTGAAAACAGAGCATACTTGCGTTCATAAAAGTTTTTTACAACGATAATGCACGTTTATACATTTCATCATATTCATTTACGTTTAGATGGTTATTCTTTATTTTGGAGTTTTTTTTTTCAACATCAGTATCATGCTCTGTTTTTTTGTTTAAAAAAAAACAGAGCATGTTTCAAAGCAAAACGACTCATCGATTGTTGTGAAACGAGAATTGCAAATCCATCGATTGTCTGTAAATGTAGTCGTTTTAAAGAATTAATGAGATTTGGGTGGTTTAATTAAAAAAATTAATGGATTATTGTAATTTGTCTAATTTACCCTTCGACTATTTAATTGAACATTAATCATGTTTAGATATTACGATCATATCACCGCTAGTTTTTAACCTTAATCAATAGTTGAGAATCTTTCTCACACGTTAAGAATGCTTTGTACAATAATAAAACATAATAAATTACACGACACCATAAATTACTTGAAATATAAATATCATAATACAAGTCTAAAAAGATACATGCGGATATCCTAGGATATAAATATTATTGATAACATCAAAGTATATGTCTTGAAAGAAAGTTATTTACAAGTAATTTTTTTTTTTTTTTTTTGAACGGCAAATTTCTTCTCCTTATTGTACTCGGACCTGATGTTTCGGGTATTCTCATCGAGCTCGGTTTTTTTACCTTATCAACTTAACGAAATTCAAGACTCAAATGCATATCTTACTTAAAGAATAAATAAGGGTTCTTTTTGCCAAGAGTTGTAACTCAACTCACACGGAAGGGAAATGAAGATTCGGACTAACGGCCAAGCCCACAAGTATAATGTTCGAATCCGATCCTAGTCGGGTTTTACCATAGTGGACCTTCAGACGACGGGTTTTTTCTGAAACCCAAGATAATGGGTTTGGGCTACACAGCACTGTCTACGATCACGTGCGTATAAGATCACCTTTTGTTATTGAGTTATCCCAGATAGTGGGGTTTCGTTGGCCTTTAAAAAAGGGGTTCTCTTTCCTAAGAAAAACTAAAGCTTTTAGAAAGATACGAAAACAAGAAAGACCGAAAGAAATTTCATAAATATGTAATTGAGTGTGTTTAGATTGTTAGACCAGATTTAAAGGGTGTTTGGGATTGAGTTTCAAAACAACTTATTGACTTATTGGCTTTTCCAAGAAGCCAATAAGTCAATAAGCTGTCTGTGTAACCCAAAAGCACTTTCTGTTTTGACTTTTGGCTTTTAGCTTTTAAGGATGGAAAAACTGTTTTTGAGAAGTTAGAAATCCTGGCTTTTGACTTTTGGAAAAAAATTACAAATATACCACCCATACAACCAATATTCACAATAAGTTAAGCGAAACACTTAAAAACAATCTAATTGACTTTTTGACGTTTCTCATCCCAAAAACTAATCCAAACACTTTTTTTAAAACTTCTTTTCAAAAAGTCATAAGCCAATAAACACTTCTGACCAAAAGGAAAAACATTTCCAAACTCAATCCCAAACACCCTCTTAAACAACTCATTGAAATCACAAGGAGCTAAGCCTACTTATGTAGTTATTACCTAACCTAACAATATAATCACAGCATAGGCACTTGCACACCTCGCACTTTAGAATATGACAAAATAGACCCAGACGTATACTTTCATCTAGGGCGTGCAAAAACCGAACTATAACAAAACAAAAAAAAAGCCGAATCATTAACCAAAAAATCTAACCAAAATTCCCGACCAAACCGATTGGATATGGTTAAGTGCGTCTCCATAATTGAGCTCTCGGTTATGGTTTTGGTTAAAGAATATTTGATAACCAAGTTAACCGAAACCAAACAAACCATGCATATTTTTATGAATTTCTACGTCTTTCTCTAAATAACTGAGTTTGAAACGCTATAACCAGAGTTTAGAATCTACATATTTCTTGGTACTTGCAAACCATGTCATTTTGAGCTGGAACAAAAATCCATCGGACAACTAAAAGAGCTTAACCGAAATCGACACTTAAGTACTTTACAGTTTACACATCCCTACTTCAATCAAATGACATTTTCAGTCCTTGAAAAAAATATCTTATATCCTTTATCCCTTTTATACTTTACCAAGTATCTCATGTCATAAAATAATATTTGAATGGATTCATAAAAGATACAAAAATTAGTCCACAAGTTATATAAATCAAACAAAATCAAATCAAATTTATATAAACAAAAGCAAATTATGGGTCCCACTCCTTTATTGGGAAAAACCCTAGTGGCAATATGTAAATATTTATTTTGTCCATGGAAAAGACTTTTTACTAATTAATAATTTATTTACTTATTTATTTGGTAATTTAAAAACCATAACCTTTGACTCGTCGCCTTATGCATGTGATATTTATCGAGGTTGATGTTATTCCATTAGTCGCACCTAAATTTATTCAATTAACTTGTACTAAAAGATAAATTTATTTTTCATGTACGGAAATACAAGTTTTTTTATATATATAACAAAACTAGATATCTATAATATTCTCATTATAATATGTTTATAAGGTTAATTATGATAGAAAAGTTCTAACTTTTTTTTTTAAAGTAACTAGATGTTCTTTCATTCCATAACAACGAACATTACATCAAAATAGCGGGCATACGGGCAACCATCTGTCACTAATGCCACTAGACTATAAACTATGGTAGCGTTCGTTTCATGGATTGCAAAGAAACTGGAATTCGTGCGAGAACCATAATTTGTTTTGGAATTTTGATGTGTTCGTTTCATAAAATAGAATGGAATCTCAATGAAATTGAAATGAGGATTCCCTTCCATTTGTTGTTGTTCAATTACAATTCATTCTTTTGTTGTAACAATTAACGAATAACGTAAGAAGTCGAACACACATTCCAATTCCATTTGAATTTCATTTCATTCCCGTGAAACGAACGCTACCTATGCATATCTTCTAAAACCCAAATAAATGCATGCACATCTCAAATGCCACTAGACCACTAGACTATAAGCTATTTATGAATTTTGGTCGTTTCAGAATATTACATATATGTGTATGTGATAAATCCTATGAATAGTCACTTTATTTCTTGTTTGTTTTACATGTTACGATACTTGTAGTTAAAAAGATATTTACACAACTTTAGAAGGATAGCAAGAATCAAATATGGAACTATGACATTAATTTCATAATTTGTCAAAATATAATAAATTGGTGAGAACATTTCAAAAGTGAATAATGAATGTAGATATGCAATTAGAGAAATTGCCATTTATGTTGTGGTTTGTCACAGGTACATCACATGGTGTGGGGATGTTGATTACTATTTCCTATTTGCAAATAATATTATTCATTTGAGTTCCTGTCACCCTTTGGAACTCTCACAACCATCATATGCAACTTTTATCCCCCCTCCCTCACTAGAAAATAAGATGTCATAATATATGATATAAACAATAGTTATCTTATAAGATTGTGTCAGTGTCCACATGAAGAGTATAAGTTATATTATCATGATTCATGAACTTCTTACAAGAATTTGTTAAAACAAGTTTAATATAATATAATACTTTGATATAAATTGCAACATATGTAACACCTTAGTCTAATCTCACATCGTTATGTTTCTTTCACTAGGGGAAATGTTGAGATTAAAAGAAATGTTTGTCTCAAATACTGCCTATCCGTTTTGGATGAATTGTATGTAGACGAGAGAAATCAGTGACAAGTGACCTCTTGAAAAGTTTTTACTCAGCCAGCTAAAAACATATGTGCAAGCTATTTTCCATATTGGTTAGTAACACCGATTTAAAGCTATGATATATTTAAACTTTTTCCATACTATTATTGCATGAGCAATAATTATTATTTTTTTGGGAAAAGAAAAGCGAAGAACGGAAATCATGTACGATACAACTTACACCGCAGGATTTCAACATTATTATAGCATGATTGCATTGAATTTATTCGGTTTAGGGTAAAAATAATTGAGGTTTTAAATAGCAAAGTTATTTTTATTTGAAGTAAGAAGTGTAGAAATGCATGAGACAAGTGAGATGGTCCCCAAGCTATACAATAATATGTTGTATAGGATTAACAAAAGCTCAGAAAGATGCAAGAAAGTCAATATTATCACTGCACCAATTTTGTATCTTGTGATGTCCACACTCCTCTGTTAAAAGCTCTGCAGATGCTCTCACCCTTTGTCTCTCTCCCCAGTGCTAACTTCCATGTCAAATATTCTCTCCATTTTCCTCTTTTTTTTCAAGATTAATCTAAAAACCCCATTTACGTGTCGATTTGGCTATGGTTTGTACCTAACGGGTCACAAGAACAGATAAGGAGGAAAGATTGTGTCGTTTTGGTTAAGGTTTATACCTAACGGGTCACATGAATAGACAAGGAAGAAAGATTGTGTCGATTTGACTATAGGTTATACCTAACGGGTCACAAGAACATATACGGAAAGGTTGTGTCGATTTGGCTATCGTTTTACACGTGACAGGTCACGGGAATAGAAAACAAGGAAAAATCAAACGGGTCAAACATGTTGAAAGTCATAATAAAGAATGTCTAGAGGTTATACATGTCTCAATTTGTTTTATTTAAAATTTTGGAATATTCTTATAATAACTTGGGTTTGTGATTTATATTCAACGTATTAATTTAAATAAAAGGTAGACAAAAATGACAGAAGGTCAACGCGACCGACCCATTAAGGTGTGGATCTCAGAAATTTTGCAGAACCAATTGAGAATCAGAAGTGAGATTCCATGCCAAATTAGACACGAGGCCCAAAAGGACTTTTATAGTCAGCCCATTGTATCTTACCTAAATATTCTCTCCATTGGCTAGTCTTTTAAAATGTAGATGTAGGGGGTACAAGTGTTAAAACCCAAGAATATAGGGTGTAAAAGTGTAAAGTGGAAAGCAGAAAGCAGCCATAGACCATGGAACTTTAAACAAACTTGAGACAAGGATTGACAGACAATATGACTAAAAAGGGTAAAGAAGTTGTTATTAAAGCAAAGCTTACATTCCAAGCTTGCAAATGAAAAAAGGTACTAGGGTTAAAATGGTAAATTCAACAAAGTAAACACACAAGACAAGACCAGACCAGACTTGACTTTCACTATCAAAAAAGATTAGGTTTGTTGACTCAACTTAACGGCTCACAACGACTGATAATAATCAGGTTCTAGGTTCAAATCTAGGCAATTGTGTATTTGGTGTAAAATATAGGTGGGGTAACATGAGCGGTTCAAAAAAATAATAAAAAAAATAGCCAAGGGCAAAGATAGCAGCTTTTAACATACATACATGATAATATATTAATTAATTACAACATAAGACAGGATAAGAAGAAAAGAATATACTTATGTTTGCTGGATTTAGTAGGAAGAAAAGGATATAACATCACTCATCATTTGTATTAACTTTGATCTCCATTAGCTCTTCAATCGGTTGACGACAGACCGGGCACTTGTTTGATTGAAGTCTCAATGCCTTGGCACACTCACTGCATAGACACTGAATCATGCAGCAAAAAAACAAAGAAGTTAAAATAACAAATAATTAAGCAAAGAATAAATCTGATTCTAGTCAATTTATATATACAATAAGCACAAATGAGGTTATATAATTTAATTATTTGTGACAATTATGTAATATGCATTGTGCAATCCCATGTCATGTTACTGATTAGTCCATGGAAATTAGTTTTTACAAAAAAAAAAAAAAAAAAAAAATCCATGTTTTCACATCACAAAATCAGCGCGCATTAGTTTGAAGTCATTTTTAAATCATATTATATCTGCATGTATATATTAAAAGTATGTACACCATCTTCATTTGTTTCACTGTATCTGTAATTCTGTATCCATATCTACATCTGGTATAAGTGAGATGTGTATACAATTTTTGACTCATGTACTTATGAACGGGTCAATTTGGATTGTGGCATATTTGTAATGGACTAGCCAGGCAAAATTTAAGACAAAATAGCCAAAAAGAAACGGGGTTCAAATAAATGGGTCGTAAGTTGACCCAAGTTTGTTTTAATGCATACAACCTGATAAATTGCTTTACTAATAAAATTATATTAGCAGTAACAATATTCTCTGACTATATGAAATACAAACTATTAAAAAAAAGATTAGAGAGAATGCATGATTGGTCCCTGTGCTTTCCAAATTTTGCACTCTTGGTCCTAGTGGTTCACTAATTACACCATTGGTCCCAAGGGTTGTAAACTTATTACTAATATGATCCAAATGTATTAATTTCGTTACTCTATTGGTCCTTGCTCCTAACGGTCATTAAAATTCTCGGTTAAATAGATACGAAATGTCTATTTTGCCCTTAATAAAAAAAAAAAACAATATAAATAATAACTACACCACCGCACCCCCACCCTTACCTTATCTTCTTCCCCAACACCACCACCCCACGACCACTGCCACCCAAACCATTTCCCTGCCCATGACCAAAACACACACACGTCTTAAGAGAGAGAGAGAGAGAGAAGGGGGGGGGGGAGCGGTGGAAGACAACCGGCCACCACCACCTGCAACCGGCAAACAACACAACACCCCACACTACCCCCTTTCACCCAACAATATTCTAGAGAGAGAGAGAGAGGGGGGACGGCAGAAAGAAACGGAACGGAGAGAGAGAGGAGATGACGGCGACGATGATCTGGGTTCCGATTAGAGTTCCTATTCTGATTTGGGGACTTAAGGAGTAGATGGTGACTAGGGTTTCGAGCAAGTCAGGGAGATATGGCCGTCTCTTTCTTCCCATGAACCACTACCACCATTCCCCTCCTTCCCCTGAACCACCGCCGTCACCTTCTCCCTGAAACCCTCATCGGACTTTAACCCCACCTCCGTGAAACCCTCAACGGCCTTTAACCCCACCTCCAACCCCTTTCTCCCTGAAGCCCTCACAGGCTATTAACCCAACCTCCAACCCCTCTCCCCTTGGGACCCTCGTGGCCATTAACCCTCACTTGCGCCCTGACCCTCGAAACCTTGCCCCCTGTAACAGCTATTTTTTTGGATTCCTTTTGGATCAAGTTTGGGTGATGGTTGTGGCAGGGGAAGACAACGGAGGAGGTGCAGGGGTGATGGTTGTGGTTTGGGGAGATGGTGGTGGTTTAAGAGCATTCACGGTAGCTTCCCCATCCCCCATTTACTCACAACCAATCACAACCACATATTACATTAAAAATCATTACAGTTTCTCTCTCCTCCACTCCCAACCACTTTCAACAAATATTAAAAAATAAATATAGTTTCCAGTTTCCCCCCAAAAGATTCCCAAATAACCCCAAATAGACCGATCAACAGTAGATTCCCATTTTTCTTCACTCACAAACCCTCAAAACCACCCCATATAATTTGGGGGCTACTCTCACATAAAAATGGGGGAGCTATTGTGAATGCTCTAAGGAAGAAGAAGGGTGCGGTTTTATATTGGGCTCAGACATAAAAAGACTATAATACTCCCACGTGGGAAGCACGTGGATAGACTTAACAAAAAAAGTTAATCGTCGTTAGTCATGGGGATCAATCGAGTGCACTTTTGTTAAACCTAGATACCAATCTCGTAATTAGTGAACCACTAGGACCAAGAGTGCAAAATTTGGAAAGCACAGGGACCAACCATACGATTCTCTCAAAAGATTAAAAATAAACAAAACGTTAAATGTATTCAAAATCAACATGTTCCAGCCTGTACCAAAAATGACCATTTAGACCCAAGCCTGTTTGACATATTAGCCAACCCCAATTTGCCACCTCTAACCTTGATCCACATATAGTTTATTACCTTTTTACAACCCAAGCAGGGCATTTTCCTACAAGTTTCATATAGGGTCTTTTAATACACTATAATAAAAACAATGAATTAGAGTTGGCAGACAGAGGGATCAGATCAGGCCTAAGGAGATTTGGTAAAAGATCAAAACAAGTAGCTTTAGAATGGGCCAGGTTGACAACAACTAGTGTGTCAAATATAATTACAAAAACTACATAACTTTGATAATAATCTTTTTTTTTTGGATAAAATGATTTAGAAAATTTTAAGCACTAAAAATTCACTTTTGGCAACCTTCAAGGCTCAAGCCATTTGACTTTTTTAAGCTTATTTTTCTTTTTCTTTTTCTTTTTTTTCCTAAAATCAACCAATTCTTTAAGAAAATGTGTCTAAATTCCCAACTCAGCAGATGAAGGCTAACCAAACCTCTGACATTATCCGATTTAAGTTAAACTTAACAATTTAACATTAATCTAAATACCATTAAAAAAGTTGTTTATATTTTATATGCATGCAACACAAGAACTTACCATATGCCTGCATGGAAGTACAGCTGTATCTTTAGGTTCAGTCATGCAAATAACACATTCTTTTCCAGAGCCTGTATCGTCAAAACTTTCCTCAGATTGCGCAATTCCATAAATCTCACGCAGCTCATAACGAACTCCATCAATCCACAATATTTGTCTCATGACTCTAACTTTAAAAGGGTCCCCATTATTTTTCTCCAAAACAGCTTGTGTGATCTGTTTATGAGGGGTAGAAACGGTATTTGGTAACACATCTTCCCCTTGTGTGGCTGTTTCTGCACATATCACAAGTGGATACACATCTTCCCCTTGTGATGGTTTTGAAAGAGAGTCAAAGTCAAAGAATCCCAAGTCAATCCCGGTTCCTGATGACTGTTGAAATTTTTTACCAATCCCTTTTTGGAAAGGGACTTTGACTGGCACAAATGCTTCAGGGTATACTGGAACAAACTTGCAATCGGGCTCTTCTTTTGCAAAGTAATAGATTGTTATGCTGTCATTCGAAAAATCAAACAGGGAAGCATAACTAGTTGTGAATAGAGAAAATTAATAAGGATGTGACTCATCTAATACATGAAATTAACCAGATAACCAGAAGCAGAATTGTTAATCCAAACGCTATAAACATATTATTTCCGCTTCAAGTCACAATAATCATTTATCGGATAATCAACTCCAAAAGAAACATGCTGTTTATGTTCAATTAAGCAGTTAGAAATTAGGACATCTCAGCAGCTAAGATTCAAAATCAAAATATTTGGTAAGGACTAGATTCTTTAATGTCAAATAGTCAGCAAATAACATGGTTTATTCAATGTATAACACTTTGAACTAGATGTAATTGTTGGCATGTATTTCCACCCTAAAAATGTTGTTTAGTTATATTATTTCACTGGACCACTATATGTTTGTGCGAGTGACTGAGTGATATGCAAGAACAGCCAAGAAGTTCTTAGGGTGTGTTTGGATTAAGGGATTAATGGGAATAGGATTATAGGAATGATAAAGGATGATTGTTTCTCGATATGAGTTTTAACTTACACAAGAAGCTGGGCATTAAATTATATTAGTATAGTATTAGACAATGTTACTTGCATGAGAATTCATAGTATATTTGTTATTGTAATTATGAATAAATGTCCCCAAGGGAACATCCTGGTGGTAAGTGATGTACTCGTCAAGCAAAAGGTTGGGAGTTCAATCATGCAGGGGTACGGGTTATTGTGTATTTATCCTTGAAAATCAATGAATTTGCTGTTAAAAAAACATGAATATATTAATTTCCTATGTTAGGTTTATTTGCTTTTATTTTTTGTCCAAGTATTGTATATAACTACAGAATTAGAGGTCATTACATCAGAATGAATGATTAACTATCAGAATGTAGTAGTATCAGACAATGTTAATTGCACTAGGATTCTTGACATATTTAGTATAATTATGATTGAATTAGTTTTCCATGTTAGGTTTGTTCGATTTCCTTGTTTAGTCAAGTATTGTCCATTTTATATCAGGTTATGGTGAAATAGGGAAAACCTAATGTACATATATGTTCCAAAACACAGCAGCCAACTAAGCCACAGAATGCTTGTCATGCAATTTAGGGGTGCATGAAACTGAACAAAATCGATCCGTAACCGAAATAACCGAACTCAGTGTGTTTTCTTAAAACCGAAATTTCAGTTCTGTTTTGGTTTTGCATGTATTTAAAACTGAAAAAAACGAACCGAACATTGTAACCAAACCGACCCTTGTATAACCGAATGTCCGAACCGAACCATATACATTATAAACTTCCGAGTTTAGATTGCGGGGTCAGGGGAAACTCCAAAGCGCATGCAACTGTGCAAGATTCTTCATGATTCTACATATCCAGTTTCCCACGTACAACTGTACAAGACTCTTCGGTTCATCTTATCAAAGTCCGCCATTCCAGTTTCCAACATTAATCCATTATCACTGACCTCCAACCCACATTCCAAAGACAACCTCATCGTTTCACAGAGACTCTCGAGATTCATCAAAAAGACTCATTGACAACTAAGGTGTATTCAAGATTGATCCATACACACTTCTCATCTTCTGTTCTAACCTTCTACTTTTGGTCCTCCAAGTTCCATCAGCCATTCAACTCTTCTAGACTAAGACTCATTGACAAATAAGCTATATTTAAGATTAGCATTTACTGGTTCTATTTTCAAAACTCGTCAGACTGTTATAATCATACAAATTTCCAAGTTCCATCAGCCGTTCATGTCTTCCAGGCCGTGTTTGTGTTCCCTTCAATCCAAACCTTTGTAATGAGACCAATGTGTCGACGCTTTCAAAGGTAATTTAACTTGTTAGCAAACTATTTCTGTTGTATTATTTTTCCACTTGAGCTTAAGAGTGTCAGAGATAACACACATTTAAGATAAAGGGTAATATTTCAAATTAACAAGATGCACTATGTTTAGTTTAGAAAGTTTGTTATTTATCAATATATATCTATCTAGTTAGTTACTTCATGTATATATCTATATCATGTAAACCTATTATAAATACAAAGCTCAAACACCATCAATTGATAAGGTGAGATCATCAAATCCTGTATAGTACCAGCCTAACAAATTTACCTATCCTTCTCCCTCTCTCTATTCTTTTCCCGGCCCACTCAAAAGTCACAGCCACCCTAGGCAAATTGCCATCTACAAGCATGTGAGATAAATATTATCTCTAAAGTATTATCTCAGGCCCCACAAGCAAATTGCCTTCTACACGTGACTTGAGATAAATTGCCCTCTCACAACCCACAAGTATCATTGACGTCCACACCCTACTAATAACCGTTTCCCCCCTCGTTTTTTCCCACTCCCCATTTCTCCCCTCTTTTCCATCATGATAAAAGCCCAACACACTGCCACTTCATTGCCTATTACTACTGATGGCTCCCTTCCTATTGCCAAGGTCCTCCACACCTCCAGATGTTCACTATCAGGATGTCATAGTCCAATTATCTCCTATGGCAAAATCAGGTCATTCCCATTCTTTCCTATCCTCTCTACAAGGAAGGCATAGTTATCGATAGCGAATAGCGGTAAATAGCGACGGGCTACTGATATGCTGCGTAGCGATATAGCGGTAAATAACGACCGCTATTTAGTAAATAGCGATAAGCTATTAAAATATTTAAAAATATTTTTACGTACAAATTTACAAATATAAGGACAAAATTTAGAAGTTTTAGGCATTATATGTAAACAAATGAAAGATAGAGGGGTTAAATATGAAAATATATAAAGTTATTTGTCTTATTTAGGGTATTTATAACCCTAAAAAGCATATGAAACAGAGTACCACTAACAATCAACCGCCTCTATATCTTCCTCTTCGTTTCTGGAAAGAAAGTCGCCGGAATCTTCGCCGGAAGTCGCCGGAATCGCTATATCACCGCTATTGACCCGCTAAACACATGATAGCGAGTGATAGCCGCTACGCGACGCTATTCGCGATCGCGGGCGCTATCACCGCTATTAACAACTATGAAGGAAGGTATGGCCCGAGTTTCTTGAGCTTACCTCATCTTGTCAAGTTTAGACAAGGTGTGTGTGTGTGTGCATGGTTTGGTTCGGTTTTTACCATTAACCATAACCAAACTTCGGTTACGGTTAATCAGTTATGAACTTGGATATGGTTACTCCGGTTATTAACCAAAAACTTCGACTAAAACTAACTTTCATCTAAAGTTCAAAACTTAAAAGCCAGTGGCTCTACAAAATAAAAAATGGAACCTACCATGTTGGACTTAGCTTGTGCTTTTGTTTATAGGACAACCAAAACTACACTTTTTGGTCAAACTACCAATGTGGGATCTCTTTTAATAAGATATTTCTCAACAACAAAAAAAAACTTAGTTAAGCCTTTGATTACAAGTTCAATTCTTCGTCAATATAAAAGGCACCTACATCCTAAGCCGTTAATGCGGTAAAATATCGGATATCGGTGAAGGACCGATATTTGAGATATAGGTTATCGCGGTGAGATATCAGTGGAATATCAGCAATTTTTATATCATCCAAATCCATACATATAGCAATTTAACACTAACAATTCAATATACTCTCATACCATTAACAAATTAACCTTTTACAACTTGTAGATTACTAAAATTTGTAGCAAGTGGGAACTTGTTAAAGTCTTAAAGACTTAAAACACTAATATTTAGCATTAACAATTAACAGTTAAGACTTAAAACTGTAATAACCATAAGAAGCAAGACAAATGGAAGAACTAAGAAGAAAAACACCAATATCGGGAATATCGGTGATATATCGGTCAAATATCGCCGATAATATCGCTACCGATATTTTGTACCGATATATAGGCGGAGTTAACTACTTAGCCTACATCAAAATCATTTTACTACTAACATGCCTTTATCTTAGTAAAAAAATATAAATCTATTACATAGAGTTAACATTACAAGTTTGGTTTGGTTATATCGATTAACCAAAGCCCCATAACCATCGGTTATGCCAGTTATCGGTTAAAATCGGATCGGTTATGGGTTATGGCGGTTAATTTGCTAACCTGTCTATTTAGTGTGCTTTAGAATAGAGATTGCTTACAACTGTTATTCAATGGAGCTACAAAATCTTACTACTTACGACAATATCTAAAAACGTAATTCAATCTGTCTACTAATATGGCAGAAGTTCAAGACTATTTGTGACCAACTCTATGCTATTGGCAAATCCCACTAGTTTCTTTGTGGAATCGGTCCATCTTTTGAAACCTTCTCCATCGCTTATCGGGTTGTTCAACCACGTCCTTCCTCTCGTGAAACCTTCTCCACCACTCATTGGCAATATAGTTTTTGTAATCATTTTCCAATTATTTGTATAAAAAAATGATTACAAAAACTATATTACTGAATTGCAAAGTTTAACCTTCTTTTAAACTAAAATGATTTAGAACACCTAAGTATTTCTTAACCTACCCATCACCCCTTTCTTAACTCATCTCTTCTTCTATACTAGTACAATAAAACTACCCATCACGCCTTTCTTAACCTAATTTGAGAGACGTTTACTCCCACTTCAGAAGACGTTTCTCATTTATTTAAAAGATATTTCCCTTTTGTTCAGTTCATCTTTTGGTTTCTTAATTCTTATATAATCATGATTTCCAATTCATCTCGAACTTTTTTTTAGCAATGAAAAGTATGGACTTCATTAACAAAAGGGCAAATTTTACATCTGATGGCAGGTAGACAGGCAACAAGCTGCACCGCCGCCCCCTTTTGAATTGTAAAACCTAACCTACTAAAAACAAACCCTTGCCCCCAAGAGGTCAAATAGTTTTTGTCAACGATCCGTTGAACTCTGTCCAGTAACCTAATAGCTTCCGGGACCAACTATCCAAAAGTATCAAAATCTAAGTGCTTCCGGGACCAACTATCCAAAAGTATCAAAATCTAAGTGGACGAAAGCATGCTGGTTTTCCGTACAGGCTTTACAACTTCAAATAGCAAAGCGTATCCAAACACTATCTTCAAGTTCAACCGCCTATGGTCATCTAATTCCTATTGTTGTCCAAATCAGAAGCATGTATAATTCAAAGGCTCTAAATGAAGTGTTCCAAATCAGCAAATAAATTAGAATCTAACTAAACAAGTAAACATATATCTACTATAAACTACACTATCACTTTACATACCAAAACTTAATATAACAGTCGAAAACACTAACCTGCCATCAAACAAAGCATCAAACACAAACGAAACAAGATGACAATCAGGATTCTCCTGATCAACCTCAACCTTCAAAGTCTGCTTATGCAAATTAACATGATTCTTAACCTTCTTCGCCTGATTATGCTCCACGTAAGCCGGCGGTGGCGGAGGCGGCGGCACTGGCACCATATGCGGCGGCCTCATATGTGGTCCCCACATATAATTATATCCCGGAGGCGGTGGCGGATGATTATTATTATTATTATTATTATAAACCCCAAAATTAGGTCTCACAATTAACATATTATTATTATTATTATTAGTTGAATCGGAGTAGGGATGGTAAGGGGGAGGTGGTGGTGCGGGTAGAGGGAGTGGAGAGTAGATGTAAGGAGGAGAGGAATAAGAAGGATCGGTTGGAGGGTATGGAGAAGAAGAGATGAGTTGAGAAGGTGTCTGGTTTTGATGGTAGTAATTATTATTATTATTATTATTATTGTTTCTTCTTCTGTTGCTGCTGCTGAATGATGAACCCATTGATTGATTATGTTGCAGAATTGGGGGAGAAGGAAGACGAGATCTGGAGTTTGGTTTGAGCTATGTTAATGGTGGTTGAGTATGCTTGAATTTGTCAATACACGGTTTCTAGACGAACTTTTCAATAACGATGACGGTTACTATTACTATTAGTACTGTAGCTTTATACGGTTGACTTTCTATCCTCAAGGTTACTCGTCGGAGTCTCACTCACGAGCCGAGCAGCTTGCGAGCTACTCGAGCTCGGCTCGGCAAAAAGCTCGAAATGAGTCGAGCTTTATCGAGCTAGAGCCGAGCTTGAGCCTATAACAAAGCTCGTTTATTTATCGAGCTCGAGCTCGAGCCTGGCATGTGAAGCTCGTTAGGCTCGTCGAGCCTTATCGAGCCTAGTATAATATTAGTTTTTTTAATATTTAATAATATTTACCATTCATTTAAAGTTGTTTGATAAACGAGCCCCGAGCCCGAGCTTCACTTATCGAGCTCACGAGCCTAAATGAACAATTATTTATATTATTTTTATTTAATATATTAATTAATAAATACTAAACGAGCCGAGCCCGAGCCGAGCCGAGCTCGAGCTTGAGAAATTACAAACGAGCCGAGCTCGAGCTTTGAAAACAAAGCTCGAATCGAGCCGAGCTCGAGCTCGGGCTCGGCTCGGCTCGTTTGCACCCCTAGGAATAATAAGCATGTTGTACCGAATATCGAACCGATGCTGATCCTATACCGAACCAAGGATGTTCGGTATTGGTATCGGTACTCACATTTAGAGGTTTTTGGTTTCGTTATTTTTGGTATCGGTATTTTAAGGTAAAATACTGATACCATACCGGTACCGTACTGATAGCGAACCGGTATCGATATTGGTTTTGGAGTTTTCGGGATCGATATCGGTTGGTACCGATACCGTCCCGAGCTCATCCCTACTCGTGACAAAATGTTATGTTTTACTATAATGAGTCTTTGGGGATTGAGTGTGTCATCAACGTTGTTTGTGACTTGTGGACGTGGGTGGTCTTTTCGTCAATGAGTGTACCTGAGTGACTAGGCTTGGTTGGACGATGAAAAAAATGGTTAGGGAAATGAAGTTGTATATTCATCATGTTTGTATATGTTCGGTCGTTTAGAAATTGTGAACTTTTTTTGTGTTTGGTTTGTATATGTTATATGAATACATGGGAACACAGATACAATCATGACAAAATATATGTATAAACCTAAACATTGATAAATAAAAATAAAGTCATAATAACATAATTAGACAAGTTGATGATTAAAGTCAACATAACATTATTATCATAAATATTATCATAAATCTTCTAGATAATGCAAGCTTTATTTCTTTACGCGATCATTTTTTCGGTATTTTGGCGTTCATAATGTTATCATCAACTCACCATAGCATGTGTATAGAAGTTGTGATAAGCTGATGGGAATTTGGTGTGATTAGAGCAACATGTGGTTTTGTATATATCGTGACAACCTCAAAGGCTTACAGGTTTATATAGATATATCAGAAAAGACATATCTAACTTCAATCGAAAGATCACAAAAGGGAAATAATGAAACTGCACTATCGTGACATGTGTACAGTCACTACGATTCACCGTGTCGTCGTTGTGTGTGTTGATGTTAGGTGACAGTCGGGTACGAGGTGTTATCTAGCAAACCAAGGTATTAACTATTGACCCATGTGAACCATGTTTTAATGGGTGATGTATGTCACTATGTTTCTGCACATGCTTTAGTGTCTATGTCAAGGCATTTAATGTTTGGTGGTCATACACATGGTGCTCCAACCACAAAGTGCTTGTGTTACCACCGTAGGACTCTTTGCTCTGGATGTTACCTACGTAGGGTGGTTGGGGCTGAGGGGATACGTCTTTAAGGTACCCTAGCCCTCTAATCTTGTATTCACATATCATTTATCATAAACTCATAAAAACATTGGCAACACTTCTTTCAACTACCCTAGAACCATGGGTGCTACCCCTTTTACTCCACCAACCTATCTTTATTACACATGCTTCTCCTTTCTTCGGGTTACTATACCCGTGCAGTGGCGGATTTACCTTACAAGGACGGTGGGCCTATGCCCACCGTACCATCGGTGGCGGTCAGGGACTCTCCGACAGCCATATTTTCCTATTACAGGGAGTGCTCGCTGGAAAATGTTATTACAGTTGAAACTTTTTGTTTTGTGAGTATATAAAGTTAAAAGAAAAAAAAATAGTAGAACGTGTAAAGTATTCTGGCCGCTTGCGGAGGTCCGGCAGGCTCTTTAACTCCGGAAGAAGTAGATAGTGAGAGAGAAGGTTGTATAAGAATTTAATTTAATATGAGCTTTTTTTAATCATATATTCTCTTCAGACATACATGTATACTTGTTTTTAGCCCCAACTTAAAAAAACAAAAAATAAACCTCTGGGAAAGTATACGTCATCAACTTTTGATTTTTTTACACTGTGAAAATAACCAAGTACTTCATATGCATCCATCTAACTACACTATTAAAGTTAAAGTAGGTTTAGTTTTTAACTTTATTTTTTATATATATTACAATATAGATTATATCGTTTAATTTAGAATTTATTTTAATGCTTTGTAGTGTGTATGGTTTTTAAAATTTTATAATTTAATTTGGAATTTATTCTTATTTATTTATCACAATTTCTTTTGTCATATAATATTTATAAATGTTCCGCTCCATTTTTAGTAGACCCGTTTTGTGGTCGCATAAAAATTTATGTTTTCGCTAGAGACATAGGGTTATTTATTTAATTTATAATTGTTTTGTTATCTATGAACTATGTTATATTATCATTATTTCATTTTTCCCGTCCTATTTTACCGACCCGTATTGTGCCCCCCGTGTTAAAAATTTCTGTATCCACCACTGTACCCATGAACTCTACCCGCCCATAGTACCCTAGAAGGTGTCGGCAGTGTACCTACTTAGGGTTACTAACCTAGACCCCTTATTCAAAGGGTGCCCCTCCACCTGTAGGAATCATGGTGCTTGGGATGTTCAAGCTTTTGGTGAGTAAGAATTCAAATATTGACTTGTTCATACCTTCCACATTTGAATCGGCTATTGACTACGGTTTTTTATGTTGCTTGGTCTTGAAAGTTCATTAAGTTATTAGCATTGTTGATCCACAATCGAACCGTTATGTTGACCAAAGTTCTTCGACATTATAACTTTTTGATCTTTTAACTACATAATACATGGCAATTGGCACGATGGATGCACTGTTCAAACGTAACGTCAACCATGTTACTTCTATCTAGTATTTCTTTATTAACGGGTTTGCTTCAATATACTTGAGTTGAGTCATTTGGACATCCTTGTTGATGATTAGAGCAAGGTAGGATCATATGGCTAGTTATATTAAGCATTTGTATCACATTGTTCATATTCTTTTTCCTATAAATATAAATAGTGTATTTTACAATGTATGATCATATATGCACCAATGCTAGTGAATGATTCTAAAATCTTTAGAATACACAGTTTATGGGATTCTTATAGTATGGTTCCTTACAAAAAAAAAAAGGTGGTTCTCAACTTGTGATTAAAGTTCCCAACCACCATCTTTTAAGCATCAAGAATAATTCCCTGCTTTCTTTTTCAAACAACCACATGATTCTTCAAATGCATTTACTACTTCATTGCTAGAGGACCCCCACCCACCCCGTGTCAAAGCAACTTAAAGAAACAAAGCAGTAAAAAATACGAGATTTTACGTCATTCTGTCACTGTTAGGGGTGCAAACGAGCCGAGGCTAATCAACAAGTTAAGTAAGTTGGGCAGGTTGCTAAGGTAGCCGGTCCCTCTGTGTTTCCTCTTAATTCATGGCTTGACCAAAGAATGGGCCGAAGCCTACCCCCTCCCCCCCCCCCCCCCCAAAGGCGGCCAGTCCCTCTATGTTTCCTACTAATCCATGGCTTTACCAAAGAATGGGCCGAAGCCTATACAAGTCATGTATGAATAGCCAAAGAATGGGCCGAAGCCTACACAAGTCATGTATGAATCAAAAGGGCTTTAAACGGGTTACGGTGACAAAGTGATAAAAATGGTAGGAAGGGTGTCTACCATCATGACTGACTTGGGTTCTGGTTGAGGTAATGCAGGAAGTTATCGATCTTCATTGGTAGGCTTTGTTGATCGTTAAATGAAGATCATAAATACGAATGACGATTCTGACAAACAAATATTATGCACCAAAAAATCACACGATTCGTCAACATATTTATGTAGGCCTAACATAAACATGCACAAAAAAAACACAGGTTCTTACAGGTATTATTAACTTTACAATATGTGACCTCAATTTCATACTACAACAAATAATAATAATAAATAAAAACTAACATAAATGCTGTCTGTATCATATGCTGAGAAGCATCCATAACTAATTGCACATCCCTTTCTTATTTATAATTTGTGATCAGCATGAAACTTCACCTTACAAAATCGACATCGAATATGCAACTTATGTCTCTTTCTTCAGCAAAGGCTCAGCGAGAGCCCTTTGCAACTTTGAAGTAGAATCTTCGTCACCCGACTTCCTTGGTGTTTGACCTTGCTTATATTGACCTCCCTGCTGTTGCTGCCGCATTTAACAGCCAAAAAAAAAAAGAGAGAGATTAAAAAAAAGCATATTTACGAATTACGATGCTATAGTTGTATTGTTATTCTAAAAAATGAAAAAACATGCATGAGATTATATTATAGCAAATAATATAGCTACTTACAGCCAAAGCAGTTAATCTCCTAACTGAGGGAGCACGGGCTACAGATGAGGCAGCTGCCGCTGCTGCTACACGTATCCTGTGCAAACCAAACATTGGTCACGTTTATTTTTCAAAACTATGCATCAATAATTTATAAAATTTTAAGTACCTTTTATGCACATCGACAAATTCATCAGTCTCATCTACAATCTCCTCCTGCATTGATCCACAAAATTAGCATGTCATTAGTAACTAAAAGTTTATGTCTTTAGTAGGTTAGGTGGCAAGACAATTTTGACTCGTTTATTTATGAATAGGACGATTCGGGAATTGTAGACTGGGAGTATTGAAGGAGGCATTGAGAGTGCAAAAAAAACCTGAAGGAGTTCCTCGAATACATCTTCTAATGTGATTATACCGATAACTTCACCTTCTTCAATGTCTTCTGTTGAATAAGGCACTCCATTTGTTTGTGCAGCCACTTTTTCAACATCAATTGTCACGTTATCTGATTTTTCACCCTGTTTTGGTAGCAGGGGATTTGTAGACTGCGAGTATTGAATGCTGATCGTTTCTTGATCTGGTTCTTCTTCAAGCGTTGGAGGTTTTCGGCTTTTTCCTTTAGTTTTGACTACAGCTGCCATATGACTGCTTCCTTTTTGGAACTCGTTTAATATGTCATATAAAGGCATGTCAGCTGGAACCCTGACAAATAATTATATGGTATATAAAATATATAATAATTAATGTTAAAAAGCTACAAAAAATCTTATTGCCATTAGAAAGGAATGATTACACACCTTGGAATTCTCCTAATAGAGACTGCACTTACGGGAGTCTCTGTTTCTGCTCTTACGGTAAGAAGACTTTTCACCTACAGATCAACAATGGTAGATTTAGGAGATACGTAGATGTCACAAAATGGGCAGGTTGGATAACTGGTCCAAAGGTAACTTTTTAGTGCTGTCAGATGATCCGTAAACGCCCTTTCATTTTTATTTTATACGTAAGTATTCTGTAAATATCACTTTCAAAACTATAGAATTATAATCATAATAGTTTTATGCATTCTGAATACGATACGCTTGGGGCCACTTTTGACAGTTAAACCGTTTTCATATTAGATATTTTTAATTTAAAATATTTGACCGCTTAGAAAAAATAAAGCCAGTATTGTCCAGTTTACCAAAAATTGAATCGAAAATGCCAAATCTAGTGGCAACCTACCAATAGAAGTCCAATAACATTTCTTGGGTTTCCAGAGTATACAGGGACTCTGCTGTGACCTCTTGCAAGAATCTTTCCCATTGCTTCCCTGACATATTAACAAGCAAGATAAAAACCATAAAAACCAATAATCCGTATGGGAGAAAGAGCGGTCAGGAATCCCAATCTATACAATTTCAACTCTAGTTTCAGTATTTTTGTACTTCTTTTAACAATAATATTGCAATTTGCACCATCGCATTTAAACTCCAACAAAAGAAAGAAGAAATTATGGGAATGAATTATTATAAGCAAAAAAGGGTCGTTTTCTAGTTTCGACTAGTTTTGACCTACAAACCCTCAAGTCAACTTTATGCTATTTTTGTCCGTTCATTTCCTATCAGATCTACATTAAGAAAAACTATATCAAAAACCCATGCATTCCTAACTGACCTTATGCAAGATAGAGTTCCAAGAGGAGTATATAGTATATAAAGTTTTGCCTACAATGTTAACGTTACTTGACTTTCTAATTTAGAAAAAGATTCCCCATATCACAGTGTCCAAGTGTTCTGCCCTCCAGAACCTGGTATTGACTTTGTCAAGTTTTCATACCCATTGTCATGAAAAGTGTTCAACGTTCAAACAAACATATACTTGATCCCAGAATAATTGTGACACTAGATCCTACCTAGGTTTGTTCGATGTAAATTGAATGATCAATAACTTTTTGAACGATTAACAAGTCGGAATACTAAGCTTGTTAACTGTCAAAAGATGGCTAAATGATACGATGTAGGTATGTACTATGTAGAAGTACAAACTCACCAATCTAACTTTGAATTTACATCCAAGGAAAAAGTTGACTCAATTGGTGTCATAGCCTCCTCTGCAGTCTGATCAGAGAAAACAAAGTAATAGTCCATAATTCCGTATCATATCATATCATATCAATAGAACATAAATATGGCAATTCTGCCTCTGAAATCAAGTGCAAGGATAACACTCGAATAAACTGCAAATTTATGTCATGCAATACCTTTTCAGTTAAATCTAGTGCTCCACTGATAATCGTTGTCTCGTCATGAGTGAGTTCACCTCCTTTACCAGCCTGGAATAGAAACAGATGTCATTTATTACAGTAAAGTTACAGATAATTTCATTACCATGTTCTCATTAAAAAACAAATAAATAAATAAATAATCCTGTATGGTTAAATAAATCACAAAAAGAATTAACCTCCTGGCCATGGATAGAAACAAGGGCTTTCAACTGAGCTCGTCTAAATAAAGCATCATTGTGTCCTAGTACCAAATCAAGCATCTGACAACACAAAATAATGTAAACATGAGATGCAATATTTCATTATTATGACTAAATGAACTGACATAATTATGATGAAATAGAAGGACAAGCAGTATATGAATTGAAACTATTACTTTATTTATTCAAATTACAAAGAAATATCACAAGATAGAAGAGAATAGTAACAACTTACCTTGCCTATAGGATAGGCAATTGGATAGCAAATTATCATCAAAACCTTCACAAGCCAAATAAAACTAGAACCGATAGCAAGTCCATATCTGGTACATACTGCTTGTGGAATCACCTGTATTGCAAAAACAGTTGGTTTATAGAGTGATACACAATTACACATACATTAAGCTGCGATGCAACGCAATGGAAAAACGAACTGATTTTTTCAACATACCTCTCCAAAAAACAGGACAAAAGTTACAGAAAGCACGATTGCAACAACTTGATTGAAAATCTTGTCCAAGTATATTGGCAGGGCCTGTAGATTACACCAGCATAAACCATGAACAATAATAATTGCAAGAAAGATAAATATATGGTGGAAAATATCATAATAAACTAGTACTTGATAAGAAACTTCAAAAGAAGATATGAACTCGGGGCTCATATTGTGCTACATCTATGTACTTATCATTAAAAATGTATGTGACCAACCAATCACTGTTTGGTGACTACCTGTTCTAAAAAGGGATGACGAATCAAATTTATACTTTGACCAGCCAAGCACTGTTAGCAAAGGACTTCTAGCCTAGCGGGCTCAAGGTGTGTAAAGTGGTGTCCCTCCCCATGAGGTTGAGGGTTCAAGTTCTATAGTGGATATTGGTGTAGAATTAGGAGTATGATTAGAGGTTGTGTGCGTGTGTAGGCCGCTCTATAGAAAAAAAAGGTCTACCCTCATCCCACCCTCTCCAAATCCTACGAGTAGCTTTAGCTATGAGTGGGATTCTACTGGGTAACTTTGTTTGTTTGTGTTTGTTTACAACTACAGCATGTGGAATGTAGATTCTGTCAAATGATTTTTTAACGGCAATGTAACAATAAGCTAACGTTAAACCTCAAATAAAAAAAAAATACGATTGAAAGAATCTCAGTTGCAACTTCATAATCTACGTAACTGCGCCTCTGTGGTTACAAACTTAAAAGTACTAACAATTGTTTTAAGTTCCAATATATTACCTCCATGGCAGCTGCATTGCACAGAAGCAATGTTACAAGAAGCTGATGCTGTTTCTGAACCACCGGAAATATGACACCTGAAAACCATAACAATACATAACATAAAGATGAGTATCAATGAACAAAAATAAGTCCTACACATTGGGGACACTTTATAAAACCACAAAAACATCTTGAAGCATAGATGGTACAGACAAACAAATCAAGAGCCCCTTATAAACGAACACCGATGAAATACATTCTAATCAGAACCACATTATCAAAAGCCATCGCCTTGACCGCTTAGGCGACCGATTTCCTAGAAGCCACCATATCCCGCTTTTCTCTCCTAGATAAAAAAAGCCACGGTCTGAATTTTAAAACCTAATCCCCTGACTAATATAATCAACCAATACTTACCAATTTATAGAGATATACATAAATCTCAATCATTTTTTTTTAAATATATACGCTTTCTAAAACACTTATAGATATTGAATTATTCTTCAATCTTGGTTTTAAAAAGCGCGAAGCGCACAAAAGCGACGAGGTCTAAAACCGAGGCGCAAAGCGCAAAGCGCAAAAGCGGTGGGCTTTTCGTACGCAAGGCGCAAGACGATTATATAATTTTTTTTATATATGCTATAGGTTTTTAACATTATTTACTCAAAATATAGATACAAATAAGGTATATATATGATTTAACTTGAATGTACAACCTTTTTAGCTACATGTATAACAATTTTAAGCACAAAAATAGCATGTGTGCAAAAAGCGCGCTTTTAGTGCGCTTTTATCGTGCGCTTTTTGCGCTTTTAGGGCGCTTTTTGCGCTTTTCTTGCGCTTTTTTCACACTGCTCGCCTAGGGTTACATAAGGCGCACGGGGTTGCGCCTAGGTGCGCTTTGCGCTTAAGCGCGCCTCGAGCGCGCTTTTTAAAACCAAGTCTTCAATATATAAACACCTCAACTCATTGATTTACCATCAACTGATTTTGTCTACTACATAATTATCAAACGCGTGTTAATCCTTTTAGCAGATATGGCTAAATCAGTCAGTTTATATTTATATTATTTTATAAGATGATTGTTATTTGTAATGATTTGGTGATTTTTTTTATTTTTTTTATTTGCGTTTTTTTTTCTCAGGCCCGCGCTTTTCGCCTAGGCCACTGGCGGAGCCTAAGCACCTTGAGTGCGCCTCACGCCTTAGATAAATATGTATTCAACAATTAAATTTGCAGCCCTTTCTATCTTATAAAAAGCTATAATTCCATTAACCATAAGTAGCTACACAGAATAATATTTCAAAACAGAATCAAACTTTAGGCACAGACTTAAAGACTACTACTTTATAATAAAAAATTAATGAATATATAAAAGTTATAGATACACACTTTATACAGTCTTTTCCAATACAACCCTAACTAATTAAAGTCATCAAGATTCTAATCCTTTAACATCCCCAAATTAGAATACCTAAAAGGAATCAACTACCATAACAACAACAATAATAATAATAATAATAATAATAATAAACCTGCTTGTTTCTTTTCGGTGGGAGTGCCACTACGTTGGAGGATTTCAAGCTCAACAAGACCAAGAGACATTAATCCAAGAGTAAGACCAGACATGATGCCAGCAAAGATGACGAGGAAGCATGAGACGCCGATGTAAACGAAGAACATCGGCGATCCGTATTCAATCTCAGCTCCAAGCATCGAATTAGTGGTGGTGCTACTCGTCGCCATTCGAATCATCTGCACCACGTTTATCGCATGCATCTTGTGTATGTATTGAAACAATAATAATAATAATAATAATAATAATAATAATAATAATAATAATAATAATAATAATAATAATCAGCAATCAGAATTCACAAGTTGTTGCTGCTATTCTCGCCCTTTCCAATTCAATCTTTTGTTAATGTTAATATTGATAGATAATATTAAATTGAAAGTGATATTTTACGAATCCGATCTGGGTTGGATCGAACTCACGAGTCACGAACCCAACAATTATTCGGTCAAGATTTGTTGGTTTCTAATAATTAGAGCAGCATCTCGTGGGTCTAGTTTATAACATTACAAGTTTATCTCTATCTTCCTGAGTAGGCCATTTCTTTCAAAAATAAAAATAATAATAATAATAATAATAAAATATTGAAAGGATCGGCACCCGATAACTCAGAAAACATATTTTTAATTCTACGTGTAACTTCTTGCTTGAGTGAAGTTTCTGTACAACTTTATCACTTCCTCAAGATACTCTAAAGTTGCGATGTGAAACTGGAAAAATAACAACATTAGTATCAAATGACATGTCATGATGAGGATAGGATATTCTGATGTGTAAACTGAGCATGTGTGAAAGAATGTCATATTTGTTCAATTTTTATTTTCGATATACAATCGATCACTTTGGGTGACACCGAATAAAAGAATCAATAGGTAAGTGGTGAAGATTCATTTTGAAGATAAATAAAAATTATCTAACTTCTATCGACTAAAAAGATTGTAGGATGGTAAGTTTTTATGTCTCCAGACTATTTTATATACTCATTTATAATTTAAGTATTTATTTCAATAATCACCACAATGCAGTCGATTTCAAAGTACATACATTAAAAACGATCTAAAAGACGTTTATGGTTGGGTGATTAGTTATCACTTAAGCTAGAGATTTACCTGGTGTCAAAGAATCCTAGGCTACATCCAAACGACTTAGCAACCTTTGTTATCAATGTTTCTAACAACACCAATCAAAATACAATATAATACACACACACACACACACACACACACACATATATATATATATATATATATATCAAACTGACTACATCTGTGAATATATATGTAGTTAGCGGGTTCGAACCCGATTACCGACGATTTACCGACAACCGGTAGCATTTTTTATATTTTTTGAGCTTTAAACGTCGTTTTTTTTTTCATTTCATGTTTTGTATACATTAATCATACATTGAATAATTTTATTTTACCAAATTATACGTATTATACACATATATACGTGTATGTACATTTCTAGGACTCGTTGCTTTAAACAAACTTTTGTTATTCCATAACTCTGTGTATGTGTGTGTGCATATATATATATATATATATATATATATATATATATGTGTGTGTGTGTGTGTGTGTGTGTGCATTTTTGTATGCATTACAACACATACACGTGTACATAACATATATATACTCATGAACAAATACATTTACACATGCACCTACATACAATGCACATTTATATAACTGAATATTAATAAAATAAAGATTTTGGTCGGAAATTGGTCAGTAATTACCGACGATTTACCGACCAAATATCGAGTTTGTCAGAAAATGGTCGGTAATTACCGACGATTTACCGACTTAAAGATGTGTTTTGTCAGAAAATGGTCGGTAATTACCGACGATTTAACGACAATCAATAACATTTTTTATATTTTTTGAGCTTTAAACGTCGTTTTTTTCATTTCATATTTTGTATATATTAATCATACATTGAATACTTTTATTTTACCAAATTATACGTATTATACAGATACATACATACATACATACATACATACATACATACATACATACATACATACATACATACATACATACATATGTGTGGGTACATTTTTAGGACTATTTGCTTAAAAGTTAAAACAAACTTTTGTTATTCCATAACTCTGTGTGTGTGTATGTGCATTTTTGTATTACGACACATACAAATGTATATAACATATATATACTCATGAACAAATACATTCACATATGCGTGTACATACAAAGCACATTTATATAACCAAATAAACAATAACTTTTATGGTTTCCGACAAAAGCTTTTATATTTCATTTATTTATCATTTCCTACCATTTTCGACAAAAACATTTTTTTTTCTTTTTTTTGGTCGGAAATTAGTCGGAAACTTTCGACAAATTTCCGACGAATTTACTTTTTGTTGGTATCTGGTCGGAAAGTTGCCCCAAAAAGCAACACTTTTTTTGTCGGTTATTGGTCGGAAATTTTAGTCAGAAATTGGCAGTTTTCTAGTAGTGTTTTTATATGTAACAGTAGGTTCAAAAACATATATATTGTTTTAACATGATTAATGACTTACTTATACATGATTAATGAATTGTCTAAATACATTGTGTTTTTTTTCCTTTTTCTGCATGAAAAAAAAAAACTCACTAAATTTGTTTTTTTTTTTTTTGTTTTTTGTATAACAATATGGTAGTCGTTGAAAAAATATGGTAGTCGTTGAAAAGATAATAAAATGCTTGTTGATTTATATGGTGGTCCAACATCTAGATATAATTTGAGACACGAATCGGTTCGAAAAATTCGATGTAACGTTTTGATTTTTTTGGTGTCACATGTTTTGAATGTTTGACATTCTTTTGTGACAAGTCATCATGCATCCATCTCGATGTTGGTTTATAGGGATGGTACTGTAAAGAACAAGTTTTGATGGTTAATGTGCAATTGATAAGGATTGAAGGACTTGATATGGGCAAAATGAAACTTAGAAAAGTTTGAGTGTTATTTGAGCTAGCCACGTTTGTTGAGGATGAAAAAGTGTGGGGGACGGGCTCAATAAAGGAGGACATGAGTGGTGGGTCATTGAAATTCTAAGTTGGATGTTGTTGATTGAATAAGTTGTTTCTGATGATCAATTTACAATTAATAATTTAATATTATCATCCAATCTTAGAATAGTAGTTAAATAAAATAATTATTGGTGGTTAACTTTGAAAAAACTCACTATTGATGTTGTAACTGGCAGTCAGGGTTAAAGGTTAGGAAGGTTGTTACTAAGATAACAAGGCGCTATTGATGGCAACTTGTTGTGATCAAGGTGTAACTCGTTATGTTTCTGAGTTCACTAAATGATGAAAAAGAAAATAAAGGGAGGGATTTTCTCCCTTTTCTCTTCGTTTCTTCTCCTCTTATTTTTCTCTCTTTCTTTTCTTTCATTTCCTCCGAATTTGGGAGTGGTGACATTGGTAGTCTAAAGTTGAATAAATCAATAATATCGCATAAACCTACTTGAAAGATTAATAGGTAAAAGGGTTTCAAAGTTGATAAAGCACTGAGCATAAAGAACAAAACATATGACCTATCTTGTCATCACCTTTCTCGGTCAAAGTCCCCAGCTGTTCACACTCTGCATGTGGAGAGGTTGCACCACACAGACCGCGGGTCTAAAGCCTTCACCGGCTAAAAGTGGCAAGTCCCTAAGTTGCTACAAGGATCAAGAGTTTGTGATTACCCAAAGAAGAATATACCTTTCCTATAAATTAGATCACTCTATCAGTGATCTGATCACACCATCTTACATTCTTACTTGCACACTCTTTTATTCTCTTTGACATTCACGTGTGAAAGATTCTCTCTATCACACAACATCTCACTCGAGCTTACAAACGACATTCTGGCTTTGAGTATCGCTTAAACCAGAATTGTAACACTCAAAACATAAAACTCTTGAACCTCTTTTTACGTTTAGCAACGTAGAGGGACACCACGACCTGCGTTAGGGAAAACTAAACCCTTCAACCCTTTTACCCTTCCTCTGACTCTGTACTAACGTTAGACTTATATTTGTTGTAGCAACAAGTTGGCGCCCACCGTGGGGCTGCACCATTGCTTTCTTCTCCAAGATCAGTTGTGTAGCTCCAACTCTCTGATATGTCCAACCACGAGTCCCCGGAAGAAGTAAATCAGGTTTCTACGAACACAGACCAGACCTCTCTTAACATATTTGTGTCTTTCTCAACTCCTGAAAGCACTCTCACATGTGCTGCATCTCAGGAGTTTACACTCTTCCAAACTCCAACTCCCACCTTCTCAGTTCCATGCGTACACCTGAACGCATAGATCTCACCCCTGAAGGAGTTGCTGACCACTTTTTACAACTGAGATCCCTCCTTAACCAACATGTGATCAGGGAAAGGGAAAAGGAGGTAAGGCTCCGGCTAGATTATAACGAAGAAGAACCCTCACTCTCACCCGAGCCACCTCATCCTCCTCATCTCACTTCCTCCAGCTCTCAGCCTGCTCCTCGTAACTTCGGAGCTGGACCTAACTCAGTTTTTCACACACCTTATCAACTGGCAAGGCCAAGTCTAACAACTTTTCCCTTATTCACATCTCAACCTACTGTCTCTAGTGCACCTATAGGGCATGAGCTCACTTTGGACCAACTCTTACAGTCCCCGGTCACAAGTGTTCCACCCCCAACACTTACTTCATGGGAACAAGCCACAGTGTAACACCCCAACTGATGACGGAATCATCGAGGTGTCACGTAGTGACGATTGTTCAATAGCTCATGGACTAAAAGCGTAAATATTGATACATTATTTAAGTAGTTTATTACATTGAAAAGAGATAGAAGATACAATGATTCAAACTAACAATATAAACTGAAATACAGTGAATCCAAAATCTAAGTATAAACTCCAAAAGCTAAAAAGGCGTCTCGATAATAACCTGAAACATGTACCAAAATAATATAGGTCAATACAAAAATGTATTGGTGAGCATACCATGTTTTGCATACATATAGTAGGAAAAACGTTTCGCAATTCATGTGTTGTATACCGTTTGCAATTATGTATTTAGGTAGTATCCGAGTCAAAATCAACCCTTTGAAAGTGAAATGAAATTTATATATAGTATGCGCTATTGACAGTAGTAATGAAACACATAGCAATGACCAAGGCCTCCCAACATAGTCACAAGGGGTATATACCATAGTACTATTCATTGAAATGCTAGGCCACAACAGTTAATGATTTTGACAAGTCATAGATACACAAAGTAACACAAAGCAAACACACATGAGAATTGCACTTAGTGAAAAAAAATAGTAATTTGACATAAGATACATAAGTAGCCCCAAACAGTAAAATGAAAAGGGGAAAGATATATACTCACCTTGATTATGATGGGCTTGCTAGAATTCAATGAAAATCGATAAATTGTGTTTGTACCTAATTAAGGGTGACGCTTTAGTATCTATAGTGTTCGGGCAATATATATAATGTTTTTGATTAATCTATTACAACCTTCCACTAGTTAAATTTCAAAAATAGAATCCATATGATTGTTAGTTTAAAAGAATATATACACACTTAATTTATAGAATTTTCGATCATTCTTTGAAGAGCAAATACAAAATCCTTTTTTTTTAAAAGAACTAAATATAGTGTCCTCGTGGCTATCTATAATGATCGCCCAAGTATAAATAAATTTGTGATATAATAGGATTTCTAAAACTATTCTTTGAAGTTATTAAAATAAAAAAATTGACACTTTTAAGTCTATAGGTTGTAGTAAACATGATAAACAACTAGTTTACAGCTTTGATACTTTTAGAAACGTACAATCAACCAAATCATCTTTGATTGTTTAAAGAGAATACATATGAAATATGATGTTTCAAAGCATTTCTAGTTAATTCAAGATGAACGAGTTAATAAATAAATGTTCTAGTACTTATGAAAATGGATTTTTATTACTTCATCATATATAGAGGTATATATGGATTAATGTATATGTTGAATAAATAGTGACTTATTTGGTTAAACAAATAACAAAGAAAGAAAACGTTAATTTAAGTTTATATATCATCATTCCAAATGTTCCTTTAAAAATAAAGTTCCCATTGCTTTGCAAAACTTCAAATACAAAAAATGTTTCTGTGTGTAAATGCAAAAAATTTGGGTATTGGGCTCCAGTAGATTTCTCTCGGCCCATGGGGATCTTGGAAGTCCACGAATGGAATGTTCTTGGAGAGCTGTTGGGCCAAGTCCAGTTTAGTGATAAGAAAGATTCTTGGGAATGGGATGGCTCCTCGGTTTTCAATGTTGCGAAGGTAAAGAATAAGCTGAAATTTCAAACAAATATCGCAGGTGGTTTCAAATTTAAATGGGTTTCATGGGTTCCATTGAAATGCCACGTGTTCGCGTGGAGGGCCGAGATGGATAGGATTCCGACGGTGGAAGCTCTTTCCAAAAAAAATATTATTATTCCCAATGACCGATGCAAGCTTTGTGAGGCCGATTATGAGACGTCGAAACACATTTATTGTGGCTGTGGATTTTCTTGCGGAGTGTGGTCTCACATTGGCAAGTGGTGCGGTCTGAAAGCTAGTTTGGCTACCCAATTGAGCGATCTTCTCTTATTACATAAACAAGCTCGTGGTGGAAAGTGGGGAAAGAGGATAGTTCATGGGATTGTGATGGTTTCGCTTTGGATGATTTGGAAGGCCCGAAACAACAAGACTTTTAACAAGATAGAACCAAAGATCCTTTGTGTGATTGGTAGTATAAAATCTACCTCGTTTTTGTGGTTAAAGAATAGATCCCAATTTAAAGACTTATGTTGGGATGATTGGTGTAATAACCATTTGTACATGTTATAGTTTAGGGTGTTTGTCCTTGCTTTGAGGACTTCCCCTTATGTTTTAATGAAAGTCAATGTTAAAAAAAAATAACAAAATTATCTTTGATATCTTAAGCTTTTAGTTAGGATAGGGAGGCGAAAACAATGATATAATATATACCTTGAATTGTGTTTAAATCGACGTCGGTAGGGCTTCGTCAGAGTATCCGCGGCTGCTACGACGATGGTCACCGGAGATGCCTGACAACGTGTAGAGTGACAGCTGCAGTACTTCTAGGTTTTGGAGAGTTGGATGGTCGGAAAGTTAAAAGAGAACACATCAAGGGATATGATGTTTGGGTTCCTCACGTTCTTGGCTCAATGATAGGATATATAAACATGAAATCATTTAACTCTACATTTAATTGTAAATTGAATTCATCGGTTATTAAGTTTTTGAAACAGAAATGGGACATGGAAACCGAAATGAATTGCTTCACGTTGTAGAGGAAAATGATGGAATGCATTAATGACTTTATTTAATCACAATTGGTTAATGAGTGCATTTGTTAAGTTTCAAGTTTTTGTTGACTAAATTCCAAATTTGTATTATTAGTATTATTTTTAGACAAAATTACGGAAAACAACCTTTATGTATTACCAAAACTGCACCTTTCACCTTTATCTTTAAAAAGCACTCTAATCAACCTTAACCTTTGTTATTTGTTGCAAATCCAAACCTTTAACCCTAACCGAGTTAGTTTTCCCGGTTAACTCCCCTCACATGCAAAGCATGTGAGGGCTTTTTAGTCATTTTGAGTGTATTTTATTTAAATGTTTATTTTAAGTCATGTTCTTAGTTTTGACTTTGATGGTCAAAATTTGCACTGTGTTTAAGTCATGTTCTACTACTGCACATTATTTTGTCACCTCTTCCTCTCTCTACCCTTCTTCCCCACACTACCACCATATTCAATTCTGCCATGCCACCTCCTCCACCACTACAACTACCACAAACACAGCTACGCACCACCTCAATCATTCACCAATTTCAACGTTTTAACCATCGATTCCCATCTCCCTGTCTATCTAAAAACCCTAACTTTTTCTATCTAAATATCTGATCCCATCGCCGTAGATTTCATCCAGATCCGACAATCACCACCAGACTACCCCTCAGGCACCACCAAGACCGATCACAAATGTTTCTCTCTCTAAGTTCAGATCTCTATAAATTAAAAGAAAAAACCACCACCCTTTTTTTTTCGATCTAACTGTTTCTCTCTTAGAACAATCCAACCCCACCTCCATTAATTTTGTTTTGAGACGTCCTTGTTGTAGATCTCTTCAGCTCCATCATTGCCGTTAGTGTTCGTCACCTCCGAACCATCGAATCTTCACTGAAATTAAGAACCACCATCACTTCTTGACTTAACTAACACCACTGACGGTTTCTAGATCTTGGACTCTATGGGTAAGAGGTGAGCACTAACTTCAGATATCTCTATATCTTCCACATATATCTCTCTCCTCTTACTGCTCTATCTCTCTGTCTTTCTCTGTCTCTTTTGTATGTGGAGGACGAGACTCTCTTTCTGGTGAAGGATTGGAACATATAAACTGGAAATATGAGAAAACTTATTGCATATGCTTTTTGGAGTTGATTCTCCTGTGCACTAATGGAGATGACAAGGGGAAAAGGTTGATTAAAATAAACATTTAAATAAAATACACTCAAAATGACTAAAAAGCCCTCACATGCTTTGCATGTGAGGGGAGTTAACTGGAAAAACTAACTCAGTTAGGGTTAAAGGTTTGGATTTGCAACAAATAACAAAGGTTAAGGTTGATTAGAGTGCTTTTTAAAGATAAAGGTGAAAGGTGCAGTTTTGGTAATACATAAAGGTTGTTTTCCGTAATTTTGTCTTATTTTTATTTATTATTATTTTTATAAAAAAAAATCGCGAATGTTACACATGGCTTCCCTGCCCATGGCTCACAGTGCCTTCATGAGCATGCCTTTGGGAGTCAACAACACGACGACACCTGAAAGCCTTCAAGGCTTCAACCTCATGCCTTATATGATGGCCCAGATGATGACTCATTTTCCCTTGTAGTAGCTCATTAGCCAAGCACTAGCTGCTCACCAAGGAAACTCAAATGAAAACAATAACACAAGAGTTGAAAACAACATTAACCAGCCTTACAAACCAACAGCCCGTCTTGTTTTTCCCCATAGATAGACGACTATGAGTTCCCACCAAACTAAAAATGCCCCCTCATATAAAAACATATGATGGTATCGAAGATCCTGAGGACCACTTACAAATCTTTTACGGGGCAGCCCGGATGGAAAAGTGGGGAAACCCTGAATGTTGCCTCATGTTTATGCAAACACTAGTCGGATCAGCTCGTATCTGGTTTAACGACCTTCCAGCTGGAAGCATCCGGGCCTTTGACGACTTGGGCAAAGGATTCTTAGCCAATTTCTCCCAACAAAGACGTTGTGTCAAAGATGCTACTGTCATCTTCCAGGTCAAACAAAGGGATGATGAAAGCCTTAGAAATTTCATTGAACGATACAAGAAGAAAGGTCTCACATATGTGGGTGCTGACGAAAAGATAAATGTTGCAGGGTTCATGAACGCTATTAACTCTAAGTACTCCACTAGAGATTTCAACAAAAGTCTCCGTAGAACCCTTGAAGGAGCCCTTGAGAGGGCTGAAGCCCACATTTGAAGGGAAGAGGCTGTGGATATCAAAGAACAAAGGAAGAGGGCTGCTAATTGGAGAAGCTCCAGCCCAAACAGAAAAAGAGGTAGTTACGGGTCCTATGACAGAAGATCTAGGGGATCTGAATCCCGAAGGTTTGAAGGTAGGAACCCTCCAAGCAAAGACCAAACGATAAGCTCGGAACAAGAAGCTTTTTGAATGGCATAGTTTTCACTAGTTGTTGGGCGATTTGGCAAGCTCGGAACAAGAAGATTTTTGAAGGTGTGGATCCTAAAGTTTGTGAAATCTTGGCGTCGATAAAGTCGTTGTCGTTCTTGTGGTTTAAAAGTCGCTCTATGTATACGACTCTTCATTGGAAAGAGTGGGCTATCCGTTCGTATATGATGTAATTGTATTATGACAATCTTCGTTTTGAGGGCGCGTTGTTTTTAACGAAGTTTACCGTTAAAAAAACATGTTGTTACCATTAAAAACATGACACTAGCATTTGTCCAAATCAATCAAATCTCTGAATAATATCGCGAAACTAGTAACAGATCCATCAACCAGACAGAGTCACCTCTAAATCATCATCATCATCATCATCTTCGTACTTGCAACTTTAAGAATAATAATAATCCATTAGACGATGTCGTGCTGTGTCGGATGCTGTGCGTCGTTGACCTGCGGTCTGTGCACATCAGCCGCATCAACAATCACAAAAAAGTCAGCTAGACTCGGTTATTGCGGTCTCTTTGGTCTCTCTTTAATCGTCTCCTGGGTCCTTCGTGAAATCGGCACCCCTCTTTTAAAGAAAATATCGTGTAAGTTAGGGTTTTGTTGTTTCATATGGTTTTTGGAACAATTGAGTTAGGTTTTGTAATATATTTATAGAATTTATTGTTTTTAGATGTTAAATTTTAGGTTTTAGCTAAAAAAAAGGCTGTGTTGTTCATTACTCAAGTTACAAGTATTGTAGCTTGTGCTTGAATATTCATGATTAGTTATTGTGAATAATTTAATAAGTACAGTATGCTAAAGTTGTTTGATTATTTCTCTGTGTTTCAAAACAAGGGTTAATTGCTTAATATGGCAAGATATTTAACATTTGGTATTGATTGCTTGTTTGCAGTCTTGTTGATCACTCAATAGTGTGATTTTTGAGTTGAATTTGTTAGTTAGAATATTATGCATAAACTCGATATCTAGTATTATTAGTTATTATGTATTTAGTATTTCAGTCCCTCACATAGTGGTGGTCTGGTGGAGTGGTAGGCGGACAAGGGTTCTCCCTGAGAGACCCGGGTTCGATCCCCATAACACACACTTTGGAGGGGCATGGCAATGATGGGGAAAACTTGGCCTTCCCGGTGGAGGGAGTTCGAACCTGAGCTGACCCGGTTTTCATCCGGCCATTACTCCTGCGGGCGACGGTAAGACTGAGCTCGTGTGGAGGCAGTATGGTTTCCGGGCGGAAGCTGTTAACAGCCCACACTACGGTCACTACCACCAGCGTGGACCCGGTTTAGACAACATAGACTGGGGAGTGGAGGGCCAGGGCCTGCCTAAGCGGGTATGACGACTCCGTTAAAAAGAAAGTCATCTTCCAAAAAAAATGTACTTAGTATTTCAAGCTCTGCCATTGGTTATATTCATAGGCCATGTAATTAGGGTTAGCCCGCGCTACCCCTCAACTTTGTCGGCGAAGTGCAAAATTGGTACATTTTTTTTTTCTCCGTTTTATGTATCGGATACCCATGAGCAAATATTAGGATACCCCTAGGTCCAAAATGTTTTTTAGGTACCCTGAAATTTTCTTCTAGATTCGCCACTAGACTTATATGTATGATACTTGTGTAGATATTATTGAAAAATTATTTAGGATTTGGTTGGGTGATTTGGCGGTTAACAACCAACTAACAGAATCAAAGTGTGTATATATGAATGTGCCGGCTTCAAGCCAAGGTGCAAAGATTATTGAAGTCCATTCTATCTTTCGATTATCCATCCCTATTTTCATTTGCCTAATCTGATTTCGTAAGCAAGTTTCAATCTTGATTACTTATTTGTGTTCTTATTGGATTACCGAGAGCATCAAAGGATTTTATAACCGCTAACAGAATTATACTGACAAGTAAGTGTTTGTTTTGGGATTAATGTCTAATAGGGATCAACACTTCCGATACTCTTTCTGATGAGTGGTTCCAAATGGAAGCGGTTCTTCGTGTCAGTCTCGGAAATTGTTTGTTTTTTTTGATACTGGCATTACTGATGATCGGTATAAAGGATCAGAACGATACACGTGATGGCTGGCACCATGGTGGATGGATTTTCAAGATTGTGATATGGGCTTTGCTTATCATCCTCATGTTTTTTCTTCCAAATTCGGTCATTTCAGTTTATGGTTAGTTTTAGATCCTATTGGATCACTAATGGAGATCATTACTTTATCATTGTTAAGTGTAATTAGTCAAAGATTTCGGTGTTATAACCATCAGCTTAATCTTTTCTATAATCCAATATATTTTGTAATGCGCAGGATTTATTTCGAAATTTGGAGCAGGGGTCTTTTTACTAGTTCAAGTAATTATATTACTGGATGCTACACATTCATGGAATGATGCTTGGGTTGCCAAAGATGAACACAAGTGGTTAGTTATCTTGGTTTTAAAAAGCGCGCCTCGAGCGCGCTTAAGCGCGAAGCGCATCTAGGCGCCAATCTGTGTGCCTTATGTAACACTAGGCGAGCATCGTACGAAAAGCGCAAGAAAAGGGCAAAAAGCGCATGAAAAGCGCGTTTTTTTGGCCAAAAAGCGCAATAAAAGCACGCTTTTCGTACACGGGGTGTTTTTTTGTGCTTAAAATTGTTATACATGTAGCTAAAAATGTTGTACATGTAAGTTAAATCATATATAAACCTTATTTGTATCTATATTTTGGGTAAATGATGCTAAAACCCTATAACATATATAAAAAATATATATATATTCGTCTTGCGCCTCGCGTACGAAAAGCCCACCGCTTTTGCGCTTTGCACCTCGGTTTTAGACCTCGTCGCTTTTTAAAACCAAGTTAGTTATAGACTTCTGCTAAAATCTCATGTATTTCCTTCTGAAAGAGGTCAAAGGCTACCTGGTACTCTTTTTTGTTTCTGATTTGATTCTTTTGTATCTTTTAAGGTTTGTTGCTTTACTTGCGGTATCGGTTACCTGCTATATTGCTGCATTTACAATTTCCGGGCTGCTTTTTATCTGGTTTAATCCATCTGGCAACGACTGTGGCTTAAATGTCTTCTTTCTTGTGATGACAATGATTCTCGCATTTTCATTTGCTGTTATTGCACTGCATCCTGCGGTAATCAAATTATTACAAGCGCCTTTTGCTATATGATTCACTGAACTTAGTGTTTAAAGTTCAATTCTTGTTGGTATTTATATGATGTTTGGATTTGCATTTTGAAACTGATAATCAGCTTTTAGTGTTTCGAACAACGCTTCTTCTGAATTCTGATAATCTTATTATGTAACAGGTGAATGGTAGCTTGTTGCCTGCTTCAGTCATTGCAGTTTACTGTGCTTATTTGTGTTACACTGGTCTTTCTGCTGAACCTAGAGATTATGCATGCAACAGTTTAAATAGTTCCAAAGCCGTCACCACCAGTACACTGATAGTTGGCATGCTTACAACTGTTTTATCAGTTTTATATTCAGCTCTTCGTGCTGGTTCTTCAACAACATTCTTATCCCCTCCGTCTTCTCCGAGAGCAGGTAATACTTGTACTCTTGATTACATATTCTTGGTTTTAAAAAGCGTCGCCTCAGAGGGCCTCGCGCTTTTTAAAATCAAGATTGAATTCATGAAACTAACATTTTAGTTTACCTTTCACGACAGGCGAGCGATCACCATTTCTAGAGTCGGAGGAACTGGAATCAGGTAAAGGCAAGAAAGAAGTGGAAGCAAGGCCCGTGAGTTACTCGTACACGTTTTTCCATCTGATATTTGCAATGGCGAGCATGTATTCGGCTATGCTTTTATCTGGATGGAGCAGTTCAGAAAGCTCGGATCTCATTGATGTCGGGTGGACTTCAGTTTGGGTTAGGATCTGCACCGAGTGGGTGACTGCTGGGCTTTATATTTGGTCGCTCGTCGCACCACTCATCTTCCCTGACCGGGAATTCTATTAGACGTACGTTTGGTTATATCTGGTTTTAGTATGTGGATTTAGTAGGGTGTGAAATGTAAATAAATGTATGTGTGGGGGCTGTAAGAGTAAACTGGCAGATATATGTGGGTTGGAAGTGGGTTAGTGTTAAATGTTGGTGGTCGTTGTGAAGGTGCTCTTGAGACAATGATTATTGTTCTTGTGTTTCAAATACGGTATATTTTGAGTAACTTAATAGCTATGGCCAATAATTAATAACTTTGGGTATAGCAAGATGAATTTGAGGTTCATGTGAACTTATTAGAGCTCGAGCTTGGCTCGTTTTATGCTCTATTTCTTTAGAATTAATGGCCAAAATCGTCCCTGGGGTTTGGCTAGTTTTGCTACATCAGTCCAAAGTCGAAACTTTTTACATCTGGGTCCTTCTGTTTTACATTTTGTTGCCAAATTCGTCCCTGAGACTAAACCCAGTTAACTATTGTCGTTATTCTGTTCACGAGCCGAGCCGATCCGAACGAAGCTTTGCTCGTGCTTGGCTCGTTTACAAACCGAACCGAGCGGAGCGGCTCGTTTACAATCGAGCCAAAAACCGAACGAGCATTCTTCGAGCGCAAATTTTTCGAGCGAGCGCCAAGCGAGAATCGAGCGGAGAATAATATGGACGATTATAAAATTGGGATGTTTCCTTCGATGTTTTCATTGTCGGGTGACAACTAAGGTCAAAATGTCCGATGCTAACGCTAATATTGAGATCACAGTGTCCAAGGATAAGGCTTAGATTGAGGCTGGTGAGGTGATAAGCATACATCAGACAATAGTTGTTGCATTGTGACGTAGGTGTAATATCAAGTGACAATTAGCGATGGACAACTATTAACATAAAGAAGTCAAGACTATCACCCCATGACTTATTGTTTTACTATTAAATCTAGTGTTAATTTTTTATTGTGTTAAGTGGCCTGGTTATATTTTGTTTGCATATACTGAGTCAAATCCAATAGAATCTTATATATAAAGCCATAAATTTATCTATAAATTGTGTGTATATTTATTATTAAATAAATAAAAATATATTCGAGCCGAACCGATCCGAGCGTACCTTTGCTCGTGCTTGGCTCATTTACAAACCGAATCGAGCCGATCGGCTCATATACAACCGAGCGGAAGAACGAGCGAGCATTTTTCGAGCATTTTCCGAACGAGCGACGAGCGATCCACGAGCGGCGAGCGATTTGAACAGCCCTAGTCGTTAACTTTGGGGTATTTTTGTCTTTTTAGCTGCCCCTTTTTACATCTGGGTATTTTTGTCTTCTGGGAGTATGAATAACTCTGTTTAAATTGAGTTTTAAAAAGGGGGCAGCCAAAAAGACAAAAATATCCTCGGAGTTAACGACAATAGTTAAATTTAGGGACGAATTTGGCAACAAAATATAAAACAGAAGGACCCAGATGTAAAAAGTTCCGAATTTGGACTGATGTAGCAAAACTGGCCTAACCTCAGGACGCTTTTGGCCATTAACTCATTTCTTTATCTTAAAGCGAGTTTATGAGTAGTTTTTCAAGTCTGAATTGGGCTTGACTCATTATTTGTTATCGTGTTATTGATGACAAGTGATTAGAATATAGAACAATTGCCTATTAGGTAGATTGGGTATTTTATCTCGTATAATGTATTAAAGAGGCTGGACGAGCAAACAATGTAAAAATACATAACAAAGAGACCAAACAAGCTATTTTTTTTATCTGCTCGTAGTGGTGGAAAGGCTTGTACTCACTTTATGTTGATGCAGGTTTGATTCCCATTCCCATCATTTATGGGTGGATATTTTGCTAAGTGATGGTTGAGTCTACCCTCTTCAGAGGGGTCAGGTTCGATTCTGATGCCCCCCCGGTTTTCTACTACCGTGCATTTACTCCAGAGAGACTTGACTCTTGTGGAGGGTGCAACATCTGTCAAGTGGCAGGTGGCGAGAAATTTTCCGGGTGGAAGCCTTAGTGCCCTTTATGCTCAACCTCGACTCGCTTGAGGCCGACCACTCTCGCGTCAGCGTGGGCCTGGTTTAGACAACAAAGTTTGACCATTGTAGAGTGGCTAGGGGATCCCCTTCTGGTGGTTGTGATGAACTCTACCACAACATAGAAAATCACCTTAAAAAAAACTATTTTTTAAATCTCATACCACCTTTGATTATCTTATATGCATTACGTGAAAAAAATCATAAATTTATCGTACTATTTATATCTAAATTTGACTATATTGCAATGTTTATATCTAAAATTTGACTATGCTTCAAACACATTTATATGCATTCACACATACATGCGTGTTCATCTCAGAATAATAATATGTTGGGAACTGTGAAAATTGCACAAAACACTAGTATATAACGCATAAAAGATAATTAAAAGGGAAAAGAGAAATACTGGCGGTTATAGAATGCCATTACGTGTATCACATTCAAAATAATAAATTCAAAATAATAAATGCAAATACATCCAATTTGCCCTATATAAATATAGTATACATATATTTTTAGGGGTGCAAACGAGTTGAGCCGCTCGCGAGCTACTCGTTCTCAAATCAATAAAAACCTCAAAACAACCAAGTTTAACCCGAGCTGGAAATAAAGCTTGTTTAGTTACGGGTCCCAAGCTTGAGCCTTGAATAGGAACCTCGTTTAGGCTCGTCAAGCGTTGTGTATTTTTAAGTTTTAACCTTACTTCTTTTAGACGTCTATGTATTAATTAATATCTAGCCAAGATCGAGTCAAGATGTGGCTCGTTTAAGGTTTTCCTCACATTATCTTGAGCCGAGCCAATCTTGAGCTTCAATCTTTGTATACGAGTTGAGTTTCATAAAGTCTAAAGTACCAAACTTGAGTACTGTAAGGCCCGACTTGACTTGGCTCGGCTTGTTTTCACCCTAGTGTGTGTGTGTGTTTTTTTTTACTAAAAGTATTTTTTTATTTTTATTAAAACATAATCGCGAAAAATTACATCAAGATAACGGGCAGGCAGACAACAAGCTGCGTCGCCACCATATTCTGAACGGCAAACCCTAACCTACTAAAAACGAATCCCTACACCAGGGCGTGTTTTGTTTTTTTATGGTTTACCTTCAAAAATCACAAAGTTAATAAAAGTGTCGGCTAATTGCTAACGTACGCACCACTCCCTTCCACTTTGCTTCCGAAGTCAAGCGACACGTGACATCAATCACCAGAGAAAAAAAAACCCCCTCACCCCACCTCCATAGACCCCAACCCTCATCTCCTAACCACCGTCCTTTCACTAACATGCGCCACACCCTCCTCTCCACCTCCTTCACCCCAATGGCCACCACTCCCCACCACAACCACCACCACAATAAAAAACCCTCATCATCAAACCCTAACCACCACCATTCCACCACCACCACCACCTGCTCCCACCACTCCCCATCCGCAACCCTAGACATCCTAATCCTCATCCTCGTCCTCTTCTCCGCCACCTTCCTCCTCTCCTCCTACCTCTCCTACCTCTTCCACTCCCTCTCTCTCCTCCTTCCCCCTCTTTCTCTCTCCTCTCTCCTCCACTACTCCACTCCTTACCTAACCACCTTCTTCCTTATCCTCTTCCTCATCCTTCTCTCCATCCTTTCCCTACAGATCTGCTGTGGGTCCCGCTCCAGAAAATGCGGTAAAAGAGGTTGCAAGGGGTTGAAGAAGGCTATGGAGTTTGATTTGCAGTTGCAGACCGAGGAGGTGTTGAGATCTGGTGGTAGAGGAGTGAAGGAGGTCGAGGATTTGCCGTGGAAAGGTGGGAGTGAGGTTAATCCGGATTATGAGTGTTTGAGGACTGAGTTGAGGAAGATGGCGCCGGTTAACGGGCGTGCGGTTTTGTTGTTTCGGTTGAAGTGTGGCTGTCCCGTTGCGAAGCTTGAAGGTTGGGGACCGAAACGCGGACGCAGGAATAAGAAGTGAGTTTGTTTGGTTTATTAAGTAATTAACTAATTAACAATAACAATGTTGTTTTATATTAGTTGATATTGAAGTTAGGTTTTCGTAGTATTTTGGGCGTGTTAGGTTAGTAAAGTAATGATTTGTATCTAGTTTGTAGGGATGTGGTTGGTTGATGAGAAGAACCGTGTCGTGGTAGCGGTTTTTTAGATAAGTAGGTTTGAATCAAACTAACATTGAACAAATTGGTTTAGGAAGATGTGATGTTTGCTGATTGAATAACATATCTGTGACTAATAATGTGACTATGGAGTTTGGGGTCTAGTATAGTTTGGTATGTGCAACAAGGTGTCTTAAGGTATGATATGTGATTATGTCTACTAGTAAAAGGGTGGACGAGGACGACTGGACGTTTTGATGTTTTAGAGTTCTGGCTTGTAGGAATAAGGCAAGGGATTGGTGAAATATTGAGTATGGGAAATTAGGTACTTTCGATGAAATGCTTGCAAGACAATTTTTTGACTGGATTATAGAATATAAGTCGGTTTAGTTAAAAACCATGAAAGTGAACTAAACAACTTTTTAAACTCACGCATATACTAGCTTTAGAGTGCGGTCTTTTATGTTTTTTCTCATGTATTTACTATTTAGGTCGATTTTAGTTGACAAACTGTTGGTGCTGTGCTATCTATATTAATATTAGTGAACTAAACAACTTTTTAAACTCACGCGTATACTAGCTTTAGTGTTTTCTGTAGAGAACTCAGTACTAGAATTATGATCACCATTATCATTAACATTAGTGTTATCATTGTTTGTATGAGTAAATTGTTTATATTGTATACTTATATTAGTTTATGTGTTTCTGTTAACTTAAGAGCCCTTAATAATTAATTTCCTTCCTGTCGAGCATTGTTGGATTTCGAGTTAAATTATAGGATATGATAACAATCAAAGAGTTGTAGTTACTATTTGCTGATACCTGTAAGTTCCGACTTATCATACAGCATATCATGTGTTGTACATGATTTTGACTGTTGCAAATAAAATCTGTTATGTTACATTACTTATGTAAATCCAAAGTATTTACATGTTACTTGTTCAGTTTTTGAGATCACTGAGGTTTAGGGACTTAGGGCCATTTTCTCATTTGTTGTGGCCAGATGACACATTTTATTTCTAGCAACACCTAAGCAATTACTTCGCTGTCATTTCTAATATTCATGGTTGCTAGCTGAGTCCATTAGTTTGCATTGCTGGGGTCTTAGTTCAAATGGGTTGATTTGGGATATGTTATATCTCTAAAGGAAATTGTCAAAAGGGTTCGACGACTATCATCTGATATGTATTCAAATGCCTAAAATCTCTTAAACCGCTTTAGTAAAGAGTTTAAATAATTATTGCTCATATTTAGCACATATATTATTTACATATTACAAATAAGCAGTTAGCAGTGTTTGTGGTCTGGGCCAACCCGGATTAACTTGTTTTGACCCATGCTAAATGTCAGTAGCGTACTTGGTTGTTCGAGGACTAGCCATCTTGTTCTGATTATTGATATGAGTGGCCCCTACTCCCGACCAATGGGACCTAAGAAAGTGCAGACACTTCTTTGTACTTTCTTAATTAATTATTGAGGTACTTCTGGAGTTGGGGACGAGTTGCACTCTAGTGCAAGTCCTTGAGCTTGTGATTGTCGGAGGCTATTGGTTTACAGGAAGCGCATTTGAAGCGTCAGTAAAAAGTGAAAACGCCTTCAGATGCACGTCTTGTACATGGAAAGATTTCGTGCATCAGGATGTTGGGCATATGGCTTTTTAGGTTGTACATATAGGCATGGTTTAAAAAAACGCTTGAGGCGTGCGCCTCGAGGCGCGCCTCAAGGCGATTCGGTTTGAAAACGCTTCTGAGGCGGCGCCTCAGGTGTTTGAACAGTGGTATGCGCCTCACAGGACTGAGGCGTTATGAAAAGTTGCGCCTCAGGTGCGCCTCAGGGGGTTTTCAGGTATATTTTTGATGTTTTCGACTTTTTGTGACATTTTATGTCTTTTTTATGTGTGTTTTTGATGAATTTGATGATGAAATTAGTTAGCATTTTATTTTTTGAAAGATATATAATTATTTATTTAATTTTTTAATTCCGCCTCAGGCTTACGCCTCGGTTCGCCTCGAGGCTTACGCCTCGTGAGGCGAAGGGAAAACGCCTCGAGGCTCGTTTCCGTTCTTTTAAACTTTGCATATAGGTTATTTATATATTAAATCATATATAAAGCTTACTTATATCTAAGTTGGTACGGGATGATAGAAACACATGAGAAATATATATATATTTTTATCATATAAATGCCTTGCGCCTCGCTTCGTGAAGCATTTCTAATTTTGCGCTTTATGCTTCGGCTCGGGAACCTATCGCCATCGTGCGCCTCTCACTCTCTAAAATAGAGGTTCAACACAACATAATATGAGTAGATGCGATCTTCAAACATTTGGCACATCACAGTATTCCACCGCCAAAACATGCACATCCTTGTGTATCTTTGCTTGTTTGTAGCGACACCCTGAAATAGAGACGTTACTTTAACTTCGGTTAAAGGCTAGGGTGCATCGACGATTCATATCCATTATCCAAGACCAGTCCCTCACATCCATATCGGCTTCTTGCAATCCATGGTTCTAGCATAGTTGTTAAAAGCCATCGCCTCGTGCGCCTAGGCCCATTTTTTAGGCGAGGCAATGCATTTGCGCTTTGAGTCGAGGAAATTGCGCTTTAATTCCCTAGGTGATGGTTTAGGCGCAAATTTCAGCTAGATTCCCAAATTTCGGAGAGTTTTCAGCCAAATTCGTTAAATTATGGCTAGATTCCAGCCAGATTTCTACTTTTATCTAAGGAAAACTACTTCTATACATAATACATCAATATTTTAAAACTTTTGATACTAACTCGATGAAAAATAGTATTATTTTAATATATTTTTACTTTATTTTCGTTCGTTTTTTTTTTTAATCTCAGGCTGTCGCTTTTTTTGCGCCTCGTGCCTAGGCTCCAGGCGAGGCCTATGCGCCTAGCGCCTTTGATAACTATGGGTTCTAGTTTACAACAAGCGGATATCCTCTTGATTGGTTTTGTTTAAACACATTCATTCTCGACTGTCTAAATTCGACATCTTGACGTGGATAACTAGAATAGAATACAATAATTAACTTGGGTTGGTCTTCCCCGTGGATTCCTGCAATCAACTTGAGTGAAGCGCACAAAGTTCTACCGCTTCATGTCACTTTGACACTCTCGGCAACAAAGGTCTTCGCTCTCTAGCTTAATCACCATCTTTGAGCAATTTCACCCTACATTTGATTCTAGCTGCGAGTCGTGGCCACCGTTGTTGCTAGTCATAGGAATCACCATTTGGATCTTCTCCTTGTTTAGCCAACATTTAAGATATTTTAGGATAGTGACTTTGACAGGCCAACCACTCGATAGCTCCATCTTGTGGAGATAGCACTTGTCACGTGGTCATCTACTGAAGCCTTGTGCGGCGTCCTCGGTTGCCCAAGGAGCCAACCATTTCGTGTGGTTATTGATATGGTTCACTGGTTTTGTTATGCCATATGACTCGTGAGGGGAGTTGCCGTAACTCTCTTAATTAGCCTTGAGACTCCGGAAGGATAGGATATGCAGGGGTACCCAGAAACTCAGGCGGTTCAGCATATTTTGAGTAGATGCATTATGCGATCTTCAAACACTTGGCACGGTACATAAAAGCTTACTTGTTTAAACATGAACGTATTTTGAACCATTACTCAATTATGAAACCAGCAGGATGCTTGGTGTTTTTGCTATTATAAATCTTCATAAAGTACATATATACTCGCTTGAGTTCAAGGTATTACTGATAATTGTCTTATACATTTGTGTGTTTTGGGCTGTATGGGTCGCAAAGATTACTTACCGTCTGTTTTATCTTAATGGTTCTTTTGTTGTTTTTTACATGATGGTTTCCATTTTATTCACCTTTTTTTGTTTACATAACCACATTAACATGCTAAGCTTCCTTTTTGCAGGAACTTGAGTCTGAATCATGGCTGATGTCTAAGAACGCGCTTAACGCTGATAAGAATGCGATCCGCAACGTTCACTTCTTATGTTTCTGTTATTGTTATTACCCATCCAGAAAATGGGTTGATTCTTGTTTCTGGATATAACTTAAAACTAACAGTTGTTCAAAGATGTAGCACCCTACATTCATTGTGAACCAGGCTTGGTTGGTATATGAACTGGGTAATACCAAATTAATTAATGAATAAGCATTGAAACATTTTAGTTCCATTGTAACGTAAGCTCAATTGCTTGTGGAAGAGAGGAAAGCATAGCCAAAAGTACACTTATCGTTGCCAGGGCAGACAATGAGTAACCTGTATAAAACACGATTAGACCTCTCAACTTAAAAGTACACTATGCTAATTTTTAACGTTTTTTAATAACTAGAATTAAGAGGCAAAGATCCATCATTTTTCTTTTCTGATACATAAAATGTAGAACTGTATTATAAACATGGGATATACATTAGTTAAACGAGTTGTGCTAATGTTTAGAACTTGTGTTATTCGCGTCGTCATAGACCTGCTAAACCTGCTAAGATACGATTCGTTGGACTAGTTTGGCCAATGTTTGCAATACTTCTGGCAAAACCGATATAATCTCCATTTTTATTTTATGTTGTGCATCTTAACTGCTAGAGCACAATTAAGTTTACATAGGATTGCTTCGTTATGCTGGTAAATTGATGAATGTTTAGTAATTCAATCTTAGGATTCTTAAAATCCTGACTTTTATCTTCTAATATGAAACCATTTACAAAATCAATTTAAAGTTGACAACTTTTTTTTTTCACTTGGATCATGTGTAGTGGGCATTAACTCACTGCCGCATCATCAACAAGGGGCGCCAAGAAGTCTCCGTGAGTGCAATACCGGGTGACATTATTGAATTTTGACATAAGCGTGTTGAATTTGTTCCGGCCAATGAAAGGGCCCCAAAATGAGGTAGGGGCGCCAAGGCATCTTTTGTGAGTGCAATATCGGGCGACATTATTGAATTTTGACATAAGTGTGTTGAATTTGTTTCGGCCAATTAAAGGGCCCAAAGTGCAGGTGGGGGCGTCATTGGGTGTGACCATTACAAATTGTATTATTTCTATTGTTTAAGTTTCATGTCTATGACGGTTTTTTAATTACCTTTCTTTCTCCTTCTCGTAACATGTGGTTATTTTATATACACTACCCAAGTACTTGGACGATTCACATTTCTTTACTTAAAATTGATTTTCGATTGAACACGCTCCTATATACATGCCGTGTGTGAGAGAAAGACTGAAAGAGATCTAACTTAACAATCAATGTGTTGTTTGGCTATACCAATGACCAAGAATTTTTTTGCAGAAATAGGCAATTTGTTTATGATTAGAGTGTTTCTAGGTGGAGGGTGAGATAAAAAGCATAAATAGGTAAGTCGCTAACTTGGTTGGCGACTTTGAACAAGAATTTTGAAGATTGCTAAATCAATTGGCGACTTTGAACAAGAATTTTGAAAGTCTTGAAATCAATTGGCGACTTTGATTCATAATTTTGAAGGTTGCTAACCTAGTTGGCGACTTTGATTCATAATTGGATAATATAATGATTGTCGCCAATTGAGTTAGAGACATTGAATGAAGGTCGCTATCCTAGTTAGCTACATATAATAAATGTGTCAACCCATTCTTTTGGATTATTATTCACGAGTCTTGTGCATGAATAGGAGAGTTTTATGACATGAAAGGTTTGCAGGTGGAATAGTTGAAAGGTGGAAGAGGAGGAATAGTTGAAAGCTTTCAATATTGCAGACGAATAGGTTTTGGCAGGAGGTGGACGAGCTAGATGGATTTAAAACCAGTCTTATATAACATGGATGATAGAACAAAACCTATTAAACGAGTTAGAACTATTTGAAATCGGCTCGACTGAAGCTAAGTTTCACATATCAAAATTAGGCATGCATGCATATACAAATTTATGCAATATTGTTTTGGAATGTTTGCTGGTGCCGCACCAAACCTGTTTGTGGAAATGCCTGAAAGAGATATATGGTAACATTTTCAATTCCCTTATCATATCTATCTTTAATGGGAGAGTTCTGATTTGGGTTTAAAGTCAACACAATATTTCTCTTGTCACACTGATCATAAACACTAATTTACAGGTATTTCTAAAACCATTTACAAAACTTGGGATCATGGAAGTTGAAACCAGTAGTTCTATATATCTAAAAGAATACCTATGTTAAGAATATAACATAACATAACACAACACAACACAACACAATGTCTATGAATCTGTTTGAGCAATGAGTTCAGCAGCTGCACCCATTGTCCCAACACCGCCCGATTCGAGTAACTTAAGAGCCAGTTCTTCCTCTTTCCATTGCCTCAACCCTTTACTCAATCTTTTCAAAACCTCTACATCAACTTCCACTACCCAATCATGCATACATTCCAACATCAAGTTTAAAAAGCCCGTAACGTACGAATGCCATGTTATCGGATCACACCCGAGTGTTATCTTTCCGTTAAGCGCACTTGCTAAAAACTCCATGTGGGACCCGAGAAACTTAGGCCGCCACTTGGATGCTGACGTGGATGAGTCAACGCCCCATGCGAATGCTCCACATTGGACTGTAAAGTACCCAAGAGCATACCCGGATAGCATTGACACAGGTCCGCCTGTTTCCTTTCGGCGAGTGGATATAAACCAAGACGGTAACGTCTCGTTTATTAATGACTGGACTAAACCTTGACCTCCAGATATCCATAATATTGAAGCTCCTAACTGTGCAGCTAGTTTGACTTTGGTCAAACTAGTAGCAAGTGACACTTGTCCATATTTTGTTTCTTGTTTTCCTTTAGGAGGAGTTGTACCATTAGAAGCTATATCTTTTACACATTGCATTAGTATAGATATAATATCTTCTCTTAGAAACATTATATCTCTAATGGAGCGATACACTCGTAAATATAGAAACCCGGGGGCTACCGGCGATATTTCCCCGTAGAAGTTGGACCCGAACCCATGGCCGAGAAGTGCTCCAACGCCACCTTGGGTTGAAACAAGAGAATTGTTTAATCCAAGTGTGGCTGTAAAGCAGCTTTTAAGAAGCTGATATACTGCATCATTGTCATGAAGGAAAACTGTACGCGAAGCAGAAAAAACAAGAAAGTCACTCCATTTTTTTGCTTTTTGGGTCCATAAAGAAGCTACAATCGGCATGCACGGCCATGGGCAACCGGCTGCAAGTGATTCTAAGGCTGGGCCTGCGAGATCAAGAAACCGTTGTGATGCTTTATCGAGTTTGTAAGTTATGGTGACGCTCACAAAGGCAGCTAAGGGCAATGGGAGAGTAAAGGGTGAACTTATCCCTGCAAAAGAAAGTCAACTGTCAAAGTCAAGAAAAAGTTGAGCTTTACGGTTGCATATGTTAGAAAAGGCAAGAATGGTTCTAAAGTTTGAACCTGCAAAAAGGCGAGGAACGTTAACGTTAGTGGCGGCCAGGATGTTCTTGATATGTTCTTCAACATTAGAAAGATTTGCAGCTGGACTTGGCCAATCTGATCCATTCATAAACACTGGTTTCCAGACACCACGCGACACTTCAGCCGAGAAATAACTGACAATAATCGCCAAAGATGCTGGAAGAAAGTCTGCCAAATCTTTAAGCCCTGCAAAAACAAGATAATGCAGAAATGAGACCTTTTTTCCGAAAAAAGACTATAAAATCATAGGAATTGATTGATACATTGTTGACTGACCTGTACATAGCTCGCGAGGGGATAATCTGCCATGGGCGCACGCTGTTAGAGCAGCATCGACTACAAAAGGCACAGCTTCAAGAATATCCCAAGCAGGTAGTTTAGGTCGTAAAGACGCATCTTCACTTCCAGGCCCAGATGAACAACTACTTCCTGATACGGAATTCATCGGTTGATTTCTGTTTATCTTTCTAAACATCATGTTTAGAAGGCTGTCAACAATCTGATGAACAGGGGAATGAACTAGACCAGAAAGCGTTGAAGCTAAACACGCTTGATGTTGACGATACCATGCTTTTAGTTTCGGGAATGAATCAACGAATATGGGATTCGGGCATGATGCTTTTGCTACTGCTGATAACCGTCTTCTATTCCGATCCTCATATACACTACCAGAACAAACTAACTGGGAATTCCGCATTAGTAACAGGTATTCAGGAGTTAGTTGCGATCCAACCGGAGGTACATCTCCAACCCCGTACTCCAGAGGAGGATGATTAAACCTCCATAGCTTTAGAAGAAGTGCAAATGCATTTGAAAACACAGCGTATGCCGAGATCTCCTCTCCCGTTGTCAAAGTCCATGATATATTCGGCACACACGATCCAAATACTTCACATATAGGCATCAAAGCACCAGCAAGATGTGGAACCTGCAACACCCGAACAAAAACTGAGTTTAAATATAACCAAAGTATCCATCCATTGATCAGTAATCTGGGATCAGATGAACTTACGAGTCCATGTAGAGAGAAGATTTGAACACAGTCAATGGGCGCTATGCCAACAAGAAGGACATTAAGCATGGGAGCATAAGCTATAAGATGGCTGTCAGTCCCGGAATAATTTGCAGGTGGTGGCGGTGATAACAATCTGGTAATGAAATAAACACTATGCTCCTGCATTCATATGAATATTAAGTCAATCCATACCCTTCAAAATTCAACCTTTTTGGTGTATTATGAACAAACAAAATGTATATACCTGCACATTCCAGCCTCGAATCAAAGAGGCTCCACAAAGAATAGTCGCAGCAGCTATCTTCTCATCATCTGATCCATTGACCGCAATCTCAAAAACCTTCTCAAGCTCTGCTAAGCTTCCATCAAATCCATTAGCTTAAATTCAGTTGCTTTTTCGTTTACTAAATCTTGAAATCCGTTAATTAGCTTTAACAGTTTATTAAAAACCATGTGCACAAATGCTTTGAAGTTTTTATATATGTTACCTTGAAGCAGGTTCAGAAACGAGAGCGTTTATCATTACGGAAGTGATTGGTGCTCCTTTCATGAATGTTGACCAGCCAGGGACTTGAGCTGACACACCATGAGGGATTTGGTTAATATGACCCGTTACATAACCCGGCCAGTAATATGCTGATGTATCTAACAGGTTTCTTGCAATACACGCCTCGACTATCAAATGGTGCAAGTTTCCGGCTGCAAATGATGTATAAGTAACATTTTGTTACAAGTTCATGTATTTAAAAAACGAGTTGACGAATGGAGTATAGTTTGTTTCAAGCTATATTTGATCATGTATGTTACTTACATAAGTTATTTGCCATATCTTTCATGTTGACCAGGTCAAAGTATGCACTGTTACCAACATTAATGCCGGATATGATCATCATCGCTTTTGCAGCAGCCTGATTGGCATCAGGAATAACTGACTGAGGCGGAGTCAGCAAGCTTTGATAATCACCTAAACTCTGTAAGCTTGACACCAACTCCATACGACGATTTTCTTTGCAATTTTGTGTTGTTTGGCCGTTAATATTGTTTTGTGACGAACTTTCTTCATCCTCAATTAAATCAGAAACCACTAGAGTTGTAATAGACAATAACACGCATAAACGAGTGTCCAAACGCGGCATAGGACCTTCAATGGGATCTCTTTCCTGAAAACAAACAAGGCGATTGGACATCCAGATTAGGGGGTTGTTTGGATACACACAAAAAGAATAATTACAGAGAAATTCAAACCCTTTGAACAAGTCGAAGAGCTGCCATCCAAAGACCAAGAAAACACTCATGCCACGTCGTTCCATGTAGGGCTTGAAGAGCTTTCACAAGACCTGTAATAAGATAAAGAAATTTAAAATATCTATTCAGTTTAAATAGTATAACTGAATGTAACATAATTGGGAATTACGTGTGATAATTTCAATGGCGCTTGTTGTATCGACTTGTGAACCATCCAACGCATCTTCAAGCACAAGATCAATAGGAATCCACAGCAAAGAACCACTGGCTTTATGAGAAATACCAGCAGATGAAGACATTAATGTGTGGATTTCTTGCAGATAATTTGCTTTTTTTCCTTCAGGCACAACTTTATGATCATCTGATATTAACTGAAGCAGAATTTCTGGCGTCATCGCCTTCGAATTTCTTATTGCTGATGAGTTGACAGCAATAACCTCTATATCCTGAATCAAACTTCTCCAATGTGTGGGCCTAATAGATATAAGAAACTAATAACTAAGTAATTTATTAACTGTAACAGGCTAAAACAAAATAGATGAATCTTGGCGATATATAATAGTTTCACTCAAACACATTGTTATAAAAGAAATCTGTTTTTTTTTTCGCTTAAAGCAATTTGTGAGGTTGTATGCCTTAAAAATACACTTTGCATGACTTTCGACCCATTTGACCCATTTTCTTCTTATTAACCCGTTATAGATCAAGCGCAACCAAAACTGACCCATATATACATACATTGGTTGAAACTGTCACCTTTGGTTTATGATATAAGGAAGTCCAACCAATTTTGGATTTGAAATGTAGTTTTTCCACCCTCCTTATATCATAAGCAACTATGTATGAAATGCGCATATAAGGATTAAGTTCTGACATGTTTCGGCGTGCCAAAAAAAGAATCCTGGAAGTAGTTTTATTCTGCAGGAAAAGCCCAATCAGCTCAACAGCCATAACTGTATTTCTGCTCTGCAAAATCTCATTCCTCTTTCCACCGTAGCAGCCGGAACCTTCTATCTCCATATCTTGAGGTACATTCCATTTATGTTTTCTTTCTTTGGTAAGTTCTAAAAGCCCCTCATCTTCTAATGCCGCCTCTAATAACTGCCAAACAACTGAAACTATAAACTCAAGTAAAACACTGCCAGGATCATTGACTTTGATGCCGAATATCTTAGAAAGATTAAGAACATTGTCTATTGAACTCATGATCCTGCAATAACAAGTAGTTTACGAATAAGAAACAATACAAAATCATATAACCATTGCTACACGCGATGAATCCATGCTAACTGTCATATGGTTTCTGTTTTAGGTAACAAACTTAAAATGCGTTAACTTGTTACGCAAGTAACCCATAAAGATTTTCGGAGAGAAGAGGAGAACATCCCAAAAGAAGGCTTACACTTCATAGTTTTTAAATTCTACATGTGGTTTGAGCTTAAAAGCATGTCTCTTTAGGAGTTCCATATATAGCCGAAACGCTGCAGGTTGAGTATGTCGCATTGGAATAACCCTGTTTAAAATAAATTTTAACCTTTAGAATAAAAAATATCCAAGAAATAGAATTGTAACAAGGGTTACATTGTATTCTAACATTGATTTATACATATTTAGTAATCATGTGTCTTGAATGCTTATTATCTTTATGTATTGTACTTGATAGATGTGCTTGTACTTTGAGTTTGTAACATGTAATAAATGATGAAAGTATTGGTGCTAGATGATAATGAGAACCCCCACCCCCCACCCCACCACCACAAATACACACTCATTTGGAAAACACACATACAAGGACAAAAGTTCACATTATTATAGAAGAGACAAAAAATGTATATTATTTTAATCGACGGGTATTCAATACATAACCAATTTTAAGTAGATAACCTTGAGATCTTTATATAGTCAATATAAACGGTTCTCTAAATGTGATATGAAACGGTTTTTAATCCGCTCTCTTTTCTCTCTACTTAATCGATCATATGTATGAGTTATCGACATATAACATGACCCTATTCTAATGAATATAAACATATATGTAGATCCATTGCAATCAAAGTTGAATTCATTTGATTGAATGGAGACTCAGTCTATAAATATAGATTCAAGAAAGAAAAAAAGAAATGAAAATTTTGGATTCTTAGAAAATGTTGCATGAGGGACCCACATGAATAAATTCCAAACAAATCAAGATCAATTCTCATAAACTAAGAATAAAATAAACAATGATAATAACAAAGTTGAAATCAAGAAACCATAGTAATAGCCAATAGGTCCATCTTCAAGATTCAAACAATAAACCTATGATGAGAAGATCTTCAAGAAAGTATATATCAAGAACATTTCCAACTCTAAATAAAAAAACTCATTAAAAAACCTTGTAAAAATTTAAACTTTTTTCAGAAATAATCATGAAGGGGTGGCGGCGCAGCTTGTTACGCGCCTACCTGTTATTCTCATGTAATATGCTTCTTTTATTCAAGTTATAATGAATATATTCAAATTAAAAAAAATCAAGAACACATAACAAAAACTTGTTATAATGAAAACCATAAAAAGATAGAAACTTTTTTCATAGAAATAATCAAGAAACACACACATAAGAAGAATATGAAAAGGATCAAGTCAAGAACCCATGAAACAAAATAGATAAGGAATTGAAACCTGGTAGATAGATGAGCAAGAACAAGAAAAGGAGGAACTATGTTAAAGATCAAAGCTTTTTCAAGAAACTTCCATGAAATGGGATTATTATTATCCCAACAAATGTGAGAAACAAGAAGATTGGCTAAGTCTGGGGAAGGAAGAGTTACACCAGCTGAGTTTAACTGTGAAGAAAGATGAATTGCCCATATCATAGGATCACTGCCTTTATCCTGTGATGTCTTTGTTAACTCAAGGACACTGTCCCATAATCTTAAGGTCCCTAAGGACACAGCCATTAATGGCACATATGCTGCTTATGGTTATGTTTATGTTTTGGAGAGAGAGAGAGAGAGAGAGAGAGAGAGAGAGAGAGAGAGAGAGAGAGAGAGAGAGAGAGAGAGAGGATTGGAAAGGGTGACTTTGGGGTAGATGTGTGTAAAATGGTCTGAATATTGGAAGTCAAAATAGAAGGCAAGGGGTTAAACAAGTGTGCAAGTGGTGGCAGACAAAAGTACTTAAATATATATAAAGTGAATGGGCAGAAGCAAATGGTCTTTTAACAGAAAAATGGCACCACATCTTTGGATGCTACCTTTGAAAAATGGATAGGATTCATGTATCAGATTGGATGCTACCTCTTAAAAAAAATGCTCCACAGTTAATAATTAATCTCCTTATGATATAAAGTAGTTATTAATACTAACGCTCTGTTCCCGAGTTTACTTGAGGAGGAAAAAGAAAGGAAAAGAAGCGAAGGAAAAGAAAGGAAAAACTAAACTAAAGGATTTGACCTGGTTTTCCTTCCATTTCTTTTTTTTCTTTTTTTAAGTGAAACTCGGGAACACAACATATTTTGTTTTCCTTTCTTTTCCTTCCTTAAATTAAACTCGGGAACACAATCAAATTTTTTCTTTCCTTTCTTTTCTCTCGTTAAGTTAACTCGGGAACACAACGTAAGTGGGCTTAGGAGTAGGGATGAGCATACAAGGCCGAATATCGATCCCGTCCCGTCTTGATCCCGATACCGTACCGAACCGATACCGAACCGAGGGGTTTCGGGATTGGTATCGGTATCCATATTTATGGATTTTCGGTTTCGGTATTATCGGTATCGGTATTTTAAGGTAAAATACCGATACCATACCGGTACCGAACCGATACCGTACCGTACCGTATGTGTTCGGTATCGGTATTGGTTTTTTGGACTTTTCGGTATCAGTATTGTCGGGATCGGTATCGGTTTGGTACCGATACCGTCCCGAGTTCATCCCTACTTAGGAGTGGTACAAGGGTGGAACCATGGATCGAGAGGGTCTGTTGATCATCGGTCATCAAAATTTGTTTGGAAATTTTTGTCATAAAATTTAACGTGGTTAAGAGAAACACGAGTTGGACCTTAGTTGTAGTATAAGTGAATATATGATAACTCTTAGACCATCAATGGTTTTTGGGCATTCTTAACACCTCATTATGTTTTTCTTATTGTTGCGCTTATTTTTTACGCATGTTTTTGGTGTTGGTTTTCCACAAAAAAACGCACTAAAATCAACTTGTTAGTGAGAGAATGAGTGGTTAAAGTTCAAAAAATGGCGATGATAGGCACGCTTCTTGGTGCTTTTAAGTTTTTCTTATTGGGTGTGTTTTTTGTATTTTTAAAAAATGGATGTTTGTTTCTAATGTGCCAACTCACTAGACATTTTTGAAAGTGCTTTTGGTTTGTTATTGTGAAAACTTTTAACCAATAAGTTATAGTTCCATACTTCCATCATCGTCTAATCATATCATTTATTTAGTTTTAGTAATATTATGATTATTCAGCATACTACGTTGTTACCCATTTCTGAATAGCAAAACTTAATTTACCGAAAACAAAACCTTGCCCCTGGGGGTCGAAATATTGTTGTGGACAACCCCTTGGTCTCTAGAAAGGAACAGAATTCCTTCCGGCACTAGAAAGCCAAAAGTGTCAAAAGCCAAGGGGACAAATGCATGTTGATTATCTTTACAGGCTCTAACATGCTTGTTAACCTTCTTCGACACCGCTCTCAACATCGCTTGCCCAACCACAAAACCACTGTCTCGTAACCCGACTTGTGGGGATACACCCGTCAGATCCACGCAAGCATGTTTCCCAACCGCCCAACCAAACACGAGCACGTCCACTAGGCGTAAAGTAGAGATCTCCCCTCTGTCGGATCCGTAAGAAAATTAACCGACGCCTCCTTCTTGACCAATATCCCGGCTTGCCTGGGTATATCCCACAAGGCATCCCGAACCAGATCACAGTGAATATATTTATAAAAATGAAAACAATATGCTGAATTCATGAAATAAGAAACTACACTTAGGAGTCGTATATGTTTTATTAAAAAAATGTTGTGTAAACCAGAAATAAAAATAATATCTGTAAACTTAGAAATCATCATTTTTAAGTTATAAACTAACACAAAGAAATTATAGAATTACAACATGTTTTCATATGGACTTGTAAGTTGTTTTCAATTTTCATTCAACAATACTTCCATATGGATGGTGTTTGTGTAATTATTATATTCAAGAGCAAATAAATAATTAGGAGTTTTAAAACAAGAAAGCATTATCTTATTTATTAACTATTGAGTTTAGTGTCTATAACATTAAATATTACAGATCCTGGGACATGTATAATGTGATGATGCTAAACATCATGTTGACTAGTTCATTTCGAGTATTATATATATACTATACATTTAAAAAAAAAAAAAGTGGGTGTTACAGGACCTATTATCCTCCTAATTTTTCTTTTAATTACAAAAAAATGTCATCCACACCTAAATACTTACTTTTCTTTCTTAGACCATATGTAATGGAAAGCAAATTGGGACGTTTTTTGGACAAAAAATGTCCCCACCCAAAATGCACTCCGCCCCCTCCATTCAATTTTGGGCGTTTTCTTGCCCACCCAACTTTTTTCCACGGCGTTTTTCTTTTTTGATGGGTGAATCAGAATCAAGCTTTTTTGATGGACTAATGATATGCAAGCCCCAATGATTGGATGCACCATGAAATTTTTTACCTTACCACTACACCTCATTATAATTTGAATCCCTTAATGATCTCGCATGCCACGTGTCAATTAATGCCCTATTGTCTATGAAAATTTCACATTCCCATTACACATGGTCTTATGTCATTTACGTAATTTCCTTTTTTTTTAATGTCATTTATAACTTTCTCACAAGATTTTTTTTTCTTTTTTTTTTTATGATTTGACCACAAAGGTTTTGGTTTTTATACTTTCTCCCTTAACTTTTGTTAGAATTTTTTTAAACTAATTTACATTATTACCCTTCAAATTTTAATAAATTTATCAAATGTCCCTGAACTCTAAAAGAAATGTTTTTACCCTTTTGTAAATCATTTTACATTGTTATAGTGCTACAATATATTTTTTTTAAGTTTCAAATTAATCACTTACACTTTAAATTATATACGCCTTTAAGCGAGAGTTTTATTTTCATCTTATAACGTTATAGTTAACTTTCATTCATTTTTTTACAACTAAATCAGCAATATAGTTTTTTTGAATAACAGATCAAGCTGGTACCAACAAAAAAAAATATTAATTCACTTTTACGTTATCTAAATTGATGATTTAATGTAAGATAAAATAGTAGCTTAAAAGCTTACCTTTAGCGTTTGGTTCGTACGCAGTTTTCCGGCTGGAACGAGCGGTGAGGAACATGATTTCAAATGGTTACAGATTGTGATGTATCTTTTTCGTGATTTTAATGTGTTTTCTAATTTACGTTTGTGCTTCTTATCTACGTTTTGATGTTAAAAACAGAGTCACCGCAACCTATCACCGGATTTTTCTCGATAATGAGTCAGGTCAAATATCATACGTTTCCATGTTTATTTTTATGTGCTTTTTTAATTGGTCCATATTTTGACGTAAATTTTGTTCAGAGTCAAGACTGGTCAAATATTTTACAGTATAAATTAGAGTTACTTTAAGTTTTGACGCTGTCGCAACGCGCGTCATGATATGAAAAATAATATCCAATTATGAAAGTGATTCTATTATTTAATATTTAATATATGTCATTTAAATGGTTTTTTTTCTTTTCCTATATTTATACATTCTATCATTTCAGAGACATCACAACTTATTATTGGATTTCTCTTGATAATGAGTCAAGTCAAATATCATACGTTTCCATGCTTATTTTTATGTGCATTTTCAATTGGTCAATACGTTGACGTAAATTTTATTTGGAATGAAGTCAGGTCAAATATTTTACATTATAAATTAGAGTTACTTTAAGTTATGATGCCGCCGTAACATGCGGCAGGTCAAAATACTAGCTTATATGATATGAAAAAAATAATATCCAGTTATGAAAGTGATTCTATCATTAAATATTTAATATATGTCATTTAAATGGTTTTTTTTTATTATATGCATACATTCTATCATTTCAAAATGTTCCTAGATGCCAATGATTTCTTTAAAATGATCGGACAATAGAAATGTGAAGAATATATATATATATATATATATATATATATATATATATATATATATATATATATGGGGGGTGATGTTTTCGTACAAAGATCATATTTTGTAAGAAGTGTGAGAATGATTAAGAATTTATATGTAGGCATCATTTTTCATACTTACTCATGATGTTTTGGGTTGTCTTGCATAATAAACACCAAACATAACAATTAAAATCCCAAAGCAATGCATTCTATGCTTAAAACTTAAAACACTATGCAAAGAAGGTTAAGCAGTGTGTTTTAAGTGTTACGCGGTGTGTTTTAGTTATATATTAAATTTCATGGCAATAATACATTGCATTGTATTTTAAATTGTTGTGTTTTGTGTTTTTCTAACGAAAACAACCCAATACATCATTCTTAAATCCAAAACATAACACCTACATGTTATTTTTTAATCCTTTTCACACTTCTTACAAATATGGGCTTTGTACACGAACCCAACATATATATAGGGTAGGGCTTTTGGGAAAACACTTGGGAAATTGAGAACTGAAAGAATTATTTTGGACCACACATGTCTCTACGACAATTTTTTAATTTTTTTTTTTTTGCTAAATCGCAGCTTTTATTGCAAGAATAATTTTTTTATTTCTTTTACATTTATACATATGTATATATTGCATTTATATATATGTTTGTATATTACATTTTTTAGTTATACATGTGTATATTGTCAAACATATATGTATGATAGTTATTTTTTAAATTTTAACACGTATAGACAAGTATGTACATTACAAAATATGTATGTATATATATGTACAACACTAGCTTTTGTAGTTTGAGACACTATATACAATTATACATATATGTATAAATACAAAAAAAATCTTGCAGGAAATAAGCGATTTAACAAAAAAAAAATTCCTTAGAGAAATATGTGGTCCAGAATGGTTCTCTCAGTTATCAATTTGGCTTAAAGTTCTCAAATGAACCAAATCCTATATATATATGGATGGGTTATAAAAGAGAACTATATTGAATTGTGAGAACCATAGAAACTCACTTATTAACCACAAGTTTAATTAATTATCAAATGAATTTGTGGTTGTGATTAAAACATAATAAAAAAATAAATAAAATATTAACTGTTATACCGGTGCAGTCATTTTGTTACACCGGTGTAAGGACGACGTAAATTTTTTTATTTTATTTTCATTTTTGTATATTTCTTAGTTAGCTATTTTTACATCATTGGGTTAAAAAAAATTAAAAATTCGCATTTTACGTCGGAGTTCTCACGGTTCTCACAATTGAAGTGAGTTCTCAACATAACCGAATCATAAACTTCAACTTTCTCGCTCCTGTATCATTCTTATTGCTCATACACGTTCTTTATCCGCTTATCTTCTCGTAGAGGTTAACCATAGAGTTCATGTTGATGCCCTTGTAAATGATTCAATTCCATGAGCTTGATAGTGGGCATCTCATCAATTTCACATGCCGGGTGTTTAACGAATCAAATCTTGAATTGATTTATTACTTAATAAATCAAGCTGAATTATATGAGTTTTCAAATATTGAAGCTGGGAATTCTAAATTGCATCCAACTTGAGTTGACTTGATTCAAATTCAACCAAAAAAGTTATTTTTTCTTAAGATTACTACAAAGTTGATTTTTTAACTTAAAAAAAATACAATCCTATAAATCCAATAAACCTTCATAATGTAAAATGATCAAAATTATAATTGTAACATCCAAAACACAAATTAATGATATAAAAAGATCAAAATAAAGTAGCAAGAGGCAACATCCAAATTACAAGTTCATAGCAAGTAAATAATCCTATATCAAACATTGAATCGAATCGGAAAAACTATATCATATGCACAATCATAATCAAAGTTTCTAATCAAATTGAAAATCGCAAATTCAATATCCGATTCAAAATTCTATATCGAATCCAAATCAATTTGAATTTGATTCGAAAATTTAAATCGAATTTGTGATTTTTTATTAGAACCAAATTTTGAATCTGTGATATTTGATTCGAATCAAATTTTGAGTTTTTTAGGTTTGGTTTGATGATTGAACACTCTATACCATAGATCATTTCAACCATATTAATGAAGGTTGACTATTTTCTAACGCCAAATTTGATATATGAGGTGTAAATTATCAAAAAAGTCAAATTAGATTTAACTTTTGCATAAAAAATGCTGAATGAATTAAAAACATTTTAGGGATCACCAACATCTATATATTAGAAATTTTGTTCTTTTGTAATTATGATATTGGGAAAAAAAGGTATTAGAAGGGACCTATTATAATGGTTTTAGTAGACTTTTTGATATAACAAACGTGCAATTACTTTGCACATTGAATCAGTTGGAACAAACAAAGAAGCTTAACACCATATAATCCAATCATGTTGCTTAATATTGTAACTTAATGTTCGACATTAAGATTAAAAAATGTCAAGAAAAGTTCACCATAGTAAAATATTATTACCAGAAGATAAGATGAAGTTCACTCAACTTGTTTCGTGCAACATACTTATAACCTAACCCTTTTCATAGATCTGGCAATTTTGTATATGCTCGTTAGTAGAAAGTAATAAACACTTACAATTATGTATATACTATAGACACAAGCCTTTCTTTTCTATAAAGGCTTATATTTAGTTTTATATACATCATGAGTTAATAATTGCTTTCTGAAAAGGGCTTTTGGTATAAGTCAGTATTTAATCACAAAAAACATGGTGTAGTTTGGGATAAGTTTGGTTAACTAATTAACATCAATGAGTAGGAAAATGCTATATATGAGAACTTATGCTATATGAAGTAATTGTATATTTTGGCATCAAATTTAAAGATGGTGGGTATGATTAGGTGGTGTGCTTTTTGGAGTTGGGGGAAGTTTGGTAATGGGGTTGGGGTAGGTAGAGGAGAATGAGAGGTGGGAAGAGAAAATGTCACATCCATACTAGAGTTGGTGGATTGTTTCTTTACTATATCAACTTTTTTATATGCTTTAAGGGTCCATCATCATATCATTTAAGTACACAAGTATTTGGTATCATCTTGTGTTGTTGTGTGAATCACAACCCACCCCATCCTACCATACTTCAACTTGTATAAATTTAATCTTTTAGTTATTGATGTATAACGTATATAGTAAGTTATTAGATGTGTTAAGGATGAGCCTGATTTGATTATACATAGGTAACTAGAAAAACCTTCTCAACCATTTAGGCAAGGGTCCCAAAAATGACATAATGACGGTAACCGATATATCTCGACACCTCGTACTTAAAATGTTGAAAGTTCAAATTTTACCGAGTACATTAATATATTAATATATAATGTGTTCTTCTTAAACAAAAACTATTTAGTCAAGGAAATAATGGCAAAATCAAAGAAAAATGCTATATCTTCGTAAAAATTGAATCTTTTCAATTATTATATAACGTATTGTTTTGGAAGACTAGAAAAACAATTTGAAATCTTTAAACTGAAAAAAAAATCCAAACCACTCGAAAGAAATTAGTTGACCCTTCCTTGCCTAAAGCTAGTCATGTCTATTATCTATTAACCTACCAATGGTAGTTAAATGTACTGACCCCACACGTGGTCTCTTGCAAACGACTACCAATATAGTTTTAGTTATGCTAATATTAAAGTTTATTCTTCTACAACAACAAGAAACCTTTGAACTATAAAAGGAAACTTTTATTATTATTATTCATTTTTTTAAATTGACTTTCATTAAACCAAAAACTCGGACGAACTATTATCAAGACGGAGATAGCAAGTCGAAAACCAGGATTACAAAGCCAATTACATTACATCAAAGTTACTCCATCTATTCCAATCAATCAACTACATCTCCTTTAAATCTATGCTTGTACCAAAAAAAAAAAAAAAAAAACCCAAGCCTTGACATCAAAATTCAAATCCACTACATGCGAGTCCTTGTCATTGAAAACTATATCATTCATAGCTTTCCAGAGCCGCTAACAAGCAAGAATAACTATCCCATGAAGACATGAATAATCGTTTTCTTGTTCCCGTAAACTCCACAAAGTTCGTGCATTTTTATCAAGTCTTGAACGTGAAAAGCATATATATCTGAAATCTGAAGCCACCTAGATAACCCATTCCACACCCCAGCAGAGATAACACATCCAGTAAGAATATGCTCCACCGTTTCTTCTTTGCTATCACACCAGACACAAAAATTATTTCCCACTTGAATACCTCGCCTTAGCAAAGCCATCCTGGTAGGCAATCTATCCAAATACGCACGCCACATGAAAATATTACATTTTATCGGAAGCCACTTACTCCACTTGAAATCGAATCGAGCTTCATCCAACGACGATCCAGCCATCCGCCTTTTAACCGAGGATACCGTAAAACCGTTGTTCTTCCCATCAGACCATTCCCAAGAATCTGGCCTACCTTCGAAAACAACCCCATGTAATAATGCTTCCAACTGTTGCTTGCTTTCAATTTCTTGTTCTTTCCCAACAGAAACAAACGAGGGAATTTATCCTTCAAAGGCTCCGAAATCAACCATGGGTCCAAATCTAACATTTATTTTGAACAAATGGTAATTAATTTTTTTTTAACTTGATGCTCACTTCACTTTTGACTAGGGATGGCTAAAAAAACCCGAGTCTGATAGATATAACCCGAAATACATGGGACGAGTATGCTGAAAGCCTAACAAGTTTTATCTGGGCATGGAATTAGTTTTAAATTTTTCTATGGAACACATATGGGCATATGTCATACCTAGTCTAATTACCTGAACCCACATTCTCGTTTAACTAAACTATATACATAAAAAATTTTACATATATTTTTATTTTCCCCTAGACATAGTTTATTAATGCTTAATTTTTAGTAGGTTCATTATGTGATTTTTTTTTCTCTCTTTTGGAATATGTCTTTGATAATATTTTTGTGTGTTGTGAATATTTACATTAAACTATAGAAAAATTATAATGTTATTTTTTATTTATGATAAACTTATATGTATGTAATGTATCGTATATTAATATACTAGATTATATCCCGGGAGCTTATCGGAATAGACAAATCTAATATAAAATGACAAAATGTGAGTTACGATGTAGCATAGAAATTAATGTACTATAATATGAGAAAACAAATTTTAATATGTGAATAAGAATAAAAATCTATATTAAAGAGAGAATGTATGGTTGGATCATGGATGAGCAACGCAGCCAGAAGCAACCACTGTAGGACACGATAGAGGCGGTGGTTTTAAGGTGTAACTTTTTTTAAAAACGACTTATTTTAACCTATTATGCCCTAGATGAAAACAAAACTCTCATTTACAATTTCATTAGTGTAAATAATTCATTAAAAGTTGTGTATCACATGGGTTATAACAATTTTTTTTGTTGTTTTATTTATTACTAGATTATATCTCGGAAGCTTTCCAGGATAGCCAAATCTAATATGAAGTGTTAAAATATGTGTTATGATGTATCATACAAATTAATGTACTACAATATGAGAAAACAACAATTTTAATCATTTGAATAAGAATGAAAATCTATATTAAAAAAAGATATGTGCTTAGATGAGGAGCAGAGCAGAAGTAACCATTGCAGGGCGTAATTAAGGTGGTGGTCTTGAAGATGTGACCCTTTTTTTTTTCAAAGAGTAGTTTTAATCTATTATGCCCGGGATGAAAATAAAATTCATATTTACTGATTTGAACATAATTAGTGACTTGCCTATACATGATTAATGAATTACCTGAACACGTTGCGTTTTTTTCCTGTATGAACAAAACCCCACAAAAAAATCATTTTTTATGTAGCACTATGATACTCATTGGAAAGATATTAAAACGCTCGTTAATTCTGTGTAGTTTTTTTCTTTAAAAAAACCTCGTATATAAAAGTTATTAACATTTAAATTGTAGGGGGAACATGAGAGAGAGAAAAACTTTTGAAGGAAAATAAGAGAGGGATGTCACGTGACACACTCAAAAGGGGAGGATGACTTCATTAAACGCCATGTCAGCTTCAGTGCTTTCTTTTATTAATATAATATAGATATAGATATAGATTAGGTTAGAAAATTTAATATTATACGAGGTAGGATCAATAAAATATTAAATGGTTTTTAATAAACGCAAATATAAAAAGAATTAGTTAAGAAAATAAGAGATAAACGTGAAATTATGATTTAATAATATTATTTAATATGATAGAGAATTAAGATGATCATAAAACTTTTATTTATTATATAGTAAAAAAAATAAAAAAGATAGAGATAAAGATTAATATTATAAATTATATATTAATAAATATTGGTTTAATTTGGGTTATTCTTTAATGTATGAACAAAAACCCACTAAAAAGTCGTCTTTTTTTTTTCCGTTCGCATAGTACTATGATACTCCTTGGAAAGATACTACAATGCTCATTAATTTGGTGTATTTTTTTAAATGTTGTATATAAAAGTTGCAAACGTTTAAAATTTATGGAGTTAATAGCGAATTTCGTCCCTGAGGTTTGGGCCAGTTTGCCACTCCAGTACAAAAGTTTTTTTTTTTTGCAATTCCTTACCTGAGGTTTGGATTTTTTTGCCAAATTCGTCCTTTTCACTAACCCAGTTAAAAAATCTCGTTAATGTCAGGGGTAGGGTTGTCTTTTTACACCTCAGGGACGAATTTGGCATTTAAAATTCAGTTAACCTTGAAGGACTGAATTTGCCAAATGATAAAAGTTTAAAAATTCTAATTTCCCTCTCATGCCTCCCACATTTTTTTTTCCGGTCACTTATTCCGGTCAAATTCCGGTCTATCTCCGGCGAGACCATAAACATGATTTTAAATGTTTTATTTTGACAAAAATAAATTTTGGTAAAAACTAGAAATTAAATTGATCAAGCATCAAGAAGAAATTCCAGTGAGCTGGATCCCTTCCTTCGATCCCTGCCGGATTGTTTCAACAGCTCCGCCAGCCACTGCTTCTCGTTGTCCACGTCAGCGCTTGCCGTTCCCAGCTTATCCTCTCTCATCCCCACAACATATTCCAATATCTCAATCGCATCGTCCCACCTACACAAACAAAGGTTCATTTAGTTGTGTCTTTAGTTTTGACGAGGTTGAACCACTATATGATTTCGTTTCGTTGGCCGGGGTTTTGATGATTTAAATACACAATTTCACTTTTAATAATTCAAAATTTGGTTGACTATAATCCATATTGATAACCTAACCAATGAAACTTCCATCTTTCACTTTCCATACCAAACACAATCCTTCGTTGGCCCCTAACTAATCCTAAATTGTTTTGAAACGTCATATATGAATGTAGTGAAATTAAAGGTTAATCAGTCGGTTCGGTTTACATGGCCGGTTCCAAATTCCAAACCGTCTCGTTGAACAGAAGGTTAAACTGCTGCCAAATAAATTGTGAAAACCAAACCGTATACATACATACATACATACCTTCCCAATGCATCATAAGTACCGGCAAGATTGGTATAAACCCCTAGTGTGTTAGGGTGGTGAGGTCCATATTCTGTCTCCAAAACACTTCTAGCTTCTTCAAACACATCCACAGCTTCATCAAATGACTCAATCTGAACACAAGCTAGTCCCATTTGGTTCAATGTAACCCCGAAAACACCCGATTTCTTTTCTCCGGCAACCCGAAACTTTGAAATAGCACTTTTTAAGTACTCGCACGAGTCGAAATAACTACCCATCATGTAACATAATACACCGATCTGAGCCTCGACTCCAGCCACAGTTGTCAGTTGACCCGGCCCCGTTCCATAAGCCTTGAGTGATTTCTTGAGCAAGTCGAGTGCTTCTTCTAGTTGGTTCATTGATTCGTAAATAGCAGAAACTTCAATAAGCCCGTTTGCGACGATTTCGAAATCATTCGGATTCGGCTTAACTTTTGAATATATACGCAAAGCGAGTTCACAATACGTTTCACATTCCCGGAATTTAATTTCTAGGCTTTACAGTTGCAATTGTGTTGGCAAACAGGGCATCGGTGGACAAACATTTCCTCTGTCAGGTTAGGGTACCATGTAGTGATGCAAGGAATACAGTATCGCTTTGTGCCACATCTCTCACAGCGAACAACGCGTCCCTTGTCGTTCCTTTTACACTGATGGCACGTAAGCTTAAGCTTTGAGTTGGACTCTTCCTCTTCTTTCTGAATATTAATATTAATCAACTTGTTCTTCTTCTTGGGTTCACTCCCCTCAGCATCAGAATAATATTTATCATTGTAGTTGATACGCTTCACATTACTTCTTCTTTCGGACCTTCCACTCTCAGCCGTGTCCTCTGTCAAAATAAAACATTTAAAATCATGTTTATGGTCTCGCCGGAGATAGACCGGAATTTGGCCGGAATAAGTGACCGAAAAAAAAAATGTGGGAGGCATGAGAGGGAAATCAGAATTTTTAAACTTTTATCATTTGGCAAATTCAGTCCCTCAAGGTTAACTGAATTTTAAATGCCAAATTCGTCCCTGAGGTGTAAAAAGACAACCCTACCCCTGACATTAACGAGATTTTTTAACTGGGTTAGTGAAAAGGACTAATTTGGCAAAAAAATCCAAACCTCAGGTAAGGAATTGCAAAAAAAAAAACTTTTGTACTGGAGTGGCAAACTGGCCCAAACCTCAGGGACGAAATTCGCTATTAACTCAAATTTATGAGAGAAAACATGGAAGAGAAAAAGATTTTTGAAGGGAAATAAGGGGGAGGAAGGTCTCACCTAGTGTCATGTGTCACTCAAGGGGTGGGGCTTAACCTAATGCCATGTGTTACTCAAGGAGTGTGAGGGATAGTTGGTATATAAGTAAAAATTATACAATGCTAATAATAGTAAAAATGAAACGAACTTGAGAACCAAAATAAGTGTCTTTTAACAAACTAATGGGTATACCCTACACTCGATAAACACTCGACGGGTATTTGATCGGGTATGGGAAACGGTTTTACAACCGGGTATGAATGTAAGATTACCAATACATGGCCAAACCTGGCCCATTGCAATCTCCACTTTTGACGGGTCATATATTCACGGGGTTATGTTGTCTCTCTTTAGGATGAGGCCGTGATCTTAAGTAGTTGTCTCCTAATATCATGCAATGTTTAGATTCGGTTCAATTAAGAATATTAGGCCAGACTAGGTTCTCAACTTGTGGAACAAAACATTAACTTCACCTTTAAATTCAAATGTGTTATGTTGATGACATCAAAAGAAAGCAACAATTGGTACTTGCTCACTCTAACCTACTAAGAAGGGCCTAAATGCTAGTTTGAGGTGGGATACATTACCCATGTTGGTGTTCTATAATTCAAGATATCAACATGAGTGGGTTCTATATGTTTCTTCTTTACATCATGGGTTGACTTGAATTTATATCATATCACAAAATTCTTGCCTAATAATACAAAAAAGTTGTTTGGACAAGTTTAGACTTTTTAACTTTAAGTTAAACTATTTACAAATTCTATATTCTAAGTATTAAAAGTTTGGCTTTTATAATTCACATCAAACATTGTTAAAAATACATAAATATATAAGGTTTTCTAGAAGACTAATGATTATACATTGTTTTTCTCTAAATATCCCTTTTAAAGCACCCACTTCGGAATTTGGATGTGGAGTGAAATAAAACATCAAATTTATAGAATTGAGGGGTTGGTGGGCTTTCACTTTACCAAAGTTGTTTTTTTTCCTTTTAATGATTGTATCTTGGTTGGTAAGCATGGGTTACCATTAGGCCTTCATGGCTTCCAACCCACAACCACTGAACCACATACCTATCGGACCATCTTATCCTTTCTACTTCCCCCATACTTCTTTTTCCCCATTTAGGAATGTGTCAATTTTCTATGTTCATTTTCATATGTTGGTGGATCATCAATTATTATTACTCTTCCCCCAATAACTAGAGTTCCTTCCACGTATTAATACGTTCCATGACTAGGTTAGAAACTCGTGTATTATACATACGGATTGAATAAAGGAATCATAAAATAATTACTAACACTAATAAAGATTTATGAATTATAAAATAACATTTTGAGATAAGATACAATAGAATTCACGTACAAATAAGTACTTCTAAGTAATAAAATAATGATATTGAAAATGAAAAAAGATAGTTATATATTTTCAAAAGACTTATTATATAGAGTTAATTGCTAATTTAGTTTCTGAGGTTTGTTAAAAATTGTTACTGACATCCAAATCTTTATTTTTTGTCATTTTAGTCCCTGTGATTTCATTTTTTTTGTCATTTTAGTCCCTGTGGACTAACAAGATTTGGATGAAAGTGACAATTTTTGACAAATCTCAGGGACTAAAATGACAAAAAATGAAACCACATGGACTAAATTAACAAAAAAAAGATTTGGATGAAATTAGCAATTTTTGACAAACCTCAGGGACTAAATTGGCAATTAACTCTATTATATATATGGGAAAGATCAAATGAGAAAAAAACTTTTTGTGAGAAAAAAAAAGAAGAAATAACATTGAGTTTAGAAATGTAAAAGTGCTTTTAGTTAAAAATGTTTATTGGCTTATGACTTTTGAAAAGGAGTTTTAAAAAAAAGTTTTTTGATTAGCTTTTGGATAAGAAACGTCAAAAAAGTCAATAGATTGTTTTTTTTAAGTGTTTCGCTTAACTTATTGTGAATATTGGTTGTATGGGTGGTAAATTTGTAATTTTTTTTTCAAAAGCCAAAAGCTAGGATTTCTAACATTTCAAAAACAATTTTTTCACCCTTAAAAGCCAAAAATCAAAACAGAAAGTGCTTTTGGGTTACACAAACAGCTTATTGGCTTATTGGAAAAGCCAATAAGTCAATAAGTTGTTATGAAACTCAATCCCAAACACCCTCAAATACTTTAACTCTTATTACATTAATTATTTTCTCTTTAATTTATTAGTCATTAATACTTTATCCTATATGTTATCAAAATTTGTCATAAACATATCAAAATTCATCATACATATATCATAACTACTGCCAATGATCTTTGGCCCAGCTGGTTTGAGGTGGGAATGTTTACCTCCTTGGAGGGTTCCTGCCCGGGTTTGGTCTCAGGTTCGAATCTCACGCTCCACCGAAAAAATAACCGCTTGGGTTTGAAAGGAGAAACCCGTGTGGTGCTATGGGATTTGATCCTGGGCAGTGGTCGCTTTGCAACACAGGATTTACCGCTGAAACACTACTCTCCAAAAAAATATATATCATAACTATCACACGTTTATCCTACATATATCGAGATTATCATCCTATGCATATAGAAACTCAATCTACATTTGTCCTACATATATCGAAATTTGGATTGATATTAAAGAATATATTTTGAAATTGAATTTTAAGTTTCATTAATTTAACTAGTTTAGAGGGGTTACAAAAAAATTATCATTTATGTAACATTAAATACAATTATTATATAAGGATTCCTATTGATTTAAATTTGTTCCTTTTCTTCTTTAGAATATTTTTCTTTCATTTGAACTCTTCAAAATATATATATATATATATATATATATAAAAGAAAAAGAGGTAATTAACTTTATTATGCAATAAAACACTAAAGGGTGAAATAAATTTTTTTGGATAAATTTAGAAAAAAAAAACACAGATAAAGATATAAAAATGAGAAGGGTGTGAAAGATACAAAAAACACAATAGATTACGAAATATGACACAATGCCGAAAAATATAACACAACTCTGAATGACAAAGTCATAATAAATGACAAAAATGACACAATGATGAAAATAACAAAAAGACACAATGCTACATAAAAGACATAATGATATCATGATATAATATAAATTCTAAAAACTACAAGCTAAAAAAAAGCGAAAACCTAAAAACTAAAATCGTGAGACTCGATAAAACAGTTCCAATACCGTTTAAATGAGTTCAATCAAAATCCATTCAATACCTGACTTTCTATTTTTCTTCAACCCGTAAACGGATAAGAATGAAGGATAGTTGATACCTTAAGTTTTACATGAGCTTCAATTTGAGTGCACACAAAGTCAAGAAGCCGCTTCAAATAGATGACTTCATTGGTTCTAAGCTTTACTATGGCAATATGTTATTCGTCAACATTATTAATTAAATGATTAAAAGCTATCTCATATTTAATTAATTAGTTAGTGGGCTTGAAATGGGTGCCATGAGTGTGGAACATTATGCAAAAAGTATTATCTTAATATAAAATAGTAGTGTTGCTAAGTTCAATATAAAGGTGCTTTTTTAAGTACCTAAAAATGACCATAATTCTGTAGCTAAATATAAATCATTTAAACCAAGCAGAACATTTTTTTTCAAAGTTGGAAACTATACTAAATTAACCTATAAAAAAATATTGGGAATTTTTTTTTAAAACAAAGTATAGAACACATATTTCACATAGAAGCATACAAGATTGGTTCGTCTACCTGATTTGGAGGTAATATGACACTTGAGAATCGTCTTTTATATGGTTTGCTTATAGTCGTAAGGACCAAATTGGTTCGTCTAACGTGATTTGATTTGTGTTGGTTGGAATTGGTTAAATGGTTGGGTTGAATCTACCGTTTGATAGGTTCAAGGATCATGATGACACCTATGACAAATGTGGGAACCATGCCTTTATGTGCACATATTGTGATTATATGCAAGAATGGGAGTAATATGGTGGCACATAATATGTTTAATTGGCTTCCTACGAGGCCTAACTTGGTCGACCGTGGGACTGGAAGTATCAAAATATATATGTTTTCATCTAGAAACATTACAAGTTGATCATTAGTTATTACTGACTTGATTAATGCATGTTAGGTGCCAACTGCTTAACTAAAAGATAATATAAAAAATAAAAATAAAAGAGAACATTATCATATTTTTGTTGAGAATCTAAAAATGTAGGATTTGGATAATGATAAAGCTCTCTGACAAAATAAAGTATCCGTCATTTTTTTTTTGTTTGGCATGATTTGTGTTTTATGGCTATCAAAAGGTATATTCTTTTACTTTTTTTTTTTTTTTTTTTTTACTTTTGAGTTGGTATTACAAATTGTAACTCTTTCATAGAAGCCTCATATTGGATTTATGTATGTATTTATTAGGGGCGAGTTAATTTACATAGTGATCTTAGACCGTCCGAAGTGGGGCGAGAAGACGGGGGAAGGAGGAACACCGCCTCAGGGGGGGGGGGGTTGGAGGGGACACGTGGCAGCTTCTAATTGGGGGCTATTTTTGACCGTTTGACAATAAAGTATATAGTTCGTGAACGACAACCCGTAAATGAGTTATTGGTACGTGATTACTTCTCACCCGAACCAACATATGATGAAAGAAGTTTTAGGCGTCGTTTTCGTATGAGTCGTAATTTATTATTAAGAATATCAAATGATTTAGAAAATAATTACGAATATTTCCAACAAAGGCTCGATGCACGTGGTGAGATGGGATTTACCGCGTTGCAAAAGGTCACAGCCGCGCTTAGGCACTTGGGTTACGGACAAAGTTCCGACATAATGGATGACTATCTATAGATGTCCGAGCGAACTGCTAGGGAAAGTGTTCACTATTTTTGTGCGTGTGTCATTGAACTATATTTAAAAAAAATTGAGAAAACCTACATTTAGTGACGTACAACAACTTTTAGAGTTTCACGAAGAAAAACATGGTTTTCCCGGGATGCTCGGGAGTTTAGATTGTATGAAATGGGAGTGGGAACTTTGTCCAACAAAGTGGCAAGGCCAACACTCGAGCGGATATCATGCTTGAAGCGGTTGCGTCACAAGATCTTTGGATTTGGCATACATTTTTTGGTGTGCCTGGTTCGTTGAATGATAGAATTATTCTTAATCAATCCCCAATTTTCAACGATCTTGTAAATGATGTTGCACCAAAAGGAACTTTTTTCTTAAACGAGGTAGAAAACAAGTACGGGTATCTTCTAACAGATGGAATTTACCCTGATTGGGCCGTGTTCGTAAAATCATTTACACGAAGGACTACGTTAGACCCTAAGATAAAAAAGTTTAACAAAGCTCAAATGACTGCACAGAAAAATATTGAGCGAGCTTTTGGTGTCTTGCAAAGAAGATGGCGCATTTTGGCCCAACCATGTCGAATGTTGGAAAAACCCCAAATACGAAATGTGATGTACGCATGCATTATTTTACATAACATGATTTTGGAAGACGAAGGACGTGCAATATGTGAGTACATTGGTGAGGAAACGCAACCAAGTCAAGGAAACATTACTGATGAAGAAAGAAACTTCAACAACTTTGAAATCAAGAATAGCCAAACACATCACAACTTTCGAGCGGATCTGGTTGATCATATTTGGAGTATACCAAGAGATTACGCATCCGACGATAACAATAGCGATAATTAAAAACATTTTCGGTTCATGTATTTTTTTAGTTCGTGTATTTTTTTTATTCCATGTTTTTTTAATGTTTAGTTTGTAGTTTATTATTAATTATAATGATTTTAATTATTTTTTTTAAAAATTGTGTTTTTTTATTAGTTTATAAAGAAAATTTTAAAAAATTAAAATCCACGTGTCACTTCTCCCCCTCTTTCCCCCACCCCCTTCCACTCCCCACAATCCCCCCCCCCCCCCCCATGTGGGATCCAAAAGTGTCATATGACGCTTCATCCCCCTCTTTCTCCCACCACTCCTTATAGTCTTATTGTATGAAGCGTATAGAGAACCACATCAAAATTACGTAAGCACACAAGTCAAAATTCTCTAAAATTATGCATAAAAAAGGTGCATGCTTCAACTTATGCATGCGCAATTCAATGCGCAATTCAATGAACTAAAAATAAAAAATACACATGTCGATTGTTGACGAAATACTTGCCATTGAAGTATCAAAGAAGGAGAACGAAGATGAAGAAGTATTAGAAAATGAAACATAGATGAAGTAAAATCATGGTTATCGGATTCTAAAATCGGAGAAGCTTTGGATTATTTAGACTTAAAGGATGATACCGGGGCAGTTCATGGAGCTCTCATACTTAACGCACAACGTCCAAATGCTCACCAAGGAGTGCACTCTCGCCCTAATATGTCGTCTCTGCAACCGCTTTCTAATCCGAACAAGTTAATTACGCAACCTTTATTATCCCTTCATACATTAAGGGGACTTTGTTTTTTAAACTTTCTCATATTAATTAATAGGAAATATGATTCAAGATTTTTTTTATTTGCATTATGTATATTTATATACATGTTTTCAACATTAACCGGTCCAAAAGTTATGAGCAATTGTCCAATCTAACTGAGGGAAAAACTAAATGTTACATATAAACTTAGGAGAAAGATACTGTACAAAGTGATTTTTTTTTGTAAGTACTGTGAGAATCAAAGGATGATATTTTTTTTTAATTTTTTTCCCATACTGTTAAACCTGTATTATAGTATTAAAATCTAAAAAAACAAAAAATAAATAAATTTTGATGTAGAGTAATTACTGTTGTAGAGTAATTACATAATTACTCTAGTGTAAACTAATGTATTTACTTTAATGACGTAATTACACTAAAAAAATTATTTTTTTTTGTATTAATCATCTAGAAAGTATGTTTAAGCACATGGGAAAAAAAGATTTCTAAAAAAGAATAAATTTCCTCCCCATTTGATTCTCACAGTTCTTACAAAAAAAAAATAATAATAAAAATAAAAATAAAAAAAAGTTATATTTGATCGTTACTCTATAAATTTATTTGTTTTCGTTTCTAAATGTCCAAAATATGTCGATGGGCACAACTAGTCTTATCCTGGATACACCCATGATTTCATGAACTACCCTTTTCCGGTTAGACTATCAGGAGTGGGGGCGGGAAGGGGGGGGGGGGGGGGGGGAACACCGCCGCCGGTAGGGCGGGAAAGCTGGCGTGGGGCGGAGGGCGAGAGGGGCTTCCCCGGCGTGGGGGGAGTGGGGGGACACGTGGCAGCGAGCTATTGGATGGGGGATATAACCATTAAAAAATAAAAAACAACAATCTAATTATCTTTATACCAAGGCCGGTTTTTTTTTTAAAAAAAAAAAGAAATTAAATAAATAAAATAAATAAAAAAACATTACATAATAAATTACTTAATAACCATTACACACTTAAACAACCATTACATAATCCTAATAATTCCTAAATTACTTATTTAAACATAAATAAATCCTAGATTACTTATTTAATCCTAAATCTCTCCACTATGGAGAGTAGTTGTCCCATTCCCAGGGGAGGGTGACGTACTCGGGTGAGAGGGAACGTGAGCTATCCCGTCCATCGGATCTCGCATCCGACGGGAAGTAGTAGTACTCACTAGGAGGGGTAGGTCGGCTCCAGTAGAGTTCCTCCTCCTCAATCTCCCGGAGGGCTTCCAAGTCCCCCTCAGTTGGGGAAGTCTCGTGTTGGGGGGTGGGGGTAGCCTGGTGTTGGGGGATGGGGATGGGGGTAGTCTGGTGTTGGGGGATGGGGGTGGAGGTAGCCTGAACTGAAGCAGCCCAGGTGGTAGGGGGAGACAACCTTAGTCGCTCCATACCTGTCTGGGCCATTACATACTCCATGGCCCAGACTAATTCCTCATCCGTCCAGTCATCATCGGCTGGAGGAGGAGGAGATGTTGGTTGTGCAGCAACAGCAGGAGGAGGAGGGGGATATAACCAATGTTGAGGAGGAGGAGGAGAAATGTCACACCCTCAAAATCCACTTGCGGAGTTTTACCGCGAGGCGCATGACAAACCAGGATCCAAACCAACGATCACAATAAACAAGTCTAAATGAACATAAATGCAATTTCAAAACATAGTTTAAAATCCCCGTTTACAGCGGAAGCTTATTTAAAAACAATATCTCAATAATGAAACAATAGTTCAACGTTCAAAAGACCATGCAACCCTATTAAGACGCCGTGCAGACGCGTGCGCCCTAGTCCAGTCGTGCTACCTTAGCGACCTGAGAAAACATGTAAAAGTTTACGTCAGCACAAAAATGCTGGTGAGTTTACAGGTTTTGTATCCAAGTACCAAGTCCACCTGTCCATACTATAACAAATAGAAAACCAGTATACGCTAGCTAGGCGTACGTTTTGTTACTACCACGATTGGAAAACCATTACTAACGCGAATACCAAAAGTATGCCCGATGTAGTTCCTGTTGTTCCTGTTGTTCCTGTTTGAGACAATATGCACCCGCCGACCCTCCAAGTCGACGAGCGGGGTTGGTCACTCCCAATAGCGCTATTCACATTTCCCCGTTGTGCAAACCCGCACATTCATGGTTCCCCCCCGGGACTTCCAAAGATCGTGTAGTACACAATAGAAACCCATAGTATGACAGTAGTTACCAAATAATCGTTTTAACACATGTTTTCTCCCCCGAAAGTATAAAACCAGTTTAAAAGAGGGGCCGTAAACTCACCTTAAGTTGCGTTACTCCTTAACCCGAGTAAACCCAGCTGCTATGCTAGTCCCGTAAGCGGCGACCTAACATACGACAGTTACAAGTACTTAGACTAATAACCCGCAGGTTAATTAGTCCCTAGATGTCCAGACCATAACCAAGTTCGTTTGAAAACACCGTGACTGTTTAACCGACCCAAAGTACAAGACTCGACATCCCATTGGTGACCCGAGACTCCCCGTGTTATGTTTACGCTCCAAAACGTACAATAACGCAAGTACACTTAACATACGTTAACGCACAACAAGTTATAGCACATAGTTCACGTATCACCGAAATACATCCAAATATATGTTACCAAGTTATTAGACATGTTACGGGGTTCCTAGCATGTTACTACATGTTAAATCGGGTCTCGGAATGCTAATTTACACTTACAGCAGCAGTACACGCGATTAGGAAAAGTCAACTAGCATTTAGGTTGGTCAACTAGCAATTAGGAGTCCTATTCGCCCCTATTATAGGCGATTAGGGGCTACTCCCCTCTATTATAGGCGATTAGGGGCTACTCCCCTGAACTTTCTAGTGATTAGGGCTAATCACCTGAACTTACTAGTGATTAGGGCTAATCACCTGATCTTACACAAGAGTAGACCTCTACTCGCCTATAATATGGGCGATTAGCACCCTACTCGCCTATAACATAGGCGATTAGGAATGCTACTCGCCTGTAACCTTGCTGTTCCGGTTTTTCGCGCGTTTAACGCTCCAAATCAGATCCAGAACGTGTGTAACCACCCAATATCATCCCAAACACTATCCTAAACATGTTTAACCCAAAATCCTTCGTTCAACCTCGTATAATCAGTCCTGCATGCAACCAAGTAATCCAAACACCAATTCACATAGCATGCAACATCATACTAACACGTGTAATCATAACCCTAATATCCAATTACTGAGATTCCTATTATCATAATATCAATATCAATACTGATCTATCATAATAACATATCAAATCATCATCATGAATCATAAAAATCCTATCTTTCTAATCATACACACCCATAACGCACGTATATTAGTTATAATCCGATTAACAACCCTTATTGACGATTTTCAGAAAGCTTTTTCGTTTATGAACAGGTCTGGACCATTAGGGATTGATTAAAAACGTTTACAAAGTGTTATGGATGAGAATCAAACCTTAGGGTTATGAAAGAATGATGGTTAGACCTTGAAACCTTGTGTTTTTGATCAAAATCGCCTTCCAGAGGTTGTTTATGTGTTTGGGGCGGTTATGGGACGACTAGGGTTGATATTAGGAAGTTTAGGAGGTTAAGCATTGTATTTATAGGCGTTTCTAGTCGTCCAGCACGTTATAGGCGAGTATGCAGCAGTTTCATGCGATTAGGGCTGCTAATCGCATGATTGTGCAGGTGATTGGGCCTAATCGCCCCTACATACACACGAGTAGGGCTCTAATCGCCCCTAAGGTCCTCTACTCGCCTCCCCTACAGGTGATTAGGCTTCCTAATCGCCTGTAGGGGTTGGTTTGGTGCGTTTTGCGCGTTAAACCCCGTTTTAACATATGTTAATGCATATTCACGTACCGACAAGTCATATAATGATTGTAAACACATAACACAAGTAAATACACATATTTACACTCGTTCACCAATTCCCGGGACTCGAGACTCGTACGTTCCGTATGACCTGGCGATCCTACAAATCGTCACCGTTTGTACACTTGGTTAAGGACTGACATCTAACGAACCTCTAGACCAACATCCAATGATCTTCTAGACTAATCAATAGTTCCCGAACCATAACCCGACTTAACTAACCCAGTTAAGTACAATATACGCGTGACTCGCTAAGGTAGACTTTCATCTAGACAACGTTGTTAACCAGAATTTGCCGGGTGTCACATCATCCCCACGTTAAAAGAATTTTCGTCCCGAAAATTGCTCAAGTACCAAAAGAACAAAAGAAATAACGAAGGAACAAACAAAAGATAGAAACCAAAAGAGAGAGATTTACCCGAGTTGTCACATACGTTAAAAGGAATCTCGACCCGAGATTCATTCAGCTGCCGAAGAGACATGTCTCGACTCAAACGCTTCCTTAGGAAAAAGATGAGGATACTTAGACTTCATCTGATCCTCCCGTTCCCATGTATATTCCGGTCCCCGGTCCGAGTTCCACCGAACCTTAACGATACGAATCTTGCTGTGACGCAGGCTGCGAATCTTGTAATCAAGGATCTCTACAGGTTCTTCCACAATCCGAAGACGATCATCAACCTTGATCTCTTCCAGTGGAACGATGAGAGACTCGTCAGCCAGACACTTCTTCAAGTTTGACACGTGAAAGACGTTATGTACGTTACCGAGCTCCGTCGGTAGATCAAGTCGATATGCCACCGGCCCAATCCGTTCCAGGATCGTAAATGGGCCGACATATCGCGGATTGAGTTTGCCACGCTTCCCAAAGCGTATGACGCCCTTCCACGGTGAGACTTTTAGAAGTACCTTGTCATTGACTTGGAATTCCAGTGGTTTGCGACGCTGATCAGCATAACTCTTTTGCCGGTCCCGTGCCGCCGCCAACCGATTACGAATATGTACGATCTTTTCCGAAGTTTCGTACACTAGTTCAGGCCCAGTGAGTTGACTCTCACCCACTTCAGCCCAACAAAGAGGAGAACGGCATTTCCGTCCGTACAGTGCTTCGAACGGAGCAGCTTTGATGCTCGTGTGATAACTGTTGTTGTACGAGAATTCTACCAACGGCAGATGAGCTTCCCAACCCTTGCCAAAATCGATCACACATGCCCGCAGCATGTCTTCTAAAGTTTGAATCGTACGCTCACTCTGACCGTCAGTCTGTGGATGGTAAGCCGTACTCATGTCTAGTTGGGTACCCAAAGCCTTGTGCAAAGACTTCCAAAAGTGAGAAGTAAAATGGGAGTCACGATCCGAGATAATAGAAACTGGTACCCCGTGCTTAGAAACAACTTCTTTCAAGTAAAGACGAGCCAAACGATCCATGGTGTCGGTCTCCTTAATAGCAAGAAAATGGGCTGATTTCGTCAACCGATCGACAATCACCCATATCTTGTCGTTCCCGCTTGGTGATTTAGGAAGTTGTGTGACGAAATCCATAGTAATCCGTTCCCATTTCCATTCCGGAATTTCAGGTTGTTGCAGGAGACCCGACGGTTTCTGGTATTCCACCTTGACCTTAGCACAGGTCAAGCATTTGCTCACGTATGAGGCTATGTCCGACCTCATGTTTGGCCACCAGTAAAGCACCTTTAGATCTTGGTACATCTTATCCGAACCAGGATGAATAGAATACCGGGACTTATGAGCCTCATCAAGGACAAGCTCCCGTAGTCCCCCGAACAAAGGAACCCATATACGTTCTGCGAAATAGTGCAGACCATCAGACCTTCGCTCTAGGTGCTTGTCGGCACCGTGCATAGTTTCAGCTTTAAGGTTTTCCTCTTTCAAAGCTTCCAATTGGGCAGAACGGAGTTGATCAGGTAACGATGAATGAATAGTGAGCTGCAACGCCCGAACGCGACGAGGTTTAGTAGATTCCTTCCTGCTCAAGGCGTCTGCTACAACATTCGCCTTGCCAGGATGGTACTTAATAGCACAATCATAGTCGTTCAAAAGTTCGATCCAACGGCGTTGCCGTATGTTCAAGTGTTGTTGGTCGAAAATGTGTTGGAGACTCTTGTGATCGGTGTAGATGGTGCATTTGGTACCGTACAAGTAATGTCTCCAAATTTTCAACGCGAATACCACAGCACCCAACTCCAAGTCATGAGTTGTGTAGTTCTTCTCGTGCACTTTGAGTTGACGAGAAGCATACGCAATCACTTTCTCGCGTTGCATCAACACGCAACCGAGTCCATGAATGGAAGCGTCACAGTAAACAACAAAATCATCAGGACCCTCAGGTAAAGACAAAATAGGAGCAGAACACAGTTTAGACTTCAGTTCTTCAAACGCTGACTCTTGTGATTCACCCCAGTCGAACTTCCTATCCTTCTGAGTGAGAGTGGTGAGGGGTTGAGCAATCTTCGAGAACCCCTGAATGAAACGACGATAATAGCCCGCAAGGCCTAGGAATTGCCGCACCTCAGTTGGCGTCTTTGGTGCTCCCCAGTCCTTGATCGCTTCGATTTTAGCTGGATCGACATGAATTCCTAGTTCATTAACCACATGTCCTAGGAATTGAACTTCGCGTAACCAAAAGTCACACTTTGAGAACTTGGCGTAAAGTTGTTCCCGTCGCAAGAGTTCCAAAACTAACCGCAGATGTTCCCCGTGTTCGGTCTCGTTCTTGGAGTAGATCAGAATGTCATCAATAAACACAATGACGAACTTGTCCAGATATGGTTTACAGACGCGGTTCATCAAGTCCATGAAAACCGCTGGTGCGTTCGTGAGACCGAAAGGCATGACCAAGAATTCGAAATGGCCATAACGTGTTCGAAAAGCAGTCTTCGCAACGTCAGCCTCCCTGACGCGCAGTTGGTGATAACCGGACCTCAAATCGATCTTGGAATAATAACTAGAACCCTGAAGCTGGTCGAATAGATCATCAATACGTGGAAGAGGATAACGGTTCTTGACGGTCAATTTGTTCAGTTCTCTGTAGTCCACACACAACCGGAAACTCCCATCCTTCTTCTTAACAAATAGTATCGGGGCTCCCCAAGGGGAAGAACTTGGCCGGATGAAACCCTTGTCCAAGAGTTCCTGTAACTGACTAGACAATTCCTGCATCTCGGGAGGTGCAAGACGGTAGGGGGCCCGAGCAATAGGAGCAGCCCCTGGTACAAGATCAATACCGAACTCGACTTGACGATGAGGAGGAAGACCAGATAAATCATCGGGAAAAACATCAGGAAACTCGCGTACCACCGGAATGTCGTCGATCTTCTTTTCATCACCAGAGGAAACAGATAAAAGTGCCAATACGGCTGGATAACCCTTTCGAAGACACTTAAGGGCTTTCATGCTAGAGATGATGTTTAGCGGAACACCACCCTTGATACCGTACACAGAAAGAAATTCTCCATCAGGGAGAGGAATCCGAATAACCTTATCGTAACAGACGATCTCCGCGCGATACAAAGATAACCAATCCATTCCTACCACAACGTCAAAACTACCCAATGGTACCGGCATAAGGTCGATGGGGAACGATAAACCCGACAACTCTAATTGACACTCCGAAGAACACTAGTAGCTTCAATCGTTTTACCGTCAGCTAACTCAATAATATACTTGGTCTCTAATGGTACGGGTATTACATCTAGCAGTCGACTAACATCCATGGATACAAAACTCTTGTCGGCACCAGAATCAAATAACACGCTAACAGAACGATTATTGAGAAGAAACGTACCGGTGACTGTGTCAGGGTCCTGCCTAGCCTCAGCAGCTCCAATGACGAAGGCACGTGCATTTCTGCCGCCGCCCCCGTTGTTACCATTCCCGTTGTTCCCACCCTGCTTCAGTTTTGGGCAATCCTTCTTGTAATGCCCAGTGTCACCACAGTTGTAGCATCCTTGTTTCCCTGTAGTCCCCTGAGTAGTCGGAGCTGAGCTGTTAGTCGGAGCCTGAGTCGATGGAAGTGTAGCCCGACAATCCTTAGCATAATGCCCTGTTCGCTGGCAGCGGTGACAACGGTTACTGTCGCAGTTCCCTTGGTGATGGCGTCCACACTTGTTGCATTTGGGCAGTTTTCCCGCATAACCACCCTGCTTGTTACCCGAAGAAGATGAACCCCCATTATCAAACCTTTTACCCTGCTGTGTAGACCCAGATCCTTTCCCGTCGTTCTCCCACTTGCGCTTGTTGTTCTCTGGGGCCTTAACTGTTGAACCCTTCGCAGGCAAAATCCCCTCATTCACTTTTAAGTTGGTCATCCTATGGGCCGATCGAACTACCTCCGCATAAGTAGGATGATTCCCAGCAGCCACTAACCCTGCAATTTCCGGTACTAACCCTGAGACATAGTGTTCAATCCTACGATATTCTGGCACGTGCAGATCGGGACACAGCACTGCCAACTCATTCCGTCTCACAGTATACTTCTCGATTTCCGACCCAGTCATCTTGAGGTTCCACACCTCATGCTCCAGCTTCTGTACCTCTTCCCTCGGACAATACTCACGTTTCAGCAACTGCACAAAGTTCTCCCATGGCATAGCATATGCCTCCCCAATACCCATGTTCTGGGTGATGCCATTCCACCAAGTCAATGCCACGTCCTGAAATAACGCAGCCGAATACTTCACCCGATCTTTTGGAAGACAGTTACACATCAGAAATACCGACTCCACTTTCTCCAACCACCTTAGCAAGCTAACCGCACCCTCAGTGCCAGAGAATTCCTGTGGCTTACAGTCCCGGAACATCTTGTAGGTGCACATGGGTGGGGGTGGGTCAACAGGACCACCACCACCGTTGTGCCCTAACTGGAGGCAGCTTGGAGCAAGTTGTTCAGATCAGCCTGTGATAGGTTAATACCTCCACCACGACCACCAGCACCACCGCGACCACCACCACGTCCACCATTGCGACCACCTCCACGTCCTCCACGCACTCCAGACATGATTCTGGCAGAAAGAACGAGAAAATTTAGTTTCGCAGTTAAAGATAACCACCAATGTTCACAAGATCAAAGCCAGATCCAATCCAGGACTATCCCCTCAAACCCAGAGCTCACTAGGGCTTCCATGCATTTCGGTTTATGATTTTGTGTGCACCCAAAATGATAAACCGCTCTACATGGTCCTCCAAGTGTTCTCCTAGTTCAAAGTTCAAATCACCGAACATAGACTCTTAGCTACACACCGTAATACTACGGTAGTTTATGACAAGTGTTTCTATTGGGGTGCGAAAGGGAGATGTCCGAGCCTTGGACAAATCTCAAGAGTACACGAGTTACTCCAATAGACTACACTGCCTAGATAATAAGTAACCCAACCTAAGATAGAACGGATGATGTAACGTAGAAAGACCAACGATTTAGAGACACCCCGACAAGACCATACGTAAACCACTATAACGTTTAGTACCATGTGATCGTCTAGTGTGCGCGACTCGGCTATAGACTAGACTCTACATGCAGTCCTAGTTCACTATAACCATTGGCTCTGATACCAATCTGTCACACCCTCAAAATCCACTTGCGGAGTTTTACCGCGAGGCGCATGACAAACCAGGATCCAAACCAACGATCACAATAAACAAGTCTAAATGAACATAAATGCAATTTCAAAACATAGTTTAAAATCCCGTTTACAGCGGAAGCTTATTTAAAAACAATATCTCAATAATGAAACAATAGTTCAACGTTCAAAAGACCATGCAACCCTATTAAGACGCCGTGCAGACGCGTGCGCCCTAGTCCAGTCGTGCTACCTTAGCGACCTGAGAAAACATGTAAAAGTTTACGTCAGCACAAAAATGCTGGTGAGTTTACAGGTTTTGTATCCAAGTACCAAGTCCACCTGTCCATACTATAACAAATAGAAAACCAGTATACGCTAGCTAGGCGTACGTTTTGTTACTACCACGATTGGAAAACCATTACTAACGCGAATACCAAAAGTATGCCCGATGTAGTTCCTGTTGTTCCTGTTGTTCCTGTTTGAGACAATATGCACCCGCCGACCCTCCAAGTCGACGAGCGGGGTTGGTCACTCCCAATAGCGCTATTCACATTTCCCCGTTGTGCAAACCCGCACATTCATGGTTCCCCCCCGGGACTTCCAAAGATCGTGTAGTACACAATAGAAACCCATAGTATGACAGTAGTTACCAAATAATCGTTTTAACACATGTTTTCTCCCCCGAAAGTATAAAACCAGTTTAAAAGAGGGGCCGTAAACTCACCTTAAGTTGCGTTACTCCTTAACCCGAGTAAACCCAGCTGCTATGCTAGTCCGTAAGCGGCGACCTAACATACGACAGTTACAAGTACTTAGACTAATAACCCGCAGGTTAATTAGTCCCTAGATGTCCAGACCATAACCAAGTTCGTTTGAAAACACCGTGACTGTTTAACCGACCCAAAGTACAAGACTCGACATCCCATTGGTGACCCGAGACTCCCCGTGTTATGTTTACGCTCCAAAACGTACAATAACGCAAGTACACTTAACATACGTTAACGCACAACAAGTTATAGCACATAGTTCACGTATCACCGAAATACATCCAAATATATGTTACCAAGTTATTAGACATGTTACGGGGTTCCTAGCATGTTACTACATGTTAAATCGGGTCTCAGAATGCTAATTTACACTTACAGCAGCAGTACACGCGATTAGGAAAAGTCAACTAGCATTTAGGTTGGTCAACTAGCAATTAGGAGTCCTATTCGCCCCTATTATAGGCGATTAGGGCTACTCCCTCTATTATAGGCGATTAGGGGCTACTCCCCTGAACTTTCTAGTGATTAGGGCTAATCACCTGAACTTACTAGTGATTAGGGCTAATCACCTGATCTTACACAAGAGTAGACCTCTACTCGCCTATAATATGGGCGATTAGCACCCTACTCGCCTATAACATAGGCGATTAGGAATGCTACTCGCCTGTAACCTTGCTGTTCCGGTTTTTCGCGCGTTTAACGCTCCAAATCAGATCCAGAACGTGTGTAACCACCCAATATCATCCCAAACACTATCCTAAACATGTTTAACCCAAAATCCTTCGTTCAACCTCGTATAATCAGTCCTGCATGCAACCAAGTAATCCAAACACCAATTCACATAGCATGCAACATCATACTAACACGTGTAATCATAACCCTAATATCCAATTACTGAGATTCCTATTATCATAATATCAATATCAATACTGATCTATCATAATAACATATCAAATCATCATCATGAATCATAAAAATCCTATCTTTCTAATCATACACACCCATAACGCACGTATATTAGTTATAATCCGATTAACAACCCTTATTGACGATTTTCAGAAAGCTTTTTCGTTTATGAACAGGTCTGGACCATTAGGGATTGATTAAAAACGTTTACAAAGTGTTATGGATGAGAATCAAACCTTAGGGTTATGAAAGAATGATGGTTAGACCTTGAAACCTTGTGTTTTTGATCAAAATTGCCTTCCAGAGGTTGTTTATGTGTTTGGGGCGGTTATGGGACGACTAGGGTTGATATTAGGAAGTTTAGGAGGTTAAGCATTGTATTTATAGGCGTTTCTAGTCGTCCAACACGTTATAGGCGAGTATGCAGCAGTTTCATGCGATTAGGGCTGCTAATCGCATGATTGTGCAGGTGATTGGGCCTAATCGCCCCTACATACACACGAGTAGGGCTCTAATCGCCCCTAAGGTCCTCTACTCGCCTCCCCTACAGGTGATTAGGCTTCCTAATCGCCTGTAGGGGTTGGTTTGGTGCGTTTTGCGCGTTTAAACCCCGTTTTAACATATGTTAATGCATATTCACGTACCGACAAGTCATATAATGATTGTAAACACATAACACAAGTAAATACACATATTTACACTCGTTCACCAATTCCCGGGACTCGAGACTCGTACGTTCCGTATGCCCTGACGATCCTACAAATCGTCACCGTTTGTACACTTGGTTAAGGACTGACATCTAACGAACCTCTAGACCAACATCCAATGATCTTCTAGACTAATCAATAGTTCCCGAACCATAACCCGACTTAACTAACCCAGTTAAGTACAATATACGCGTGACTCGCTAAGGTAGACTTTCATCTAGACAACGTTGTTAACCAGAATTTGCCGGGTGTCACAAGAAAGTGGAGGTTATGCAGCAGCAGGAGGAGGAGGGGGAAATAACCAATGTTGTGGAGGAGGAGGAAGAGGAGAAGTGGAGGTTGTGCAGCAGTAGGAGGAGGAGAGGAGGTAAATGGTAGTCTCTGATGGCGGCCCCGTCCACGAACCCGGCGAGAGTACTGCAGGAGAGGAGGTTGAAAACCGTCACCCATGTTATTCATTGCTTTAGGGAAGAGGAATAGGTGTGAATGAGAATTTGGTTAGGGGTTGTATTTATAGGGTTAGAAGTATGAAGCAGCGGGGGGGAAACTTTGAAATTCAAAGTTTCAAATTTAAAATTTCAAATTCAAACGTATGGGTGGGAAAAATTAACGTATGGGTGGGAAAAATTAATGTTTGTACTGTGTGGAGCAGTGGGGGAAAATTTGAAATTCAAAGTTTCAAATTAAATATTAATTAAAATTTTATTACTTTAATATTAATTATTTTTTTATTAATTTAATATTAATTATTTTTTTATTAATTTAATATTAATTATTTTTTTATTAATTTAATATTAATTATTTTTTTATTAATTTAATATATTTTTCGGTTTATATTATTATTATTATTATTATTATTATTATAAAAAAAAGAAAAAAAAAGAAAAAAGAAATGCCAAGTGTCACTTCCCCCCACCTCTTCCCCCCTTCCACTCCCCACAATTATTTCCCCCCCTCACAAGGGGCCCACAAGTGCCACATGACGCTTCATCCCCCCTCTTCCCCCCCACTCCTTATAGTCTTAGCATGGGATGAACTAGCAATGGTCTGGCCGATCGGTTTTTTTTTTTTTTAATGATTGGCGATAGAACCAGTGACCCAGTTCAGTAGCTGGACCGGTTTTGGTCAGTAGTAAATATTTTTTTTAAGGAAATATTTATTTACTTTTTATACCAATAAGATTTGGACTATAAGCTATTTTTTTTGAACGGCCAACAAATTGGAATCACTCACGGAACACTGGAGTATCATCGTGCCACCAATGTTGCCACGCGATCATATTCCACCACCAAGTCACCAATTCAGGAGGAAACTCATAATTATGAGAAAAACCCCCTTTGTGAGATTCGAACCCAGGACCTTATGGCCCTTAAGTCTTATCTCACCACTAAGATGTCACTAAGCTATAATGCCTTAGGCTAGACTATAAGCTATTAAAAGCGTTTATCATTAATCTAGAAAAATATATTTGTTTCATTTTGTGTTCTACCGTTCAAAGGAAACGGATGGAAAATTAAGAAAAATCTTCATTTCTCTTCAAATTCTTCAATTTTGAAAGAAAAGTTAGAAAGGGAAATTAGTAACAATTTTCTTTTCTTATGATAATTATCAGCTGTAAATTGTCATCCTCGCAGCAACGTGCGGGTTCCTCACTAGTTTTCTATAAAATGCCTATATACATATGTTGTGTGTGTGTGTGTTTTTAATAGAAAACTCAGTTTAAACTTAACACTCGGACCATTAAAAACTCATTTAAAACTCAAAAACTTATAAGCCCATTTGTAAGACCATTACTCAATTAAACTCAACTTAAGGTTTAAGAGTATATTTTTAGGGTGGATGGGGTGGTCATCACCCCATCACACTCATCACACTATCACGCTTAATCATCTTGTGACACCTCATTTAAGTACTAAACTTATGTGGTGTTGTTCACAATTATCACTAAAACCATCATACCCAATCACCTTGTGACACTTCATTCCGTCATACCAACCACTATTTTTTTATAAATAAAAACCAAGAAAGATAGTTTTTTAGTGGAGACCACCCACCTACTTGTGGTGAAAAATTAATTGAGATGGATGGTTTGTTAGTGGGGACCACCTACCAACCTTCACTTTTCTTGACTTTCTCCGTGATGTATGCCACGGTCGCGAAAATATTGTGTGCATCACAAAATGTGGGGTGGTGGTCGTGATGGTCACGGTCATTACGAACCACCCTTAATGACCCGGATATGACACCTAAATCTTCTTAGACGCCTCTAGCTCAAACGTACTGAACTTAGATAGTTATATCCATTTAAAATTTGGAAAAATAGAAATAAATAATCCAACTATTCACTATTGGCCAATAACAGTCTCAACTACGAAAATCACCAATATTAGTCCCAACTTTCGACATATTGGAAACCAACGGACCCAAACTAACGGAGGCTAACTCCGTTAGTGTGATGCTGACGTGGCATGCCTAGGTGACAAGATGATCCTACATGGCATCCTACGTGGCATGCCACATGGCAAAATAATCCTATGTGGCATCCTACGTGGCATGCCACATGGCAAAATGATCCTACGTGGCATCCTACGTGGCATGCCACGTCAGCATCACACTAACGGAGTTAGCCTCCGTTAGTTTGGGTCCGTTGGTTTCTAATATGTCGAAAGTTGGGAACAATATTAGTGATTTTCGTAGTTGGGACTGTTATTGGCCAATAGTGAATAGTTGGGATTATTTATTTCCATTATTCCTTAAAATTTATATATATATATATATATATATATATATATATATATAGGATTTGGTTCAAATGAGAACCTTTTCCCAAATTGAGAACTAGAGAACCATTCTGGGCCACACATTTCTCTAAGGCAATTTTTTTTTTTTTTTTTTTTTTTTTTTTTTTTTTTTTTTTGCAAAAATCGCTGCTTTATATGTAAGGAAAATTTTTTTTTTTATTTTTTTTGGTTTTTTTTTTTCAGTATACACATGTGTATAATTGCATTATACACATATGTATAATGTTATATACACATATGTATAACTGAAATATACACATATGTATAGCTGAAAAATGCTATATACATATATGTATAATTGCTATATACACATATGTATAATTGTCATATACACATATGTATAAATGAAAAAAAAATTCAAAAAAAATAAAAAAATTTTTTTTCCTTGCATAAAAATGTGCGATTAAAGCAAAAAAAAAAAAAAAAAAAAAAAAATTTTTTTTTTTTTTTTTTGCCTTTATATGAAATGTGTGGCTCAGAATGGTTCTCTCAGTTCTCAAATAGGGGTTGGTTCTCTTAGGATCCCTACCCTATATATATATATATATATATATATATATATATATATATATATATATATATATATATTCTTACACGTTTGTGATGCTCTCGTTGCTTAGCCTAATTAAATATTATTTACTGTAATAAATAATAATATTTGCATACTGTTTTGGTGATGCGTAACAATAAAATTATATTGCAATTATTCTCTTTTTGCAGTCGTTGTTGGCATAATTAACCATTTAACCAACGTCTTAAAGTGACCTTTCAGGTTTCGGTTTCACCCCACCAAAACCGTCACTTGCATGCGTGTTGGCCCAACCCACTCTCGCCATCACCATCTACTTTTTTATTTGAGAAAAATAAATAGATGACTATGTCCATCACAACTAGGCTTGCGTTTGCTCGTTTAACTATAGAGAACTAAAGCTTGAACTCGACTCATCTCGCAATCTATCTCGTGCTAAGTGACTAGTTGAAATAAATTACATATTATTAACTTTTGACACAAATATTTATGTGTAGATATAAGATATTTGAGTTTCACACCAAGCCAAACTGTGTCCAAAAGTTAGATAAGTGAGATATAGATGCTTTTAGTATTGTGTTTGAAATAGAGTATGGGGCTGTTTGGTAGCCTCTTAACTATTCAGCGCTGAATGATTCAGCATTCAACGCGTTTGTTTCAGCTTCTGAATGGAATGGTTAAGTCTGAATCACTAAGATTTGGGATGTTGCTGAACCATTAAGCATTGAACTATTAAGCACTGAACTAGGCTGAACTTTAATGAGGCTCCCCTACCAACGTGGGACAAGAAAACTAACCATTAAGAGGTCCAACTTAATGATTCAGCGCTTAATCATTCAGACATCTTAACCATTCAGACCTCTTAATGATAATCAACCAAACAGCCCCTATGTCTCTAACCATTGTGTATGTTGTTGACTAGTAATGGTCCCGTTATCTTGATGACCAACAATGTCGCTAATAAAAATTAGGTTTTTTTTTGTCGTAATAAATGAATAGCAATTTTGTCAAAATTCGTGACGCATTTTTTTCTGTAGGAAAACTTTATAGCAAAATGACCACTTTTCTAGTAGTGATAGCTACAAAACGATTTCATTTGATCATACGCATTGCATGTTATAAAGAAGTCATAACTCATAATGCAATTTTGGTTAAGTTTTTATGATAAATTTTGATATACAACACATAACAAATATGAGAAAAGTGACTAGTAATGTAGTTTAGAGATTGAGAATTCTCTAAATATTGTTAGACTCCCCTAGACCAAGGGACTGAGGTCCTGTGATCGTTAATTACCAACACGGATTCCAATTCCTTATTTTCCACAAATGTTTAGAGACTTGAAAAACCGATATATCTTGATCTTGTGTGTTCATCTCTGGCGATACAAGTATTGATTTGGATGTTGTAACATAAGGAGATAGACAACGTGTTGTCTGAGTTGAGATACAAAAATTGGTATAAACGAATCATGTCAAACAAATAGTCATAACTAGTATTCGATCCTCACATAATTATGTGATATCATGTACTCTCATTTTTTAATCATAAAATATGTATTCCTATTAACGGTATTTTACAAGTAAATAGATTATTATTTTTATCTATTTTATAAACCACAATAGACACATTCACTAACAAATCAGAGTTTGAAGTTGACTTCTCACCTATCATTCTATCAAGAAGTTCACATTGCTTCCAATTTAGGCGTCTAGGTCTCGCCTCGCCTGAGTGCATAGTCACGTGTTTGCTCGCATTAAGCTACATAAGTAATGATCAAATATGTGGTTGTTCACTTATTTGAGTGCTTGAAAAAAATCTAATTATTTAAGAGATATGACTAAATGTCTCTCAAATTAGGTTCAAAGAATGGAAAGACGTATTCTTATTTTACCTTTTGTTACAGGTTTGTAACTTCTATGTATCTAAAACGATTTTTGACTCTTAAATCTTGAAACATAATATAAGTCGGTTATAATATTTGTTTTAGAATGTAAATCCAAACACCTTAAGATATGTACTTCGGTCATTTGGTGTATATGGCATAAAACAAAATGTTTAAGCTTCCCATTTTTAGGCCTGGCCCAATAAAAACAAAATGTTTAAGCTTCCCGTGTTTAGGCCTGGCCCAATAAAAGCTTTGACTATATACAACTAGGGCTGCAAACGAACTGAACTTTCAGCGAACAGTTCATGAACCGTTTGGCGGGAAGTTCGTTTGTGTTCGTTCGTTTAATAAACGAATGAACACGAGCAAAATATTTTGTTCTTTAGTTAAACGAACGAACATGAACAGAGGCCACGTTCGTTCGTTTATGTTTGTGAACGTTCGGTAACGTGTTCATTTATGTTTGTTTGTTTGTGTTTGATAGTTTAATAAGGTTTTTAATTTTTATAATTTGTCTTAATATTATTTTGGTTTTATTTATTTAACCCAAATAAATAAATAAACATATATGTATGCGGATTTGATTTTATTATAAAGTTAATATATGTTCGTTTATGTTTGTCTCTGTTCATGAACAAAATTAACAAACGAACACGGACATGATTGTTTTCTTAACAAACGGAAACGAACAGACAATCTTGTTCGGTAAGCGTTCGTGAACACATATTTTCCTTAACAAACGAACACTGACAAGGCCTTGCTCGTGTTCGTTTGGTTCGTTTGCAGCCCTATATACAACCCAATTATATAACTTTTCATTTATCAGGATCACCATGTCCTAAGCCTGTCACCCACCCTGCCCTTCACAAAATCACAACCGACTCTGATTATAAACCAATTCATGGCGAGATTTGGGTATACAGTGTACCTCGCTTTTAAAAATAACCTTGTTTAACCTACCTCCTATATTGGGCAGGTTCGTGATATAACTAGGGATGACAATGGGTCGGGTATTGGTAATCGCATACCCATACCTGGTTATAAAATCGCGTCCCATACGGCCATACCCGGCCCAATACCCATCAAGTATATGTTGGGTAATTACCAGCTAGGGATCGAGTATACCCGCTATTTTGTAAAAGTTACCCATTGGAATTTCCAATTACATTTTTTTACTATTATGATTATTATATAATTTATACTAGATTTTTGCCCACGTGTACACGCGGTTCACCAACGTACATGTATTTAGGGAATTATAACGTTTAAAATAAATTATGAGTAAAAATATTGTATTAAAGTATAAAACAACGAATACAAATTTAATTCAAAATATCACTAAATATTTCTTTATACACCACATTTCTGGTTTTAGTTTTCACATTCCCATCAGCATCAAGTATAAGTAATTTCACCCCTGCCCTGCTTTTAACTCTTGACAATGCGACATAAAGTTGGCCATGTGAGAATACAGGTTCTCTTAAATACAATCCAACCTTAGATAATTACAACATGACGAACAATATATATCGACCAAAGAATGCTTTTGTTTCCATTTCGTACAAATAATTACAACATAACAGGGAAACAAACGTAAAGAAGTATGGATTAATGTTAACACGCGGTTCACCAACGTACAATTATTTTGAGCGGTAAAACGTATAAAAATATAGTAGAAATATTCTATTAAAATTTAAAAGAAACCAATACACACAAAATTATTTTGTCGCACCTGAAAGCTAAGCATCCACACCTAAATACTGAATTCAAGATTGTAGAAGAGGAAGGGTTGCTGTGCCAGTTGCGCTTCCTCTGATTGATAAGCCAATTTTTTATCTATTTCAACTGTAGCCCTATTTCTTTAACCAACGGTGCCTTGTCTTCTTCCTGCACATTAAAAACCTTAGATCATTTTTACTACAGGCCGAATCAAGTTTGTATTGCCTAATTAATTTTCATTGTATACAACTAATGCATTACTTAAGATTAAGAAAAACAAATATTTTGGAACGATAATATTTGAAGAAAAAGATTTAGGCAGCTATATTCATTATAGACACAGACCGGTTTTCAACCCGTTTGACCCATTTTTCTTTCAACTTTCTATAAACCACTTGAATAATCACAATGCATTGTATAAAATTGAGTTGAAGAATGACTAATTAATAATTACACCTGGCAGAGTTGTCTTATTATAAAATGCATCCACAGTCTTGTCCACTTCGTCTCTAGACAGAATATAACAAAGCAAAAACCTAATAACAACACATAATTGGGTTTCAACTTTCAATGAGTCAACACACAACTCAATACCATTAAATAAGAATATTTGTTAAGGAAATACAGATTTCAAATGAAATATAGAATTCAGTCATGATGAAGGAAATACAGATTTCATGGAGGTAAAACTTACCAAAACGTCTTGTGTAAGATCCCACAGCTGACGGATTGAGTATTAGGCAGTTCACCTAGCTTCCCAAACCATTCTTCATAAAAGGACCATATTTTTGACCTGGCTCAAAACATAATTTAATAAGAAAGTAATCCATTTGCCCATATGAAAAATTAAAAAAAAATATATAAAGGACTCAAGAAGCATACAAGTACACCAAGAACTGATATTGTGCATAATTCCCGGAGATCACTTCTATATCTTGTTGGATGTTTTTGATTGTTGACTTTTTTCCATGAACCTAAAACAAAATAAATGGTTGTGATTTGCCCAATATCCGAAAAAAAACATAATTTAATAAGAAACTAATTCCACTTGCCCAATATACGACTTGCTCTGTCACCAATAAAGAAAGTGTGATCGCGTAGAAACAACATGATCATCTTCTTCTTCTAGAGTAGAAACAACACTTTTCGCGTCTTCTGCCAACAAAGAAAGTGCGATCGCGTGATCAATTTCTTCACTATCAAAGTCTGATAACACGTCCTACATCCACATAACATACAATAAAATTCAAACAGTTAAGTTAAATCAAACAAAATGTAAAGAGCATTAATATACCCATGCAATTGGAGGATACTTACCATAACTCCCATGATGTTTTATTGAATGTTTATTGATGTAACTTAACCACTTAATAATCTTGGTTAAACAACCCATGAATCATTAGAACCCTTTTCTGCATATGAAATTAAACAATCTTGAATTACCAATTTTTCGCGAACCGAAATCCATTTTTTCAACCAAAGTGATAATAAACATTGATCAAGAATTCAAGATTGAAACTTTATGATGAACAAACCATAATTATTGATTACAACTTCCACCAAGAGAATCCATGACATAAACAAAACCAAAAAAAAAAATTAATAAAATATTCATCTTCCAGCTATACTGTTGGTTGTTCATAATTAAAACAGACAATGTATACCTAATTTGCAAAACAACATTAATGAGTTTAATGAACTAACCTTCAAAAACTCATTGATAAGGAGAGAGCAGCATTCTTGACGACAACTGAGAAAGCTTGGACTGGATTAAGTGAGCAATTGCACTTAACTACATTATATCTATTAGAAAATGCGCTTAATGATCGTTGTAATCCAACTGAAATCTTGACACCAAATAAATTTTATAATTGTAGGTGACCACCACGCAACATGCTACGCATGAAAACAAAAGGATTCAAAATGCTTAGCAAAATATAAGTTATGCAAGTAAATTAATCATTAATCAATTTAAAAAAAGTTTTTTTTCTAACAACAATAACAACAATAAGTTACCAAGTAAAAAATCAACTTTACAATATCCAAGCACTCAAACAAACATGTAAATAATCTAATTTATCATCTACCAATTGTAATATTAAATATTAAATTATTAATAGATCTACAAACAAATGGCTAATGAGCTACATATGTTGGTTATTGAAACTGTATTTTATGTTCAAGTGGCAAAATAAGTTGAGAATTGACCTTCCTAGTCGCGGCGCCTGAACCCAAATCAACCTGCAACAAAAAAATATCAATCAAACACATAAGGGTTCTTTGGATGTGAGTTTTAAAGGTGATCAATTATATTATATAATTATATTATCTGTTAAAACCGTAACAATGAGATAACTGATTTGCAGAAGTGTTTGAATCTGTCTACATATGAAGATATTAAACTGCAGGCATATAGAAAGATGCACGTAAATGAAGGGTTTTTATTACACACTTAGTCATGAAGCGGATGTTTATTGACAAACAGAACTATGTCAATACAGTATAGAAGAAATACAGAAATAATGACATCTTATTGACATCTTGTTGAGGCTTCGCCGGTAATTGATCAGCCGTCGTAACCCTGTAATTGACATAGTCAAATAACTGAATAAACCTGAAAGATCATACACAATCAAAACCTAAATCAATTAACAATAAAGAGTTGACAAAAAAAAGAGAGATTAAACAAACGGACTAACCAAAATTAGGGTTAACAAGCGGATTAAACATTAATCGGTGACGAAAGTAAGTAATAATCATAACAGGGAAAAAACGTAAAGAAAAGAAGACATGGTTGATCTACGTGTGTGTTAAAGAAGAACGGTAGAGTGTTACCTTGAAGGAGACGATAAGAAGGAGATGATCGACGATCATTGGAGTATTCATGTCTGGTAGATACAGAAAAATTGTAGAGATTGTAGTGAGCTCTCAATAGGGTTTGAATGTTGATGGCGTGAATGAGAAGCTTTGACCAAATCATAATGAATTACCCAATTTAATATAATTACCTAATTTAATATAATTAATGATTTTTGATTTTTAGAAAAAAGAAAAATTTTATAAAATCTCACAATGGGACACTTGGCACAAGTTGATTGGCTATGTAATTGGAGGCTCAATGTGGGATTGACAAGTGTCCACATTGAGTTTCATATATTAGTTGTATAGAATAGAAGATTTATATACAACTGTGATAAACTAAAATATACATCATATATATATATAAAAAATACACATCATATATATCTTTCATCACAAATAAATAATAACTTTATAGTTTTTAAATATATACATGTAAATACTTTACAACATACAAATATAAATGATACATATTCTAAAATAAAAATTGGTTCAAATGAGAACCTTTGGTCAAATTGAGAACTGAGAGAATAATTATGACCACACATTTCTCTAAGACAATTTTTTTTTTTGCTTTAATCGCTGCTTTTTATGCAGGAATTAATTTTTTTTTCAATATACACATGTGTATAATTGCAATATACACATATGTATAAATGAAAAAAATTAATTTTTTTTCTTGCATTAAAACGTGCGATTAAAGAAAAAAAAAGTTTTTTTTTTGCCTTTATAAGAAATGTGTGGTCCAGAATAGTTCTCTCAGTTCTCAATTAGGGGTTGGTTATCTTAGGATCTATACCCTTCTAAAACAAAATATATTTTTTACACAATGAACCTAAAAATAATCACTAAAATAAAAAATATATAAAATAAATCAAGGGGATATGGTTGGGTATATAGTTCGGGTAAATGGGTATGTGGTTTCAGGTAATCGGGTCGGGTATCACCTAACCCATACTCGACCCAAACCCATCAGGTTTCAGGTATACCCGTCCCATATGTGTCGGGTTTCGAGTATACCCATCGAGTTCGGGTTTCTTTTGCCATCCCTAGATATAACCTTTTATATTATGAAATGCTAATCCCTTCGAGTAAAACATTTTATAAGGATCAAATAATCAAACCATGAGATTTGTATTCCAAATCACAATATTCCAACAAATTCCATAAACGTACTAGACCCTTAAATAGAAACCATTAGTAGACCAAACCAGTATCTTTCGTGTCTTTAGCCAGCTAACTAACTATACATCATTTGTCATATACCACATAAACAAAAATATCAATCGAAATGTTCAAACATTTAACAACATTTATCTCTTTACACCAGGGACGAAGGATAAGAAGGGCCAGGGGTGGCCCTGGTCCCCCTGTTTTTTGACACAGTAGTATAAATTTGCGATTTTCATAGGTAAATTGAGTCTGGGTTGAGTTCGGCCCCATCGATTTGCCACTACCAATCGAAAAAAATTGAGTCCGGCCCCCACCGATTCCGAAACCAAGCTTCGCCACTGCTTTACACATGTACTTTCTATCACTAATTACAACCTCTGTTGTAAAACAAGGTCTCGAAGGCCGAGTACTCCCCGAGTAATCGCTACAAGGTAGGTTGCCGAGGACCGAGTACTCTACGCCTAGGCCGAGTACTCCCCGAGTACTCTCCGAGACTCCGACTAGGCCGAGAACTCCCCGAGTACTCCCGACTCCGACTAGGGAGCGCCTAGCGACTTTTGCAACCATGATTACAACTAAAACATTTCTCGCCGATAGATAATCTCTCAACAACCAAACCAACACCACCAGCGGTTAATTTCGACACACCAAATCTCCAACCGTTTACAGAAACCCTAAAACCAAATAACCATGGGTATCAACATGAAAAGTTTCAAAACTCAAGTGTATGGTTTGAATTACATAAAAATCCCAAGGGTAGCCAAGTGTAACAAACTCTTAACCAATGTCCCTACATTATCTGTTGGGTTGACTGAAACTAAAACACTTGTTCCAGAATCTGTTAGAGTACTTACAATGTCTGGACCACAGTGCTGCCAAAACCCACCGGCGATCTCCTCCGGCGGAGAATCCGGTGAACTTCTGCAAATTGCATCTCTCAGTTCCTATGTTTCCGGCAAGTCTGATTCCAAAGTTGCGGTTATTCTTGTTTCTGATGTTTTTGGTAATCTTTTTTACTCCACTTTTAGTTCTTTTTTATTTATTTGATTAAATTAATGTGATTATGATCTGGGTTGTTTGTATTTTGATGTTTACTTGTTTGTTTTGTAATAAAGTATGGTTTTTTTTAATCTTTTTTTTTTTTTTTGGTTTCTTTTTGTGCAGGTTATGAAGCTCCTAAACTGAGGTATTCTTTGTTGCAAGAACAGCTTTGAAATCTTTTTTTTTTTTTTTAATAAATCTAATCTTTATATTGGATTATTGGTTTGTTTGTTTTATAAGGGATTATTGTTTTGGGGCATACATGGTGTTTAGCATCTGCATCATTACATGATGCATGTCAATGGACAATGGATTTGTTATGTTTAAGTTTATTAGTTATTAAATAAGATCATGTGTTCTTGTTTTTAATTATAAGTTAAAAAAATAGTCTTTTTTTTTTATTGTTTTTGATTATAATAATTGCACAAACACCATCCATCCATTTGGAAGTATTGTTGGATAAGAATTGAGAACTAACTTACAAGTTCTATAAAAACATATGTGCAGTTCCAAATTTTCATGTTAATTTTATAATTTAGTTTGAATTTTGACCATCTGAATCACTTTTTTTTTTTCTAGAACTGAAGTTGATATTGATTTGTTTGTAAACAGCTTTATAATAGGTATAGTTAGTTGCATGTACCAAAATCAGATAAGTTTTGTTTTAGTCACAGTTGCAAAAGCCGTCCGAGTCGACCGATTACTCGCCGAGTATAGCCGAGTTTGCCAAATATTCCGAGTACTCCTCGCATAGGCCGATTCGACCCCGAGTACTCGCCCGACTAGGCCGAGTACTCGCAACTCCCCAGTCGGCCGAGTTGGTAGCGCCTAGCGAGTTCTGCAACCATGGTTTTAGTTTTGTAAAAGGAATCATGCATGCCAATCCCCTTATGGTGGAGTGGCACCCTCTTTGCTTTCTTTATGGGAGGTGGGAGTTCGAGTCCTACCGGCACCAAAATGCTGCTGGTGGGCGGGTTTTACCGCTGTGGGCCTTCGGAGTTCGGGCGGCGGGTTTTTCTGGGAACTGGTGGACCCGAGTTACTCTCGGAGTACTCCTTTGTCCAATGGGTACTCCGAGAGTGATCGGGATTGATTTGTTTGGCCGTTCAAAAAAAAAAGGAATTATGCATATTGACTTTCTAAAGTCAAAGTTTGTTTCTAATTATGGAAGGCTTGGACTAAATGTACACCGTTCCATCTTATTTTGACACCTTGACATGTATACGACCCGTATACTTCTATACTAGAAAGGGAATGCCGGAGTGTGTTTGGTTGCGCAAGTATATGGCCGGTATACATAAATACCAGTCTTATACGAGTTGTATACTTGCGCAACCAAACACACTCGGTCATTCCCTTACTAGTATACGACTAGTATGTATGTATACGAGCCATATTTACGGTGTGAAATTAGGCTTTTTAACTGTCCCATTAGCAACACCCTAGAAAACATGTGTATTTGAGTGTAGATTTTGAATATGGTGTTTAATTAATTAATTAAACTTTGCAGGCAACTTGCAGACAAAGTTGCAGCTGCAGGATATTATGTAGTTGTTCCTGATTTCTTCTTTGGCGACCCGCTGACTCCTGGAGCCAATATACAAGATTGGTTAAAAAACCATGCACCTGTTAGTTTTTTCTAATCCAAATCTTGTTACTTAGTGAATTCGTTAACCTTGCTTTAATATTTATACCCATTTATACTTTTTTTATTATTTTATTTTATTTTATGTAGGAGCCAGCAGTTGATTTTGCTAAACAAGTTGTACAAGCTCTAAAAGAGAAGGGTATAACTAAAGTTGGGGCTGCCGGTTTTTGTTGGGGCGGTAAGACCAGCTTCCAAACAAGTTTGTTAACATTTAAATTTGTTGAGCTATAATATATTTATTTGAATGTTGAATAATAATTATTGTAAAAATAGCTAAGGTGGTTGTAAAGCTAGCAAAGGATGCTGAAATACAAGTAGCTGCACTCTTACATCCTTCTTTTGTCACCGTAGATGATATCAAAGGTATATATTCTTCCACAACATTATCATAGTCCCTCGGTTCTTGAAAGATCCATGTTTGACTTTTTGAAGGATAAAATATGATTCGGGTCCAACCCAACGTACTACTTATTTACCTTAGCTGTAACTTTTTTCAAGAAGTTAGATGAAATAATTTGGGATTTCTTGAATTATGAATTTTTGGAACTACTTTGTTTAAACGTTTTGGATTAGAAATTTATGAGAATAATTCAATTATTTTTTTTACTGTGATGATTTTAGGGGTGAAGATCCCTACAGGGATACTGGGCGCTGAGATCGACAAAATGTCTCCGCCAGAACTTGTCAAAGAATTTGAGTCTGCACTAGTCGCAAATGAGGTAATATTTCTAGCCATTGTTAAGTGTACATTTTGGCTTACTTTAAACTTTACCTTCCGGCTTCCATATAGAGTTATAAACCTTTAAATGTGGAAACACAAACATAACTGCCTATAATTTATAGGATTATGTTTCTGTTCTGTATATCTAATTCTCTAGGCACCATATAATACAATTCGGGACACTTTTATTTTGATCACAAACTGTACTTAATCCCAAAAAACGCATTCTTTGTCGTTTTATCCATTGGTTTCTACATCTATTGCCACTGATTAGTTGATTTTGATTGATAAGCTTCACAATCACTTTAAGAAGGTTATCTTACATGGTGTGTTTTACGCGTATGCAGGTTAATAACTTTGTAAAAATATACCCTGGTGTCGCACATGGTTGGACCGTTAGATATAAAGATGAGGATGCAGCAGAAGTTAAATGTGCTGAAGAGGCTCATCAGGACCTTGTGCAGTGGTTTGGGAAGTGTCTTTAGGCAATTCATTAAATCTATAAAATCCTAAACATGTTATAAAGAATAGATGCATATGTTTGAGAATATGCTTAATAAATAAATAAAGTGTGTTTGAAGATATAAAGATCTAATGTTGAATTCTTTGCATGGTTACCTAACTATAGTATATATATACTATACATTTATGAAGTTTCGTGAGCAGTGTTGGCTAAGGAGAAATGGATCATGACTTTTGTATTTTCTTATAATATTTCCATTTAAACAGGAAAAAAAGTACCAGTGCTATGACGGATTGAATCTATTTACGACTTTATCTTTTAAGTTTTCTCTTTCGATTGCTGTATTGAGTGTCGAACTGTTTAATTTGTTTAAGTTATGATCTTATCACAAACTTAAATTATTGAAACAATCCCAAACAAGTGAAAGCTTAAATCAATCTTGAAATCATATAACTTTTGTAAATGATTATTATTTTTTAAACTTTAAAATTTCCCTCTTCTTATTCGGTTTAATGAGAGGATATGTGTTACGGTACATTTAGGATTACGTGTCTTACACTAATTTTTTAGTAGTTTAGGGCCTGGATGTAAATAAAAAAAGTAAACCTCATGTACTTAAACGTGATAACTCCTAATGAGACGGTAGCGTATTGAACTGAATGGTGTTAATTCATGTTCTTCTTTGATAATTCTTCTTCTCATAACAATACATAACATTATGATTCCTCGTCTTGATGTGCATGCTCATCATCAATAAGTTGTTTATCAGTTGGAGGCGGAGATACAACTACAGTACTTGCAACTTCTGTCACGACAAATTGATTGTAACTTATATATAAGGCGTAAAAACCAGAAAACAATAAATTTACCTTAAAAGTCACATGTTTATAGGTCTTATTCGTTGATTGCAATGAGGAAGAGTTTTGCTTGTTTAATTCAGCTAGTTTATCATAAGGCCAAGACGGGTCGAATTGACCTACAAGATAATTACAATGTATCACATGGACCATGTAAACAACCCGCTCGTGAGTTACTTGATATTGATTTATCATATATATTATTATAAATATAAATTATTGTAGTTGTTAGAACATAAAATCAACCAACAACAATTAAATAAGAAAAAAATACATTTTAAATTCCCAACTAATATCATTTTTAAAACTAATGCGTATGGCCATTTTATTGCCGTCCTTACTTTCCATATCGTGCAAAATTCATGATGTCATATTTTAAAAATATGAACCTTCCTCTCATGTTGCTAGTAATGTTATAATCCTTTGTGAGTAAAGTAATTCTATGAATTTAAATTCCAATCATTTTACAAATAAACAAGGCAAGAAATTTATATTCCAATTGCATTTTTTTCAACAAATTTCATAAACTAAACAAATCACTGAATGACATAACTAAAAAAAGATAAACCCCATCTAATAAAAAGACATAAAACTTAGAAAAGATATTTTTTTAACGGCCAACAAAATTCATTTTATTACCACAAAAAACAGCTAACAACAAGTTAACCATGGAAAGTGTACATCAAAAAGAAAAAAAAAAACTTAGAAAAGATAATACATGTGTTTAATTAACATGTTGTCATTCGTAAATCACGTGAATCAAACATATCAAAACTTTTCTATTAAACGTATCCCTTTCGACAATTACTCATTATCAGTGAAAATAAAATCGCAACTCTCGCCTATATATGATCGCTAAAAACTCACTCTACAAACAAATCACCGTCAACGGTAATTTCAACATACCAAATCTCCAACCGTTTTCAAAACCCCCTAAAACCGCACAACCATGTATGTTCTCAAAACTTACATGTATAATTTGAAGCCCATAAATATCCCTAGGGTACCAAAGTGTAACAACTAACAAACTTTCAACTCCTCATTATCTTTGTTGGGTTGACCCGAACACTTGCTCCAGAACCCGTTAAACACTATGTCTGGCCCAGAATGCTGCGAAAACCCACCGGCGATCTCCTCCGGCGAAGAATCCGGCGAACTTCTGCAAATCGCATCCCTCAATTCCTATGTTTCCGGCAAGCCTGATTCGAAAGTCGCCGTTATTCTTGTTTCTGATGTTTATGGTAATCTATTCACTCCACTTGTTCTTTTATTATTCATCCGATTAAATTATTGTGATTCTCATCTGGGTTATTTTTATTTTGATGTTTGCTTGTGTGTTTTCAAACAAATTTCGTTTCTTTCCACTTGATGTTAACTATTTATTATATGACACAACTCAATTATTGTTACTCTAAATTATTTGTTATTATTTTTGTTTCTGTGCAGGTTATGGAGCTCCTAAACTCAGGTATTCACTGTAGCAATAACAGTTCTTACCTTCAACTTATTTTGACTATCTGATATTATTATTATTATTATTATTATTATTATTATTATTATTATTTTTATTAGGGCTGTAAACGAACTGAACTTTCAGCGAACAGTTCATGAACTGTTCGGCGGGAAGTTCGTTTGTGTTCGTTCGTTTAATAAACGAACGAACACGAACAAAATATTTCGTTCGTTTAGTTAAATGAACGAACATGAACAGAGGCCACGTTCGTTCGTTTATGTTCGTGAACGTTCGGTAACGTGTTCGTTTATGTTTGTTTATATTCGATAGTTTAATAAGGTTTTTAATTTTCATAATTTGTCTTAATATTATTTTATTTTATTTTTATTTATTTAACCCAAATAAATAAATAAATAAACATATATGTATGTGAATTCGATTTTATTAGAAAATTAATATGTGTCCGTTTGTGTTTGTTTCTGTTCATGAACATTTCTTTGTGTCCGTTTGTGTTCATGTGCGTTCATGAACAAAATTAACAAACGAACACAAACGAACACGAACATGATTGTTTTCTTAACAAACGAACACGAACATGAAATCTCGTTCGGTAAGTGTTCATGAACTGTTCGTGAACACATATTTTTCTTAACAAACGAACACGAACATGGTCGTGTTCGTGTTCGTTCAGTTCGTTTGCAGCCCTAATTTTTATTATTTTTTTATTTTTTAATTTTTTTTATGAATCTAAAGTTGATATTTGTTTGTTTGTAAACAGTTAACAATAGCTATAGCCTATAGTTGCATGAATTTGTTGTACTTTTGTAAAAGGAATATTGCATACTGACTTTGACTTTCAGAAGTCAAAGGTTGTTACTAATTATGGAATGCATATGGTAATTAATTAAACTTTGCAGGCAACTTGCAGACAAAGTTGCAGCTGCAGGATATTATGTAGTTGTTCCTGATTTCTTCTATGGTGACCCGTTGACTCCCGAGACTAAGTTAGAAGATTGGCTAAGCAACCATGCACCTGTTAATTTGTTTTTCTAATCCGAATCTTGTTATTGGCAAAATTTCATTAGTCCTGCTTGATTTTTTTTATGAATAACCTGTAGGAGCAAGCGGTTGATTTTGCTAAACCAGTTATACAGGCTCTCAAAGAGAAGGGTATAACTAAAATTGGGGCTGCGGGTTTTTGTTGGGGCGGTAAGACTAGCATCCGAACAGTTTTGTTAACATTTAAATTGGTTGATGTGTAGTGCTATTATTTGATTGCATTTGTTGTTTTTAATAGCCAAGGTGGTTGTACAGCTAGCGAAGGAAGGTGAAATACAATTTGCTGCACTCTTGCATCCTTCTTTTGTCACTGTAGATGATATAAAGGGTATGTTTTATTTCACAAAATTTATTCTTATTTCACGGATCTTGAAACGGTCCTGTTGGCTCTTTGAAGAATAAAACATAGTATTTATCAACAAAGGTTGATGTCTTTTTAGTTAAATTTTTTGCACCATATCTTTAGTCAATTTGTGTAATTTCTATTGAAGATTGTAGTATCGAGTTATAATGAGTTGATGCGGGTTATATTTTATCTCTAATGAGTCAAATGAGTCGAAAGAGTGGATTGACTGGATTCGTAATGTGTAAAACCTCACTTAAATCGTTTTATTTTGAAAAAAAGTATTGTTGTTGAAATAATATAATTTCTAGGAAAATAATTGATTGGGAGACCTAACTTGACATATGGCATAAGCATTTCCTCTCCCTGGCTCCGGAAGCCATCCTCTTCTTGACTAGGATCCAACGGGTTATTCGTAGTAATGCCTCAACTCCAGGGGGCAAGGGTTCGTTTTTAGTAGATTAGGGTTTGTCATACAGAAAGGGGTGACGGCGTAGCTTGTTGCCTGCTTGCCTGCCTGCTATCTTGATGTAATTTTGACGTTTTATGAAATATGACGGTGGTTATTTATTAAAAAAATTGATGACAAAATGTGATTCGGGTCTACCGAACCGACCTTACCCATTTTGCAACATCTAATCCCTATATATGTAAATATAGCTATCGCTATTTTCAGAAGCTAGATAAAAGTGTGGGCTTTCTTGAATTTTTGGAACTATTTTTGTCTAAATGTTTTAGATTAGATTTCTTTTTGAAAATTATTAAATTTTTTTTGATTGATTTGATAATTTTAGGGGTTAAGATCCCTATAGGGATACTAGGTGCTGAGATAGACAAACGATCTCCACCAGAACTTGTCAAAGAATTCGAGGCTGCACTAGTCGCAAATGAGGTAATATTTCAAGCCCATGTTAGGTGTCAAATAAAATAATTTAGACAGTTTTATGATCACAAAAATGTATTTTTCTTTGTCATTTTACCAATTACTTTGTAGTGAAATTTGTCCAAAAAAAAAAAAAAGATCAACTTTAAACAAATGAAGCACAATTAATTAAACACATTTTCTACATATATTGCAACTGATTATTTAGTATCACATAATTAGTTAAAAAGGGACCCCTTACATGTGTATTTTACGTGTATGCAGGTTAATAACTTTGTAAAAATATATCCTGGTGTCGCACATGGTTGGACCGTTAGATATAAAGATGAGGATGCAGCACAGGTGAAATGTGCAAAAGAGGCTCATCAGGATCTTGTTGATTGGTTTGGGAAGTGTCTTTAGATAAATAACTAAATCTGTCAAACTCTAATCATGTAATAAAGGAGGGATGCAGATGTTTGAGAAGATCCTTATAAACCAAATAAAGTGTGTTTGGGAAGGTCTAATGTTGAACTCTTTGCATGAGTATCTAGCTTTATACAAAATTATTGAACGTCTACCATAATTCCAAAAGAAAAGGGTAAAGTGATAATTTACTCATTATCACGTTTGGGATTGAGTTTAGAAACAACGTATTGACTTTTTCAAAAAGCAAATAAGTGAATAAGTTGTTCGGCTTTGCTAAAAGTGTGTTTTGTTTTCGCTTTTTGGTATGAGTTAAAAAACTATTTTTCAAAAGTTACAAAACATGGCTTTTGAAACTACTTTTGTCTTTTTAAATATCAAAATTACCAAATTACCCACGTTTTACTCATTTTGATCTTGATGGTTTCAAATTTTCAATAATGCTCACAAGTGGTAGCAGTGATTGTGGGAGATGGATGGTTGTTGGTAAATGGTGGCCCCAAACACATAAATTCTTAATTATTTTAATTTTGGTCTCTAGACACTCTATTAACAACCTAATCTATTGTACCTTTTTTTTTAATGGCAAACTTCTACTTCTTATAGGACTTGAACCCATGACCTCCCAAATGGACCACCAACCCCAGTAATCCGTTGTACTTGATGTTGCACCCATCCGCCTAACAATGTATAAGTATAACACCATGTAAACAACAAATGTGGTACTGAACTTTTACGGTCCCATCTAATACAAAATGGCACTAGATTGCGCGAAGGTGAAAGCCACTAGTTACTTTTAAGTATATTTTATTTTTGTGTTACAACCTCCAACAAGAAGGTTATATAATTATGCCATATGTATATTCAAGTACATGTATCAATGATCAACAACAACAACAATGGATCAAGACTCTGCACCACCTAACTATGGCAATCAATACGAAAAGTATGAAATATCACGTGTATTATTTGAAGCACATGAAGTGTAATAAATGTCCATCTTCTTCCTTCCCTACACATTATTAACCTGCATGGCTATAAACACTTCACACTCCAGAACCTATTACACTAGTACCTACAATGTTTGGTCCCAAGTGCTGCCATAATCCTCCGGCAATCTCCTCCGGTCAGGAATCCGGTGAGGTCTTGCAAATTGCATCCCTCAGTTCCTATGTTTCCGGCAACCATGATTCCAATGTCGCCGTTCTTCTTGTTTCTGATATGTATGGTAATCCATTTTTCTCATTTTTTTTATTTTTTTTGTTCACTAGACTGAATTATTATTATTATTATTATTATTTTATATATATTTGGTATTTTTTGTGCAGGTTATGAAGCTCCGAAACTGAGGTATATATTTCTTGTAATAACAACATATTCTAAAATCACTTTTATAAAATTTAACTTTATGTTAATTTATTTGTTTTTGTAAGGGATTATTTTTGGCATGATACACATGTCACTGGATCTGTTATCTTTAATATAATATAACTTTATGTTCCATATATGTTTGCAGGCAACTTGCAGACAAAGTTGCAGCTGCTGGATATTATGTAGTTGTTCCTGATTTCTTATTTGGAGACTATGTGACTCCTGAAACTCAGTTAGATGACTGGTCAAACAAGCATCCACCTGTTAGTTATATATTCAATCCAATCTTGAAATAAACTAAATTAAATTTAAAATTATTTTTTAAATATTAATTCATTTATATAGAAAGCCAGATATAATTTGATTTTTTTTTTAATTTCTTTAGGAGCAAGCAGTAGAAATGGCTAAACCAGTCATACAGGCTCTCAAAGAGAAGGGCGTATCCGAAATCGGGTCTGCAGGTTTTTGTTGGGGAGGTAAGAGTTAAGACTAGCTTTTGAACAAGTTTATCTGCATTCAATATGGTTGGTCTTTAATGTTAATAGCAATAATTGTTTTTAATAGCTAAGGTGGTTGTAGAGCTAGCAAAAGAAGCTGAAATACAAGTTGCAGCACTCTTACATCCTTCTTTTGTCACTTTAGATGATATCAAGGGTATGTATATGTATTATTCCATAACATTGATCATAATCCTTCGGTTATTGAAACTAAGGGCGCTATCGATCTATTTATACGGATGAGTTGATTCGGGTTATATTCTATCTTTAATGAGTCAAACGGGCTAAAGTAAAACCTACAACAACATTTTATTCAAGAATTTTGATTATTGTTGAAATAAATAAATTTTGTAAAATAAATTATTGAAACATCTGATTCATCAACCTAATCATTTACCTCATCCATTCAAAATATGACATATGGCATAGCCATTTTCTGCCTCCTAATTTTTAACTTTGACTTTGATATTTGTCTCCTAGTTAGTTATATGTTTTTAATCATATTTGTCACACTAGTTAGTTTAGCCATCACTTTTTTTAAAATTTTTGAGAATTATTGAGTTTATTAAATTTTTGTCTGATTGATATACATGATTTTAGAGGTTAAGGTCCCTATAGCGATACTAAGTGCCGAGTTCGACACACAATCTCCACCTGAACTCATCAAAGAATACGAGGCTGTGCTTGTCGCAAATGAGGTAATATATATATCTAGCCGTTATTACGCGTGCATTTTGTCTTGCACAGCTGCACCTAAAACTTTACCTTCCAGGTTCCATAAATTTCAATGTGGAACACACATAACTGCCTACATTCTTTTAACATTTTATCTATTACTTTACGGGTATGCAGGTTTACCACTTTGTGAAAATATATCCTGGTGTCGACCATGGTTGGGTCGTTAGATATAACGATGACAACGCAGCAGAAGTGAAATCTGCAAAAGAGGCTCAGCAGGATCTAGTGGATTGGTTTGGCAAAGCATTTAGTGTGTAAAACCCTAAACATGTAATAAAGGAGAGATGCAGTCATGCAGATCTTTCAAAAGATCCTTAATAACTAAATAAAGTGTGGCTGCAGATGTTAAAATCTAATGTTGAACTCTTTGTACTCATGTAGGGGTGGACCTAACCTATATGCATGGGTCACTTGACCCTTTAGTTTATTTTTATATTCGAACAATAACTCAAATAAATAACTTATGTGATAAAATAAAGTTTGTATCATGATTAGAGTGGTAATTACCCGCATACTACGAAATTGTTGTTGGTGTTGTTGTCCCTCTTGTTGCTTGCCTACCAAGTGTTGCACTGCAGTGTGGCCTTGCTGCAGAATTCTTACCTCAACAAGGTCGCCCCAATGCTTGGTTGTTGATTGCTACTTATATGGTTGATCTTTGTTGGTGTTAGCTTCTTAATTCAGAAAACAAGTAAGATTTTTTAAGCTTTAAATGTTCTTGAATTTAGAGATGTAAACGAGCCGGCCCAGGTACACAAAAAGCTAACGTTTACTAAAAGATATATCTTGGACACAAGAAGCTAGCTGCCATACTTCTCAACTAAAGCAAGAAAAAGATGAAGAAACGGAGAGATTAGTGCTACAACAAGTTAGAGAACTCGACACATTTCATAAACAAAACCATGGTGCACTACCACAATACGGTGACAAAACACTTCAACTGCCACAGAAACGGATTTCATGTAGAAACAACGACAGTCATATGTGGATAGGGGTGTAAATGATACCAACATGAAGGTTTCAAATTGGATCAAGAAAGAAAACAAACTTCAACACAAGCAATTTTGTGATAACTTATCACATACTCTTTTCAGGGAATATTATTACTCAAAACAAAAGACACAATACAAAATTCCAATGACAAAACAAAGAAATACTAAACCAATCCTACTTGACTATGAAAAGGAAACCTAAATAGATAAAGATAAACTAACTAGATAATAATACTTGCAGCAGAAGATAAACAAAGATAGCTTCGATTTTGAATTGCAATAGTTATCCAAACGCCTAACTGTTTGCAGCCAAAACAGTATGTCCAGTCCAGCCCATAAGCAAAATCGGCCCATCTTGTAAATAATTTCCTTTTGGGCTCGGGTCAAACAATTAACGAGCCAACACAACCAAGGTTGTCTAAGTTTGAGCTTGACTTGTTTGACTTAATAGACCTTAAGTTCGGCTTATTTTGAGCTTTATGTCTAAAACTAGAGCCCGCCTCAAGCTCGGCTTGTTTATCACTAATCAAATTATTTAAGTGTTCTTAGCATATACATGTAATTATCACTTACATATATAAACACACAATGTGTTATTAAATTAAACAAAAATTCAAGTCCTAATAGATTCATCAAAAGAACAAACACACAATTAAAGAGAACTCACTTTTTATAAGACCATGTGTAATGGTCAAGTGAAAAGGGCGTTAAAGCCAATTTTGGCGCCCCATTCACCCAAGAACACCCCCCTGTTAAAGGGGCGTGAACCATAGCTGAGCGAAAATTTTCGCGTGGGTGAAATTGTGGATGGGCCAATCATTTTCTGACACTTCATTTGTATTTATTTTTTCTTTTTTTAATTCAAATTTAATATCATTACACCACTACACCCCTTATAAAATTCAAGCCCCTTTCACCCACCAAGTGGCCCCACATGCCAAGTGTCAAAAAATAATGTCCTATTCACCCACCAAATTTTACCCACCATTACACATGGTCTAAGGAAATTAGGTTGGGTTCGAGACCAGGTGATCGCGATTATTTTGTCCAACACTTGTAGCCTAGTTGGTTGAGGGCCTAAAGTTTCCTAAGGGAGGCTTGGGTTCAATTCTCACTAGCTACATTTGGAGGACATGGGTGGAGGGGAAATGAGGGATGACCCGACCATTGGCTTGGGTTCGAGTCCTGATCCCGACCGGTTTTACCGATTATTTCACTGTCGTGCCTTCGGGCGGGTGAGTGGTCGGGTTTTCCCGGGAATTGGTGGCAATTGGTGGCTCGGGTACTCTCGAGTACCTGATTCGCCTAAAGGGTGCCCGAGAGTGCTCGAAAATTAATTTGTTGGCCGTTCAAAAAAAAATTAGGCTCAAAACCTTAATACAATAAACACAATTTTTATACAATAAACCCTAAACTAGGCTTATGTATTTATACTAATCACCCAACTTGGTGAACATGTAATTAACTTTAATCTCCCTTAATGAGCTCCCGCATTCCTTGAACTTAACTTCGGTAGCGGCTTGGTAAGGATGTTGGCTCGTTGTTCCACTCCTCTAACAAATTCATCTATAATTTGCCCGTTCTCAACACACTCTCGGATAAAATGACACCGAGTGTGTATGTGCTTGCAATGGTGATGGAAAACTGGATTTTTCATCAAGGCAATAGATGAATGGTTATCAACTAATAGTTCAACGGTTTCTTCCTTTCTCCTAGTGATCTCACTTAGAAGCCCTCGTAACCATGTTGCTTGACATGCTGCTGAGGTGGCTCCCATGTACTCGGTCTCGCCTGACGAAAGTGAAACAATTGACTGCTTTTGTGAACACCAAGTAACCGGTGCACTAAGGGCGTGGTAGGAGCATCATGCCATCATCCCTCCCTTTAAAAAAAAACCAATCAAGAGGCCCGGCACCAAAGTCACGAGCATGCCGCCCATGCCTATGCCGGCATAGGGGGCGATGTTTGCCGAGGCGGCATCACCTTGCCGGGTACCACACCGAATGGCGTAATGGCAATATATTTTTTAATATAACTATAGTTGCATGAAGTTGTACTTTTGTAAAAGGAATCTTGCATATTGACTTTCAGAAGTCAAGTATTGTCACTAACTAGCAGGCTTAGGTGAAATTACCATTTCGCCCTCAATCACTGTTCCGCCGTCGGATGTTCTTTAATATATATACTAATTATGGAATGCATATGGTTGTTATTTTAACTTTGCAAGCAACTTGTAGACCAAGTATGAAATATGACGTGTAAAACTTTGAAGCACATGAAGTGTAATAAATGTTTATCTTCTTCCTTCCCTACACATAATTAACATGCATGGCTATAAACTCTTGAAAATCTAGAACCTATTACACTAGTACCTACAATGTCTGGTCCCAGGTGCTACCATAATCCTCCAGCAATCTCCTCCGGCCAGGAATCCGGTGAGGTCTTGCAAATTGCATCCCTCAGTTCCTACGTTTCCGGCAACCCTGATTCCAATGTCGCCGTTATTCTTGTTTCTGATATATATGGTAATTGATTTATATTTTATTATTTGTGATGCTTCTTTCTATCCACCAGACTTAATTTTTTTTTTGATATATTTGTGCAGGTTATGAAGCTCCGAAACTAAGGTATTTCCTGCAACAATAACATCTTCTTCTTAAATCATTTTTTATAATATTTAACTTCATAATTTATTTGTTTTTTTAAGGGATTTTTTTCACATATGTCATATTTGATACAATCTACACTAATTAAGTTCATTAGTAATTTTCAAAAAAAATTAAGGTCATTAGTTGTTAAGTAAGATAATATTTTCGTTTTTTTGTTTATAATAATAATAATAATAACACAAACACCATCCGGTTTTAACTTTTTTTGTTTAACAAAATAAGAATAATTTTTGGTATGAAAGTATCAAAGTGTAATTTCTCTTGGAGATGTTAATATATACAATAAAAATCATAAAAACTACTAGGGAATGGAAAGCTAGAAATTAGGAACTAATTTGGCTAGGTACGTATTAACTAAATATAAAAGAGGTTACAACAATAATTGAATTTGAAATTCAAGTTGGTTTGGTGGGAAACTCGGTTTTAACCAAGGTGGGTTTGATATTTGGTATGGTATTTTAAAATTCTTAACAGAAAAATTAAGATAACTCCATCGTTGGTTGGGGCCCTAAATGCGCTACCTGCTTGTAAAGGCTAGGAGTTGGGACTAGCCTTGTGTAATTAATTCTTTTACAGATATGTATTTTTTTTATTCGAGTTTATGCAACATATTATTAAGTTCATATATGTTGCCAGTTTACTTTATATATATTCATTCAAGTGTGCTTACTTATCAAACCCATGCCGGCAATTTTGACTTATAAAATAACACCATTTTACACACATTTTGACTTATTCATGTGTCATCCTGGAGTTTATAACAAAGAAATCTTTCAGTAGTCAAAGTCTGTATCTAGTTATGCAATATGTATTTAAGTCTATAATGTGAATATGGTGTTTAATTAATATAACTTTGCAGGCAACTTGCAGATAAAGTTGCAGCTGCTGGATATTATGTAGTTGTTCCTGATTTCTTCTTTGGAGACTATGCGACTCCTGAAACTCAGATAGATGACTGGTTAAATAAGCATCCACCTGTTAGTTATATCTATATCTATACTATATATAAAGCATCTAAGAGAGATGACCGTAAAATTTAAGTAAATGCAAGTATTTATGCTTATGGTACAATAGTAAATGAGGTTAGCTTAGGGGCAAAATTGTCTTTCAACTTGAATGTTAAAGTGATAATGAATATAAAAGGTTTGTTTTGTAAGTTTTCTAATAATCTAGGGGTAAATAAAAAAGTGTAAATTAAAGCAATAGATAATCATCTTATTCAAATTCACTTATTCACATTCCACATGGATGAAACGAACACATAACATTGATAAGATTTACGTTGTGCACAGTCAATTTCTTTTAATTACTATATTGAATAACAAGCTGATTACCCCGGGAAGGTCCCGGGGTTGAAAAATTTAACATGATTTAATATAAAATGATAAAAGAAGAAAACTCAAATCACGAAAAGAGTAAATAACTTAAACATAATCAATCTTAGTTAAAAAAAAAATAAAAAGCATAAACCATATTAAACATAATATAGTATTAAAAGGATAATTTTCAACATATAATCATTTTCACGTAATTTAAAATATGTTACAATTTGACTTTGACTTATATAGATGTAGAATTCATGATCACATTGAAAACAAAAACACTTATTTCAATACAGTGACTTTGTAAGGAAAAGCATATACGAAATTTCTTTGAATACATGAATTTAGATTAATAAATGTTTATTAATCTAACATAAATCACTTTCAATAATCAACGAAGAAGAAAAAACTTCAAAGTCTTTTAAAAAAATTTAACACTTACTTCTTGATGAACAGAATGAGAATTCAGAAACTTTTTAAGAATGAATGCTTTGATGTTAATGTAATCATATATTTATAATGGCTACTCAATAATTCTATATTAAATTAACTTGTAAATAAAATCTCCTATTTTAAATTAGAAGATATGCATATCTTCTTTTGTTTATTTTTAAATAAATATTTGAGAGAATTACAATTCGCATCCCTGTGTTATATTGGGTTTAACTACTTGAATCCAAAGTTGAAAACTATAACTACTTGCATCCCTAAACAGAAATTAACTAACACCTTGAGTCCAAATTTCTAACTTTGTTAACTAAAACCACTATAACACAGTGATGCAAATAGTTAACAGAGTTAGAAATTTGGACTCAAGGTATTAGTTAATTTCAGTTTAGGCACACAAGTAGTTAAAGTTTCGAACTTTGGATTCAAGTAGTTAAAACCACTATAACACAAGGACGCAAACAGTAATTCTCTCTAAATATTTTTATTAAACTTACTATAAACAAATAAATATTAAAATTTTTAGGTTAATCCTTATACATAATTTGAAAACAATATTTATATATAGTATATATCGAAAATAATATATAAATTTTAAATATTTTCAATTAGATGATATGCATATCTTCTTTTATTTATTTTTAAATAAATATTCTATTAAACCTCTCACCTCAATGTGCCACGTGGCACATTCAATGGAGGGCCGAGGCCTCCATTGAATGTCACTTCATCATAAGTCAATTCTTTTATTAATAGTTATAGATTATAGATATTATGGGTAAGTAAAACAGAAGGCACCGAAGAAAAAAAACGGTTTGTATTTATTAATATTATAGTATAGTATAATATCACTCAATTCCTTTTAATTACTATATTGACTAATATTATGTGTAAAAGTGTAAAAGAGAGGCACTGAAGAAAAACATGGTTTGTATTTATTAATACTATAATACAGTCTATACTATATTATAAAAAATAGGGAATGATTCTAACAAAATTTAAGTAATTACAACAAATAATGAATATGGTACAATACTACATAAAGATAGTAAAGGATAAAATAGTAATTTTACCTAAGTATTATTAAATTGATCCAATTATCAACTTAATTTTAAGGTTCTTAACATCCAATGCACACCAAAGGTCTTATTTCAATCAATATGCCATAAATCCAAAGCACACCAAAGGTCTTATTTCAATCAATATGCCATAAATCCAATTGATTGAAATTGAAGCTCCTATCATGTAACACCCCAACCGATGACGGAAACATCGGGGTGTCATGTAGTGACGATTGTTCAATAGCTCATGGATTAGAAATGTAAATATTGATACTTTATTTATTACATTGAAAGAAATATAATAATTGCGAATTTGTAATCTAAACTAAAATACAGTAAATGACAATCTAAGTTTAAGTTCCAAAAGCTTATAAGTGATTTCATAAGAACCTGAAACATGTACGGAAATAATTTGGTCAATACAAACAAATGTATTGGTGAGCATACCCGTTTGATACATATAGTAAGGAAAATTTAGCAATTCACGTGTTATATAGTGTTTGCAAAATGTAATAAGTGGTATCCGGGTCAAATCAACCCTTAAATGAAATGAAATATATATAGTACGCGCTAGTAATAGTAGTAATGAAACACATAGCAATGACAAGGACTCTCAACAGAGTCACAAGGGTATATACCATAGTACTATTCATTGAAATACTATGCCACAACGGTTAATGATTTGACAAGTAATAGATACACGAAATGACACAAGCAAACACACATAAGAATTGCTTTTTAGTAACAAGAAATAGAAACTTGATAATAGGTACATGAGTCACCCCAAAATAGTAAAACGGTAAAAAGGGGAAAGATATACTCACAGTTTGCGAAAACGATCAAAATCCAACTTAAGTTGACGTGAGTTAAGAAATGGAAATTCCGAGGAATTCAACCTATATTGTATAAGAATACTAATAAGGAAGTGTCTAAAAAGTCTAAGGTAACTAGGGTCTAAGGCATTAGAGTTTGCTAAGTCGATTTGGGGAATTAGAGTTTTATGATAAGTCGTATTAAAATAATATACCAAAGTTTGTAAATATGGTTTAGGTAATATACTTATTACCCATTGAATATTTAGATAAAAATAAGTTTGAATAATTAAGGCAAAATAATTTAGTTAATTACTTTAACTAAATTAAAATAAATACAATAATCATAAATGTATAAATAAATACTTATTTGTTAACAAATGATAATAAAAACTTTCCAATGTAAGAATATTTTTATTTTATAAGAAAAGTATTTATAAAATAGATGTTGAAATAGTATAAATAAATAAATGTTTAATTATGTTTAATTAAACATAAAGAAGACTAAAAATACTAGACATGATCCAAAAATATTATTTTTATAGAAAATGACTACTTTCTGATGTAAATAAATGAAAATAATTTTCCCATAATTTCTCTAAACTTATTAATATTTAAAACTGATTTAATGAGATTAAATCATGTTTAAATGATTAAAAATAGGAAAATCAATAAAAATAAATGTTTTCTGAACCAATAATTTTTATTTCAGTCCATGATGATGAGAAATAATTTCCCAAAAATTTTGAGACTAAAATCATTAAAAACAATTTAAATCAATAAAAATATAAAAATAAAACATTTTCTAGAAAATAAAAATGTGGTAATTTTCTTTATGGTGTCAAGATGCTACACTTAAATTTTCATATTTTTTTGAGTAAAAATGAATTTTCAATAAATATGTTATGGTAAATCGTTTTAGTAATAATAATCACAAAAATGATTAACATAATTGTTGAATTAAAGAAAGAAAAATCCCAAAAAAAAAAGGTGGTTCAAGGGACTCAAACCTGGGTCACTTGTTCCAACTTTGAAGAACTAACCACTACACCAAGGGCTTATTATGTTAGTGATTATGAAACTAAAATTTATTTATATAATATATAAATACCATCATCTTCTTCCCTATCACAACTTAGGAAACCCTAACCCTAGGTGAAAATTTAATAACCCGATTCAGAGCTGATTTGATGTATGTAATAAGGGGCTATTATGAAGAATAGATCAATGAATAATACGGCATCAAATAAACAAACTTACAAGAACAAAAAGAGGGCTCGATTGAAGATTTCAAGGGCCGCACTATATGCCACGATTTTTGTAGGTTTCTGGATGTTATTTGCTTGGGTTAAAGACGTGGGCTTTGCAAAAATCGAATGAGGTGAATAATTTATACCAATGTCGAGTATAACCGGCCCCTTAACACAATTAAAGAGCTCCGACCGTTACCTATATTATGACGAGTTAAAGCTTCATAAAAACACATGATTTAGACCCGATTAATGATGGAAAATGTTGGATTATAAGAGGGTAACGTATGGAAACTAAAAACAATTGATAAAAAGCATTAAAAACTGACTCCCCAACACCTCGCCGGAGCATGGTTGCCGGCCGGTGACAGGAAGACCGGAAAACGAATGGGGCGGCTGGTTGTTTTTTTTTAATATAAGTTTCCTTTTTGACACATTCAACCCCTCCTAACATAACTTAGTTTTAATACAACATAGTTATATCTTTCTTCATAAAAACTAACTAACTTAACCAAGTTGTCTTAACTTAACTTAAAAGTTTTTAAACTTTTTAAAACTTGAATTTTTATAGAATCTTTTACGAATACGTTTCAACATACGCATTTGATTAAAATTTATACCCGATCCATAACAAATATAAATGATAAAATTTTAGTTCGCTCTAAAATTAAATTTGAAAACGACGAAACTTACAGGGACTATAATGAAAATATTTGAAGGGCTATTATCGTCAATTAGATGAAAGGCGAGGGTGACAGATGTCACATATCATTAATATATTAGTAAACGAAATTCACCATTTCACTGAACATCAACTCTTTCATATGCTATTGTGCAAGTTAGAAGTGGAAAAGAGCCGACGAGGTTATAAGTTTTATTTTTGCATCTCTATTTTAGGCGAGTTTTGAAAAGAATTCTTATGTTGCTTTAACTTATTTTGATTGGTAGATTAAGTGGTTTGATTAGCGTTTTAAATGTTAGTTTTATTCAGGCAATTACGAGCTGATTATATTTTAGGGTTTTCTTCTTAGTCAATTATGCTATTACCAGGTAATTTTAAATTGAAAGACTGAATGTATTTTTCCATATATTCATTAGGTGTTTTTGAAATTCTAAGTCTTGGTTTCTTTTCAATAATCCTTTAGTAAATAATCATTCTCATAGAATGTTCAACATTATTCCTTTGTAAATATTTTGTAGTAGAATGTTGTATTGGTCAACTAAATGTTCAACATTATTCCTCTGAAGCAACTTGACTCTGTCTTATTATAAACTAATAATATTCATTTTAAAAGAGGCATGACCGCATCAAAGCATAGAATTATAGCAAAATCAAAGTGTTGTGTTTCCCGCTGCATCGCGTGGGCACCCCACTAGTATATATTCAATGCACATCTTGTTATCAACTAAATTTCATTAATCCATTTATATAGAAAGTTGAATACGATTTGTACTTTTTCCATATTTCTTTATCTTTAGGAGCAAGCAGTTGAATTGGCTAAACCAGTTATACATGCTTTCAAAGAGAAGGGCATATCCAAAATTGGGTTTGCAGGTTTTTGTTGGGGTGGTAAGGTGGTTGTAGAGCTAGCGAAGGAAGTTGAAATACAAGTTGCAGCGCTCGTACATCCTTCATCTGTCACTTTAGATGATATCAAGGGTATGTATTATGCCATAACATTGCTTGATTATCTCATTACCTTGGCTTGTCAATATATAGATACAATGTAATAGTAAATAATATATTTAGAATGTATTATAATTGATTTGTAAATTAATACCGTGCATATCTCTTCCCTTGTTTAGGGAAGTCGGTTACATCACATTATATCTATATATTGACAAGTCAAGGCAATGAGATAATCAAGCAATTATTTACTCCAATATGATATCACACCATTTACGATCCTCCCTGTAACCTCATCACTGCCGCCGACCTGTTTCTTCCTCCTTCACACTCTGTTTATCAATCCCCTGTCCCACCATCTTTCTTTACCTCTCCTATATCCCTTGACAACATTCCCTCACTCCCTTCCCCAATGGACCCAGAACTGCATCCTGCCTTAACTGTATCCAACATCAAATCCCACATTCCTCTCGTCCTTGAAAAAGATTTGACGTACTATACAACCTGGTCCACACTCTTCAAAGTTCATTGCCAAGCCTATGAAGTGCTTGACCACCTCTCTCCCAAGCCGACGGTAGCCGCCTCATCATCGAACTCTGCCAAATCCGATGCCCTCGCCGCCGCTGAAGCGCTCTGGTCTCGCCTAGAAGCCATTGTACTTCAGTGGATTTATGCCACCATATCCCCTACTCTCCTCAATATTATCATTATTCCAGGCCAATCGGCTTACAACGCCTGGACTGCCCTTCTTGACGAATTCATCGATAACAAGAATACCCGAGCGATTTTTCTCGGTCAAAAATTCGCCAATCTTTGCCTCGAAAATTTCTCTTCAATGGCTGAGTACTGTCAACATGCCAAACACTTGGCTGACCAGTTGGAAAGTGTTGGTTCACCGGTCGACAATCAAATGCTTGTTATCAAGATTTTGACGGGTCTCACCGAGCAATACGATGGGATCTCTACGGTCCTTCAAAATCATAATCCCATCCTTTCATTCAGTGATGTTCGGTCTCGTCTTAACCTTGAGGAAAGCAAGAAGAAGCGGCAAGCCACTCGCACCGCACAATCGTCTTCCACTACACTCGCCGCCACCACTAACCACCAGCCCTCCTCCCAGCTTGCTGTTGAATACCCTACCTCAGACAGTGGCCATGGCCGAGGTGGCCCCTCCTATAACCCTCATCAACAGCGATCATACCCTGCTTCTTCAAACTCCCACCCTACTCACACTTATATTATCTTCCCTCCTTCTTGGGCTGTATCTTAGTGGGCTCATGTTTTAAACAATCCGACTGCTACTTCTATGGCCCAACCCCCATGTCCTTACCCATCTAGGCCCACTAATCAGAACTCGCAGGGGATCCTTGGCCTGTAACACCCCAACCGATGGCGGAAACATCGAGGTGTCACGTAGTGATGATTGTTCGGTAGCTCATGGCAATACATATGTTTAAATAATCATTTATTCCATTACATACAATTTAAACTAAATACATCCAATTGTCACAAACTGAAATTTTACATGCAATGATAAGAAACAACTTCAAATAATCTCCTCTCGGGATAGCAATAGACTTCAAGCACCATTGTTCCCTGAAACTGTTAAGTTTGGAAAAGATGGAGGTCAACTAAAAGTTGGTGAGAAGACATAGACCTAGTCTAGCAATAAGTTTGTAAGTTTCAAAAGTTTAACAATTCATATGTCTAGTGTATATCAAAGTCTACACGTGGAAACAAAAACACAAATGATAGTATGCACATAATCAATCATCCAACAAAGTTTAGGTCCATCCCGCATCCACGGTTCTCCTTATAAAGTTTAGGTCCATCCCGCATCCACAGTTCTCCTTATAAAGTTTAGGTCCATCCCGCATCCACGGTTCTCCTTATAAAGTTTGGAACGATAGCAATCACCCGCGCTCCCCATAGAAATAGTCAACGAATCTAGGTGGGGTTGTCAATCCAATAGATCTATCATTGTATATCGCCGGCTTAGCCAAAGCTAATGATTATGTAAGTTTAAGTTTAAGTCTAACAAGTTTTTTTTCTATGACACGTGGCATCAAAGATTTACAACTAGACACGTATGAATAATTGCTCAAGTATAAAAGCATATAGTTTCAAACATAAAGAGTTGCATAAACGAAGCTATGTAAACTCACCTTATAATTAGCAAAGTATGGAATCCTTTGAAATAGTCTAAATGTGGTCCAAATGTTTCCAAGTATTACCCTATGTTCAAGGAAATAAAATAAGTGTTTGGGAAAACTTAAAAGTCTAAGTTTTCTAGTCTAAGAGTATTCTAGGGTTCCTAATTTGGGGACTGACAGAATTCAAGAAAATAAATAATTAAAAATAGTTTTTGTAAGATGTCGATCAAGGTTGGTTGTACTAACATCTTATAGTGTGAAAATAATTTTTATAAAATTATTTTCATAATTAAAGTGTATATAAGATATTATAATTTATTAATCAAAACATGGTAATAATATTTAAAAATATTAAATTTCATAAACTTTAGGTTATAAAATTATATTCCTGATCTAGATTAATAAAAATAATTTATGTGAAATTTTGGTGCGAAAATGATGGAAAATGAATTTATTATGATTAAAATAGAATAAATTGGTTAAAAATAATTAGTAAATCTTTTTCCAAAAATAAAATTTAGTTTTATAAAGTTTATTATTTCATAAGTTTAAAATCATTTTTGTGGGATTTTATAAAGCTGTTTAGTTATATTTCAAGAATTTTTAATATATTTTTATATAAACTTGTAATACAATATATATATATATATATTAAATAAAAGACTTTTCTGAAAATAAAAATTGTATAATAAATTTTATCATTTATATAACATAAAATAAATTTTGTAGAATTTATAAATCATATTAGGTATTTTAAATATATTATAGAATTATTAACCAAAATTATATAAAGATATAATGGAAATATTAACCAAAAAAATGTTGTTGTTGGGGGGAGTCGAACCTGGGCCTCTGGCCGGTTCGCGTTTTATCACAAGTGTGGCTCACCAACTGAGCCACACCTTGAGAACAGAAGTTTTCAGATCTAATAGTTTATAAAGTGTGTCTATAAAACTAGAATTTTTATGAATAAAGAAAAACGATGGGGCTCGGTATTGAACCCATGACCAACAGTTTAACAACCGCGGAAACAACCATCTGATCTAGATCAGGGGTTGTTTTAAATTCGTTTTAGCAATTTTTTAAACGCACACGTATGAGTATCATCTTCCGCAAATCAAACGAAGAACCCTTGATATTTAATCAAGCGATTTAACTAAACAATAACCCCAAATTGTTTAGGGTTATTGTTCGTCTGATGCGTATGAATCCAGGCAAAGCAAAGATCAAAACATACAAGATTCAATCGATGTAGAACGACAAATCAAACAGAAAAGTCAACAGGACTTGATTGCACGAATTATAGTGAAAAGCAGGAGGAATTGAGAATATGGATGAAGTTTTCGGCACCTTTAGGGTTTAACAGAGGCTTCAATTTATATTGTAACAGGTTCGATTGTAAATTTGGTAGTTTGACCGTGTGGTTTAATACGACGCGTATAATCGGATTAAGAAAGGAATAATTGATCAAATTGCAAGCTGGCATTAACAAGGATCATGGTGTTGGTCACAAATCAATCGCGAATTGTTTCCATAAACAGGTTTAAGCGCGTCAATTTTGAATCAAAGTATCGTTTGACTGGGTTTTGACTTTAACAAAACAGATTTGGAATCCCTTTAAATTTTATTTGTTTCTAAAAATACCACAAACACCAAGATGGTGTAGTGGTTTGTATTGTGTGTGTTAAGGCTTGGACTGCCAAGGGCTCGGGTTCGAATCCTGGTTCAGGCAAAAAAAAAAATTGAAAACGTTTTTAAATCAAGATTTTTAATAAAATCCAATTTAATGTTGATTATAAGTCATTATTTAAACTAAAAATTTAATAGAATGGATGGGAAAAATGCTGTAAACATGAATCGGGTGAATAAACGAATGAGTTATATATATATATATATATATATATATATATATATATATATATATTAGAAAAAAATATTGTGTGATGTTACATGGCCCAAGACCGGATCAGGCCCACTACATAGGGTACTTTCCCACTGACATCGAACAGGTACTCTATACTATGGCATTGAACCCTCCAGATCATGGCGTTATGGATGCTGGTGCCTCCTCTCATTCGGCTAATGCTCAATGTATATATTCCCCGTCTAATTTTAATGCGTGCACTAATAAAAACATAATTGTTGGAAATGGCATGTGTATACCTGTTTTGGCCCAAGGCAACCAACACCTCCCACCGCCTTTCCCCCCTTTAAAACTTAACAATGTCCTTTTTGCCCCCCAAATAATTAAAAACTTAATTTATGTCTGCCGCCTAACAACCGATAACCTTGTGTCTGTTGAATTTGACCCTTTTGGTTTTCTTATGAAGGATCTCAAAACTCGAGCACCTATCCTTCGATGCAATAGCACGGGCGATCTATATCCTCTCACTGAACTGCTCCCACTCAAGACCCACCAACCTTCTGCTTTTGCTGCCGTGTCTCAAGATCCCTGGCATCAAAGATTAGGGCATCATGGCTCTAATTTATTGCATTATTTAAAACTTTCATCCTTTGTTGATTATGGCAAATTTAATAAGACTCTTTGTGAACCATGAATTTTTGGTAAAAGTGTGAATTTGCCGTTTTATGATTCTATAAAGTGTACTCGTCTTCCTTTTGATATTATTCACATCGACCTTTGGACATCACCCGTCCTAAGCACCGCTGGACACCGTTATTACATTTTACTTTTAGACGACTTCACCAGTTTTTTGTGGACTTTTCCCCTTGCAAACAAGTCACAAGTATTCACAACGAAAAATCAAACAATTTCAATGTGACAACGGTAAAGAATATGCAAACCAAAATTTTTTCAATTTTTGCATTCATAATGGTATGCAGTTTCGGTTTTCTTGTCCATACACTTCATCCCAAAATGGCAAAGCCGAACGCAAAATACGCACCATCAATAATATGATTCGCACTCTTTTAGCTCAAGCCTCCCTTCCCCCCAATTTTTGGCACCATGCTCTCGAAACCGTCACATATCTCCTAAACATTCTACCCAGCAAAAACCATGCCTTTCGCTCTCCCACATCTCTCCTCTAAAATGCACACCCGAATATGATAACCTTCGGGTCTTTGGGTGTCTTTGCTATCCTCTCACCCCTTCCACTACCATAAATAAACTCACTTCCCGCTCCAAGCCATGTGTATTTCTCGGGTATCCACCCAATCATCGTGGCTATAAGTGTCTTGACCTCTCATCTCATCAAATTATTATTTCTCGTCACGTTCACTTTGAAGAATCTATTTTTCCTTACACCATCCAGTCCCCCGCCACACCACCTGCTTATGATTTTCTCAACCCCACTGTCCATCCCCTCGTTTGGGATCAATTCAACAGCCATCCTCCTACCTCGCCCCAACATCCCCCAGCTAACCAAGACCCAACCTCTCCAGTTAACCCTTCGGCCCAATCCCTTAGGCGACCAATCAGCCTTCGCCCAACCATCAACATTCACCAAGATCAACTCCAACCCAAACCACTCCAGCCCAAAACACCCTTCACACATTACCTGTCCCGTCGGCCCACTCCAATCAGCCCAATCCTCCATCCAACCAAACCGCTCACTCCAACCCACTCCACACGCCACCTCCACAAACACTTAACCCGACACCTATCACCTCTACCTCGGCCACCCCTGACCCACCTTCGCCCTTGCCAACACCGCCATAACCATCACCGATTCCTACACCACCACCACCGCCTCCCACTCGTACCATATGTACCCGTTCTATGAACGGTATTACCAAACCGAGCCCCTTATTTAGCCTTCACACCACCCCCGTTGTCCCCATACCCAAAACCCCTCAGGTTTCCTTGGCCACTCCAGAGTGGTACCATGCCATGTCCAATGAGTTTAGTGCTCTTATTAAAAAAAAAAGACATGGGAACTTGTACCTAGACAACCACAAATGAACATCATTCGCAACATGTGGCTTTTCAAACATAAATTCAGGTCGGATGGCACTTTGGAACGATATAAGGCGAGGCTTGTGTGTGATGGTCGAAAGCAACAAAAGGGCATTGACTGTGGTGAGACTTTTAGCCCGGTTGTAAAACCGGCTACTATACGCACTATATTATCTCTTGCTCTTGCAAAATCATGGCCTATTCATCAACTTGATGTGACCAACGCTTTTCTACACGGGAATTTAGAGGAAACCGTGTACATGCACCAACCCATGGGGTTTCGTTATCGACATTTCCCTGACCACGTCTGTCTCCTCAAGAAATCCCTTTATGGTCTCAAACATGCACCCCGGGCGTGGTACCAACGCTTTACTGATTTTGTTACTTTGTAGGGTTTTCAACAGAGCAAATCAGATAATTCTCTGTTTATCTATAAGCATGGCTCTAACACTGCTTATCTCCCTATCTATGTGGATGATATTATTCTCACCACCTCTTCTGATGCTCTTCGTCAGAAACTTATGCAGGCACTTTTTGGGGAGTTTGCTATGAAAGACCTGGGTCCCCTTTCCTATTTTCTAGGTATCCAGGTCCAACGCACCGACAATTCTATGTTTCTCTTTCAGCAGGCTTACGTACGTGACATTATTCACCGTGCTTCCATGGATTCCTGCAAACCTGTTGCCACTCCTGTTGACACCCAGACCAAGCTTTTTGCCAATTTCGGAGCATTACACGATGATCCCACTACCTACCGCAGTCTGGCAGGAGCTCTCCAATACTTAACATTCACACGACCGGACATTTCTTATGCAGTTCAACAGGTCTGTATGCACATGCACGCCCCGCGGGTTGATCATTGGAATGCGTTAAAACGCATCATTCGATATATTCAGGGGACGTCTGACCATGGCCTGCACCTGGGCTTATACTGATGCAGATTGGGCGGGCTGCCAAGATACTAGGCGATGTACCTCCGGGTACTGTGTATACTTGGGTGACAACCTCATCTCCTGGTCATCCAAACGACAGTCCACTATCTCTCGATCTAGTGCTGAAGCTGAGTATCGTGGTGTAGCCAACGTAGTTGCTGATATATGTTGGCTACGCAACCTTCTTCTTGAGTTACATCATCCTTTGAGACGTGCCACACTTGTTTATTGTGACAATGTCAGCGCCATATACCTGTCAGGAAACCCAGTGCAGCATCAACGCACCAAACACATTGAGCTTGACATTCACTTTGTTCGTGAACAGGTGCATCGAGGCCGAGTTCGTGTTCTACATGTAACCTCCAGACATCAGATTGCCAACATCTTCACCAAAGGTCTACCAAGAGTGTTATTTGAAGACTTCAGATCCAGTCTCAGCATTCGACCACCCTACGCTTCGACTGCGAGGGTGTAATAGTAAATAATATATTTAGAATGTATTATAATTGATTTGTAAATTAATACCGTGCATATCTCTTCCCTTGTTTAGGGAAGTCGGTTACATCACATTGTATCTATATATTGACAAGTCAAGGCAATGAGATAATCAAGCAATTATTTACTCCAATAGTATGTATTATGCCATAACATTTATCATAATCCTTCGGTTCTTAAAACGGGTCCATTTTTTTAAGTTTTGAAGAGTAAAACCTAGTATTTATCCACAAAAGGTCAATGTCTTTTAGTTAGAATTTCTGCACCATTTCTTTTATCATTTTGTGTAACTTCTAAACTAATGGCACTCTTGATATCCCTATTCGGATGAGTTGATTCGGGTTATATTCCAATATATTCTATCTTTGATGAGTCAAACTGGTTAAAGTGTGGGTTCTTAATGCATGAAACCTCCAACAACATTCTAATCAAGAATTTTAATTAACTATTATTGAAATAAAAAAGTTTTGTAAAATAAGTTATTGAAACACCTAATTCATCAACCTAAAAATTAATTTGATGCATGACAAAAGGCAATTGGCAACATCTAATTCCTATATAAGTTAGTTTAGCCATCATTTTTTTTTTAAATTTCTGAGAATTATTGAGTTTATTAAATTTTTGTCTGGTTGATATACATGAATTTAGAAGTTAAGGTCCCTATAGCGATACTAAGTGCGGAGCTCGACGCACAAAATCCACCTGAACTCATCAAAGAATTCGAGGCTGCGATGGTCGCAAATGAGGTAAAATTGTTACCAATGTTAAGTGTACATTTTGTCTTTCCATAAACTTTTCAATGTGGAAACACATATTCTTTTATCATTTTATCTATCACTTCAAAAAGGACATCCAAAGACCACCTTACATCATTACATGGTGTGTTTAATTTACTTGTATGCAGGTTTACCACTTTGTGAAAATATATCCTGGTGTCGACCATGGTTGGGTCATTAGATACAACGATGACAACGCAGCAGAAGTGAAATCTGCAAAAGAGGCTCAGCAGGATCTAGTGGCCATTGGTTTGGGAAAGCATTTAGTGTGTAGAACCTTAAACATGCAATAAAGGAGAGATGCAGTCATGCAGATCTTTCAGAAGATCCTTAATAACTAAATAAAGTGTGGCTGCAGATGTGAATGTCTAATGTTGAACACTTTTGTATTCATGTAGGGGCGTCACTTGACCCTGCAGTTTATTTTTATATTTGGACGATAACTCAAATAAATAACTTATGTGATAAAATAAAGTTTGTATCATGATTAGAGTGGTAATTACCCGCAAAGTATGAAATTGTTGTTGGTGTTGTTGTCCCTCTTGTTGCTTACCTGCCAAGTGTTGCACTGCAGTGTGGACTTACTGCCGAATTCTGACCTCAATGAGGTCGCCCCAACGCTCATGAATTGGGTTGTTGATTGCTACTTCTATGGTTGATCTTTGTTGGTGTTAGCTTCTTAATTCAGAAAACATGTATGATCTTTTAAGCTTTAAATGTTGTTGAATTTAGAGATGTAAACGAGCCGACCCATGTACACAAAAAGCTAAAGTAAATAGTAATTTTAACATACACATAGTAGAATGCATAAGCAAAAGAATTTATAATTTATACTTAATAAAGTTTGTGTTATATTAAATTTTGGGCTTTAGTATAAACGAGCCAATTTCGAGCAACTTGATTCTTGATTGTTTACTGAAAAGTATATCTTGGACACAAGAAACTAGCTGCACATACTTCTCAACTAATGAAAAAGATGAAGAAACAGGGAGATTAATGCTACAAAAAGTTAGAGAACTCGACACATTCTCGGATAAAATGATACTGAGTGTGTATGTGCTTGCAATGGCGATGGAAAACTGGATAAAATGACACATATGTTTCGGGTTTCGGATATACCCGACGGGCTCGGGTTTTTTTTTTTTTTTTTTTTTCTATCCCTACTTTTCATTTTTGAAAGTGTCTAGAATGCATATAGAGTTCGTTTTGCAATTAAAGTAATTCATTTTTCAATTGAAGTATGAATTCAACTCAGACTTGAATTTATTCTAGACTCTCCGGCCACATGGATTTCTGTTGCCTATGAATAAAAGACTTTGTGTTTCATAGAGGATACACAAATTAAAACATACATGTTCCAAAATACTCACAATAATAATATTTATGTTTGAAAGTGTCTAGAATGCATAAAGTCTTGCCATATATAATAGTAATTTATTTTTTAATTGAATTTTGAATTTTTTCTAGACTCTCCATATGGATTTCTCTTGCTTGTGAATACAACAAGACTTTGTGTTTCGTAGAAAATACACAAAAATACTGGGGCTGGCAATGGATAACGTGTATAAGACACGATTAGACCTGTTAATTACTGAAAAATACATTATGTCATTTTTTACTTTTTTTTTAAATAATTAGAATTAAGAGGCAAAGATCCATCATTTCTCTTTTTTGGTACATAAAATGTATAACTGTGTTATAAACATGAGATATAAAGTAGTTAAACGAGTCGTGTTCATGTTTAGAACTTTTATTGTTCGCGTCGCCAGAGACCTGTTAAACCTGTTAAGACACGATTTGTCAGCCCTTAAATACACATGTTCAAAAACCTCAAACAAATTTTCATGTTGGAAAGTGTCTAGAATGCATGCATAAAGTCTTGCAGCAATAATAGTAATTCATTTATTCTAGACTGCACAAATTGAAAATATCCTACCTTGCATGTAAATCATGCACGCCTCACCTACGGTGTGCGCATATAATGTATATATATGTGTGGCCCTTGGGGGGCAAAAGTAAAATTGCACTAGTTTTAACGTTATTTTACTAATTTCGTGAAAACAACGTTAAAAACGACGGACGGTTAATCATGCATCATGTGGTGGCGTGGATAGCCAAAAGACAAAGGGGTACATGCACCGATTGGGTTTGTCCCGATTGCTAATTGTTCTGTGCCTTATGTCCAAGGCTTGATACCAAACCACATCGAGCCAAGGGTCTCACTGGAAGCAGCCTCTCTATTCTTAGGGGTAAGGTAAGGCTGTCTACATCTTACCCTCCTCAGACCCTACCTTAGCTTTGCTATAGGTGGGATTAACTGAGTATGATGATGATGATGATGCATGTAAATCATGCATGCCTCATAATAAAACCACTGATCGTCACTTTTAAAAACAACAATACAAAAAAGTTCAAATATCATCAGGTGTAGATTATGAAATTCCTCAGTGCAGTAAATGTTCTTTCCCTTCATATCATTATATATATATATATATATATACATATACATGAATGGTCTTGGCTCTGTTAAGAGTAGTAGTGCCCAATTAAAGTTTGGCCCCAAGTGCTGCCATAATCCTCCGGCATTCTCCTCCCACGGCCAGGAATCCGGTGAGGTCCTGCAAATTGCATCCCTCAGTTCCTACGTTTCTGGCAACCCTGATTCGAAAGTCGCTTTTCTTCTTGTTTCTGATATATATGGTAATTGATTTATATTTTATTATTTCTGATGCTTCTTTCTATCCACCAGACTTAAATTTTTTTTTTTTTTTGGTATATTTGTGCAGGTTATGAAGCTCCGAAACTGAGGTATCTCCTGCAACAATAACAGCTTCTAATTCTTAAATCATTTTTTATAATATTTAACTTCATAATTTATTTGTTTTTTTTTCTAAGGGATTTTTTTCACATATGTCATATTTGATACAATCTACACTAATTAAGTTCATTAGTAATTTTCAAAAAAAAAAAATTAAGGTCATTAGTTGTTAAGTAAGATAATGTTTTTGTTTTTTTGTTTATAATAATAATAACACAAACACCATCCGGTTTTAACTTTTTTTTTGTTTAACAAAATAAGGGTAATTTTTGGTATGAAAGTATCAAAGTGTAATTTCTCATTGATCGGAGATGTTAATATATACAATAAAAAAAGCATAAAGACTAGGGAATGGAAAGCTAGAAATTACGAACTAATTTGGCTAGGTACGTATTAACTAAATACAAACGAGGTTACAACAACAATTGAATTTAAAATTCAAGTTGGTTTGGTGGGAAACTCGGTTTTGACCGAGGTGGGTTTGATATTTGGTATGGTATTTTAAATTTCTTAACAGAAAAAATAAGATAACTCCATCGTTGGTCGGGGGCCTTAATGCGTTACCTGCTTGTAAAGGCTAGGAGTTAGGACTAGCCTTGTGTAATTAATCAGATATGTATTTTTTTTTAATTCGAGTTTATCTGTTTATGCAACATATTATTAAGTTTATATATGTTGCCAGTTTACTTTATATATATTCATCCTGGAGTTTACAAAGAAATCTTTCAGTAGTCAAAGTCTGTTTCTAGTTGTGCAATATGTATTTGAGTATATAATGTGAATATGGTGTTTAATTAATTAATTAAACTTTGCAGGCAACTTGCAGACAAAGTTGCAGCTGTTGGATATTATGTAGTTGTTCCTGATTTCTTATTCGGAGACTATGCTACTCCTGAAACTCAGTTAGATGACTGGTTAAATAAGCATCCACCTGTTAGTTATATATATATATAGGGTAGGGATCATACGAGAACCAACTTTAGGGTGAGAACCAAAGAACCAATGTGAACAGGGGGCAATAATGTAAATATTACAACAAATAAATGAAAAAATACGTTATGAGCTTCTTCCACCCCATCCCACCTTTCTCTGAAACCCTAACATCTTCTTCCTCCCTAAGACCCTTTTCATCATCACCATCCAACAATCAATAACACCACTGTCACTCAATCCGACAGTTGTTCTTCGTCTTCTGGTCGTTAGGGTTAGGGTTTGATGACTGAATCCCAACAACTGAGGAGCCACGATTGAAGTGTTCTGGTAACATCTTCACTTCTAATTCCTAATTCCAAATGTCTTTCTTTCGTTTGATGATGTATTGTGTATTATAATATTATAATATTATAATAATTATTTAAACAAAGGGATACTATAACTAATCATTTAATCAATTTCAAAGCATGTGAGTATAACATCAGAAGTAATTATGGTAATAGAGGTCCAAATCGGTAATAAGTGGTGATGGTATTAGGGATGAATATGGTGGATTATTAATGATGGTGATAGTGTTTTTGGAACCATAATTGTTGATGTTGGTATTGGGTTAAGGGCTGGCCAAAAGAGCAATTCACGAGTTAACAGGTCAATAGAAGTCAATGGTCAATAAGTCAGTTAATCAATTCCAAAGCACACATTAAAATACTATTTCTTTTAATTGTAGGATTATTACTTATTAGACATACTCTGTTATGCATCCTCCAAATGTCATATTTCGCTTAGTATAACTTTATCTTATAGTGATTTTCATAGTAATTAGTGTTTGCAGTAATGTTGATGTGAAAAATAAATGTATGATTTTGGTGTGAAAAACAAATGTATTATTTTGGTTTAACATTTTTTTAGGTGAATAAAAAGTATGGTATAACATTTTGCGGAATGTATGATTTGGTTTATCATTTGAGCAGGAGTTAATGGCCAAAATCGTCAATGAGGTTTGGCTAGTTTTGCCACTCTCAGTCCTTTCGATAGTTTAATCTATTTTAAGTGTTAATGTTATCAATTTTTGTGGATTATGTAGATAAATTAGTTGGATTGCTGTTTTTTTACGGTATGGATATGTGTATTTATTGCATTACGTACTATTAAGGTCATTTATATTGATGCAAATGTGCATAATTTATATGTTAATGATAAAATTAATGTTAATGCACATGTGCATTAAGGTTTAATTCTTGTTATCATTAAGGTCTTTCGTTACGCACATGTGCATATGTATGTGGTAATGAAAAAAGTAATGTTAATGCATATGTGCATTAAGATTGAAAGTTTGGTTTTCTTATGTGTTGTTTATTATTTGTAGTCAAAGATGGGATAGAAATCAAAGAATGTAACTATTGTGTTATAATCGAGGTAACATTACACATGTGCATTAAGATTGAAAATCTGGTTTTTTTATGTGTTGTTTATTATTTGTAGACAAAGATGGGATAAACATAAAAGAATGTAACTTTTGTGTTATAATCGAGGGGGAAAGGGTCAAAAAAAGGCTGCCGGATGCGATTGAGGATGATGACATAATCGTTGATCAAGAAGTTAAAAAAGGTCGCTATTATTTATTTAAGCAATTTGGGTATATATGCACATGTGCATATATGCATATGCACATGTGCATATATGTATATTTTTCATGTTAACATGTGCATATATGTATATTTTTCATGTTAACTAATAAATGTTAATTGTTAGCTGTTTAAACAAACGAACAATGTGATAAATTTGAGAAGTATATGATGTTCAGGTTGACAGATGAAAAAAACAAGGGAGATGTTAGATGAAGGATCAATGAAGTGTGAAGAGTGTTAAAAGAAGATAAGTAAAAGAGGAAGAAAAAGAGAAGGGACAAATAAGCAATAGAATGGGACACTGTTGGTTGACGTGAGATTGTGAGATAATTAGATGTTTGTAGGTAGGAGGTTAGTGGTAACATAGTTTGTTTGTAATATGGATATATATTTTTTTGTTATTGTTTGTTTTATTAAGTTAATACGTTTGGTAGAAACTACATGTAGTTGTATGATAAAAATAAATTGGTATAAAAACTTTGTTATTTGAAGGATGATGCAGGCACATATGTATGTTTTGGGTGGCCTTATATGATGGTTGATAGATTTATTATATTTGTAATGATTATTTTTAGCGTATGTAAATTGGTATGATAATGAAATTGACATATGCACATGTGTATGATTATAACTAAACCCCCACCACCCCACCCACATCCCACCATACCTAAAAACTAAGTCCGAAAGCTAAACCACTAAAAAAATCTAACTATATTAGTGAAATGCACATGTAAATGCAGTACATGTTTCTTATTTTATAGTTCTTATACATACAGAGGGTTACCGAGTGGCATCTGTGTGAATTGTTTAGCACTAAGTTTGTGTATGTTTAACAAATATTCAGGTGATCACACACATTAAATATAGAGTACACATTAATATTTTATATTATAGTACACGGTGTTGGTGACTTTGGTTGTTTTGCATGAACACTTTGGTTTTCAATTGGACCCTGCACCGTACATGTTTGGCCGCTTGAGAGCTTTTTGTACATATTGTCCTACTGAGGAATGTACTGAAAAAATTGGCGAGTTCGAGTGTATTTTATATCTCACTTTGAGTCTATTTAATGATCATTGAATAACATTTGTGACCCCTTTATATCTCATATCGCGTTCATTTAATAATCATTTAATTATGGTAATTGACAATTCATTCAAAAGTGTGATTTAATAGTGAAATGCACATGTGCTTACGGTATATTTCTGTATATATAACAGCAAATTGCACATGTGCATTAGGGATGACGTCATATGACGTCATATCAACCATTTTTTTTATTTTTTATTTTTGAATTATTAATGCAAAATAATCATTTTGGTGTTTTACTTTTTTTTATTTTTTAGGTTATATAATTTTTTTATTATTTTTTTTATTTTTTGATGGAGGGGTTTTTGTAGACACGCTTCATATTTACAAAAATGCCACCTGTTCACACTGGTTCTTTGGTTCTCTCCCTAAATGGTGGTTCTCAAATGATCCAAATCCTATATATATATATATATATATATATATATATATATATATATAGGGTAGGGTTCAAATAGGAACCAACTCTTAAGTAGGTACTATAGGAACCAATCTGAGCCATCCATCTTCAATGGCATGATTGTAAATAAGTAAAACTTTAATTAATTGTTATTTTAATAAAGGGGTATTAATGTCTTTTGTTCAATATCATTTATTAGGTAATTAATAAGAAACTCATGTATATTTGGAAACAGCAAATTAGTGTTTATGGTATACCCAAAAGTATTTATTGTATATACTATTAAAATTATATCTCGGTATATATATACAACAGTGTACATTGGTGTATATTCGTTTTTTTCATTTATCATCATCACCAACACAAGATATACATTAGTGTATATTCGTTTTTTCATTCATCATCATTCAACATCATCAACACAGATATACATTGGTGTATATTGGTTTTTTCATTCATCATCATCAACACGGATATACATTGGTGTATATTCGTTTTTTCATTCATCATCAACACAGATATACATTGATGTACACAGATATACATTGGTGTATATTCGTTTTTGAAGTGTACATTGGTGTATATCAGTTTTTTTTGTTCATTCATCATCATCATCAAACACATATATACAACGGTTATATGAT